>OZ057416.1:744875-1425875 GCA_964056705.1 Troilus luridus
AATATAATGTCACAAATGCCAATTATAGTGCCTGAAATGCCAATTTTAGTGCCTGAAATGGCAAATATAATGTCACAAATGCCAATTTTAGTGCCTGAAATGCCGATTATAGTGCCTGAAATGCCAAATATAATGTCAAAAATGCCAATTTTAGTGCCTGAAATGCCAAATATAATGTCACAAATGCCAATTTTAGTGCCTGAAATGCCGATTATAGTGCCTGAAATGCCAAATATAATGTCAAAAATGCCAATTTTAGTGCCTGAAATGCCAAATATAATGTCAAAAATGCCAATTTTAGTGCCTGAAATGCCAAATATAATGTCACAAATGCCAATTTTAGTGCCTGAAATACCAAATATTATGTCTCAAATGCCAATTTTAGTGCCTGAAATGCCAAATATAATGTCACAAATGCCAATTTTAGTGATTGAAATGCCAATTTTAGTGCATGAAATGCCAAATATAATGTCACAAATGCCAATTTTAGTGCCTGAAATGCCGATTATAGTGTCTGAAATGCCAAATATAATGTCACAAATGCCAATTATAGTGCCTGAAATGCCAAATATTATGTCTCAAATGCCAATTTTAGTGCCTGAAATGCCAATTATAGTGCCTGAAATGCCAAATATTATGTCTCAAATGCCAATTTTAGTGCCTGAAATGCCAAATATAATGTCACAAATGCCAATTATAGTGCCTGAAATGCCAAATATTATGTCTCAAATGCCAATTTTAGTGCCTGAAATGCCAATTATAGTGCCTGAAATGCCAAATATTATGTCTCAAATGCCAATTTTAGTGCCTGAAATGCCAAATATAATGTTACAAATGCCAATTTTAGTGCCTGAAATGCCGATTATAGTGCCTGAAATGCCAATTTTAGTGCCTGAAATGCCAAATATTATGTCACAAATGCCAATTATAGTGCCTGAAATGCCAAATATTATTTCTCAAATGCCAATTTTAGTGCCTGAAATGCCGATTATAGTGCCTGAAATGCCAAATATTATGTCTCAAATGCCAATTTTAGTGCCTGAAATGCCAAATATAATGTCTCAAATGCCAATTTTAGTGATTGAAATGCCAATTTTAGTGCCTGAAAGGCCAAATATAATGTCACAAATGCCAATTTTAGTGCCTGAAATGCCGATTATAGTGCCTGAAATGCCAATTTTAGTGCCTGAAATGCCAAATATTATGTCACAAATGCCAATTTTAGTACCTGAAATGCCAAATATAATGTCACAAATGCCAATTTTAGTGCCTGAAATGCCGATTATAGTGCCTGAAATGCCAAATATTATGTCTCAAATGCCAATTTTAGTGCCTGAAATGCCAAATATAATGTCACAAATGCCAATTTTAGTGCCTGAAATGCCAATTATAGTGCCTGAAATGCCAAATATTATGTCTCAACAGCCAATTTTAGTGCCTGAAATGCCGACTATAGTGCCTGAAATGCCAAATATTATGTCTCAAATGCCAATTTTAGTGCCTGAAATGCCAAATATAATGTCACAAATGCCAATTTTAGTGCCTGAAATGCCAATTTTAGTGCCTGAAATGCCAAATATAATGTCACAAATGCCAATTTTAGTGCCTGAAATGCCGATTATAGTGCCTGAAATGCCAAATATTATGTCAAAAATGCCAATTTTAGTGCCTGAAATGCCAAATATAATGTCACAAATGCCAATTTTAGTGCCTGAAATACCAAATATTATGTCTCAAATGCCAATTTTAGTGCCTGAAATGCCAAATATAATGTCACAAATGCCAATTTTAGTGATTGAAATGCCAATTTTAGTGCCTGAAATGCCAAATATAATGCCACAAATGCCAATTTTAGTGCCTGAAATGCCGATTATAGTGCCTGAAATGCCAAATATAATGTCACAAATGCCAATTTTAGTGCCTGAAATGCCAAATATAATGTCACAAATGCCAATTTTAGTGCCTGAAATGCCGAATATAGTGCCTGAAATGGCAAATATAATGTCACAAATGCCAATTTTAGTGCCTGAAATGCCAATTATTATTTCTCAAATGCCAATTTTAGTGCCTGAAATGCCAATTATAGTGCCTGAAATGCCAAATATTATGTCTCAAATGCCAATTTTAGTGCCTGAAATGCCAAATATTACGTCACAAATGCCAATTTTAGTGCCTGAAATGCCAAATATAATGTCACAAATGCAAATTTTTGTGTCTGAAATGCCAATTATAGTGTCTAAAATGCCAAATATTATGTCACAAATGCCAAATATAATGTCACAAATGCCAATTTTAGTGCCTGAAATGCCAAATATAATCTCACAAATGCCAATTATAGTGCCTGAAATGCCAAATATTATGTCTCAGATGCCAATTTTAGTGCCTGAAATGCCAATTATAGTGCCTGAAATGCCAAATATTATGTCTCAAATGCCAATTTTAGTGCCTGAAATGCCAAATATAATGTCACAAATGCCAATTTTAGTGCCTGAAATGCCAATTTTAGTGCCTGAAATGGCAAATATAATGTCACAAATGCCAATTTTAGTGCCTGAAATGCCGATTATAGTGCCTGAAATGCCGAATATAGTGCCTGAAATGCCAAATATTATGTCTCAAATGCCAATTTTAGTGCCTGAAATGCCAAATATAATGTCACAAATGCCAATTTTAGTGCCTGAAATGCCAATTTTAGTGCCTGAAATGGCAAATATTATGTCACAAATGCCAATTTTAGTGCCTGAAATGCCGATTATAGTGCCTGAAATGCCAAATATTATGTCTCAAATGCCAATTTTAGTGCCTGAAATGCCGATAATAGTGCCTGAAATGCCAAATATTATGTCTCAAATGCCAATTTTAGTGCCTGAAATGCCAAATATAATGTCACAAATGCCAATTTTAGTGCCTGAAATGCCAATTATAGTGCCTGAAATGCCAAATATTATGTCTCAAAAGCCAATTTTAGTGCCTGAAATGCCGAATATAGTGCCTGAAATGCCAAATATTATTGCTCAAATGCCAATTTTAGTGCCTGAAATGCCAAATATAATGTCACAAATGCCAATTATAGTGCCTGAAATGCCAATTTTAGTGCCTGAAATGGCAAATATAATGTCACAAATGCCAATTATAGTGCCTGAAATGCCAAATATTATGTCTCAAATGCCAATTTTAGTGCCTGAAATGCCAATTATAGTGCCTGAAATGCCAAATATTATGTCTCAAATGCCAATTTTAGTGCCTGAAATGCCAAATATAATGTCAAAAATGCCAATTATAGTGCCTGAAATGCCAAATATTATGTCTCAAATGCCAATTTTAGTGCCTGAAATGCCAATTATAGTGCCTGAAATGCCAAATATTATGTCTCAAATGCCAATTTTAGTGCCTGAAATGCCAAATATAATGTCACAAATGCCAATTTTAGTGCCTGAAATGCCAATTATAGTGCCTGAAATGCCAAATATTATGTCTCAAAAGCCAATTTTAGTGCCTGAAATGCCGATTGTAGTGCCTGAAATGCCAAATATTATGTCTCAAATGCCAATTTTAGTGCCTGAAATGCCAAATATAATGTCACAAATGCCAATTTTAGTGCCTGAAATGCCAAATATTATGTCACAAATGCCAATTTTAGTGCCTGAAATGCCAAATATTATGTCTCAAATGCCAATTTTAGTGCCTGAAATGCCAAATATAATGTCACAAATGCCAATTTTAGTGCCTGAAATGCCAATTATAGTGCCTGAAATGCCAATTATTATTTCTCAAATGCCAATTTTAGTGCCTGAAATGCCAATTATAGTGCCTGAAATGCCAAATATTATGTCTCAAATGCCAATTTTAGTGCCTGAAATGCCAAATATTACGTCACAAATGCCAATTTTAGTGCCTGAAATGCCAAATATAATGTCACAAATGCAAATTTTTGTGTCTGAAATGCTAATTATAGTGTCACAAATGCCAATTTTAGTGCCTGAAATGCCAAATATTATGTCTCAGATGCCAATTTTAGTGCCTGAAATGCCAATTATAGTGCCTGAAATGCCAAATATTATGTCTCAAATGCCAATTTTAGTGCCTGAAATGCCAAATATAATGTCACAAATGCCAATTATAGTGCCTGAAATGCCAAATATTATGTCTCAAATGCCAATTTTAGTGCCTGAAATGCCAATTATAGTGCCTGAAATGCCAAATATTATGTCTCAAATGCCAATTTTAGTGTCTGAAATGCCAAATATAATGTCACAAATGCCAATTTTAGTTCCTGAAATGCCAATTATAGTGCCTGAAATGCCAAATATTATGTCTCAAATGCCAATTTTAGTGCCTGAAATGCCGATAATAGTGCCTGAAATGCCAAATATTATGTCTGAAATGCCAATTTTAGTGCCTGAAATGCCAAATATAATGTCACAAATGCCAATTTTAGTGCCTGAAATGCCAATTATAGTGCCTGAAATGCCAAATATTATGTCTCAAAAGCCAATTTTAGTGCCTGAAATGCCGAATATAGTGCCTGAAATGCCAAATATTATGTCTCAAATGCCAATTTTAGTGCCTGAAATGCCAAATATAATGTCACAAATGCCAATTTTAGTGCCTGAAATGCCAATTTTAGTGCCTGAAATGGCAAATATAATGTCACAAATGCCAATTTTAGTGCCTGAAATACCGATTATAGTGCCAGAAATGCCGAATATAGTGCCTGAAATGCCAAATATTATGTCTCAAATGCCAATTTTAGTGCCTGAAATGCCAAATATAATGTCACAAATGCCAATTTTAGTGCCTGAAATGCCAATTTTAGTGCCTGAAATGGCAAATATAATGTCACAAATGCCAATTTTAGTGCCTGAAATGCCGATTATAGTGCCTGAAATGCCTAATATTATGTCTCAAATGCCAATTTTAGTGCCTGAAATGCCGATAATAGTGCCTGAAATGCCAAATATTATGTCTCAAATGCAAATTTTAGTGCCTGAAATGCCAAATATAATGTCACAAATGCCAATTTTAGTGCCTGAAATGCCAATTATAGTGCCTGAAATGCCAAATATTATGTCTCAAAAGCCAATTTTAGTGCCTGAAATGCCGAATATAGTGCCTGAAATGCCAAATATTATTGCTCAAATGCCAATTTTAGTGCCTGAAATGCCAAATATAATGTCACAAATGCCAATTATAGTGCCTGAAATGCCAATTTTAGTGCCTGAAATGGCAAATATAATGTCACAAATGCCAATTTTAGTGCCTGAAATGCCGATTATAGTGCCTGAAATGCCAAATATAATGTCAAAAATGCCAATTTTAGTGCCTGAAATGCCAAATATAATGTCACAAATGCCAATTTTAGTGCCTGAAATGCTAAATATTATGTCACAAATGCCAATTTTAGTGCCTGAAATGCCAATTATAGTGCCTGAAATGACAAATATTATGTCTCAAATCCCAATTTTAGTGCCTGAAATGCCAATTATAGTGCCTGAAATGCCAAATATAATGTCACAAATGCCAATTTTAGTGCCTGAAATGCCGATTATAGTGCCTGAAATGCCAAATATAATGTCAAAAATGCCAATTTTAGTGCCTGAAATGCAAAATATAATGTCACAAATGCCAATTTTAGTGCCTGAAATACCAAATATTATGTCTCAAATGCCAATTTTAGTGCCTGAAATGCCAAATATAATGTCACAAATGCCAATTTTAGTGATTGAAATGCCAATTTTAGTGCATGAAATGCCAAATATTATGTCTCAAATGCCAATTTTAGTGCCTAAAATGCCAATTATAGTGCCTGAATTGCCAAATATTATGTCTCAAATGCCAATTTTAGTGCCTGAAATGCCAAATATAATGTCACAAATGCCAATTATAGTGCCTGAAATGCCAAATATTATGTCTCAAATGCCAATCTTAGTGCCTGAAATGCCAATTATAGTGCCTGAAATGCCAAATATTATGTCTCAAATGCCAATTTTAGTGCCTGAAATGCCGAATATAGTGCCTGAAATGCCAAATATTATGTCTCAAATGCCAATTTTAGTGCCTGAAATGCCAAATATAATGTCACAAATGCCAATTTTAGTGCCTGAAATGCCAATTTTAGTGCCTGAAATGGCAAATATAATGTCACAAATGCCAATTTTAGTGCCTGAAATGCCGATTATAGTGCCTGAAATGCCGAATATAGTGCCTGAAATGCCAAATATTATGTCTCAAATGCCAATTTTAGTGCCTGAAATGCCAAATATAATGTCACAAATGCCAATTTTAGTGCCTGAAATGCCAATTTTAGTGCCCGAAATGGCAAATATAATGTCACAAATGCCAATTTTAGTGCCTGAAATGCCGATTATAGTGCCTGAAATGCCAAATATTATGTCTCAAATGCCAATTTTAGTGCCTGAAATGCCAAATATAATGTCACAAATGCCAATTTTAGTGCCTGAAATGCCAAATATTATGTCTCAAAAGCCAATTTTAGTGCCTGAAATGCCGAATATAGTGCCTGAAATGCCAAATATTATTGCTCAAATGCCAATTTTAGTGCCTGAAATGCCAAATATAATGTCACAAATGCCAATTATAGTGCCTGAAATGCCAATTTTAGTGCCTGAAATGCCAAATATAATGTCACAAATGCCAATTTTAGTGCCTGAAATGCCAATTTTAGTGCCTGAAATGGCAAATATAATGTCACAAATGCCAATTTTAGTGCCTGAAATGCCGATTATAGTGCCTGAAATGCCTAATATTATGTCTCAAATGCCAATTTTAGTGCCTGAAATGCCGATAATAGTGCCTGAAATGCCAAATATTATGTCTCAAATGCCAATTTTAGTGCCTGAAATGCCAAATATTATGTCACAAATGCCAATTTTAGTGCCTGAAATGCTAAATATTATGTCACAAATGCCAATTTTAGTGCCTGAAATGCCAATTATAGTGCCTGAAATGACAAATATTATGTCTCAAATCCCAATTTTAGTGCCTGAAATGCCAATTATAGTGCCTGAAATGCCAAATATAATGTCACAAATGCCAATTTTAGTGCCTGAAATGCCGATTATAGTGCCTGAAATGCCAAATATAATGTCAAAAATGCCAATTTTAGTGCCTGAAATGCCAAATATAATGTCACAAATGCCAATTTTAGTGCCTGAAATACCAAATATTATGTCTCAAATGCCAATTTTAGTGCCTGAAATGCCAAATATAATGTCACAAATGCCAATTTTAGTGATTGAAATGCCAATTTTAGTGCATGAAATGCCAAATATAATGTCACAAATGCCAATTTTAGTGCCTGAAATGCCGATTATAGTGTCTGAAATGCCAATTTTAGTTCCTGAAATGCCAATTATAGTGCATGAAATGCCAATTATTATTTCTCAAATGCCAATTTTAGTGCCTGAAATGCCAATTATAGTGCCTGAAATGCAAAATATTATGTCTCAAATGCCAATTTTAGTGCCTGAAATGCCAAATATTACGTCACAAATGCCAATTTTAGTGCCTGAAATGCCAAATATAATGTCACAAATGCAAATTTTTGTGTCTGAAATGCCAATTATAGTGTCTAAAATGCCAAATATTATGTCACAAATGCCAAATATAATGTCACAAATGCCAATTTTAGTGCCTGAAATGCCAAATATAATCTCACAAATGCCAATTATAGTGCCTGAAATGCCAAATATTATGTCTCAGATGCCAATTTTAGTGCCTGAAATGCCAATTATAGTGCCTGAAATGCCAAATATTATGTCTCAAATGCCAATTTTAGTGCCTGAAATGCCAAATATAATGTCACAAATGCCAATTTTAGTGCCTGAAATGCCAATTTTAGTGCCTGAAATGGCAAATATAATGTCACAAATGCCAATTTTAGTGCCTGAAATGCCGATTATAGTGCCTGAAATGCCGAATATAGTGCCTGAAATGCCAAATATTATGTCTCAAATGCCAATTTTAGTGCCTGAAATGCCAAATATAATGTCACAAATGCCAATTTTAGTGCCTGAAATGCCAATTTTAGTGCCTGAAATGGCAAATATAATGTCACAAATGCCAATTTTAGTGCCTGAAATGCCGATTATAGTGCCTGAAATGCCAAATATTATGTCTCAAATGCCAATTTTAGTGCCTGAAATGCAGATAATAGTGCCTGAAATGCCAAATATTATGTCTCAAAAGCCAATTTTAGTGCCTGAAATGCCGAATATAGTGCCTGAAATGCCAAATATTATTGCTCAAATGCCAATTTTAGTGCCTGAAATGCCAAATATAATGTCACAAATGCCAATTATAGTGCCTGAAATGCCAATTTTAGTGCCTGAAATGGCAAATATAATGTCACAAATGCCAATTTTAGTGCCTGAAATGCCGATTATAGTGCCTGAAATGCCAAATATAATGTCAAAAATGCCAATTTTAGTGCCTGAAATGCCAAATATAATGTCACAAATGCCAATTTTAGTGCCTGAAATGCCAAATATTATGTCTCAAATGCCAATTTTAGTGCCTGAAATGCCAAATATAATGTCAAAAATGCCAATTTTAGTGCCTGAAATGCCAAATATTATGTCACAAATGCCAATTTTAGTGCCTGAAATGCTAAATATTATGTCACAAATGCCAATTTTAGTGCCTGAAATGCCAATTATAGTGCCTGAAATGACAAATATTATGTCTCAAATCCCAATTTTAGTGCCTGAAATGCCAATTATAGTGCCTGAAATGCCAAATATAATGTCACAAATGCCAATTTTAGTGCCTGAAATGCCGATTATAGTGCCTGAAATGCCAAATATAATGTCAAAAATGCCAATTTTAGTGCCTGAAATGCAAAATATAATGTCACAAATGCCAATTTTAGTGCCTGAAATACCAAATATTATGTCTCAAATGCCAATTTTAGTGCCTGAAATGCCAAATATAATGTCACAAATGCCAATTTTAGTGATTGAAATGCCAATTTTAGTGCATGAAATGCCAAATATTATGTCTCAAATGCCAATTTTAGTGCCTAAAATGCCAATTATAGTGCCTGAAATGCCAAATATTATGTCTCAAATGCCAATTTTAGTGCCTGAAATGCCAAATATAATGTCACAAATGCCAATTATAGTGCCTGAAATGCCAAATATTATGTCTCAAATGCCAATCTTAGTGCCTGAAATGCCAATTATAGTGCCTGAAATGCCAAATATTATGTCTCAAATGCCAATTTTAGTGCCTGAAATGCCGAATATAGTGCCTGAAATGCCAAATATTATGTCTCAAATGCCAATTTTAGTGCCTGAAATGCCAAATATAATGTCACAAATGCCAATTTTAGTGCCTGAAATGCCAATTTTAGTGCCTGAAATGGCAAATATAATGTCACAAATGCCAATTTTAGTGCCTGAAATGCCGATTATAGTGCCTGAAATGCCGAATATAGTGCCTGAAATGCCAAATATTATGTCTCAAATGCCAATTTTAGTGCCTGAAATGCCAAATATAATGTCACAAATGCCAATTTTAGTGCCTGAAATGCCAATTTTAGTGCCCGAAATGGCAAATATAATGTCACAAATGCCAATTTTAGTGCCTGAAATGCCGATTATAGTGCCTGAAATGCCAAATATTATGTCTCAAATGCCAATTTTAGTGCCTGAAATGCCGATAATAGTGCCTGAAATGCCAAATATTATGTCTCAAATGCCAATTTTAGTGCCTGAAATGCCAAATATAATGTCACAAATGCCAATTTTAGTGCCTGAAATGCCAAATATTATGTCTCAAAAGCCAATTTTAGTGCCTGAAATGCCGAATATAGTGCCTGAAATGCCAAATATTATTGCTCAAATGCCAATTTTAGTGCCTGAAATGCCAAATATAATGTCACAAATGCCAATTATAGTGCCTGAAATGCCAATTTTAGTGCCTGAAATGGCAAATATAATGTCACAAATGCCAATTTTAGTGCCTGAAATGCCGATTATAGTGCCTGAAATGCCAAATATAATGTCAAAAATGCCAATTTTAGTGCCTGAAATGCCAAATATAATGTCACAAATGCCAATTTTAGTGCCTGAAATGCCGATTATAGTGCCTGAAATGCCAAATATAATGTCAAAAATGCCAATTTTAGTGCCTGAAATGCCAAATATAATGTCAAAAATGCCAATTTTAGTGCCTGAAATGCCAAATATTATGTCACAAATGCCAATTTTAGTGCCTGAAATGCTAAATATTATGTCACAAATGCCAATTTTAGTGCCTGAAATGCCAATTATAGTGCCTGAAATGACAAATATTATGTCTCAAATCCCAATTTTAGTGCCTGAAATGCCAATTATAGTGCCTGAAATGCCAAATATAATGTCACAAATGCCAATTTTAGTGCCTGAAATGCCGATTATAGTGCCTGAAATGCCAAATATAATGTCAAAAATGCCAATTTTAGTGCCTGAAATGCCAAATATAATGTCACAAATGCCAATTTTAGTGCCTGAAATACCAAATATTATGTCTCAAATGCCAATTTTAGTGCCTGAAATGCCAAATATAATGTCACAAATGCCAATTTTAGTGATTGAAATGCCAATTTTAGTGCATGAAATGCCAAATATAATGTCACAAATGCCAATTTTAGTGCCTGAAATGCCGATTATAGTGTCTGAAATGCCAAATATAATGTCACAAATGCCAATTATAGTGCCTGAAATGCCAAATATTATGTCTCAAATGCCAATTTTAGTGCCTGAAATGCCAATTATAGTGCCTGAAATGCCAAATATTATGTCACAAATGCCAATTTTAGTGATTGAAATGCCAATTTTAGTGCATGAAATGCCAAATATAATGTCACAAATGCCAATTTTAGTGCCTGAAATGCCGATTATAGTGTCTGAAATGCCAAATATAATGTCACAAATGCCAATTATAGTGCCTGAAATGCCAAATATTATGTCTCAAATGCCAATTTTAGTGCCTGAAATGCCAATTATAGTGCCTGAAATGCCAAATATTATGTCTCAAATGCCAATTTTAGTGCCTGAAATGCCAAATATAATGTCACAAATGCCAATTATAGTGCCTGAAATGCCAAATATTATGTCTCAAATGCCAATTTTAGTGCCTGAAATGCCAATTATAGTGCCTGAAATGCCAAATATTATGTCTCAAATGCCAATTTTAGTGCCTGAAATGCCAAATATAATGTCACAAATGCCAATTTTAGTGCCTGAAATGCCGATTATAGTGCCTGAAATGCCAATTTTAGTGCCTGAAATGCCAAATATTATGTCACAAATGCCAATTATAGTGCCTGAAATGCCAAATATTATTTCTCAAATGCCAATTTTAGTGCCTGAAATGCCGATTATAGTGCCTGAAATGCCAAATATTATGTCTCAAATGCCAATTTTAGTGCCTGAAATGCCAAATATAATGTCTCAAATGCCAATTTTAGTGATTGAAATGCCAATTTTAGTGCCTGAAAGGCCAAATATAATGTCACAAATGCCAATTTTAGTGCCTGAAATGCCGATTATAGTGCCTGAAATGCCAATTTTAGTGCCTGAAATGCCAAATATTATGTCACAAATGCCAATTTTAGTACCTGAAATGCCAAATATAATGTCACAAATGCCAATTTTAGTGCCTGAAATGCCGATTATAGTGCCTGAAATGCCAAATATTATGTCTCAAATGCCAATTTTAGTGCCTGAAATGCCAAATATAATGTCACAAATGCCAATTTTAGTGCCTGAAATGCCAATTATAGTGCCTGAAATGCCAAATATTATGTCTCAACAGCCAATTTTAGTGCCTGAAATGCCGACTATAGTGCCTGAAATGCCAAATATTATGTCTCAAATGCCAATTTTAGTGCCTGAAATGCCAAATATAATGTCACAAATGCCAATTTTAGTGCCTGAAATGCCAATTTTAGTGCCTGAAATGCCAAATATAATGTCACAAATGCCAATTTTAGTGCCTGAAATGCCGATTATAGTGCCTGAAATGCCAAATATTATGTCAAAAATGCCAATTTTAGTGCCTGAAATGCCAAATATAATGTCACAAATGCCAATTTTAGTGCCTGAAATACCAAATATTATGTCTCAAATGCCAATTTTAGTGCCTGAAATGCCAAATATTATGTCACAAATGCCAATTTTAGTGATTGAAATGCCAATTTTAGTGCCTGAAATGCCAAATATAATGCCACAAATGCCAATTTTAGTGCCTGAAATGCCGATTATAGTGCCTGAAATGCCAAATATAATGTCACAAATGCCAATTTTAGTGCCTGAAATGCCAAATATAATGTCACAAATGCCAATTTTAGTGCCTGAAATGCCGATTATAGTGCATGAAATGCCAAATATAATGTCAAAAATGCCAATTTTAGTGCCTGAAATGCCAAATATAATGTCAAAAATGCCAATTTTAGTGCCTGAAATGCATAATATTATGTCACAAATGCCAATTTTAGTGCCTGAAATGCCAAATATTATGTCTCAAATGCCAATTTTAGTGCCTGAAATGCCAAATATAATGTCACAAATGCCAATTTTAGTGCCTGAAATGCCAATTATAGTGCCTGAAATGCCAAATATTATGTCTCAAAAGCTAATTTTAGTGCCTGAAATGCCGAATATAGTGCCTGAAATGCCAAATATTATTGTTCAAATGCCAATTTTAGTGCCTGAAATGGCAAATATAATGTCACAAATGCCAATTTTAGTGCCTGAAATGCCGATTATAGTGCCTGAAATGCCAAATATAATGTCAAAAATGCCAATTTTAGTGCCTGAAATGCCAAATATAATGTTACAAATGCCAATTTTAGTGCCTGAAATGCCAAATATTATGTCTCAAATGCCAATTTTAGTGCCTGAAATGCCAAATATAATGTCACAAATGCCAATTTTATTGCCTGAAATGCCAATTATAGTGCCTGAAATGCCAAATATTATGTCTCAAAAGCAAATTTTAGTGCCTGAAATGCCGATTATAGTGCCTGAAATGCCAAATATTATGTCTCAAATGCCAATTTTAGTGCCTGAAATGCCAAATATAATGTCACAAATGCCAATTTTAGTGCCTGAAATGCCAAATATTATGTCACAAATGCCAATTTTAGTGCCTGAAATGCCAAATATTATGTCTCAAATGCCAATTTTAGTGCCTGAAATGTCAAATATAATGTCACAAATGCCAATTTTAGTGCCTGAAATGCCAATTATAGTGCCTGAAATGCCAATTATTATTTCTCAAATGCCAATTTTAGTGCCTGAAATGCCAATTATAGTGCCTGAAATGCCAAATATTATGTCTCAAATGCCAATTTTAGTGCCTGAAATGCCAAATATTACGTCACAAATGCCAATTTTAGTGCCTGAAATGCCAAATATAATGTCACAAATGCAAATTTTTGTGTCTGAAATGCCAATTATAGTGTCTAAAATGCCAAATATTATGTCACAAATGCCAAATATAATGTCACAAATGCCAATTTTAGTGCCTGAAATGCCAAATATAATGTCACAAATGCCAATTATAGTGCCTGAAATGCCAAATATTATGTCTCAAATGCCAATTTTAGTGCCTGAAATGCCAATTATAGTGCCTGAAATGCCAAATATTATGTCTCAAATGCCAATTTTAGTGCCTGAAATGCCAAATATAATGTCACAAATGCCAATTATAGTGCCTGAAATGCCAATTATAGTGCCTGAAATGCCAAATATTATGTCTCAAATGCCAATTTTAGTGTCTGAAATGCCAAATATAATGTCACAAATGCCAATTTTAGTGCCTGAAATGCCAATTTTAGTGCCTGAAATGCCAAATATAATGTCACAAATGCCAATTATAGTGCCTGAAATGCCAAATATTATGTCTCAAATGCCAATTTTAGTGCCTGAAATGCCAATTATAGTGCCTGAAATGCCAAATATTATGTCTCAAATGCCAATTTTAGTGCCTGAAATGCCAAATATAATGTCACAAATGCCAATTTTAGTGCCTGAAATGCCGATTATAGTGCCTGAAATGCCAATTTTAGTGCCTGAAATGCCAAATATTATGTCACAAATGCCAATTATAGTGCCTGAAATGCCAAATATTATTTCTCAAATGCCAATTTTAGTGCCTGAAATGCCGATTATAGTGCCTGAAATGCCAAATATTATGTCTCAAATGCCAATTTTAGTGCCTGAAATGCCAAATATAATGTCTCAAATGCCAATTTTAGTGATTGAAATGCCAATTTTAGTGCCTGAAAGGCCAAATATAATGTCACAAATGCCAATTTTAGTGCCTGAAATGCCGATTATAGTGCCTGAAATGCCAATTTTAGTGCCTGAAATGCCAAATATTATGTCACAAATGCCAATTTTAGTACCTGAAATGCCAAATATAATGTCACAAATGCCAATTTTAGTGCCTGAAATGCCGATTATAGTGCCTGAAATGCCAAATATTATGTCTCAAATGCCAATTTTAGTGCCTGAAATGCCAAATATAATGTCACAAATGCCAATTTTAGTGCCTGAAATGCCAATTATAGTGCCTGAAATGCCAAATATTATGTCTCAACAGCCAATTTTAGTGCCTGAAATGCCGACTATAGTGCCTGAAATGCCAAATATTATGTCTCAAATGCCAATTTTAGTGCCTGAAATGCCAAATATAATGTCACAAATGCCAATTTTAGTGCCTGAAATGCCAATTTTAGTGCCTGAAATGCCAAATATAATGTCACAAATGCCAATTTTAGTGCCTGAAATGCCGATTATAGTGCCTGAAATGCCAAATATTATGTCAAAAATGCCAATTTTAGTGCCTGAAATGCCAAATATAATGTCACAAATGCCAATTTTAGTGCCTGAAATACCAAATATTATGTCTCAAATGCCAATTTTAGTGCCTGAAATGCCAAATATTATGTCACAAATGCCAATTTTAGTGATTGAAATGCCAATTTTAGTGCCTGAAATGCCAAATATAATGCCACAAATGCCAATTTTAGTGCCTGAAATGCCGATTATAGTGCCTGAAATGCCAAATATAATGTCACAAATGCCAATTTTAGTGCCTGAAATGCCAAATATAATGTCACAAATGCCAATTTTAGTGCCTGAAATGCCGATTATAGTGCATGAAATGCCAAATATAATGTCAAAAATGCCAATTTTAGTGCCTGAAATGCCAAATATAATGTCAAAAATGCCAATTTTAGTGCCTGAAATGCATAATATTATGTCACAAATGCCAATTTTAGTGCCTGAAATGCCAAATATTATGTCTCAAATGCCAATTTTAGTGCCTGAAATGCCAAATATAATGTCACAAATGCCAATTTTAGTGCCTGAAATGCCAATTATAGTGCCTGAAATGCCAAATATTATGTCTCAAAAGCTAATTTTAGTGCCTGAAATGCCGAATATAGTGCCTGAAATGCCAAATATTATTGTTCAAATGCCAATTTTAGTGCCTGAAATGGCAAATATAATGTCACAAATGCCAATTTTAGTGCCTGAAATGCCGATTATAGTGCCTGAAATGCCAAATATAATGTCAAAAATGCCAATTTTAGTGCCTGAAATGCCAAATATAATGTTACAAATGCCAATTTTAGTGCCTGAAATGCCAAATATTATGTCTCAAATGCCAATTTTAGTGCCTGAAATGCCAAATATAATGTCACAAATGCCAATTTTATTGCCTGAAATGCCAATTATAGTGCCTGAAATGCCAAATATTATGTCTCAAAAGCAAATTTTAGTGCCTGAAATGCCGATTATAGTGCCTGAAATGCCAAATATTATGTCTCAAATGCCAATTTTAGTGCCTGAAATGCCAAATATAATGTCACAAATGCCAATTTTAGTGCCTGAAATGCCAAATATTATGTCACAAATGCCAATTTTAGTGCCTGAAATGCCAAATATTATGTCTCAAATGCCAATTTTAGTGCCTGAAATGTCAAATATAATGTCACAAATGCCAATTTTAGTGCCTGAAATGCCAATTATAGTGCCTGAAATGCCAATTATTATTTCTCAAATGCCAATTTTAGTGCCTGAAATGCCAATTATAGTGCCTGAAATGCCAAATATTATGTCTCAAATGCCAATTTTAGTGCCTGAAATGCCAAATATTACGTCACAAATGCCAATTTTAGTGCCTGAAATGCCAAATATAATGTCACAAATGCAAATTTTTGTGTCTGAAATGCCAATTATAGTGTCTAAAATGCCAAATATTATGTCACAAATGCCAAATATAATGTCACAAATGCCAATTTTAGTGCCTGAAATGCCAAATATAATGTCACAAATGCCAATTATAGTGCCTGAAATGCCAAATATTATGTCTCAAATGCCAATTTTAGTGCCTGAAATGCCAATTATAGTGCCTGAAATGCCAAATATTATGTCTCAAATGCCAATTTTAGTGCCTGAAATGCCAAATATAATGTCACAAATGCCAATTATAGTGCCTGAAATGCCAAATATTATGTCTCAAATGCCAATTTTAGTGCCTGAAATGCCAATTATAGTGCCTGAAATGCCAAATATTATGTCTCAAATGCCAATTTTAGTGTCTGAAATGCCAAATATAATGTCACAAATGCCAATTTTAGTGCCTGAAATGCCAATTTTAGTGCCTGAAATGCCAAATATAATGTCACAAATGCCAATTTTAGTGCCTGAAATGCCGATTATAGTGCCTGAAATGCCAAATATTATGTCAAAAATGCCAATTTTAGTGCCTGAAATGCCAAATATAATGTCACAAATGCCAATTTTAGTGCCTGAAATACCAAATATTATGTCTCAAATGCCAATTTTAGTGCCTGAAATGCCAAATATAATGTCACAAATGCCAATTTTAGTGATTGAAATGCCAATTTTAGTGCCTGAAATGCCAAATATAATGCCACAAATGCCAATTTTAGTGCCTGAAATGCCGATTATAGTGCCTGAAATGCCAAATATAATGTCACAAATGCCAATTTTAGTGCCTGAAATGCCAAATATAATGTCACAAATGCCAATTTTAGTGCCTGAAATGCCGATTATAGTGCATGAAATGCCAAATATAATGTCAAAAATGCCAATTTTAGTGCCTGAAATGCCAAATATAATGTCAAAAATGCCAATTTTAGTGCCTGAAATGCCAAATATTATGTCACAAATGCCAATTTTAGTGCCTGAAATGCCAAATATTATGTCTCAAATGCCAATTTTAGTGCCTGAAATGCCAAATATAATGTCACAAATGCCAATTTTAGTGCCTGAAATGCCAATTATAGTGCCTGAAATGCCAAATATTATGTCTCAAAAGCTAATTTTAGTGCCTGAAATGCCGAATATAGTGCCTGAAATGCCAAATATTATTGTTCAAATGCCAATTTTAGTGCCTGAAATGGCAAATATAATGTCACAAATGCCAATTTTAGTGCCTGAAATGCCGATTATAGTGCCTGAAATGCCAAATATAATGTCAAAAATGCCAATTTTAGTGCCTGAAATGCCAAATATAATGTTACAAATGCCAATTTTAGTGCCTGAAATGCCAAATATTATGTCTCAAATGCCAATTTTAGTGCCTGAAATGCCAAATATAATGTCACAAATGCCAATTTTATTGCCTGAAATGCCAATTATAGTGCCTGAAATGCCAAATATTATGTCTCAAAAGCAAATTTTAGTGCCTGAAATGCCGATTATAGTGCCTGAAATGCCAAATATTATGTCTCAAATGCCAATTTTAGTGCCTGAAATGCCAAATATAATGTCACAAATGCCAATTTTAGTGCCTGAAATGCCAAATATTATGTCACAAATGCCAATTTTAGTGCCTGAAATGCCAAATATTATGTCTCAAATGCCAATTTTAGTGCCTGAAATGTCAAATATAATGTCACAAATGCCAATTTTAGTGCCTGAAATGCCAATTATAGTGCCTGAAATGCCAATTATTATTTCTCAAATGCCAATTTTAGTGCCTGAAATGCCAATTATAGTGCCTGAAATGCCAAATATTATGTCTCAAATGCCAATTTTAGTGCCTGAAATGCCAAATATTACGTCACAAATGCCAATTTTAGTGCCTGAAATGCCAAATATAATGTCACAAATGCAAATTTTTGTGTCTGAAATGCCAATTATAGTGTCTAAAATGCCAAATATTATGTCACAAATGCCAAATATAATGTCACAAATGCCAATTTTAGTGCCTGAAATGCCAAATATAATGTCACAAATGCCAATTATAGTGCCTGAAATGCCAAATATTATGTCTCAAATGCCAATTTTAGTGCCTGAAATGCCAATTATAGTGCCTGAAATGCCAAATATTATGTCTCAAATGCCAATTTTAGTGCCTGAAATGCCAAATATAATGTCACAAATGCCAATTATAGTGCCTGAAATGCCAAATATTATGTCTCAAATGCCAATTTTAGTGCCTGAAATGCCAATTATAGTGCCTGAAATGCCAAATATTATGTCTCAAATGCCAATTTTAGTGTCTGAAATGCCAAATATAATGTCACAAATGCCAATTTTAGTGCCTGAAATGCCAATTATAGTGCCTGAAATGCCAAATATTATGTCTCAAATGCCAATTTTAGTGCCTGAAATGCCGATAATAGTGCCTGAAATGCCAAATATAATGTTACAAATGCCAATTTTAGTGCCTGAAATGCCGATTATAGTGCCTGAAATGCCAAATATAATGTCACAAATGCCAATTTTAGTGCCTGAAATGCCAAATATAATGTCAAAAATGCCAATTTTAGTGCCTGAAATGCCAAATATTATGTCACAAATGCCAATTTTAGTGCCTGAAATGGCAAATATAATGTCACAAATGCCAATTTTAGTGCCTGAAATGCCGATTATAGTGCCTGAAATGCCAAATATAATGTCAAAAATGCCAATTTTAGTGCCTGAAATGCCAAATATAATGTCACAAATGCCAATTTTAGTGCCTGAAATGCCAAATATTATGTCTCAAATGCCAATTTTAGTGCCTGAAATGCCAAATATAATGTCACAAATGCCAATTTTAGTGATTGAAATGCCAATTTTAGTGCCTGAAATGCCAAATATAATGTCACAAATGCCAATTTTAGTGCCTGAAATGCCGATTATAGTGCCTGAAATGCCAAATATAATGTCAAAAATGCCAATTTTAGTGCCTGAAATGCCAAATATAATGTCACAAATGCCAATTTTAGTGCCTGAAATGCCAAATATAATGTCACAAATGCCAATTTTAGTGCCTGAAATGCGGATTATAGTGCCTGAAATGCCAAATATAATGTCACAAATGCCAATTTTAGTGCCTGAAATGCCAAATATTATGTCACAAATGCCAATTTTAGTGCCTGAAATGCCAATTATAGTGCCTGAAATGCCAAATATTATGTCTCAAATGCCAATTTTAGTGCCTGAAATGCCGATAATAGTGCCTGAAATGGCAAATATTATGTCTCAAATGCCAATTTTAGTGCCTGAAATGCCAAATATAATGTCACAAATGCCAAATTTAGTGCCTGAAATGCCAATTATAGTGCCTGAAATGCCAAATATTATGTCTCAAAAGCCAATTTTAGTGCCTGAAATGCCGAATATAGTGCCTGAAATGCCAAATATTATTGCTCAAATGCCAATTTTAGTGCCTGAAATGCCAAATATAATGTCACAAATGCCAATTATAGTGCCTGAAATGCCAATTTTAGTGCCTGAAATGGCAAATATAATGTCACAAATGCCAATTTTAGTGCCTGAAATGCCGATTATAGTGCCTGAAATGCCAAATATAATGTCAAAAATGCCAATTTTAGTGCCTGAAATGCCAAATATAATGTCACAAATGCCAATTTTAGTGCCTGAAATGCCAAATATTATGTCTCAAATGCCAATTTTAGTGCCTGAAATGCCAAATATAATGTCACAAATGCCAATTTTAGTGATTGAAATGCCAATTTTAGTGCCTGAAATGCCAAATATAATGTCACAAATGCCAATTTTAGTGCCTGAAATGCCAAATATTATGTCTCAAATGCCAATTTTAGTGCCTGAAATGCCAAATATAATGTCACAAATGCCAGTTTTAGTGCCTGAAATGCCGATTATAGTGCCTGAAATGCCAAATATAATGTCAAAAATGCCAATTTTAGTGCCTGAAATGCCAAATATAATGTCACAAATGCCAATTTTAGTGCCTGAAATGCCGATTATAGTGCATGAAATGCCAAATATAATGTCAAAAATGCCAATTTTAGTGCCTGAAATGCCAAATATAATGTCAAAAATGCCAATTTTAGTGCCTGAAATGCCAAATATTATGTCACAAATGCCAATTTTAGTGCCTGAAATGCCAAATATTATGTCTCAAATGCCAATTTTAGTGCCTGAAATGCCAAATATAATGTCACAAATGCCAATTTTAGTGCCTGAAATGCCAATTATAGTGCCTGAAATGCCAAATATTATGTCTCAAAAGCCAATTTTAGTGCCTGAAATGCCGAATATAGTGCCTGAAATGCCAAATATTATTGTTCAAATGCCAATTTTAGTGCCTGAAATGGCAAATATAATGTCACAAATGCCAATTTTAGTGCCTGAAATGCCGATTATAGTGCCTGAAATGCCAAATATAATGTCAAAAATGCCAATTTTAGTGCCTGAAATGCCAAATATAATGTTACAAATGCCAATTTTAGTGCCTGAAATGCCAAATATTATGTCTCAAATGCCAATTTTAGTGCCTGAAATGCCAAATATAATGTCACAAATGCCAATTTTATTGCCTGAAATGCCAATTATAGTGCCTGAAATGCCAAATATTATGTCTCAAAAGCAAATTTTAGTGCCTGAAATGCCGATTATAGTGCCTGAAATGCCAAATATTATGTCTCAAATGCCAATTTTAGTGCCTGAAATGCCAAATATAATGTCACAAATGCCAATTTTAGTGCCTGAAATGCCAAATATTATGTCACAAATGCCAATTTAAGTGCCTGAAATGCCAAATATTATGTCTCAAATGCCAATTTTAGTGCCTGAAATGTCAAATATAATGTCACAAATGCCAATTTTAGTGCCTGAAATGCCAATTATAGTGCCTGAAATGCCAATTATTATTTCTCAAATGCCAATTTTAGTGCCTGAAATGCCAATTATAGTGCCTGAAATGCCAAATATTATGTCTCAAATGCCAATTTTAGTGCCTGAAATGCCAAATATTACGTCACAAATGCCAATTTTAGTGCCTGAAATGCCAAATATAATGTCACAAATGCAAATTTTTGTGTCTGAAATGCCAATTATAGTGTCTAAAATGCCAAATATTATGTCACAAATGCCAAATATAATGTCACAAATGCCAATTTTAGTGCCTGAAATGCCAAATATAATGTCACAAATGCCAATTATAGTGCCTGAAATGCCAAATATTATGTCTCAAATGCCAATTTTAGTGCCTGAAATGCCAATTATAGTGCCTGAAATGCCAAATATTATGTCTCAAATGCCAATTTTAGTGCCTGAAATGCCAAATATTATGTCTCAAATGCCAATTTTAGTGCCTGAAATGCCAAATATAATGTCACAAATGCCAATTTTAGTGATTGAAATGCCAATTTTAGTGCCTGAAATGCCAAATATAATGTCACAAATGCCAATTTTAGTGCCTGAAATGCCGATTATAGTGCCTGAAATGCCAAATATAATGTCAAAAATGCCAATTTTAGTGCCTGAAATGCCAAATATAATGTCACAAATGCCAATTTTAGTGCCTGAAATGCCAAATATAATGTCACAAATGCCAATTTTAGTGCCTGAAATGCGGATTATAGTGCCTGAAATGCCAAATATAATGTCACAAATGCCAATTTTAGTGCCTGAAATGCCAAATATTATGTCACAAATGCCAATTTTAGTGCCTGAAATGCCAATTATAGTGCCTGAAATGCCAAATATTATGTCTCAAATGCCAATTTTAGTGCCTGAAATGCCGATAATAGTGCCTGAAATGCCAAATATTATGTCTCAAATGCCAATTTTAGTGCCTGAAATGCCAAATATAATGTCACAAATGCCAAATTTAGTGCCTGAAATGCCAATTATAGTGCCTGAAATGCCAAATATTATGTCTCAAAAGCCAATTTTAGTGCCTGAAATGCCGAATATAGTGCCTGAAATGCCAAATATTATTGCTCAAATGCCAATTTTAGTGCCTGAAATGCCAAATATAATGTCACAAATGCCAATTATAGTGCCTGAAATGCCAATTTTAGTGCCTGAAATGGCAAATATAATGTCACAAATGCCAATTTTAGTGCCTGAAATGCCGATTATAGTGCCTGAAATGCCAAATATAATGTCAAAAATGCCAATTTTAGTGCCTGAAATGCCAAATATAATGTCACAAATGCCAATTTTAGTGCCTGAAATGCCAAATATTATGTCTCAAATGCCAATTTTAGTGCCTGAAATGCCAAATATAATGTCACAAATGCCAATTTTAGTGATTGAAATGCCAATTTTAGTGCCTGAAATGCCAAATATAATGTCACAAATGCCAATTTTAGTGCCTGAAATGCCAAATATTATGTCTCAAATGCCAATTTTAGTGCCTGAAATGCCAAATATAATGTCACAAATGCCAGTTTTAGTGCCTGAAATGCCGATTATAGTGCCTGAAATGCCAAATATAATGTCAAAAATGCCAATTTTAGTGCCTGAAATGCCAAATATAATGTCACAAATGCCAATTTTAGTGCCTGAAATGCCGATTATAGTGCATGAAATGCCAAATATAATGTCAAAAATGCCAATTTTAGTGCCTGAAATGCCAAATATAATGTCAAAAATGCCAATTTTAGTGCCTGAAATGCCAAATATTATGTCACAAATGCCAATTTTAGTGCCTGAAATGCCAAATATTATGTCTCAAATGCCAATTTTAGTGCCTGAAATGCCAAATATAATGTCACAAATGCCAATTTTAGTGCCTGAAATGCCAATTATAGTGCCTGAAATGCCAAATATTATGTCTCAAAAGCCAATTTTAGTGCCTGAAATGCCGAATATAGTGCCTGAAATGCCAAATATTATTGTTCAAATGCCAATTTTAGTGCCTGAAATGGCAAATATAATGTCACAAATGCCAATTTTAGTGCCTGAAATGCCGATTATAGTGCCTGAAATGCCAAATATAATGTCAAAAATGCCAATTTTAGTGCCTGAAATGCCAAATATAATGTTACAAATGCCAATTTTAGTGCCTGAAATGCCAAATATTATGTCTCAAATGCCAATTTTAGTGCCTGAAATGCCAAATATAATGTCACAAATGCCAATTTTATTGCCTGAAATGCCAATTATAGTGCCTGAAATGCCAAATATTATGTCTCAAAAGCAAATTTTAGTGCCTGAAATGCCGATTATAGTGCCTGAAATGCCAAATATTATGTCTCAAATGCCAATTTTAGTGCCTGAAATGCCAAATATAATGTCACAAATGCCAATTTTAGTGCCTGAAATGCCAAATATTATGTCACAAATGCCAATTTAAGTGCCTGAAATGCCAAATATTATGTCTCAAATGCCAATTTTAGTGCCTGAAATGTCAAATATAATGTCACAAATGCCAATTTTAGTGCCTGAAATGCCAATTATAGTGCCTGAAATGCCAATTATTATTTCTCAAATGCCAATTTTAGTGCCTGAAATGCCAATTATAGTGCCTGAAATGCCAAATATTATGTCTCAAATGCCAATTTTAGTGCCTGAAATGCCAAATATTACGTCACAAATGCCAATTTTAGTGCCTGAAATGCCAAATATAATGTCACAAATGCAAATTTTTGTGTCTGAAATGCCAATTATAGTGTCTAAAATGCCAAATATTATGTCACAAATGCCAAATATAATGTCACAAATGCCAATTTTAGTGCCTGAAATGCCAAATATAATGTCACAAATGCCAATTATAGTGCCTGAAATGCCAAATATTATGTCTCAAATGCCAATTTTAGTGCCTGAAATGCCAATTATAGTGCCTGAAATGCCAAATATTATGTCTCAAATGCCAATTTTAGTGCCTGAAATGCCAAATATAATGTCACAAATGCCAATTATAGTGCCTGAAATGCCAAATATTATGTCTCAAATGCCAATTTTAGTGCCTGAAATGCCAATTATAGTGCCTGAAATGCCAAATATTATGTCTCAAATGCCAATTTTAGTGTCTGAAATGCCAAATATAATGTCACAAATGCCAATTTTAGTGCCTGAAATGCCAATTATAGTGCCTGAAATGCCAAATATTATGTCTCAAATGCCAATTTTAGTGCCTGAAATGCCGATAATAGTGCCTGAAATGCCAAATATAATGTCACAAATGCCAATTTTAGTGCCTGAAATGCCGATTATAGTGCCTGAAATGCCAAATATAATGTCACAAATGCCAATTTTAGTGCCTGAAATGCCAAATATAATGTCAAAAATGCCAATTTTAGTGCCTGAAATGCCAAATATTATGTCACAAATGATAAATTTTAGTGCCTGAAATGGCAAATATAATGTCACAAATGCCAATTTTAGTGCCTGAAATGCCGATTATAGTGCCTGAAATGCCAAATATAATGTCAAAAATGCCAATTTTAGTGCCTGAAATGCCAAATATAATGTCACAAATGCCAATTTTAGTGCCTGAAATGCCAAATATTATGTCTCAAATGCCAATTTTAGTGCCTGAAATGCCAAATATAATGTCACAAATGCCAATTTTAGTGATTGAAATGCCAATTTTAGTGCCTGAAATGCCAAATATAATGTCACAAATGCCAATTTTAGTGCCTGAAATGCCGATTATAGTGCCTGAAATGCCAAATATAATGTCAAAAATGCCAATTTTAGTGCCTGAAATGCCAAATATAATGTCACAAATGCCAATTTTAGTGCCTGAAATGCCAAATATAATGTCACAAATGCCAATTTTAGTGCCTGAAATGCGGATTATAGTGCCTGAAATGCCAAATATAATGTCACGAATGCCAATTTTAGTGCCTGAAATGCCAAATATTATGTCACAAATGCCAATTTTAGTGCCTGAAATGCCAATTATAGTGCCTGAAATGCCAAATATTATGTCTCAAATGCCAATTTTAGTGCCTGAAATGCCGATAATAGTGCCTGAAATGCCAAATATTATGTCTCAAATGCCAATTTTAGTGCCTGAAATGCCAAATATAATGTCACAAATGCCAAATTTAGTGCCTGAAATGCCAATTATAGTGCCTGAAATGCCAAATATTATGTCTCAAAAGCCAATTTTAGTGCCTGAAATGCCGAATATAGTGCCTGAAATGCCAAATATTATTGCTCAAATGCCAATTTTAGTGCCTGAAATGCCAAATATAATGTCACAAATGCCAATTATAGTGCCTGAAATGCCAATTTTAGTGCCTGAAATGGCAAATATAATGTCACAAATGCCAATTTTAGTGCCTGAAATGCCGATTATAGTGCCTGAAATGCCAAATATAATGTCAAAAATGCCAATTTTAGTGCCTGAAATGCCAAATATAATGTCACAAATGCCAATTTTAGTGCCTGAAATGCCAAATATTATGTCTCAAATGCCAATTTTAGTGCCTGAAATGCCAAATATAATGTCACAAATGCCAATTTTAGTGATTGAAATGCCAATTTTAGTGCCTGAAATGCCAAATATAATGTCACAAATGCCAATTTTAGTGCCTGAAATGCCAAATATTATGTCTCAAATGCCAATTTTAGTGCCTGAAATGCCAAATATAATGTCACAAATGCCAGTTTTAGTGCCTGAAATGCCGATTATAGTGCCTGAAATGCCAAATATAATGTCAAAAATGCCAATTTTAGTGCCTGAAATGCCAAATATAATGTCACAAATGCCAATTTTAGTGCCTGAAATGCCGATTATAGTGCATGAAATGCCAAATATAATGTCAAAAATGCCAATTTTAGTGCCTGAAATGCCAAATATAATGTCAAAAATGCGAATTTTAGTGCCTGAAATGCCAAATATTATGTCACAAATGCCAATTTTAGTGCCTGAAATGCCAAATATTATGTCTCAAATGCTAATTTTAGTGCCTGAAATGCCAAATATAATGTCACAAATGCCAATTTTAGTGCCTGAAATGCCAATTATAGTGCCTGAAATGCCAAATATTATGTCTCAAAAGCCAATTTTAGTGCCTGAAATGCCGAATATAGTGCCTGAAATGCCAAATATTATTGTTCAAATGCCAATTTTAGTGCCTGAAATGGCAAATATAATGTCACAAATGCCAATTTTAGTGCCTGAAATGCCAAATATTATGTCTCAAATGCCAAATATAATGTCAAAAATGCCAATTTTAGTGCCTGAAATGCCAAATATAATGTCACAAATGCCAATTTTAGTGCCTGAAATGCCAAATATTATGTCTCAAATGCCAATTTTAGTGCCTGAAATGCCAAATATAATGTCACAAATGCCAATTTTAGTGATTGAAATGCCAAATATAATGTCTCAAATGCCAATTTTAGTGCCTGAAATGCCAATTTTAGTGCCTGAAATGCCGATTATAGTGCCTGAAATGCCAAATATAATGTCAAAAATGCCAATTTTAGTGCCTGAAATGCCAAATATAATGTCACAAATGCCAATTTTAGTGCCTGAAATGCCAAATATAATGTCACAAATGCCAATTTTAGTGCCTGAAATGCGGATTATAGTGCCTGAAATGCCAAATATAATGTCACAAATGCCAATTTTAGTGCCTGAAATGCCAAATATTATGTCTCAAAAGCCAATTTTAGTGCCTGAAATGCCGAATATAGTGCCTGAAATGCCAAATATTATTGCTCAAATGCCAATTTTAGTGCCTGAAATGCCAAATATAATGTCACAAATGCCAATTTTAGTGCCTGAAATGCCGATTATAGTGCCTGAAATGCCAAATATAATGTCAAAAATGCCAATTTTAGTGCCTGAAATGCCAAATATAATGTCACAAATGCCAATTTTAGTGCCTGAAATGCCAAATATAATGTCACAAATGCCAATTTTAGTGCCTGAAATGCGGATTATAGTGCCTGAAATGCCAAATATAATGTCACAAATGCCAATTTTAGTGCCTGAAATGCCAAATATTATGTCACAAATGCCAATTTTAGTGCCTGAAATGCCAATTATAGTGCCTGAAATGCCAAATATTATGTCTCAAATGCCAATTTTAGTGCCTGAAATGCCGATAATAGTGCCTGAAATGCCAAATATTATGTCTCAAATGCCAATTTTAGTGCCTGAAATGCCAAATATAATGTCACAAATGCCAATTTTAGTGCCTGAAATGCCAATTATAGTGCCTGAAATGCCAAATATTATGTCTCAAAAGCCAATTTTAGTGCCTGAAATGCCGAATATAGTGCCTGAAATGCCAAATATTATTGCTCAAATGCCAATTTTAGTGCCTGAAATGCCAAATATAATGTCACAAATGCCAATTATAGTGCCTGAAATGCCAATTTTAGTGCCTGAAATGGCAAATATAATGTCACAAATGAAAATTTTAGTGCCTGAAATGCCGATTATAGTGCCTGAAATGCCAAATATAATGTCAAAAATGCCAATTTTAGTGCCTGAAATGCCAAATATAATGTCACAAATGCCAATTTTAGTGCCTGAAATGCCGATTACAGTGCCTGAAATGCCAATTTTAGTGCCTGAAATGCCAAATATTATGTCACAAATGCCAATTTTAGTACCTGAAATGCCAAATATAATGTCACAAATGCCAATTTTAGTGCCTGAAATGCCGATTATAGTGCCTGAAATGCCAATTTTAGTGCCTGAAATGCCAAATATTATGTCACAAATGCCAATTTTAGTACCTGAAATGCCAAATATAATGTCACAAATGCCAATTTTAGTGCCTGAAATGCCGATTATAGTGCCTGAAATGCCAAATATTATGTCTCAAATGCCAATTTTAGTGCCTGAAATGCCAAATATAATGTCACAAATGCCAATTTTAGTGCCTGAAATGCCAATTATAGTGCCTGAAATGCCAAATATTATGTCTCAAATGCCAATTTTAGTGCCTGAAATGCCAAATATAATGTCACAAATGCCAATTTTAGTGCCTGAAATGCCGACTATAGTGCCTGAAATGCCAAATATTATGTCTCAAATGCCAATTTTAGTGCCTGAAATGCCAAATATAATGTCACAAATGCCAATTTTAGTGCCTGAAATGCCAATTTTAGTGCCTGAAATGGCAAATATAATGTCACAAATGCCAATTTTAGTGCCTGAAATGCCGATTATAGTGCCTGAAATGCCGAATATAGTGCCTGAAATGCCAAATATTATGTCTCAAATGCCAATTTTAGTGCCTGAAATGCCAAATATAATGTCACAAATGCCAATTTTAGTGCCTGAAATGCCAAATATAATGTCACAAATGCCAATTTTAGTGCCTGAAATGCCAAATATAATGTCACAAATGCCAATTTTAGTGCCTGAAATACCAAATATTATGTCTCAAATGCCAATTTTAGTGCCTGAAATGCCAAATATAATGTCACAAATGCCAATTTTAGTGATTGAAATGCCAATTTTAGTGCCTGAAATGCCAAATATAATGTCACAAATGCCAATTTTAGTGCCTGAAATGCCGATTATAGTGCCTGAAATGCCAAATATAATGTCACAAATGCCAATTTTAGTGCCTGAAATGCCAAATATAATGTCAAAAATGCCAATTTTAGTGCCTGAAATGCCAAATATTATGTCACAAATGCCAATTTTAGTGCCTGAAATGCCAAATATTATGTCACAAATGCCAATTTTAGTGCCTGAAATGACAAATATTATGTCTCAAATCCCAATTTTAGTGCCTGAAATGCCAATTATAGTGTCTAAAATGCCAAATATTATGTCACAAATGCCAATTATAGTGCCTGAAATGCCAAATATTATGTCTCAAATGCCAATTGTAGTGCCTGAAATGCCAAATATAATGTCACAAATGCCAATTTTAGTGCCTGAAATGCCAAATATAATGTCACAAATGCCAATTATAGTGCCTGAAATGCCAAATATTATGTCTCAAATGCCAATTTTAGTGCCTGAAATGCCAATTATAGTGCCTGAAATGCCAAATATTATGTCTCAAATGCCAATTTTAGTGCCTGAAATGCCAAATATAATGTCACAAATGCCAATTTTAGTGCCTGAAATGCCAAATATTATGTCTCAAATGCCAATTTTAGTGCCTGAAATGTCAATTATAGTGCCTGAAATGCCAAATATTATGTCTCAAATGCCAATTTTAGTGCCTGAAATGCCAAATATAATGTCACAAATGCCAATTTTAGTGCCTGAAATGCCAATTATAGTGCCTGAAATGCCGATTATAGTGCCTGAAATGCCAAATATTATGTCTCAAATGCCAATTTTAGTGCCTGAAATGCCAAATATAATGTCACAAATGCCAATTTTAGTGCCTGAAATGCCAAATATTATGTCACAAATGCCAATTTTAGTGCCTGAAATGCCAAATATTATGTCTCAAATGCCAATTTTAGTGCCTGAAATGCCAAATATAATGTCACAAATGCCAATTTTAGTGCCTGAAATGCCAATTATAGTGCCTGAAATGCCAATTATTATTTCTCAAATGCCAATTTTAGTGCCTGAAATGCCAATTATAGTGCCTGAAATGCCAAATATTATGTCTCAAATGCCAATTTTAGTGCCTGAAATGCCAAATATTACGTCACAAATGCCAATTTTAGTGCCTGAAATGCCAAATATAATGTCACAAATGCAAATTTTTGTGTCTGAAATGCCAATTATAGTGTCTAAAATGCCAAATATTATGTCACAAATGCCAAATATAATGTCACAAATGCCAATTTTAGTGCCTGAAATGCCAAATATAATGTCACAAATGCCAATTATAGTGCCTGAAATGCCAAATATTATGTCTCAAATGCCAATTTTAGTGCCTGAAATGCCAATTATAGTGCCTGAAATGCCAAATATTATGTCTCAAATGCCAATTTTAGTGCATTAAATGCCAAATATAATGTCACAAATGCCAATTATAGTGCCTGAAATGCCAAATATTATGTCTCAAATGCCAATTTTAGTGCCTGAAATGCCAATTATAGTGCCTGAAATGCCAAATATTATGTCTCAAATGCCAATTTTAGTGCCTGAAATGCCAAATATAATGTCACAAATGCCAATTTTAGTGCCTGAAATGCCAATTATAGTGCCTGAAATGCCAAATATTATGTCTCAAAAGCCAATTTTAGTGCCTGAAATGCCGATTATAGTGCCTGAAATGCCAAATATTATGTCTCAAATGCCAATTTTAGTGCCTGAAATGCCAAATATAATGTCACAAATGCCAATTTTAGTGCCTGAAATGCCAAATATTATGTCACAAATGCCAATTTTAGTGCCTGAAATGCCAAATATTATGTCTCAAATGCCAATTTTAGTGCCTGAAATGCCAAATATAATGTCACAAATGCCAATTTTAGTGCCTGAAATGCCAATTATAGTGCCTGAAATGCCAATTATTATTTCTCAAATGCCAATTTTAGTGCCTGAAATGCCAATTATAGTGCCTGAAATGCCAAATATTATGTCTCAAATGCCAATTTTAGTGCCTGAAATGCCAAATATTACGTCACAAATGCCAATTTTAGTGCCTGAAATGCCAAATATAATGTCACAAATGCAAATTTTTGTGTCTGAAATGCCAATTATAGTGTCTAAAATGCCAAATATTATGTCACAAATGCCAAATATAATGTCACAAATGCCAATTTTAGTGCCTGAAATGCCAAATATAATGTCACAAATGCCAATTATAGTGCCTGAAATGCCAAATATTATGTCTCAAATGCCAATTTTAGTGCCTGAAATGCCAATTATAGTGCCTGAAATGCCAAATATTATGTCTCAAATGCCAATTTTAGTGCCTGAAATGCCAAATATAATGTCACAAATGCCAATTATAGTGCCTGAAATGCCAAATATTATGTCTCAAATGCCAATTTTAGTGCCTGAAATGTCAATTATAGTGCCTGAAATGCCAAATATTATGTCTCAAATGCCAATTTTAGTGCCTGAAATGCCAAATATAATGTCACAAATGCCAATTTTAGTGCCTGAAATGCCAAATATTATGTCACAAATGCCAATTTTAGTGCCTGAAATGCCAAATATTATGTCTCAAATGCCAATTTTAGTGCCTGAAATGCCAAATATAATGTCACAAATGCCAATTTTAGTGCCTGAAATGCCAAATATAATGTCACAAATGCCAATTTTAGTGCCTGAAATGCGGATTATAGTGCCTGAAATGCCAAATATAATGTCACAAATGCCAATTTTAGTGCCTGAAATGCCAAATATTATGTCACAAATGCCAATTTTAGTGCCTGAAATGCCAATTATAGTGCCTGAAATGCCAAATATTATGTCACAAATGCCAATTTTAGTGCCTGAAATGCCAAATATTATGTCTCAAATGCCAATTTTAGTGCCTGAAATGCCGATTATAGTGCCTGAAATGCCAAATATTATGTCTCAAATGCCAATTTTAGTGCCTGAAATGCCAAATATAATGTCACAAATGCCAATTTTAGTGCCTGAAATGCCAAATATTATGTCACAAATGCCAATTTTAGTGCCTGAAATGCCAAATATTATGTCTCAAATGCCAATTTTAGTGCCTGAAATGCCAAATATAATGTCACAAATGCCAATTTTAGTGCCTGAAATGCCAAATATAATGTCACAAATGCCAATTTTAGTGCCTGAAATGCGGATTATAGTGCCTGAAATGCCAAATATAATGTCACAAATGCCAATTTTAGTGCCTGAAAACCAAATATTATGTCACAAATGCCAATTTTAGTGCCTGAAATGCCAATTATATTGCCTGAAATGCCAAATATTATGTCTCAAATGCCAATTTTAGTGCCTGAAATGCCGATAATAGTGCCTGAAATGCCAAATATTATGTCTCAAATGCCAATTTTAGTGCCTGAAATGCCAAATATAATGTCACAAATGCCAATTTTAGTGCCTGAAATGCCAATTATAGTGCCTGAAATGCCAAATATTATGTCTCAAAAGCCAATTTTAGTGCCTGAAATGCCGAATATAGTGCCTGAAATGCCAAATATTATTGCTCAAATGCCAATTTTAGTGCCTGAAATGCCAAATATAATGTCACAAATGCCAATTATAGTGCCTGAAATGCCAATTTTAGTGCCTGAAATGGCAAATATAATGTCACAAATGCCAATTTTAGTTCCTGAAATGCCGATTATAGTGCCTGAAATGCCAAATATAATGTCAAAAATGCCAATTTTAGTGCCTAAAATGCCAAATATAATGTCACAAATGCCAATTTTAGTGCCTGAAATGCCGATTACAGTGCCTGAAATGCCAATTTTAGTGCCTGAAATGCCAAATATTATGTCACAAATGCCAATTTTAGTACCTGAAATGCCAAATATAATGTCACAAATGCCAATTTTAGTGCCTGAAATGCCGATTATAGTGCCTGAAATGCCAAATATTATGTCACAAATGCCAATTTTAGTGCCTGAAATGCCAATTATAGTGCCTGAAATGCCAATTATTATTTCTCAAATGCCAATTTTAGTGCCTGAAATGCCAATTATAGTGCCTGAAATGCCAAATATTATGTCTCAAATGCCAATTTTAGTGCCTGAAATGCCAAATATTACGTCACAAATGCCAATTTTAGTGCCTGAAATGCCAAATATAATGTCACAAATGCAAATTTTTGTGTCTGAAATGCCAATTATAGTGTCTAAAATGCCAAATATTATGTCACAAATGCCAAATATAATGTCACAAATGCCAATTTTAGTGCCTGAAATGCCAAATATAATGTCACAAATGCCAATTATAGTGCCTGAAATGCCAAATATTATGTCTCAAATGCCAATTTTAGTGCCTGAAATGCCAATTATAGTGCCTGAAATGCCAAATATTATGTCTCAAATGCCAATTTTAGTGCCTGAAATGCCAAATATAATGTCACAAATGCCAATTATAGTGCCTGAAATGCCAAATATTATGTCTCAAATGCCAATTTTAGTGCCTGAAATGTCAATTATAGTGCCTGAAATGCCAAATATTATGTCTCAAATGCCAATTTTAGTGCCTGAAATGCCAAATATAATGTCACAAATGCCAATTTTAGTGCCTGAAATGCCAAATATTATGTCACAAATGCCAATTTTAGTGCCTGAAATGCCAAATATTATGTCTCAAATGCCAATTTTAGTGCCTGAAATGCCAAATATAATGTCACAAATGCCAATTTTAGTGCCTGAAATGCCAAATATAATGTCACAAATGCCAATTTTAGTGCCTGAAATGCGGATTATAGTGCCTGAAATGCCAAATATAATGTCACAAATGCCAATTTTAGTGCCTGAAATGCCAAATATTATGTCACAAATGCCAATTTTAGTGCCTGAAATGCCAATTATAGTGCCTGAAATGCCAAATATTATGTCACAAATGCCAATTTTAGTGCCTGAAATGCCAAATATTATGTCTCAAATGCCAATTTTAGTGCCTGAAATGCCGATTATAGTGCCTGAAATGCCAAATATTATGTCTCAAATGCCAATTTTAGTGCCTGAAATGCCAAATATAATGTCACAAATGCCAATTTTAGTGCCTGAAATGCCAAATATTATGTCACAAATGCCAATTTTAGTGCCTGAAATGCCAAATATTATGTCTCAAATGCCAATTTTAGTGCCTGAAATGCCAAATATAATGTCACAAATGCCAATTTTAGTGCCTGAAATGCCAAATATAATGTCACAAATGCCAATTTTAGTGCCTGAAATGCGGATTATAGTGCCTGAAATGCCAAATATAATGTCACAAATGCCAATTTTAGTGCCTGAAAACCAAATATTATGTCACAAATGCCAATTTTAGTGCCTGAAATGCCAATTATATTGCCTGAAATGCCAAATATTATGTCTCAAATGCCAATTTTAGTGCCTGAAATGCCGATAATAGTGCCTGAAATGCCAAATATTATGTCTCAAATGCCAATTTTAGTGCCTGAAATGCCAAATATAATGTCACAAATGCCAATTTTAGTGCCTGAAATGCCAATTATAGTGCCTGAAATGCCAAATATTATGTCTCAAAAGCCAATTTTAGTGCCTGAAATGCCGAATATAGTGCCTGAAATGCCAAATATTATTGCTCAAATGCCAATTTTAGTGCCTGAAATGCCAAATATAATGTCACAAATGCCAATTATAGTGCCTGAAATGCCAATTTTAGTGCCTGAAATGGCAAATATAATGTCACAAATGCCAATTTTAGTTCCTGAAATGCCGATTATAGTGCCTGAAATGCCAAATATAATGTCAAAAATGCCAATTTTAGTGCCTAAAATGCCAAATATAATGTCACAAATGCCAATTTTAGTGCCTGAAATGCCGATTACAGTGCCTGAAATGCCAATTTTAGTGCCTGAAATGCCAAATATTATGTCACAAATGCCAATTTTAGTACCTGAAATGCCAAATATAATGTCACAAATGCCAATTTTAGTGCCTGAAATGCCGATTATAGTGCCTGAAATGCCAAATATTATGTCACAAATGCCAATTTTAGTGCCTGAAATGCCAATTATAGTGCCTGAAATGCCAATTATTATTTCTCAAATGCCAATTTTAGTGCCTGAAATGCCAATTATAGTGCCTGAAATGCCAAATATTATGTCTCAAATGCAAATTTTAGTGCCTGAAATGCCAAATATTACGTCACAAATGCCAATTTTAGTGCCTGAAATGCCAAATATAATGTCACAAATGCCAATTATAGTGCCTGAAATGCCAAATATTATGTCTCAAATGCCAATTTTAGTGCCTGAAATGCCAATTATAGTGCCTGAAATGCCAAATATTATGTCTCAAATGCCAATTTTAGTGCCTGAAATGCCAAATATAATGTCACAAATGCCAATTATAGTGCCTGAAATGCCAAATATTATGTCTCAAATGCCAATTTTAGTGCCTGAAATGTCAATTATAGTGCCTGAAATGCCAAATATTATGTCTCAAATGCCAATTTTAGTGCCTGAAATGCCAAATATAATGTCACAAATGCCAATTTTAGTGCCTGAAATGCCAATTATAGTGCCTGAAATGCCAAATATTATGTCTCAAAAGCCAATTTTAGTGCCTGAAATGCCGATTATAGTGCCTGAAATGCCATATATTATGTCTCAAATGCCAATTTTAGTGCCTGAAATGCCAAATATAATGTCACAAATGCCAATTTTAGTGCCTGAAATGCCAAATATTATGTCACAAATGCCAATTTTAGTGCCTGAAATGCCAAATATTATGTCTCAAATGCCAATTTTAGTGCCTGAAATGCCAAATATAATGTCACAAATGCCAATTTTAGTGCCTGAAATGCCAAATATAATGTCACAAATGCCAATTTTAGTGCCTGAAATGCGGATTATAGTGCCTGAAATGCAAAATATAATGTCACAAATGCCAATTTTAGTGCCTGAAATGCCAAATATTATGTCACAAATGCCAATTTTAGTGCCTGAAATGCCAATTATAGTGCCTGAAATGCCAAATATTATGTCTCAAATGCCAATTTTAGTGCCTGAAATGCCGATTATAGTGCCTGAAATGCCAAATATTATGTCTCAAATGCCAATTTTAGTGCCTGAAATGCCAAATATAATGTCACAAATGCCAATTTTAGTGCCTGAAATGCCAAATATTATGTCACAAATGCCAATTTTAGTGCCTGAAATGCCAAATATTATGTCTTAAATGCCAATTTTAGTGCCTGAAATGCCAAATATTATGTCACAAATGCCAATTTTAGTGCCTGAAATGCCAAATATAATGTCACAAATGCCAATTTTAGTGCCTGAAATGCGGATTATAGTGCCTGAAATGCCAAATATAATGTCACAAATGCCAATTTTAGTGCCTGAAATGCCAAATATTATGTCACAAATGCCAATTTTAGTGCCTGAAATGCCAATTATAGTGCCTGAAATGCCAAATATTATGTCTCAAATGCCAATTTTAGTGCCTGAAATGCCGATAATAGTGCCTGAAATGCCAAATATTATGTCTCAAATGCCAATTTTAGTGCCTGAAATGCCAATTATAGTGCCTGAAATGCCAAATATTATGTCTCAAAAGCCAATTTTAGTGCCTGAAATGCCGAATATAGTGCCTGAAATGCCAAATATTATTGCTCAAATGCCAATTTTAGTGCCTGAAATGCCAAATATAATGTCACAAATGCCAATTATAGTGCCTGAAATGCCAATTTTAGTGCCTGAAATGGCAAATATAATGTCACAAATGCCAATTTTAGTGCCTGAAATGCCGATTATAGTGCCTGAAATGCCAAATATAATGTCAAAAATGCCAATTTTAGTGCCTGAAATGCCAAATATAATGTCACAAATGCCAATTTTAGTGCCTGAAATGCCGATTACAGTGCCTGAAATGCCAATTTTAGTGCCTGAAATGCCAAATATTATGTCACAAATGCCAATTTTAGTACCTGAAATGCCAAATATAATGTCACAAATGCCAATTTTAGTGCCTGAAATGCCGATTATAGTGCCTGAAATGCCAATTTTAGTGCCTGAAATGCCAAATATTATGTCACAAATGCAAATTTTAGTACCTGAAATGCCAAATATAATGTCACAAATGCCAATTTTAGTGCCTGAAATGCCGATTATAGTGCCTGAAATGCCAAATATTATGTCTCAAATGCCAATGTTAGTGCCTGAAATGCCAAATATAATGTCACAAATGCCAATTTTAGTGCCTGAAATGCCAATTATAGTGCCTGAAATGCCAAATATTATGTCTCAACAGCCAATTTTAGTGCCTGAAATGCCGACTATAGTGCCTGAAATGCCAAATATTATGTCTCAAATGCCAATTTTAGTGCCTGAAATGCCAAATATAATGTCACAAATGCCAATTTTAGTGCCTGAAATGCCAATTTTAGTGCCTGAAATGCCAAATATAATGTCACAAATGCCAATTTTAGTGCCTGAAATGCCAAATATTATGTCAAAAATGCCAATTTTAGTGCCTGAAATGCCAAATATAATGTCACAAATGCCAATTTTAGTGCCTGAAATGCCAAATATTATGTCTCAAATGCCAATTTTAGTGCCTGAAATGCCAATTATAGTGCCTGAAATGCCAAATATTATGTCTCAAATGCCAATTTTAGTGCCTGAAATGCCAAATATAATGTCACAAATGCCAATTTTAGTGCCTGAAATGCCAATTATAGTGCCTGAAATGCCAAATATTATGTCTCAAAAGCCAATTTTAGTGCCTGAAATGCCGATTATAGTGCCTGAAATGCCAATTTTAGTGCCTGAAATGCCAAATATAATGTCACAAATGCCAATTATAGTGCCTGAAATGCCAAATATTATGTCTCAAATGCCAATTTTAGTGCCTGAAATGCCAAATATTACGTCACAAATGCCAATTTTAGTGCCTGAAATGCCAAATATAATGTCACAAATGCAAATTTTTGTGTCTGAAATGCCAATTATAGTGTCTAAAATGCCAAATATTATGTCACAAATGCCAAATATAATGTCACAAATGCCAATTTTAGTGCCTGAAATGCCAAATATAATGTCACAAATGCCAATTATAGTGCCTGAAATGCCAAATATTATGTCTCAAATGCCAATTTTAGTGCCTGAAATGCCAATTATAGTGCCTGAAATGCCAAATATTATGTCTCAAATGCCAATTTTAGTGCCTGAAATGCCAAATATAATGTCACAAATGCCAATTATAGTGCCTGAAATGCCAAATATTATGTCTCAAATGCCAATTTTAGTGCCTGAAATGTCAATTATAGTGCCTGAAATGCCAAATATTATGTCTCAAATGCCAATTTTAGTGCCTGAAATGCCAAATATAATGTCACAAATGCCAATTTTAGTGCCTGAAATGCCAATTATAGTGCCTGAAATGCCAAATATTATGTCTCAAAAGCCAATTTTAGTGCCTGAAATGCCGATTATAGTGCCTGAAATGCCAAATATTATGTCTCAAATGCCAATTTTAGTGCCTGAAATGCCAAATATAATGTCACAAATGCCAATTTTAGTGCCTGAAATGCCAAATATTATGTCACAAATGCCAATTTTAGTGCCTGAAATGCCAAATATTATGTCTCAAATGCCAATTTTAGTGCCTGAAATGCCAAATATAATGTCACAAATGCCAATTTTAGTGCCTGAAATGCCAAATATAATGTCACAAATGCCAATTTTAGTGCCTGAAATGCGGATTATAGTGCCTGAAATGCCAAATATAATGTCACAAATGCCAATTTTAGTGCCTGAAATGCCAAATATTATGTCACAAATGCCAATTTTAGTGCCTGAAATGCCAATTATAGTGCCTGAAATGCCAAATATTATGTCTCAAATGCCAATTTTAGTGCCTGAAATGCCGATTATAGTGCCTGAAATGCCAAATATTATGTCTCAAATGCCAATTTTAGTGCCTGAAATGCCAAATATAATGTCACAAATGCCAATTTTAGTGCCTGAAATGCCAAATATTATGTCACAAATGCCAATTTTAGTGCCTGAAATGCCAAATATTATGTCTCAAATGCCAATTTTAGTGCCTGAAATGCCAAATATAATGTCACAAATGCCAATTTTAGTGCCTGAAATGCCAAATATAATGTCACAAATGCCAATTTTAGTGCCTGAAATGCGGATTATAGTGCCTGAAATGCCAAATATAATGTCACAAATGCCAATTTTAGTGCCTGAAATGCCAAATATTATGTCACAAATGCCAATTTTAGTGCCTGAAATGCCAATTATAGTGCCTGAAATGCCAAATATTATGTCTCAAATGCCAATTTTAGTGCCTGAAATGCCGATAATAGTGCCTGAAATGCCATATATTATGTCTCAAATGCCAATTTTAGTGCCTGAAATGCCAAATATAATGTCACAAATGCCAATTTTAGTGCCTGAAATGCCAATTATAGTGCCTGAAATGCCAAATATTATGTCTCAAAAGCCAATTTTAGTGCCTGAAATGCCGAATATAGTGCCTGAAATGCCAAATATTATTGCTCAAATGCCAATTTTAGTGCCTGAAATGCCAAATATAATGTCACAAATGCAAATTTTTGTGTCTGAAATGCCAATTATAGTGTCTAAAATGCCAAATATTATGTCACAAATGCCAAATATAATGTCACAAATGCCAATTTTAGTGCCTGAAATGCCAAATATAATGTCACAAATGCCAATTATAGTGCCTGAAATGCCAAATATTATGTCTCAAATGCCAATTTTAGTGCCTGAAATGCCAATTATAGTGCCTGAAATGCCAAATATTATGTCTCAAATGCCAATTTTAGTGCATTAAATGCCAAATATAATGTCACAAATGCCAATTATAGTGCCTGAAATGCGGATTATAGTGCCTGAAATGCCAAATATAATGTCACAAATGCCAATTTTAGTGCCTGAAATGCCAAATATTATGTCACAAATGCCAATTTTAGTGCCTGAAATGCCAATTATAGTGCCTGAAATGCCAAATATTATGTCTCAAATGCCAATTTTAGTGCCTGAAATGCCGATAATAGTGCCTGAAATGCCATATATTATGTCTCAAATGCCAATTTTAGTGCCTGAAATGCCAAATATAATGTCACAAATGCCAATTTTAGTGCCTGAAATGCCAATTATAGTGCCTGAAATGCCAAATATTATGTCTCAAAAGCCAATTTTAGTGCCTGAAATGCCGAATATAGTGCCTGAAATGCCAAATATTATTGCTCAAATGCCAATTTTAGTGCCTGAAATGCCAAATATAATGTCACAAATGCAAATTTTTGTGTCTGAAATGCCAATTATAGTGTCTAAAATGCCAAATATTATGTCACAAATGCCAAATATAATGTCACAAATGCCAATTTTAGTGCCTGAAATGCCAAATATAATGTCACAAATGCCAATTATAGTGCCTGAAATGCCAAATATTATGTCTCAAATGCCAATTTTAGTGCCTGAAATGCCAATTATAGTGCCTGAAATGCCAAATATTATGTCTCAAATGCCAATTTTAGTGCATTAAATGCCAATTATAGTGCCTGAAATGCCAAATATTATGTCTCAAATGCCAATTTTAGTGCATTAAATGCCAAATATAATGTCACAAATGCCAATTATAGTGCCTGAAATGCCAAATATTATGTCTCAAATGCCAATTTTAGTGCCTGAAATGCCAATTATAGTGCCTGAAATGCCAAATATTATGTCTCAAATGCCAATTTTAGTGTCTGAAATGCCAAATATAATGTCACAAATGCCAATTTTAGTGCCTGAAATGCCAATTATAGTGCCTGAAATGCCAAATATTATGTCACAAATGCCAATTTTAGTGCCTGAAATGCCGATTATAGTGCCTGAAATGCCAAATATAATGTCACAAATGCCAATTTTAGTGCCTGAAATGCCAAATATAATGTCAAAAATGCCAATTTTAGTGCCTGAAATGCCAAATATTATGTCACAAATGCCAATTTTAGTGCCTGAAATGGCAAATATAATGTCACAAATGCCAATTTAAGTGCCTGAAATGCCAAATATAATGTCACAAATGCCAATTTTAGTGCCTGAAATGCGGATTATAGTGCCTGAAATGCCAAATATAATGTCACAAATGCCAATTTTAGTGCCTGAAATGCCAAATATTATGTCACAAATGCCAATTTTAGTGCCTGAAATGCCAATTATAGTGCCTGAAATGCCAAATATTATGTCTCAAATGCCAATTTTAGTGCCTGAAATGCCGATTATAGTGCCTGAAATGCCAAATATTATGTCTCTAATGCCAATTTTAGTGCCTGAAATGCCAAATATAATGTCACAAATGCCAATTTTAGTGCCTGAAATGCCAAATATTATGTCACAAATGCCAATTTTAGTGCCTGAAATGCCAAATATTATGTCTCAAATGCCAATTTTAGTGCCTGAAATGCCAAATATAATGTCACAAATGCCAATTTTAGTGCCTGAAATGCCAAATATAATGTCACAAATGCCAATTTTAGTGCCTGAAATGCGGATTATAGTGCCTGAAATGCCAAATATAATGTCACAAATGCCAATTTTAGTGCCTGAAATGCCAAATATTATGTCACAAATGCCAATTTTAGTGCCTGAAATGCCAATTATAGTGCCTGAAATGCCAAATATTATGTCTCAAATGCCAATTTTAGTGCCTGAAATGCCGATAATAGTGCCTGAAATGCCATATATTATGTCTCAAATGCCAATTTTAGTGCCTGAAATGCCAAATATAATGTCACAAATGCCAATTTTAGTGCCTGAAATGCCAATTATAGTGCCTGAAATGCCAAATATTATGTCTCAAAAGCCAATTTTAGTGCCTGAAATGCCGAATATAGTGCCTGAAATGCCAAATATTATTGCTCAAATGCCAATTTTAGTGCCTGAAATGCCAAATATAATGTCACAAATGCAAATTTTTGTGTCTGAAATGCCAATTATAGTGTCTAAAATGCCAAATATTATGTCACAAATGCCAAATATAATGTCACAAATGCCAATTTTAGTGCCTGAAATGCCAAATATAATGTCACAAATGCCAATTATAGTGCCTGAAATGCCAAATATTATGTCTCAAATGCCAATTTTAGTGCCTGAAATGCCAATTATAGTGCCTGAAATGCCAAATATTATGTCTCAAATGCCAATTTTAGTGCATTAAATGCCAAATATAATGTCACAAATGCCAATTATAGTGCCTGAAATGCCAAATATTATGTCTCAAATGCCAATTTTAGTGCCTGAAATGCCAATTATAGTGCCTGAAATGCCAAATATTATGTCTCAAATGCCAATTTTAGTGTCTGAAATGCCAAATATAATGTCACAAATGCCAATTTTAGTGCCTGAAATGCCAATTATAGTGCCTGAAATGCCAAATATTATGTCACAAATGCCAATTTTAGTGCCTGAAATGCCGATTATAGTGCCTGAAATGCCAAATATAATGTCACAAATGCCAATTTTAGTGCCTGAAATGCCAAATATAATGTCAAAAATGCCAATTTTAGTGCCTGAAATGCCAAATATTATGTCACAAATGCCAATTTTAGTGCCTGAAATGGCAAATATAATGTCACAAATGCCAATTTAAGTGCCTGAAATGCCGATTATAGTGCCTGAAATGCCAAATATAATGTCACAAATGCCAATTTTAGTGCCTGAAATGCCAAATATTATGTCACAAATGCCAATTTTAGTGCCTGAAATGCCAATTATAGTGCCTGAAATGCCAAATATTATGTCTCAAATGCCAATTTTAGTGCCTGAAATGCCGATAATAGTGCCTGAAATGCCAAATATTATGTCTCAAATGCCAATTTTAGTGCCTGAAATGCCAAATATAATGTCACAAATGCCAATTTTAGTGCCTGAAATGCCAATTATAGTGCCTGAAATGCCAAATATTATGTCTCAAAAGCCAATTTTAGTGCCTGAAATGCCGAATATAGTGCCTGAAATGCCAAATATTATTGCTCAAATGCCAATTTTAGTGCCTGAAATGCCAAATATAATGTCACAAATGCCAATTATAGTGCCTGAAATGCCAATTTTAGTGCCTGAAATGGCAAATATAATGTCACAAATGCCAATTTTAGTGCCTGAAATGCCGATTATAGTGCCTGAAATGCCAAATATAATGTCAAAAATGCCAATTTTAGTGCCTGAAATGCCAAATATAATGTCACAAATGCCAATTTTAGTGCCTGAAATGCCAAATATAATGTCACAAATGCCAATTTTAGTGCCTGAAATGCCAATTATAGTGCCTGAAATGCCAAATATTATGTCTCAAAAGCCAATTTTAGTGCCTGAAATGCCGATTATAGTGCCTGAAATGCCAAATATTATGTCTCAAATGCCAATTTTAGTGCCTGAAATGCCAAATATAATGTCACAAATGCCAATTTTAGTGCCTGAAATGCCAAATATTATGTCACAAATGCCAATTTTAGTGCCTGAAATGCCAAATATTATGTCTCAAATGCCAATTTTAGTGCCTGAAATGCCAAATATAATGTCACAAATGCCAATTTTAGTGCCTGAAATGCCAAATATAATGTCACAAATGCCAATTTTAGTGCCTGAAATGCGGATTATAGTGCCTGAAATGCCAAATATAATGTCACAAATGCCAATTTTAGTGCCTGAAATACCAAATATTATGTCACAAATGCCAATTTTAGTGCCTGAAATGCCAATTATAGTGCCTGAAATGCCAAATATTATGTCTCAAATGCCAATTTTAGTGCCTGAAATGCCGATTATAGTGCCTGAAATGCCAAATATAATGTCACAAATGCCAATTATAGTGCCTGAAATGCCAAATATTATGTCTCAAATGCCAATTTTAGTGCCTGAAATGCCAAATATAATGTCACAAATGCCAATTTTAGTGCCTGAAATGCCAAATATTATGTCACAAATGCCAATTTTAGTGCCTGAAATGCCAAATATTATGTCTCAAATGCCAATTTTAGTGCCTGAAATGCCAAATATAATGTCACAAATGCCAATTTTAGTGCCTGAAATGCCAAATATAATGTCACAAATGCCAATTTTAGTGCCTGAAATGCGGATTATAGTGCCTGAAATGCCAAATATAATGTCACAAATGCCAATTTTAGTGCCTGAAATGCCAAATATTATGTCACAAATGCCAATTTTAGTGCCTGAAATGCCAATTATAGTGCCTGAAATGCCAAATATTATGTCTCAAATGCCAATTTTAGTGCCTGAAATGCCGATAATAGTGCCTGAAATGCCAAATATTATGTCTCAAATGCCAATTTTAGTGCCTGAAATGCCAAATATAATGTCACAAATGCCAATTTTAGTGCCTGAAATGCCAATTATAGTGCCTGAAATGCCAAATATTATGTCTCAAAAGCCAATTTTAGTGCCTGAAATGCCGAATATAGTGCCTGAAATGCCAAATATTATTGCTCAAATGCCAATTTTAGTGCCTGAAATGCCAAATATAATGTCACAAATGCCAATTATAGTGCCTGAAATGCCAATTTTAGTGCCTGAAATGGCAAATATAATGTCACAAATGCCAATTTTAGTGCCTGAAATGCCGATTATAGTGCCTGAAATGCCAAATATAATGTCAAAAATGCCAATTTTAGTGCCTGAAATGCCAAATATAATGTCACAAATGCCAATTTTAGTGCCTGAAATGCCGATTACAGTGCCTGAAATGCCAATTTTAGTGCCTGAAATGCCAAATATTATGTCACAAATGCCAATTTTAGTACCTGAAATGCCAAATATAATGTCACAAATGCCAATTTTAGTGCCTGAAATGCCGATTATAGTGCCTGAAATGCCAATTTTAGTGCCTGAAATGCCAAATATTATGTCACAAATGCCAATTTTAGTACCTGAAATGCCAAATATAATGTCACAAATGCCAATTTTAGTGCCTGAAATGCCGATTATAGTGCCTGAAATGCCAAATATTATGTCTCAAATGCCAATTTTAGTGCCTGAAATGCCAAATATAATGTCACAAATGCCAATTTTAGTGCCTGAAATGCCAATTATAGTGCCTGAAATGCCAAATATTATGTCTCAACAGCCAATTTTAGTGCCTGAAATGCCGACTATAGTGCCTGAAATGCCAAATATTATGTCTCAAATGCCAATTTTAGTGCCTGAAATGCCAAATATAATGTCACAAATGCCAATTTTAGTGCCTGAAATGCCAATTTTAGTGCCTGAAATGCCAAATATAATGTCACAAATGCCAATTTTAGTGCCTGAAATGCCGATTATAGTGCCTGAAATGCCAAATATTATGTCAAAAATGCCAATTTTAGTGCCTGAAATGCCAAATATAATGTCACAAATGCCAATTTTAGTGCCTGAAATGCCAAATATTATGTCACAAATGCCAATTTTAGTGCCTGAAATGCCAATTATAGTGCCTGAAATGCCAAATATTATGTCTCAAATGCCAATTTTAGTGCCTGAAATGCCGATAATAGTGCCTGAAATGCCAAATATTATGTCTCAAATGCCAATTTTAGTGCCTGAAATGCCAATTATAGTGCCTGAAATGCCAAATATTATGTCTCAAAAGCCAATTTTAGTGCCTGAAATGCCGAATATAGTGCCTGAAATGCCAAATATTATTGCTCAAATGCCAATTTTAGTGCCTGAAATGCCAAATATAATGTCACAAATGCCAATTATAGTGCCTGAAATGCCAATTTTAGTGCCTGAAATGGCAAATATAATGTCACAAATGCCAATTTTAGTGCCTGAAATGCCGATTATAGTGCCTGAAATGCCAAATATAATGTCAAAAATGCCAATTTTAGTGCCTGAAATGCCAAATATAATGTCACAAATGCCAATTTTAGTGCCTGAAATGCCGATTACAGTGCCTGAAATGCCAATTTTAGTGCCTGAAATGCCAAATATTATGTCACAAATGCCAATTTTAGTACCTGAAATGCCAAATATAATGTCACAAATGCCAATTTTAGTGCCTGAAATGCCGATTATAGTGCCTGAAATGCCAATTTTAGTGCCTGAAATGCCAAATATTATGTCACAAATGCAAATTTTAGTACCTGAAATGCCAAATATAATGTCACAAATGCCAATTTTAGTGCCTGAAATGCCGATTATAGTGCCTGAAATGCCAAATATTATGTCTCAAATGCCAATTTTAGTGCCTGAAATGCCAAATATAATGTCACAAATGCCAATTTTAGTGCCTGAAATGCCAATTATAGTGCCTGAAATGCCAAATATTATGTCTCAACAGCCAATTTTAGTGCCTGAAATGCCGACTATAGTGCCTGAAATGCCAAATATTATGTCTCAAATGCCAATTTTAGTGCCTGAAATGCCAAATATAATGTCACAAATGCCAATTTTAGTGCCTGAAATGCCAATTTTAGTGCCTGAAATGCCAAATATAATGTCACAAATGCCAATTTTAGTGCCTGAAATGCCAAATATTATGTCAAAAATGCCAATTTTAGTGCCTGAAATGCCAAATATAATGTCACAAATGCCAATTTTAGTGCCTGAAATGCCAAATATTATGTCTCAAATGCCAATTTTAGTGCCTGAAATGCCAATTATAGTGCCTGAAATGCCAAATATTATGTCTCAAATGCCAATTTTAGTGCCTGAAATGCCAAATATAATGTCACAAATGCCAATTTTAGTGCCTGAAATGCCAATTATAGTGCCTGAAATGCCAAATATTATGTCTCAAAAGCCAATTTTAGTGCCTGAAATGCCGATTATAGTGCCTGAAATGCCAATTTTAGTGCCTGAAATGCCAAATATAATGTCACAAATGCCAATTATAGTGCCTGAAATGCCAAATATTATGTCAAAAATGCCAATTTTAGTGCCTGAAATGCCAAATATAATGTCACAAATGCCAATTTTAGTGCCTGAAATGCCGATTATAGTGCCTGAAATGCCAAATATTATGTCACAAATGCCAATTTTAGTGCCTGAAATGCCAATTATAGTGCCTGAAATGCCAATTATTATTTCTCAAATGCCAATTTTAGTGCCTGAAATGCCAATTATAGTGCCTGAAATGCCAAATATTATGTCTCAAATGCCAATTTTAGTGCCTGAAATGCCAAATATTACGTCACAAATGCCAATTTTAGTGCCTGAAATGCCAAATATAATGTCACAAATGCAAATTTTTGTGTCTGAAATGCCAATTATAGTGTCTAAAATGCCAAATATTATGTCACAAATGCCAAATATAATGTCACAAATGCCAATTTTAGTGCCTGAAATGCCAAATATAATGTCACAAATGCCAATTATAGTGCCTGAAATGCCAAATATTATGTCTCAAATGCCAATTTTAGTGCTTGAAATGCCAATTATAGTGCCTGAAATGCCAAATATTATGTCTCAAATGCCAATTTTAGTGCCTGAAATGCCAAATATAATGTCACAAATGCCAATTATAGTGCCTGAAATGCCAAATATTATGTCTCAAATGCCAATTTTAGTGCCTGAAATGTCAATTATAGTGCCTGAAATGCCAAATATTATGTCTCAAATGCCAATTTTAGTGCCTGAAATGCCAAATATAATGTCACAAATGCCAATTTTAGTGCCTGAAATGCCAATTATAGTGCCTGAAATGCCAAATATTATGTCTCAAAAGCCAATTTTAGTGCCTGAAATGCCGATTATAGTGCCTGAAATGCCAAATATTATGTCTCAAATGCCAATTTTAGTGCCTGAAATGCCAAATATAATGTCACAAATGCCAATTTTAGTGCCTGAAATGCCAAATATTATGTCACAAATGCCAATTTTAGTGCCTGAAATGCCAAATATTATGTCTCAAATGCCAATTTTAGTGCCTGAAATGCCAAATATAATGTCACAAATGCCAATTTTAGTGCCTGAAATGCCAAATATAATGTCACAAATGCCAATTTTAGTGCCTGAAATGCGGATTATAGTGCCTGAAATGCCAAATATAATGTCACAAATGCCAATTTTAGTGCCTGAAATGCCAAATATTATGTCACAAATGCCAATTTTAGTGCCTGAAATGCCAATTATAGTGCCTGAAATGCCAAATATTATGTCTCAAATGCCAATTTTAGTGCCTGAAATGCCGATAATAGTGCCTGAAATGCCATATATTATGTCTCAAATGCCAATTTTAGTGCCTGAAATGCCAAATATAATGTCACAAATGCCAATTTTAGTGCCTGAAATGCCAATTATAGTGCCTGAAATGCCAAATATTATGTCTCAAAAGCCAATTTTAGTGCCTGAAATGCCGAATATAGTGCCTGAAATGCCAAATATTATTGCTCAAATGCCAATTTTAGTGCCTGAAATGCCAAATATAATGTCACAAATGCAAATTTTTGTGTCTGAAATGCCAATTATAGTGTCTAAAATGCCAAATATTATGTCACAAATGCCAAATATAATGTCACAAATGCCAATTTTAGTGCCTGAAATGCCAAATATAATGTCACAAATGCCAATTATAGTGCCTGAAATGCCAAATATTATGTCTCAAATGCCAATTTTAGTGCCTGAAATGCCAATTATAGTGCCTGAAATGCCAAATATTATGTCTCAAATGCCAATTTTAGTGCATTAAATGCCAAATATAATGTCACAAATGCCAATTATAGTGCCTGAAATGCCAAATATTATGTCTCAAATGCCAATTTTAGTGCCTGAAATGCCAATTATAGTGCCTGAAATGCCAAATATTATGTCTCAAATGCCAATTTTAGTGTCTGAAATGCCAAATATAATGTCACAAATGCCAATTTTAGTGCCTGAAATGCCAATTATAGTGCCTGAAATGCCAAATATTATGTCACAAATGCCAATTTTAGTGCCTGAAATGCCGATTATAGTGCCTGAAATGCCAAATATAATGTCACAAATGCCAATTTTAGTGCCTGAAATGCCAAATATAATGTCAAAAATGCCAATTTTAGTGCCTGAAATGCCAAATATTATGTCACAAATGCCAATTTTAGTGCCTGAAATGGCAAATATAATGTCACAAATGCCAATTTAAGTGCCTGAAATGCCAAATATAATGTCACAAATGCCAATTTTAGTGCCTGAAATGCGGATTATAGTGCCTGAAATGCCAAATATAATGTCACAAATGCCAATTTTAGTGCCTGAAATGCCAAATATTATGTCACAAATGCCAATTTTAGTGCCTGAAATGCCAATTATAGTGCCTGAAATGCCAAATATTATGTCTCAAATGCCAATTTTAGTGCCTGAAATGCCGATTATAGTGCCTGAAATGCCAAATATTATGTCTCTAATGCCAATTTTAGTGCCTGAAATGCCAAATATAATGTCACAAATGCCAATTTTAGTGCCTGAAATGCCAAATATTATGTCACAAATGCCAATTTTAGTGCCTGAAATGCCAAATATTATGTCTCAAATGCCAATTTTAGTGCCTGAAATGCCAAATATAATGTCACAAATGCCAATTTTAGTGCCTGAAATGCCAAATATAATGTCACAAATGCCAATTTTAGTGCCTGAAATGCGGATTATAGTGCCTGAAATGCCAAATATAATGTCACAAATGCCAATTTTAGTGCCTGAAATGCCAAATATTATGTCACAAATGCCAATTTTAGTGCCTGAAATGCCAATTATAGTGCCTGAAATGCCAAATATTATGTCTCAAATGCCAATTTTAGTGCCTGAAATGCCGATAATAGTGCCTGAAATGCCATATATTATGTCTCAAATGCCAATTTTAGTGCCTGAAATGCCAAATATAATGTCACAAATGCCAATTTTAGTGCCTGAAATGCCAATTATAGTGCCTGAAATGCCAAATATTATGTCTCAAAAGCCAATTTTAGTGCCTGAAATGCCGAATATAGTGCCTGAAATGCCAAATATTATTGCTCAAATGCCAATTTTAGTGCCTGAAATGCCAAATATAATGTCACAAATGCAAATTTTTGTGTCTGAAATGCCAATTATAGTGTCTAAAATGCCAAATATTATGTCACAAATGCCAAATATAATGTCACAAATGCCAATTTTAGTGCCTGAAATGCCAAATATAATGTCACAAATGCCAATTATAGTGCCTGAAATGCCAAATATTATGTCTCAAATGCCAATTTTAGTGCCTGAAATGCCAATTATAGTGCCTGAAATGCCAAATATTATGTCTCAAATGCCAATTTTAGTGCATTAAATGCCAAATATAATGTCACAAATGCCAATTATAGTGCCTGAAATGCCAAATATTATGTCTCAAATGCCAATTTTAGTGCCTGAAATGCCGATTATAGTGCCTGAAATGCCAATTTTAGTGCCTGAAATGCCAAATATTATGTCACAAATGCAAATTTTAGTACCTGAAATGCCAAATATAATGTCACAAATGCCAATTTTAGTGCCTGAAATGCCGATTATAGTGCCTGAAATGCCAAATATTATGTCTCAAATGCCAATTTTAGTGCCTGAAATGCCAAATATAATGTCACAAATGCCAATTTTAGTGCCTGAAATGCCAATTATAGTGCCTGAAATGCCAAATATTATGTCTCAACAGCCAATTTTAGTGCCTGAAATGCCGACTATAGTGCCTGAAATGCCAAATATTATGTCTCAAATGCCAATTTTAGTGCCTGAAATGCCAAATATAATGTCACAAATGCCAATTTTAGTGCCTGAAATGCCAATTTTAGTGCCTGAAATGCCAAATATAATGTCACAAATGCCAATTTTAGTGCCTGAAATGCCAAATATTACGTCAAAAATGCCAATTTTAGTGCCTGAAATGCCAAATATAATGTCACAAATGCCAATTTTAGTGCCTGAAATGCCAAATATTATGTCTCAAATGCCAATTTTAGTGCCTGAAATGCCAATTATAGTGCCTGAAATGCCAAATATTATGTCTCAAATGCCAATTTTAGTGCCTGAAATGCCAAATATAATGTCACAAATGCCAATTTTAGTGCCTGAAATGCCAATTATAGTGCCTGAAATGCCAAATATTATGTCTCAAAAGCCAATTTTAGTGCCTGAAATGCCGATTATAGTGCCTGAAATGCCAATTTTAGTGCCTGAAATGCCAAATATAATGTCACAAATGCCAATTATAGTGCCTGAAATGCCAAATATTATGTCAAAAATGCCAATTTTAGTGCCTGAAATGCCAAATATAATGTCACAAATGCCAATTTTAGTGCCTGAAATGCCGATTATAGTGCCTGAAATGCCAAATATTATGTCACAAATGCCAATTTTAGTGCCTGAAATGCCAATTATAGTGCCTGAAATGCCAATTATTATTTCTCAAATGCCAATTTTAGTGCCTGAAATGCCAATTATAGTGCCTGAAATGCCAAATATTATGTCTCAAATGCCAATTTTAGTGCCTGAAATGCCAAATATTACGTCACAAATGCCAATTTTAGTGCCTGAAATGCCAAATATAATGTCACAAATGCAAATTTTTGTGTCTGAAATGCCAATTATAGTGTCTAAAATGCCAAATATTATGTCACAAATGCCAAATATAATGTCACAAATGCCAATTTTAGTGCCTGAAATGCCAAATATAATGTCACAAATGCCAATTATAGTGCCTGAAATGCCAAATATTATGTCTCAAATGCCAATTTTAGTGCTTGAAATGCCAATTATAGTGCCTGAAATGCCAAATATTATGTCTCAAATGCCAATTTTAGTGCCTGAAATGCCAAATATAATGTCACAAATGCCAATTATAGTGCCTGAAATGCCAAATATTATGTCTCAAATGCCAATTTTAGTGCCTGAAATGTCAATTATAGTGCCTGAAATGCCAAATATTATGTCTCAAATGCCAATTTTAGTGCCTGAAATGCCAAATATAATGTCACAAATGCCAATTTTAGTGCCTGAAATGCCAATTATAGTGCCTGAAATGCCAAATATTATGTCTCAAAAGCCAATTTTAGTGCCTGAAATGCCGATTATAGTGCCTGAAATGCCAAATATTATGTCTCAAATGCCAATTTTAGTGCCTGAAATGCCAAATATAATGTCACAAATGCCAATTTTAGTGCCTGAAATGCCAAATATTATGTCACAAATGCCAATTTTAGTGCCTGAAATGCCAAATATTATGTCTCAAATGCCAATTTTAGTGCCTGAAATGCCAAATATAATGTCACAAATGCCAATTTTAGTGCCTGAAATGCCAAATATAATGTCACAAATGCCAATTTTAGTGCCTGAAATGCGGATTATAGTGCCTGAAATGCCAAATATAATGTCACAAATGCCAATTTTAGTGCCTGAAATGCCAAATATTATGTCACAAATGCCAATTTTAGTGCCTGAAATGCCAATTATAGTGCCTGAAATGCCAAATATTATGTCTCAAATGCCAATTTTAGTGCCTGAAATGCCGATTATAGTGCCTGAAATGCCAAATATTATGTCTCAAATGCCAATTTTAGTGCCTGAAATGCCAAATATAATGTCACAAATGCCAATTTTAGTGCCTGAAATGCCAAATATTATGTCACAAATGCCAATTTTAGTGCCTGAAATGCCAAATATTATGTCTCAAATGCCAATTTTAGTGCCTGAAATGCCAAATATAATGTCACAAATGCCAATTTTAGTGCCTGAAATGCCAAATATAATGTCACAAATGCCAATTTTAGTGCCTGAAATGCGGATTATAGTGCCTGAAATGCCAAATATAATGTCACAAATGCCAATTTTAGTGCCTGAAATGCCAAATATTATGTCACAAATGCCAATTTTAGTGCCTGAAATGCCAATTATAGTGCCTGAAATGCCAAATATTATGTCTCAAATGCCAATTTTAGTGCCTGAAATGCCGATAATAGTGCCTGAAATGCCATATATTATGTCTCAAATGCCAATTTTAGTGCCTGAAATGCCAAATATAATGTCACAAATGCCAATTTTAGTGCCTGAAATGCCAATTATAGTGCCTGAAATGCCAAATATTATGTCTCAAAAGCCAATTTTAGTGCCTGAAATGCCGAATATAGTGCCTGAAATGCCAAATATTATTGCTCAAATGCCAATTTTAGTGCCTGAAATGCCAAATATAATGTCACAAATGCAAATTTTTGTGTCTGAAATGCCAATTATAGTGTCTAAAATGCCAAATATTATGTCACAAATGCCAAATATAATGTCACAAATGCCAATTTTAGTGCCTGAAATGCCAAATATAATGTCACAAATGCCAATTATAGTGCCTGAAATGCCAAATATTATGTCTCAAATGCCAATTTTAGTGCCTGAAATGCCAATTATAGTGCCTGAAATGCCAAATATTATGTCTCAAATGCCAATTTTAGTGCATTAAATGCCAAATATAATGTCACAAATGCCAATTATAGTGCCTGAAATGCCAAATATTATGTCTCAAATGCCAATTTTAGTGCCTGAAATGCCAATTATAGTGCCTGAAATGCCAAATATTATGTCTCAAATGCCAATTTTAGTGTCTGAAATGCCAAATATAATGTCACAAATGCCAATTTTAGTGCCTGAAATGCCAATTATAGTGCCTGAAATGCCAAATATTATGTCACAAATGCCAATTTTAGTGCCTGAAATGCCGATTATAGTGCCTGAAATGCCAAATATAATGTCACAAATGCCAATTTTAGTGCCTGAAATGCCAAATATAATGTCAAAAATGCCAATTTTAGTGCCTGAAATGCCAAATATTATGTCACAAATGCCAATTTTAGTGCCTGAAATGGCAAATATAATGTCACAAATGCCAATTTAAGTGCCTGAAATGCCAAATATAATGTCACAAATGCCAATTTTAGTGCCTGAAATGCGGATTATAGTGCCTGAAATGCCAAATATAATGTCACAAATGCCAATTTTAGTGCCTGAAATGCCAAATATTATGTCACAAATGCCAATTTTAGTGCCTGAAATGCCAATTATAGTGCCTGAAATGCCAAATATTATGTCTCAAATGCCAATTTTAGTGCCTGAAATGCCGATTATAGTGCCTGAAATGCCAAATATTATGTCTCTAATGCCAATTTTAGTGCCTGAAATGCCAAATATAATGTCACAAATGCCAATTTTAGTGCCTGAAATGCCAAATATTATGTCACAAATGCCAATTTTAGTGCCTGAAATGCCAAATATTATGTCTCAAATGCCAATTTTAGTGCCTGAAATGCCAAATATAATGTCACAAATGCCAATTTTAGTGCCTGAAATGCCAAATATAATGTCACAAATGCCAATTTTAGTGCCTGAAATGCGGATTATAGTGCCTGAAATGCCAAATATAATGTCACAAATGCCAATTTTAGTGCCTGAAATGCCAAATATTATGTCACAAATGCCAATTTTAGTGCCTGAAATGCCAATTATAGTGCCTGAAATGCCAAATATTATGTCTCAAATGCCAATTTTAGTGCCTGAAATGCCGATAATAGTGCCTGAAATGCCATATATTATGTCTCAAATGCCAATTTTAGTGCCTGAAATGCCAAATATAATGTCACAAATGCCAATTTTAGTGCCTGAAATGCCAATTATAGTGCCTGAAATGCCAAATATTATGTCTCAAAAGCCAATTTTAGTGCCTGAAATGCCGAATATAGTGCCTGAAATGCCAAATATTATTGCTCAAATGCCAATTTTAGTGCCTGAAATGCCAAATATAATGTCACAAATGCAAATTTTTGTGTCTGAAATGCCAATTATAGTGTCTAAAATGCCAAATATTATGTCACAAATGCCAAATATAATGTCACAAATGCCAATTTTAGTGCCTGAAATGCCAAATATAATGTCACAAATGCCAATTATAGTGCCTGAAATGCCAAATATTATGTCTCAAATGCCAATTTTAGTGCCTGAAATGCCAATTATAGTGCCTGAAATGCCAAATATTATGTCTCAAATGCCAATTTTAGTGCATTAAATGCCAAATATAATGTCACAAATGCCAATTATAGTGCCTGAAATGCCAAATATTATGTCTCAAATGCCAATTTTAGTGCCTGAAATGCCAATTTTAGTGCCTGAAATGCCAAATATAATGTCACAAATGCCAATTTTAGTGCCTGAAATGCCAATTATAGTGCCTGAAATGCCAAATATTATGTCTCAAAAGCCAATTTTAGTGCCTGAAATGCCAAATATAATGTCACAAATGCCAATTTTAGTGCCTGAAATGCCGATTATAGTGCCTGAAATGCCAAATATAATGTCACAAATGCCAATTTTAGTGCCTGAAATGCCAAATATAATGTCAAAAATGCCAATTTTAGTGCCTGAAATGCCAAATATTATGTCACAAATGCCAATTTTAGTGCCTGAAATGGCAAATATAATGTCACAAATGCCAATTTAAGTGCCTGAAATGCCGATTATAGTGCCTGAAATGCCAAATATAATGTCACAAATGCCAATTTTAGTGCCTGAAATGCCAAATATTATGTCACAAATGCCAATTTTAGTGCCTGAAATGCCAATTATAGTGCCTGAAATGCCAAATATTATGTCTCAAATGCCAATTTTAGTGCCTGAAATGCCGATAATAGTGCCTGAAATGCCAAATATTATGTCTCAAATGCCAATTTTAGTGCCTGAAATGCCAAATATAATGTCACAAATGCCAATTTTAGTGCCTGAAATGCCAATTATAGTGCCTGAAATGCCAAATATTATGTCTCAAAAGCCAATTTTAGTGCCTGAAATGCCGAATATAGTGCCTGAAATGCCAAATATTATTGCTCAAATGCCAATTTTAGTGCCTGAAATGCCAAATATAATGTCACAAATGCCAATTATAGTGCCTGAAATGCCAATTTTAGTGCCTGAAATGGCAAATATAATGTCACAAATGCCAATTTTAGTGCCTGAAATGCCGATTATAGTGCCTGAAATGCCAAATATAATGTCAAAAATGCCAATTTTAGTGCCTGAAATGCCAAATATAATGTCACAAATGCCAATTTTAGTGCCTGAAATGCCAAATATAATGTCACAAATGCCAATTTTAGTGCCTGAAATGCCAATTATAGTGCCTGAAATGCCAAATATTATGTCTCAAAAGCCAATTTTAGTGCCTGAAATGCCGATTATAGTGCCTGAAATGCCAAATATTATGTCTCAAATGCCAATTTTAGTGCCTGAAATGCCAAATATAATGTCACAAATGCCAATTTTAGTGCCTGAAATGCCAAATATTATGTCACAAATGCCAATTTTAGTGCCTGAAATGCCAAATATTATGTCTCAAATGCCAATTTTAGTGCCTGAAATGCCAAATATAATGTCACAAATGCCAATTTTAGTGCCTGAAATGCCAAATATAATGTCACAAATGCCAATTTTAGTGCCTGAAATGCGGATTATAGTGCCTGAAATGCCAAATATAATGTCACAAATGCCAATTTTAGTGCCTGAAATACCAAATATTATGTCACAAATGCCAATTTTAGTGCCTGAAATGCCAATTATAGTGCCTGAAATGCCAAATATTATGTCTCAAATGCCAATTTTAGTGCCTGAAATGCCGATTATAGTGCCTGAAATGCCAAATATAATGTCACAAATGCCAATTATAGTGCCTGAAATGCCAAATATTATGTCTCAAATGCCATTTTTAGTGCCTGAAATGCCAAATATAATGTCACAAATGCCAATTTTAGTTCCTGAAATGCCAAATATTATGTCACAAATGCCAATTTTAGTGCCTGAAATGCCAAATATTATGTCTCAAATGCCAATTTTAGTGCCTGAAATGCCAAATATAATGTCACAAATGCCAATTTTAGTGCCTGAAATGCCAAATATAATGTCACAAATGCCAATTTTAGTGCCTGAAATGCGGATTATAGTGCCTGAAATGCCAAATATAATGTCACAAATGCCAATTTTAGTGCCTGAAATGCCAAATATTATGTCACAAATGCCAATTTTAGTGCCTGAAATGCCAATTATAGTGCCTGAAATGCCAAATATTATGTCTCAAATGCCAATTTTAGTGCCTGAAATGCCGATAATAGTGCCTGAAATGCCAAATATTATGTCTCAAATGCCAATTTTAGTGCCTGAAATGCCAAATATAATGTCACAAATGCCAATTTTAGTGCCTGAAATGCCAATTATAGTGCCTGAAATGCCAAATATTATGTCTCAAAAGCCAATTTTAGTGCCTGAAATGCCGAATATAGTGCCTGAAATGCCAAATATTATTGCTCAAATGCCAATTTTAGTGCCTGAAATGCCAAATATAATGTCACAAATGCCAATTATAGTGCCTGAAATGCCAATTTTAGTGCCTGAAATGGCAAATATAATGTCACAAATGCCAATTTTAGTGCCTGAAATGCCGATTATAGTGCCTGAAATGCCAAATATAATGTCAAAAATGCCAATTTTAGTGCCTGAAATGCCAAATATAATGTCACAAATGCCAATTTTAGTGCCTGAAATGCCAAATATAATGTCACAAATGCAAATTTTTGTGTCTGAAATGCCAATTATAGTGTCTAAAATGCCAAATATTATGTCACAAATGCCAAATATAATGTCACAAATGCCAATTTTAGTGCCTGAAATGCCGATTATAGTGCCTGAAATGCCAATTTTAGTGCCTGAAATGCCAAATATTATGTCACAAATGCCAATTTTAGTACCTGAAATGCCAAATATAATGTCACAAATGCCAATTTTAGTGCCTGAAATGCCGATTATAGTGCCTGAAATGCCAAATATTATGTCTCAAATGCCAATTTTAGTGCCTGAAATGCCAAATATAATGTCACAAATGCCAATTTTAGTGCCTGAAATGCCAATTATAGTGCCTGAAATGCCAAATATTATGTCTCAACAGCCAATTTTAGTGCCTGAAATGCCGACTATAGTGCCTGAAATGCCAAATATTATGTCTCAAATGCCAATTTTAGTGCCTGAAATGCCAAATATAATGTCACAAATGCCAATTTTAGTGCCTGAAATGCCAATTTTAGTGCCTGAAATGCCAAATATAATGTCACAAATGCCAATTTTAGTGCCTGAAATGCCGATTATAGTGCCTGAAATGCCAAATATTATGTCAAAAATGCCAATTTTAGTGCCTGAAATGCCAAATATAATGTCACAAATGCCAATTTTAGTGCCTGAAATGCCAAATATTATGTCACAAATGCCAATTTTAGTGCCTGAAATGCCAATTATAGTGCCTGAAATGCCAAATATTATGTCTCAAATGCCAATTTTAGTGCCTGAAATGCCGATAATAGTGCCTGAAATGCCAAATATTATGTCTCAAATGCCAATTTTAGTGCCTGAAATGCCAATTATAGTGCCTGAAATGCCAAATATTATGTCTCAAAAGCCAATTTTAGTGCCTGAAATGCCGAATATAGTGCCTGAAATGCCAAATATTATTGCTCAAATGCCAATTTTAGTGCCTGAAATGCCAAATATAATGTCACAAATGCCAATTATAGTGCCTGAAATGCCGATTATAGTGCCTGAAATGCCAAATATAATGTCAAAAATGCCAATTTTAGTGCCTGAAATGCCAAATATAATGTCACAAATGCCAATTTTAGTGCCTGAAATGCCGATTACAGTGCCTGAAATGCCAATTTTAGTGCCTGAAATGCCAAATATTATGTCACAAATGCCAATTTTAGTACCTGAAATGCCAAATATAATGTCACAAATGCCAATTTTAGTGCCTGAAATGCCGATTATAGTGCCTGAAATGCCAATTTTAGTGCCTGAAATGCCAAATATTATGTCACAAATGCAAATTTTAGTACCTGAAATGCCAAATATAATGTCACAAATGCCAATTTTAGTGCCTGAAATGCCGATTATAGTGCCTGAAATGCCAAATATTATGTCTCAAATGCCAATTTTAGTGCCTGAAATGCCAAATATAATGTCACAAATGCCAATTTTAGTGCCTGAAATGCCAATTATAGTGCCTGAAATGCCAAATATTATGTCTCAACAGCCAATTTTAGTGCCTGAAATGCCGACTATAGTGCCTGAAATGCCAAATATTATGTCTCAAATGCCAATTTTAGTGCCTGAAATGCCAAATATAATGTCACAAATGCCAATTTTAGTGCCTGAAATGCCAATTTTAGTGCCTGAAATGCCAAATATAATGTCACAAATGCCAATTTTAGTGCCTGAAATGCCAAATATTATGTCAAAAATGCCAATTTTAGTGCCTGAAATGCCAAATATAATGTCACAAATGCCAATTTTAGTGCCTGAAATGCCAAATATTATGTCTCAAATGCCAATTTTAGTGCCTGAAATGCCAATTATAGTGCCTGAAATGCCAAATATTATGTCTCAAATGCCAATTTTAGTGCCTGAAATGCCAAATATAATGTCACAAATGCCAATTTTAGTGCCTGAAATGCCAATTATAGTGCCTGAAATGCCAAATATTATGTCTCAAAAGCCAATTTTAGTGCCTGAAATGCCGATTATAGTGCCTGAAATGCCAATTTTAGTGCCTGAAATGCCAAATATAATGTCACAAATGCCAATTATAGTGCCTGAAATGCCAAATATTATGTCAAAAATGCCAATTTTAGTGCCTGAAATGCCAAATATAATGTCACAAATGCCAATTTTAGTGCCTGAAATGCCGATTATAGTGCCTGAAATGCCAAATATTATGTCACAAATGCCAATTTTAGTGCCTGAAATGCCAATTATAGTGCCTGAAATGCCAATTATTATTTCTCAAATGCCAATTTTAGTGCCTGAAATGCCAATTATAGTGCCTGAAATGCCAAATATTATGTCTCAAATGCCAATTTTAGTGCCTGAAATGCCAAATATTACGTCACAAATGCCAATTTTAGTGCCTGAAATGCCAAATATAATGTCACAAATGCAAATTTTTGTGTCTGAAATGCCAATTATAGTGTCTAAAATGCCAAATATTATGTCACAAATGCCAAATATAATGTCACAAATGCCAATTTTAGTGCCTGAAATGCCAAATATAATGTCACAAATGCCAATTATAGTGCCTGAAATGCCAAATATTATGTCTCAAATGCCAATTTTAGTGCCTGAAATGCCAATTATAGTGCCTGAAATGCCAAATATTATGTCTCAAATGCCAATTTTAGTGCCTGAAATGCCAAATATAATGTCACAAATGCCAATTATAGTGCCTGAAATGCCAAATATTATGTCTCAAATGCCAATTTTAGTGCCTGAAATGTCAATTATAGTGCCTGAAATGCCAAATATTATGTCTCAAATGCCAATTTTAGTGCCTGAAATGCCAAATATAATGTCACAAATGCCAATTTTAGTGCCTGAAATGCCAATTATAGTGCCTGAAATGCCAAATATTATGTCTCAAAAGCCAATTTTAGTGCCTGAAATGCCGATTATAGTGCCTGAAATGCCAAATATTATGTCTCAAATGCCAATTTTAGTGCCTGAAATGCCAAATATAATGTCACAAATGCCAATTTTAGTGCCTGAAATGCCAAATATTATGTCACAAATGCCAATTTTAGTGCCTGAAATGCCAAATATTATGTCTCAAATGCCAATTTTAGTGCCTGAAATGCCAAATATAATGTCACAAATGCCAATTTTAGTGCCTGAAATGCCAAATATAATGTCACAAATGCCAATTTTAGTGCCTGAAATGCGGATTATAGTGCCTGAAATGCCAAATATAATGTCACAAATGCCAATTTTAGTGCCTGAAATGCCAAATATTATGTCACAAATGCCAATTTTAGTGCCTGAAATGCCAATTATAGTGCCTGAAATGCCAAATATTATGTCTCAAATGCCAATTTTAGTGCCTGAAATGCCGATTATAGTGCCTGAAATGCCAAATATTATGTCTCAAATGCCAATTTTAGTGCCTGAAATGCCAAATATAATGTCACAAATGCCAATTTTAGTGCCTGAAATGCCAAATATTATGTCACAAATGCCAATTTTAGTGCCTGAAATGCCAAATATTATGTCTCAAATGCCAATTTTAGTGCCTGAAATGCCAAATATAATGTCACAAATGCCAATTTTAGTGCCTGAAATGCCAAATATAATGTCACAAATGCCAATTTTAGTGCCTGAAATGCGGATTATAGTGCCTGAAATGCCAAATATAATGTCACAAATGCCAATTTTAGTGCCTGAAATGCCAAATATTATGTCACAAATGCCAATTTTAGTGCCTGAAATGCCAATTATAGTGCCTGAAATGCCAAATATTATGTCTCAAATGCCAATTTTAGTGCCTGAAATGCCGATAATAGTGCCTGAAATGCCATATATTATGTCTCAAATGCCAATTTTAGTGCCTGAAATGCCAAATATAATGTCACAAATGCCAATTTTAGTGCCTGAAATGCCAATTATAGTGCCTGAAATGCCAAATATTATGTCTCAAAAGCCAATTTTAGTGCCTGAAATGCCGAATATAGTGCCTGAAATGCCAAATATTATTGCTCAAATGCCAATTTTAGTGCCTGAAATGCCAAATATAATGTCACAAATGCAAATTTTTGTGTCTGAAATGCCAATTATAGTGTCTAAAATGCCAAATATTATGTCACAAATGCCAAATATAATGTCACAAATGCCAATTTTAGTGCCTGAAATGCCAAATATAATGTCACAAATGCCAATTATAGTGCCTGAAATGCCAAATATTATGTCTCAAATGCCAATTTTAGTGCCTGAAATGCCAATTATAGTGCCTGAAATGCCAAATATTATGTCTCAAATGCCAATTTTAGTGCATTAAATGCCAAATATAATGTCACAAATGCCAATTATAGTGCCTGAAATGCCAAATATTATGTCTCAAATGCCAATTTTAGTGCCTGAAATGCCAATTATAGTGCCTGAAATGCCAAATATTATGTCTCAAATGCCAATTTTAGTGTCTGAAATGCCAAATATAATGTCACAAATGCCAATTTTAGTGCCTGAAATGCCAATTATAGTGCCTGAAATGCCAAATATTATGTCACAAATGCCAATTTTAGTGCCTGAAATGCCGATTATAGTGCCTGAAATGCCAAATATAATGTCACAAATGCCAATTTTAGTGCCTGAAATGCCAAATATAATGTCAAAAATGCCAATTTTAGTGCCTGAAATGCCAAATATTATGTCACAAATGCCAATTTTAGTGCCTGAAATGGCAAATATAATGTCACAAATGCCAATTTAAGTGCCTGAAATGCCAAATATAATGTCACAAATGCCAATTTTAGTGCCTGAAATGCGGATTATAGTGCCTGAAATGCCAAATATAATGTCACAAATGCCAATTTTAGTGCCTGAAATGCCAAATATTATGTCACAAATGCCAATTTTAGTGCCTGAAATGCCAATTATAGTGCCTGAAATGCCAAATATTATGTCTCAAATGCCAATTTTAGTGCCTGAAATGCCGATTATAGTGCCTGAAATGCCAAATATTATGTCTCTAATGCCAATTTTAGTGCCTGAAATGCCAAATATAATGTCACAAATGCCAATTTTAGTGCCTGAAATGCCAAATATTATGTCACAAATGCCAATTTTAGTGCCTGAAATGCCAAATATTATGTCTCAAATGCCAATTTTAGTGCCTGAAATGCCAAATATAATGTCACAAATGCCAATTTTAGTGCCTGAAATGCCAAATATAATGTCACAAATGCCAATTTTAGTGCCTGAAATGCGGATTATAGTGCCTGAAATGCCAAATATAATGTCACAAATGCCAATTTTAGTGCCTGAAATGCCAAATATTATGTCACAAATGCCAATTTTAGTGCCTGAAATGCCAATTATAGTGCCTGAAATGCCAAATATTATGTCTCAAATGCCAATTTTAGTGCCTGAAATGCCGATAATAGTGCCTGAAATGCCATATATTATGTCTCAAATGCCAATTTTAGTGCCTGAAATGCCAAATATAATGTCACAAATGCCAATTTTAGTGCCTGAAATGCCAATTATAGTGCCTGAAATGCCAAATATTATGTCTCAAAAGCCAATTTTAGTGCCTGAAATGCCGAATATAGTGCCTGAAATGCCAAATATTATTGCTCAAATGCCAATTTTAGTGCCTGAAATGCCAAATATAATGTCACAAATGCAAATTTTTGTGTCTGAAATGCCAATTATAGTGTCTAAAATGCCAAATATTATGTCACAAATGCCAAATATAATGTCACAAATGCCAATTTTAGTGCCTGAAATGCCAAATATAATGTCACAAATGCCAATTATAGTGCCTGAAATGCCAAATATTATGTCTCAAATGCCAATTTTAGTGCCTGAAATGCCAATTATAGTGCCTGAAATGCCAAATATTATGTCTCAAATGCCAATTTTAGTGCATTAAATGCCAAATATAATGTCACAAATGCCAATTATAGTGCCTGAAATGCCAAATATTATGTCTCAAATGCCAATTTTAGTGCCTGAAATGCCAATTATAGTGCCTGAAATGCCAAATATTATGTCTCAAATGCCAATTTTAGTGTCTGAAATGCCAAATATAATGTCACAAATGCCAATTTTAGTGCCTGAAATGCCAATTATAGTGCCTGAAATGCCAAATATTATGTCACAAATGCCAATTTTAGTGCCTGAAATGCCGATTATAGTGCCTGAAATGCCAAATATAATGTCACAAATGCCAATTTTAGTGCCTGAAATGCCAAATATAATGTCAAAAATGCCAATTTTAGTGCCTGAAATGCCAAATATTATGTCACAAATGCCAATTTTAGTGCCTGAAATGGCAAATATAATGTCACAAATGCCAATTTAAGTGCCTGAAATGCCGATTATAGTGCCTGAAATGCCAAATATAATGTCACAAATGCCAATTTTAGTGCCTGAAATGCCAAATATTATGTCACAAATGCCAATTTTAGTGCCTGAAATGCCAATTATAGTGCCTGAAATGCCAAATATTATGTCTCAAATGCCAATTTTAGTGCCTGAAATGCCGATAATAGTGCCTGAAATGCCAAATATTATGTCTCAAATGCCAATTTTAGTGCCTGAAATGCCAAATATAATGTCACAAATGCCAATTTTAGTGCCTGAAATGCCAATTATAGTGCCTGAAATGCCAAATATTATGTCTCAAAAGCCAATTTTAGTGCCTGAAATGCCGAATATAGTGCCTGAAATGGCAAATATAATGTCACAAATGCCAATTTTAGTGCCTGAAATGCCGATTATAGTGCCTGAAATGCCAAATATAATGTCAAAAATGCCAATTTTAGTGCCTGAAATGCCAAATATAATGTCACAAATGCCAATTTTAGTGCCTGAAATGCCAAATATAATGTCACAAATGCCAATTTTAGTGCCTGAAATGCCAATTATAGTGCCTGAAATGCCAAATATTATGTCTCAAAAGCCAATTTTAGTGCCTGAAATGCCGATTATAGTGCCTGAAATGCCAAATATTATGTCTCAAATGCCAATTTTAGTGCCTGAAATGCCAAATATAATGTCACAAATGCCAATTTTAGTGCCTGAAATGCCAAATATTATGTCACAAATGCCAATTTTAGTGCCTGAAATGCCAAATATTATGTCTCAAATGCCAATTTTAGTGCCTGAAATGCCAAATATAATGTCACAAATGCCAATTTTAGTGCCTGAAATGCCAAATATAATGTCACAAATGCCAATTTTAGTGCCTGAAATGCGGATTATAGTGCCTGAAATGGCAAATATAATGTCACAAATGCCAATTTTAGTGCCTGAAATACCAAATATTATGTCACAAATGCCAATTTTAGTGCCTGAAATGCCAATTATAGTGCCTGAAATGCCAAATATTATGTCTCAAATGCCAATTTTAGTGCCTGAAATGCCGATTATAGTGCCTGAAATGCCAAATATAATGTCACAAATGCCAATTATAGTGCCTGAAATGCCAAATATTATGTCTCAAATGCCAATTTTAGTGCCTGAAATGCCAAATATAATGTCACAAATGCCAATTTTAGTGCCTGAAATGCCAAATATTATGTCACAAATGCCAATTTTAGTGCCTGAAATGCCAAATATTATGTCTCAAATGCCAATTTTAGTGCCTGAAATGCCAAATATAATGTCACAAATGCCAATTTTAGTGCCTGAAATGCCAAATATAATGTCACAAATGCCAATTTTAGTGCCTGAAATGCGGATTATAGTGCCTGAAATGCCAAATATAATGTCACAAATGCCAATTTTAGTGCCTGAAATGCCAAATATTATGTCACAAATGCCAATTTTAGTGCCTGAAATGCCAATTATAGTGCCTGAAATGCCAAATATTATGTCTCAAATGCCAATTTTAGTGCCTGAAATGCCGATAATAGTGCCTGAAATGCCAAATATTATGTCTCAAATGCCAATTTTAGTGCCTGAAATGCCAAATATAATGTCACAAATGCCAATTTTAGTGCCTGAAATGCCAATTATAGTGCCTGAAATGCCAAATATTATGTCTCAAAAGCCAATTTTAGTGCCTGAAATGCCGAATATAGTGCCTGAAATGCCAAATATTATTGCTCAAATGCCAATTTTAGTGCCTGAAATGCCAAATATAATGTCACAAATGCCAATTATAGTGCCTGAAATGCCAATTTTAGTGCCTGAAATGGCAAATATAATGTCACAAATGCCAATTTTAGTGCCTGAAATGCCGATTATAGTGCCTGAAATGCCAAATATAATGTCAAAAATGCCAATTTTAGTGCCTGAAATGCCAAATATAATGTCACAAATGCCAATTTTAGTGCCTGAAATGCCGATTACAGTGCCTGAAATGCCAATTTTAGTGCCTGAAATGCCAAATATTATGTCACAAATGCCAATTTTAGTACCTGAAATGCCAAATATAATGTCACAAATGCCAATTTTAGTGCCTGAAATGCCGATTATAGTGCCTGAAATGCCAATTTTAGTGCCTGAAATGCCAAATATTATGTCACAAATGCCAATTTTAGTACCTGAAATGCCAAATATAATGTCACAAATGCCAATTTTAGTGCCTGAAATGCCGATTATAGTGCCTGAAATGCCAAATATTATGTCTCAAATGCCAATTTTAGTGCCTGAAATGCCAAATATAATGTCACAAATGCCAATTTTAGTGCCTGAAATGCCAATTATAGTGCCTGAAATGCCAAATATTATGTCTCAACAGCCAATTTTAGTGCCTGAAATGCCGACTATAGTGCCTGAAATGCCAAATATTATGTCTCAAATGCCAATTTTAGTGCCTGAAATGCCAAATATAATGTCACAAATGCCAATTTTAGTGCCTGAAATGCCAATTTTAGTGCCTGAAATGCCAAATATAATGTCACAAATGCCAATTTTAGTGCCTGAAATGCCGATTATAGTGCCTGAAATGCCAAATATTATGTCAAAAATGCCAATTTTAGTGCCTGAAATGCCAAATATAATGTCACAAATGCCAATTTTAGTGCCTGAAATGCCAATTATAGTGCCTGAAATGCCAAATATTATGTCTCAAAAGCCAATTTTAGTGCCTGAAATGCCGATTATAGTGCCTGAAATGCCAAATATAATGTCACAAATGCCAATTTTAGTGCCAGAAATGCCAATTATAGTGCCTGAAATGCCAATTATTATTTCTCAAATGCCAATTTTAGTGCCTGAAATGCCAATTATAGTGCCTGAAATGCCAAATATTATGTCTCAAATGCCAATTTTAGTGCCTGAAATGCCAAATATTACGTCACAAATGCCAATTTTAGTGCCTGAAATGCCAAATATAATGTCACAAATGCAAATTTTTGTGTCTGAAATGCCAATTATAGTGTCTAAAATGCCAAATATTATGTCACAAATGCCAAATATAATGTCACAAATGCCAATTTTAGTGCCTGAAATGCCAAATATAATGTCACAAATGCCAATTATAGTGCCTGAAATGCCAAATATTATGTCTCAAATGCCAATTTTAGTGCCTGAAATGCCAATTATAGTGCCTGAAATGCCAAATATTATGTCTCAAATGCCAATTTTAGTGCATTAAATGCCAAATATAATGTCACAAATGCCAATTATAGTGCCTGAAATGCCAAATATTATGTCTCAAATGCCAATTTTAGTGCCTGAAATGCCAATTATAGTGCCTGAAATGCCAAATATTATGTCTCAAATGCCAATTTTAGTGTCTGAAATGCCAAATATAATGTCACAAATGCCAATTTTAGTGCCTGAAATGCCAATTATAGTGCCTGAAATGCCAAATATTATGTCACAAATGCCAATTTTAGTGCCTGAAATGCCGATTATAGTGCCTGAAATGCCAAATATAATGTCACAAATGCCAATTTTAGTGCCTGAAATGCCAAATATAATGTCAAAAATGCCAATTTTAGTGCCTGAAATGCCAAATATTATGTCACAAATGCCAATTTTAGTGCCTGAAATGGCAAATATAATGTCACAAATGCCAATTTAAGTGCCTGAAATGCCGATTATAGTGCCTGAAATGCCAAATATAATGTCACAAATGCCAATTTTAGTGCCTGAAATGCCAAATATTATGTCACAAATGCCAATTTTAGTGCCTGAAATGCCAATTATAGTGCCTGAAATGCCAAATATTATGTCTCAAATGCCAATTTTAGTGCCTGAAATGCCGATAATAGTGCCTGAAATGCCAAATATTATGTCTCAAATGCCAATTTTAGTGCCTGAAATGCCAAATATAATGTCACAAATGCCAATTTTAGTGCCTGAAATGCCAATTATAGTGCCTGAAATGCCAAATATTATGTCTCAAAAGCCAATTTTAGTGCCTGAAATGCCAAATATAATGTCACAAATGCCAATTTTAGTGCCTGAAATGCCGATTATAGTGCCTGAAATGCCAAATATTATGTCTCAAATGCCAATTTTAGTGCCTGAAATGCCAAATATAATGTCACAAATGCCAATTTTAGTGCCTGAAATGCCAAATATTATGTCACAAATGCCAATTTTAGTGCCTGAAATGCCAAATATTATGTCTCAAATGCCAATTTTAGTGCCTGAAATGCCAAATATAATGTCACAAATGCCAATTTTAGTGCCTGAAATGCCAAATATAATGTCACAAATGCCAATTTTAGTGCCTGAAATGCGGATTATAGTGCCTGAAATGCCAAATATAATGTCACAAATGCCAATTTTAGTGCCTGAAATACCAAATATTATGTCACAAATGCCAATTTTAGTGCCTGAAATGCCAATTATAGTGCCTGAAATGCCAAATATTATGTCTCAAATGCCAATTTTAGTGCCTGAAATGCCGATTATAGTGCCTGAAATGCCAAATATAATGTCACAAATGCCAATTATAGTGCCTGAAATGCCAAATATTATGTCTCAAATGCCAATTTTAGTGCCTGAAATGCCAAATATAATGTCACAAATGCCAATTTTTGTGCCTGAAATGCCAAATATTATGTCACAAATGCCAATTTTAGTGCCTGAAATGCCAAATATTATGTCACAAATGCCAATTTTAGTGCCTGAAATGCCAAATATTATGTCTCAAATGCCAATTTTAGTGCCTGAAATGCCAAATATAATGTCACAAATGCCAATTTTAGTGCCTGAAATGCCAAATATAATGTCACAAATGCCAATTTTAGTGCCTGAAATGCGGATTATAGTGCCTGAAATGCCAAATATAATGTCACAAATGCCAATTTTAGTGCCTGAAATGCCAAATATTATGTCACAAATGCCAATTTTAGTGCCTGAAATGCCAATTATAGTGCCTGAAATGCCAAATATTATGTCTCAAATGCCAATTTTAGTGCCTGAAATGCCGATAATAGTGCCTGAAATGCCAAATATTATGTCTCAAATGCCAATTTTAGTGCCTGAAATGCCAAATATAATGTCACAAATGCCAATTTTAGTGCCTGAAATGCCAATTATAGTGCCTGAAATGCCAAATATTATGTCTCAAAAGCCAATTTTAGTGCCTGAAATGCCGAATATAGTGCCTGAAATGCCAAATATTATTGCTCAAATGCCAATTTTAGTGCCTGAAATGCCAAATATAATGTCACAAATGCCAATTATAGTGCCTGAAATGCCAATTTTAGTGCCTGAAATGGCAAATATAATGTCACAAATGCCAATTTTAGTGCCTGAAATGCCGATTATAGTGCCTGAAATGCCAAATATAATGTCAAAAATGCCAATTTTAGTGCCTGAAATGCCAAATATAATGTCACAAATGCCAATTTTAGTGCCTGAAATGCCGATTACAGTGCCTGAAATGCCAATTTTAGTGCCTGAAATGCCAAATATTATGTCACAAATGCCAATTTTAGTACCTGAAATGCCAAATATAATGTCACAAATGCCAATTTTAGTGCCTGAAATGCCGATTATAGTGCCTGAAATGCCAATTTTAGTGCCTGAAATGCCAAATATTATGTCACAAATGCCAATTTTAGTACCTGAAATGCCAAATATAATGTCACAAATGCCAATTTTAGTGCCTGAAATGCCGATTATAGTGCCTGAAATGCCAAATATTATGTCTCAAATGCCAATTTTAGTGCCTGAAATGCCAAATATAATGTCACAAATGCCAATTTTAGTGCCTGAAATGCCAATTATAGTGCCTGAAATGCCAAATATTATGTCTCAACAGCCAATTTTAGTGCCTGAAATGCCGACTATAGTGCCTGAAATGCCAAATATTATGTCTCAAATGCCAATTTTAGTGCCTGAAATGCCAAATATAATGTCACAAATGCCAATTTTAGTGCCTGAAATGCCAATTTTAGTGCCTGAAATGCCAAATATAATGTCACAAATGCCAATTTTAGTGCCTGAAATGCCGATTATAGTGCCTGAAATGCCAAATATTATGTCAAAAATGCCAATTTTAGTGCCTGAAATGCCAAATATAATGTCACAAATGCCAATTTTAGTGCCTGAAATGCCAATTATAGTGCCTGAAATGCCAAATATTATGTCTCAAAAGCCAATTTTAGTGCCTGAAATGCCGATTATAGTGCCTGAAATGCCAAATATAATGTCACAAATGCCAATTTTAGTGCCAGAAATGCCAATTATAGTGCCTGAAATGCCAATTATTATTTCTCAAATGCCAATTTTAGTGCCTGAAATGCCAATTATAGTGCCTGAAATGCCAAATATTATGTCTCAAATGCCAATTTTAGTGCCTGAAATGCCAAATATTACGTCACAAATGCCAATTTTAGTGCCTGAAATGCCAAATATAATGTCACAAATGCAAATTTTTGTGTCTGAAATGCCAATTATAGTGTCTAAAATGCCAAATATTATGTCACAAATGCCAAATATAATGTCACAAATGCCAATTTTAGTGCCTGAAATACCAAATATAATGTCACAAATGCCAATTATAGTGCCTGAAATGCCAAATATTATGTCTCAAATGCCAATTTTAGTGCCTGAAATGCCAATTATAGTGCCTGAAATGCCAAATATTATGTCTCAAATGCCAATTTTAGTGCATTAAATGCCAAATATAATGTCACAAATGCCAATTATAGTGCCTGAAATGCCAAATATTATGTCTCAAATGCCAATTTTAGTGCCTGAAATGCCAATTATAGTGCCTGAAATGCCAAATATTATGTCTCAAATGCCAATTTTAGTGTCTGAAATGCCAAATATAATGTCACAAATGCCAATTTTAGTGCCTGAAATGCCAATTATAGTGCCTGAAATGCCAAATATTATGTCACAAATGCCAATTTTAGTGCCTGAAATGCCGATTATAGTGCCTGAAATGCCAAATATAATGTCACAAATGCCAATTTTAGTGCCTGAAATGCCAAATATAATGTCAAAAATGCCAATTTTAGTGCCTGAAATGCCAAATATTATGTCACAAATGCCAATTTTAGTGCCTGAAATGGCAAATATAATGTCACAAATGCCAATTTAAGTGCCTGAAATGCCGATTATAGTGCCTGAAATGCCAAATATAATGTCACAAATGCCAATTTTAGTGCCTGAAATGCCAAATATTATGTCACAAATGCCAATTTTAGTGCCTGAAATGCCAATTATAGTGCCTGAAATGCCAAATATTATGTCTCAAATGCCAATTTTAGTGCCTGAAATGCCGATAATAGTGCCTGAAATGCCAAATATTATGTCTCAAATGCCAATTTTAGTGCCTGAAATGCCAAATATAATGTCACAAATGCCAATTTTAGTGCCTGAAATGCCAATTATAGTGCCTGAAATGCCAAATATTATGTCTCAAAAGCCAATTTTAGTGCCTGAAATGCCGAATATAGTGCCTGAAATGCCAAATATTATTGCTCAAATGCCAATTTTAGTGCCTGAAATGCCAAATATAATGTCACAAATGCCAATTATAGTGCCTGAAATGCCAATTTTAGTGCCTGAAATGGCAAATATAATGTCACAAATGCCAATTTTAGTGCCTGAAATGCCGATTATAGTGCCTGAAATGCCAAATATAATGTCAAAAATACCAATTTTAGTGCCTGAAATGCCAAATATAATGTCACAAATGCCAATTTTAGTGCCTGAAATGCCAAATATAATGTCACAAATGCCAATTTTAGTGCCTGAAATGCCAATTATAGTGCCTGAAATGCCAAATATTATGTCTCAAAAGCCAATTTTAGTGCCTGAAATGCCGATTATAGTGCCTGAAATGCCAAATATTATGTCTCAAATGCCAATTTTAGTGCCTGAAATGCCAAATATAATGTCACAAATGCCAATTTTAGTGCCTGAAATGCCAAATATTATGTCACAAATGCCAATTTTAGTGCCTGAAATGCCAAATATTATGTCTCAAATGCCAATTTTAGTGCCTGAAATGCCAAATATAATGTCACAAATGCCAATTTTAGTGCCTGAAATGCCAAATATAATGTCACAAATGCCAATTTTAGTGCCTGAAATGCGGATTATAGTGCCTGAAATGCCAAATATAATGTCACAAATGCCAATTTTAGTGCCTGAAATACCAAATATTATGTCACAAATGCCAATTTTAGTGCCTGAAATGCCAATTATAGTGCCTGAAATGCCAAATATTATGTCTCAAATGCCAATTTTAGTGCCTGAAATGCCGATTATAGTGCCTGAAATGCCAAATATAATGTCACAAATGCCAATTATAGTGCCTGAAATGCCAAATATTATGTCTCAAATGCCAATTTTAGTGCCTGAAATGCCAAATATAATGTCACAAATGCCAATTTTAGTGCCTGAAATGCCAAATATTATGTCACAAATGCCAATTTTAGTGCCTGAAATGCCAAATATTATGTCTCAAATGCCAATTTTAGTGCCTGAAATGCCAAATATAATGTCACAAATGCCAATTTTAGTGCCTGAAATGCCAAATATAATGTCACAAATGCCAATTTTAGTGCCTGAAATGCGGATTATAGTGCCTGAAATGCCAAATATAATGTCACAAATGCCAATTTTAGTGCCTGAAATGCCAAATATTATGTCACAAATGCCAATTTTAGTGCCTGAAATGCCAATTATAGTGCCTGAAATGCCAAATATTATGTCTCAAATGCCAATTTTAGTGCCTGAAATGCCGATAATAGTGCCTGAAATGCCAAATATTATGTCTCAAATGCCAATTTTAGTGCCTGAAATGCCAAATATAATGTCACAAATGCCAATTTTAGTGCCTGAAATGCCAATTATAGTGCCTGAAATGCCAAATATTATGTCTCAAAAGCCAATTTTAGTGCCTGAAATGCCGAATATAGTGCCTGAAATGCCAAATATTATTGCTCAAATGCCAATTTTAGTGCCTGAAATGCCAAATATAATGTCACAAATGCCAATTATAGTGCCTGAAATGCCAATTTTAGTGCCTGAAATGGCAAATATAATGTCACAAATGCCAATTTTAGTGCCTGAAATGCCGATTATAGTGCCTGAAATGCCAAATATAATGTCAAAAATGCCAATTTTAGTGCCTGAAATGCCAAATATAATGTCACAAATGCCAATTTTAGTGCCTGAAATGCCGATTACAGTGCCTGAAATGCCAATTTTAGTGCCTGAAATGCCAAATATTATGTCACAAATGCCAATTTTAGTACCTGAAATGCCAAATATAATGTCACAAATGCCAATTTTAGTGCCTGAAATGCCGATTATAGTGCCTGAAATGCCAATTTTAGTGCCTGAAATGCCAAATATTATGTCACAAATGCAAATTTTAGTACCTGAAATGCCAAATATAATGTCACAAATGCCAATTTTAGTGCCTGAAATACCGATTATAGTGCCTGAAATGCCAAATATTATGTCTCAAATGCCAATTTTAGTGCCTGAAATGCCAAATATAATGTCACAAATGCCAATTTTAGTGCCTGAAATGCCAATTATAGTGCCTGAAATGCCAATTATAGTGCCTGAAATGCCAAATATTATGTCAAAAATACCAATTTTAGTGCCTGAAATGCCAAATATAATGTCACAAATGCCAATTTTAGTGCCTGAAATGCCAAATATAATGTCACAAATGCCAATTTTAGTGCCTGAAATGCCAATTATAGTGCCTGAAATGCCAAATATTATGTCTCAAAAGCCAATTTTAGTGCCTGAAATGCCGATTATAGTGCCTGAAATGCCAAATATTATGTCTCAAATGCCAATTTTAGTGCCTGAAATGCCAAATATAATGTCACAAATGCCAATTTTAGTGCCTGAAATGCCAAATATTATGTCACAAATGCCAATTTTAGTGCCTGAAATGCCAAATATTATGTCTCAAATGCCAATTTTAGTGCCTGAAATGCCAAATATAATGTCACAAATGCCAATTTTAGTGCCTGAAATGCCAAATATAATGTCACAAATGCCAATTTTAGTGCCTGAAATGCGGATTATAGTGCCTGAAATGCCAAATATAATGTCACAAATGCCAATTTTAGTGCCTGAAATACCAAATATTATGTCACAAATGCCAATTTTAGTGCCTGAAATGCCAATTATAGTGCCTGAAATGCCAAATATTATGTCTCAAATGCCAATTTTAGTGCCTGAAATGCCGATTATAGTGCCTGAAATGCCAAATATAATGTCACAAATGCCAATTATAGTGCCTGAAATGCCAAATATTATGTCTCAAATGCCAATTTTAGTGCCTGAAATGCCAAATATAATGTCACAAATGCCAATTTTAGTGCCTGAAATGCCAAATATTATGTCACAAATGCCAATTTTAGTGCCTGAAATGCCAAATATTATGTCTCAAATGCCAATTTTAGTGCCTGAAATGCCAAATATAATGTCACAAATGCCAATTTTAGTGCCTGAAATGCCAAATATAATGTCACAAATGCCAATTTTAGTGCCTGAAATGCGGATTATAGTGCCTGAAATGCCAAATATAATGTCACAAATGCCAATTTTAGTGCCTGAAATGCCAAATATTATGTCACAAATGCCAATTTTAGTGCCTGAAATGCCAATTATAGTGCCTGAAATGCCAAATATTATGTCTCAAATGCCAATTTTAGTGCCTGAAATGCCGATAATAGTGCCTGAAATGCCAAATATTATGTCTCAAATGCCAATTTTAGTGCCTGAAATGCCAAATATAATGTCACAAATGCCAATTTTAGTGCCTGAAATGCCAATTATAGTGCCTGAAATGCCAAATATTATGTCTCAAAAGCCAATTTTAGTGCCTGAAATGCCGAATATAGTGCCTGAAATGCCAAATATTATTGCTCAAATGCCAATTTTAGTGCCTGAAATGCCAAATATAATGTCACAAATGCCAATTATAGTGCCTGAAATGCCAATTTTAGTGCCTGAAATGGCAAATATAATGTCACAAATGCCAATTTTAGTGCCTGAAATGCCGATTATAGTGCCTGAAATGCCAAATATAATGTCAAAAATGCCAATTTTAGTGCCTGAAATGCCAAATATAATGTCACAAATGCCAATTTTAGTGCCTGAAATGCCGATTACAGTGCCTGAAATGCCAATTTTAGTGCCTGAAATGCCAAATATTATGTCACAAATGCCAATTTTAGTACCTGAAATGCCAAATATAATGTCACAAATGCCAATTTTAGTGCCTGAAATGCCGATTATAGTGCCTGAAATGCCAATTTTAGTGCCTGAAATGCCAAATATTATGTCACAAATGCAAATTTTAGTACCTGAAATGCCAAATATAATGTCACAAATGCCAATTTTAGTGCCTGAAATACCGATTATAGTGCCTGAAATGCCAAATATTATGTCTCAAATGCCAATTTTAGTGCCTGAAATGCCAAATATAATGTCACAAATGCCAATTTTAGTGCCTGAAATGCCAATTATAGTGCCTGAAATGCCAAATATTATGTCTCAACAGCCAATTTTAGTGCCTGAAATGCCGACTATAGTGCCTGAAATGCCAAATATTATGTCTCAAATGCCAATTTTAGTGCCTGAAATGCCAAATATTACGTCACAAATGCCAATTTTAGTGCCTGAAATGCCAAATATAATGTCACAAATGCAAATTTTTGTGTCTGAAATGCCAATTATAGTGTCTAAAATGCCAAATATTATGTCACAAATGCCAAATATAATGTCACAAATGCCAATTTTAGTGCCTGAAATGCCAAATATAATGTCACAAATGCCAATTATAGTGCCTGAAATGCCAAATATTATGTCTCAAATGCCAATTTTAGTGCCTGAAATGCCAATTATAGTGCCTGAAATGCCAAATATTATGTCTCAAATGCCAATTTTAGTGCATTAAATGCCAAATATAATGTCACAAATGCCAATTATAGTGCCTGAAATGCCAAATATTATGTCTCAAATGCCAATTTTAGTGCCTGAAATGCCAATTATAGTGCCTGAAATGCCAAATATTATGTCTCAAATGCCAATTTTAGTGTCTGAAATGCCAAATATAATGTCACAAATGCCAATTTTAGTGCCTGAAATGCCAATTATAGTGCCTGAAATGCCAAATATTATGTCACAAATGCCAATTTTAGTGCCTGAAATGCCGATTATAGTGCCTGAAATGCCAAATATAATGTCACAAATGCCAATTTTAGTGCCTGAAATGCCAAATATAATGTCAAAAATGCCAATTTTAGTGCCTGAAATGCCAAATATTATGTCACAAATGCCAATTTTAGTGCCTGAAATTGCAAATATAATGTCACAAATGCCAATTTAAGTGCCTGAAATGCCGATTATAGTGCCTGAAATGCCAAATATAATGTCAAAAATGCCAATTTTAGTGCCTGAAATGCCAAATATAATGTCACAAATGCCAATTTTAGTGCCTGAAATGCCAAATATTATGTCTCAAATGCCAATTTTAGTGCCTGAAATGCCAAATATAATGTCACAAATGCCAATTTTAGTGATTGAAATGCCAATTTTAGTGCCTGAAATGCCAAATATAATGTCACAAATGCCAATTTTAGTGCCTGAAATGCCGATTATAGTGCCTGAAATGCCAAATATAATGTCAAAAATGCCAATTTTAGTGCCTGAAATGCCAAATATAATGTCACAAATGCCAATTTTAGTGCCTGAAATGCCAAATATAATGTCACAAATGCCAATTTTAGTGCCTGAAATGCGGATTATAGTGCCTGAAATGCCAAATATAATGTCACAAATGCCAATTTTAGTGCCTGAAATGCCAAATATTATGTCACAAATGCCAATTTTAGTGCCTGAAATGCCAATTATAGTGCCTGAAATGCCAAATATTATGTCTCAAATGCCAATTTTAGTGCCTGAAATGCCGATAATAGTGCCTGAAATGCCAAATATTATGTCTCAAATGCCAATTTTAGTGCCTGAAATGCCAAATATAATGTCACAAATGCCAATTTTAGTGCCTGAAATGCCAATTATAGTGCCTGAAATGCCAAATATTATGTCTCAAAAGCCAATTTTAGTGCCTGAAATGCCGAATATAGTGCCTGAAATGCCAAATATTATTGCTCAAATGCCAATTTTAGTGCCTGAAATGCCAAATATAATGTCACAAATGCCAATTATAGTGCCTGAAATGCCAATTTTAGTGCCTGAAATGGCAAATATAATGTCACAAATGCCAATTTTAGTGCCTGAAATGCCGATTATAGTGCCTGAAATGCCAAATATAATGTCAAAAATGCCAATTTTAGTGCCTGAAATGCCAAATATAATGTCACAAATGCCAATTTTAGTGCCTGAAATGCCAAATATAATGTCACAAATGCCAATTTTAGTGCCTGAAATGCCAATTATAGTGCCTGAAATGCCAAATATTATGTCTCAAAAGCCAATTTTAGTGCCTGAAATGCCGATTATAGTGCCTGAAATGCCAAATATTATGTCTCAAATGCCAATTTTAGTGCCTGAAATGCCAAATATAATGTCACAAATGCCAATTTTAGTGCCTGAAATGCCAAATATTATGTCACAAATGCCAATTTTAGTGCCTGAAATGCCAAATATTATGTCTCAAATGCCAATTTTAGTGCCTGAAATGCCAAATATAATGTCACAAATGCCAATTTTAGTGCCTGAAATGCCAAATATAATGTCACAAATGCCAATTTTAGTGCCTGAAATGCGGATTATAGTGCCTGAAATGCCAAATATAATGTCACAAATGCCAATTTTAGTGCCTGAAATGCCAAATATAATGTCACAAATGCCAATTTTAGTGCCTGAAATGCCAAATATAATGTCACAAATGCCAATTTTAGTGCCTGAAATGCGGATTATAGTGCCTGAAATGCCAAATATAATGTCACAAATGCCAATTTTAGTGCCTGAAATGCCAAATATTATGTCACAAATGCCAATTTTAGTGCCTGAAATGCCAATTATAGTGCCTGAAATGCCAAATATTATGTCTCAAAAGCCAATTTTAGTGCCTGAAATGCCGAATATAGTGCCTGAAATGCCAAATATTATTGCTCAAATGCCAATTTTAGTGCCTGAAATGCCAAATATAATGTCACAAATGCCAATTATAGTGCCTGAAATCCCAATTTTAGTGCCTGAAATGGCAAATATAATGTCACAAATGCCAATTTTAGTGCCTGAAATGCCGATTATAGTGCCTGAAATGCCAAATTATAGTCGCAGTCAACTTATTAATTCCGTTTAGTCGCGGTCGATTGTAATAATTTCGGTTAATCGCAGTCGATTGTAATAGTTTCAATTAGTTGCAGTCAACTTATTATTCCGTTTAGTCGCAGTCGATTGTAATAATTTCAGTTATTTGCAGTCAATTGAATAATTTCGCGATAAAAAAAATTCGGGTTAGTTGCAGTCAATTGTAATAATTTCAGTTAGTCGCAGTCAATTTCTTGGTCCCCAGAGAGATTTCTAGGTCCCTAGAGGGATTTCTAGGTCCCTAGAGGGATTTCTAGGTCCCTAGAGGGATTTCTAGGTCCCTAGAGGGATTTTTAGGTCCCTAGAGGGATTTCTAGGTCCCTAGAGGGATTTCTATGTCCCTAGAGAGATTTCTAGAGCGTGTTACAGGGTTTTGAGAGGGATATCATGGGTTTTTAGAGTGATTTCAAGGGTTTCTAAAGCGTTATCTTGGGTTTTGAGAGGGATATCTGGAGTTTTAGGAGGGATTTCTTGGTCCCTAGAGGGATTTCTTGGTCCCTAGAGGGATTTCTTGGTCCCTAGAGGGATTTCTAGGTCCCCAGAGGGATTTCTAGGTCCCCAGAAGGATTTCTAGGTCCCTAGAGGGATTTCTAGGTCCCTAGAGCGATTTCTAGGTCCCTAGAGGGATTTCTAGGTCCCTAGAGGGATTTCTATGTCCCTAGAGGGATTTCTAGGTCCCCAGAGGGATTTCTAGGTCCCTAGAGGGATTTCTATGTCCCTAGAGGGATTTTTATGTCCCTACAGGGATTTCTAGGTCCCTAGAGGGATTTCTATGTCCCTAGAGAGATTTCTAGAGCGTGTTACAGGGTTTTGAGAGGGATATCATGGGTTTTTAGAGTGATTTCAAGGGTTTCTAAAGCGTTATCTTGGGTTTTGAGAGGGATATCTGGAGTTTTAGGAGGGATTTCTTGGTCCCTAGAGGGATTTCTTGGTCCCTAGAGGGATTTCTTGGTCCCTAGAGGGATTTCTAGGTCCCCAGAGGGATTTCTAGGTCCCTAGAGGGATTTCTATGTCCCTAGAGGGATTTTTATGTCCCTTCAGGGATTTCTAGGTCCCTAGAGGGATTTCTAGGTCCCTAGAGGGATTTCTATGTCCCTAGAGGGATTTCTAGGTCCCCAGAGGGATTTCTAGGTCCCTAGAGGGATTTCTATGTCCCTAGAGGGATTTTTATGTCCCTACAGGGATTTCTAGGTCCCTAGAGGGATTTCTATGTCCCTAGAGAGATTTCTAGAGCGTGTTACAGGGTTTTGAGAGGGATATCATGGGTTTTTAGAGTGATTTCAAGGGTTTCTAAAGCGTTATCTTGGGTTTTGAGAGGGATATCTGGAGTTTTAGGAGGGATTTCTTGGTCCCTAGAGGGATTTCTTGGTCCCTAGAGGGATTTCTTGGTCCCTAGAGGGATTTCTAGGTCCCCAGAGGGATTTCTAGGTCCCTAGAGGGATTTCTATGTCCCTAGAGGGATTTTTATGTCCCTACAGAGATTTCTAGGTCCCTAGAGGGATTTCTATGTCCCTAGAGAGATTTCTAGAGCGTGTTACAGGGTTTTGAGAGGGATATCATGGGTTTTTAGAGTGATTTCAAGGGTTTCTAAAGCGTTATCTTGGGTTTTGAGAGGGATATCTGGAGTTTTAGGAGGGATTTCTTGGTCCCTAGAGGGATTTCTTGGTCCCTAGAGGGATTTCTTGGTCCCTAGAGGGATTTCTAGGTCCCTAGAGGGATTTCTAGGTCCCTAGAGGGATTTCTATGTCCCCAGAGGGATTTCTAGGTCCCCAGAGGGATTTCTAGGTCCCTAGAGGGATTTCTAGGTCCCTAGAGGGATTTCTAGGTCCCTAGAGGGATTTCTAGGTCCCTAGAGGGATTTCTAGGTCCCTAGAGGGATTTCTAGGTCCCTAGAGGGATTTCTAGGTCCCGAGAGGGATTTCTAGGTCCCCAGAGGGATTTCTAGGTCCCCAGAGGGATTTCTAGGTCCCTAGAGGGATTTCTAGGTCCCTAGAGGGATTTCTAGGTCCCTAGAGGGATTTCTAGGTCCCCAGAGGGATTTCTAGGTCCCTAGAGGGATTTCTATGTCCCTAGAGGGATTTGTATGTCCCTACAGGGATTTCTAGGTCCCTAGAGGGATTTCTATGTCCCTAGAGAGATTTCTAGAGCGTGTTACAGGGTTTTGAGAGGGATATCATGGGTATTTAGAGTGATTTCAAGGGTTTCTAAAGCGTTATCTTGGGTTTTGAGAGGGATATCTGGAGTTTTAGGAGGGATTTCTTGGTCCCTAGAGGGATTTCTTGGTCCCTAGAGGGATTTCTTGGTCCCTAGAGGGATTTCTAGGTCCCCAGAGGGATTTCTAGGTCCCTAGAGGGATTTCTATGTCCCTAGAGGGATTTCTAGGTCCCTAGAGGGATTTCTATGTCCCTAGAGAGATTTCTAGAGCGTGTTACAGGGTTTTGAGAGGGATATCATGGGTTTTTAGAGTGATTTCAAGGGTTTCTAAAGCGTTATCTTGGGTTTTGCGAGGGATATCTGGAGTTTTAGGAGGGATTTCTTGGTCCCTAGAGGGATTTCTTGGTCCCTAGAGGGGGGTTTTCTTGGTCCCTAGAGGGATTTCTAGGTCCCCAGAGGGATTTCTAGGTCCCTAGAGGGATTTCTATGTCCCTAGAGGGATTTCTAGGTCCCTAGAGGGATTTCTAGGTCCCTAGAGGGATTTCTAGGTCCCTAGAGGGATTTCTAGGTCCCTAGAGGGATTTCTAGGTCCCTAGAGGGATTTCTAGGTCCCGAGAGGGATTTCTAGGTCCCCAGAGGGATTTCTAGGTCCCCAGAGGGATTTCTAGGTCCCTAGAGGGATTTCTAGGTCCCTAGAGGGATTTCTAGGTCCCTAGAGGGATTTCTAGGTCCCCAGAGGGATTTCTAGGTCCCTAGAGGGATTTCTATGTCCCTAGAGGGATTTTTATGTCCCTACAGGGATTTCTAGGTCCCTAGAGGGATTTCTATGTCCCTAGAGAGATTTCTAGAGCGTGTTACAGGGTTTTGAGAGGGATATCATGGGTTTTTAGAGTGATTTCAAGGGTTTCTAAAGCGTTATCTTGGGTTTTGAGAGGGATATCTGGAGTTTTAGGAGGGATTTCTTGGTCCCTAGAGGGATTTCTTGGTCCCTAGAGGGATTTCTTGGTCCCTAGAGGGATTTCTAGGTCCCCAGAGGGATTTCTAGGTCCCTAGAGGGATTTCTATGTCCCTAGAGGGATTTCTAGGTCCCTAGAGGGATTTCTATGTCCCTAGAGGGATTTCTATGTCCCTAGAGGGATTTCTAGGTCCCCAGAGGGATTTCTAGGTCCCTAGAGGGATTTCTTGGTCCCTAGAGGGATTTCTTGGTCCCTAGAGGGATTTCTAGGTCCCCAGAGGGATTTCTAGGTCCCTAGAGGGATTTCTATGTCCCTAGAGGGATTTTTATGTCCCTTCAGGGATTTCTAGGTCCCTAGAGGGATTTCTAGGTCCCTAGAGGGATTTCTATGTCCCTAGAGGGATTTCTAGGTCCCCAGAGGGATTTCTAGGTCCCTAGAGGGATTTCTATGTCCCTAGAGGGATTTTTATGTCCCTACAGGGATTTCTAGGTCCCTAGAGGGATTTCTATGTCCCTAGAGAGATTTCTAGAGCGTGTTACAGGGTTTTGAGAGGGATATCATGGGTTTTTAGAGTGATTTCAAGGGTTTCTAAAGCGTTATCTTGGGTTTTGAGAGGGATATCTGGAGTTTTAGGAGGGATTTCTTGGTCCCTAGAGGGATTTCTTGGTCCCTAGAGGGATTTCTTGGTCCCTAGAGGGATTTCTAGGTCCCCAGAGGGATTTCTAGGTCCCTAGAGGGATTTCTATGTCCCTAGAGGGATTTTTATGTCCCTACAGAGATTTCTAGGTCCCTAGAGGGATTTCTATGTCCCTAGAGAGATTTCTAGAGCGTGTTACAGGGTTTTGAGAGGGATATCATGGGTTTTTAGAGTGATTTCAAGGGTTTCTAAAGCGTTATCTTGGGTTTTGAGAGGGATATCTGGAGTTTTAGGAGGGATTTCTTGGTCCCTAGAGGGATTTCTTGGTCCCTAGAGGGATTTCTTGGTCCCTAGAGGGATTTCTAGGTCCCTAGAGGGATTTCTAGGTCCCTAGAGGGATTTCTATGTCCCCAGAGGGATTTCTAGGTCCCCAGAGGGATTTCTAGGTCCCTAGAGGGATTTCTAGGTCCCTAGAGGGATTTCTAGGTCCCTAGAGGGATTTCTAGGTCCCTAGAGGGATTTCTAGGTCCCTAGAGGGATTTCTAGGTCCCTAGAGGGATTTCTAGGTCCCGAGAGGGATTTCTAGGTCCCCAGAGGGATTTCTAGGTCCCCAGAGGGATTTCTAGGTCCCTAGAGGGATTTCTAGGTCCCTAGAGGGATTTCTAGGTCCCTAGAGGGATTTCTAGGTCCCCAGAGGGATTTCTAGGTCCCTAGAGGGATTTCTATGTCCCTAGAGGGATTTGTATGTCCCTACAGGGATTTCTAGGTCCCTAGAGGGATTTCTATGTCCCTAGAGAGATTTCTAGAGCGTGTTACAGGGTTTTGAGAGGGATATCATGGGTATTTAGAGTGATTTCAAGGGTTTCTAAAGCGTTATCTTGGGTTTTGAGAGGGATATCTGGAGTTTTAGGAGGGATTTCTTGGTCCCTAGAGGGATTTCTTGGTCCCTAGAGGGATTTCTTGGTCCCTAGAGGGATTTCTAGGTCCCCAGAGGGATTTCTAGGTCCCTAGAGGGATTTCTATGTCCCTAGAGGGATTTCTAGGTCCCTAGAGGGATTTCTATGTCCCTAGAGAGATTTCTAGAGCGTGTTACAGGGTTTTGAGAGGGATATCATGGGTTTTTAGAGTGATTTCAAGGGTTTCTAAAGCGTTATCTTGGGTTTTGCGAGGGATATCTGGAGTTTTAGGAGGGATTTCTTGGTCCCTAGAGGGATTTCTTGGTCCCTAGAGGGGGGTTTTCTTGGTCCCTAGAGGGATTTCTAGGTCCCCAGAGGGATTTCTAGGTCCCTAGAGGGATTTCTATGTCCCTAGAGGGATTTCTAGGTCCCTAGAGGGATTTCTAGGTCCCTAGAGGGATTTCTAGGTCCCTAGAGGGATTTCTAGGTCCCTAGAGGGATTTCTAGGTCCCTAGAGGGATTTCTAGGTCCCGAGAGGGATTTCTAGGTCCCCAGAGGGATTTCTAGGTCCCCAGAGGGATTTCTAGGTCCCTAGAGGGATTTCTAGGTCCCTAGAGGGATTTCTAGGTCCCTAGAGGGATTTCTAGGTCCCCAGAGGGATTTCTAGGTCCCTAGAGGGATTTCTATGTCCCTAGAGGGATTTTTATGTCCCTACAGGGATTTCTAGGTCCCTAGAGGGATTTCTATGTCCCTAGAGAGATTTCTAGAGCGTGTTACAGGGTTTTGAGAGGGATATCATGGGTTTTTAGAGTGATTTCAAGGGTTTCTAAAGCGTTATCTTGGGTTTTGAGAGGGATATCTGGAGTTTTAGGAGGGATTTCTTGGTCCCTAGAGGGATTTCTTGGTCCCTAGAGGGATTTCTTGGTCCCTAGAGGGATTTCTAGGTCCCCAGAGGGATTTCTAGGTCCCTAGAGGGATTTCTATGTCCCTAGAGGGATTTCTAGGTCCCTAGAGGGATTTCTATGTCCCTAGAGAGATTTCTAGAGCGTGTTACAGGGTTTTGAGAGGGATATCATGGGTTTTTAGAGTGATTTCAAGGGTTTCTAAAGCGTTATCTTGGGTTTTGAGAGGGATATCTGGAGTTTTAGGAGGGATTTCTTGGTCCCTAGAGGGATTTCTTGGTCCCTAGAGGGATTTCTTGGTCCCTAGAGGGATTTCTAGGTCCCTAGAGGGATTTCTAGGTCCCTAGAGGGATTTCTATGTCCCCAGAGGGATTTCTAGGTCCCCAGAGGGATTTCTAGGTCCCTAGAGGGATTTCTAGGTCCCTAGAGGGATTTCTAGGTCCCTAGAGGGATTTCTAGGTCCCTAGAGGGATTTCTAGGTCCCTAGAGGGATTTCTAGGTCCCTAGAGGGATTTCTAGGTCCCGAGAGGGATTTCTAGGTCCCCAGAGGGATTTCTAGGTCCCCAGAGGGATTTCTAGGTCCCTAGAGGGATTTCTAGGTCCCTAGAGGGATTTCTAGGTCCCTAGAGGGATTTCTAGGTCCCTAGAGGGATTTCTAGGTCCCTAGAGGGATATCTAGGTCCCTAGAGGGATTTCTAGGTCCCTAGAGGGATTTCTAGGTCCCTAGAGGGATTTCTAGGTCCCCAGAGGGATTTCTAGGTCCCCAGAGGGATTTCTAGGTCCCTAGAGGGATTTCTAGGTCCCTAGAGGGATTTCTAGGTCCCTAGAGGGATTTCTTGGTCCCTAGAGGGATTTCTATGTCCCTAGAGGGATTTCTAGGTCCCCAGAGGGATTTCTAGGTCCCTACAGGGATTTCTAGGTCCCTTGAGGGATTTCTAGGTCCCTAGAGGGATTTCTAGGTCCCTAGAGGGATTTCTATGTCCCTAGAGGGATTTTTATGTCCCTACAGGGATTTCTAGGTCCCTTGAGGGATTTCTAGGTCCCTAGAGGGATTTCTAGGTCCCTAGAGGGATTTCTAGGTCCCTAGAGGGATTTCTATGTCCCTAGAGAGATTTCTAGAGCGTGTTACAGGGTTTTGAGAGGGATATCATGGGTTTTTAGAGTGATTTCAAGGGTTTCTAAAGCGTTATCTTGGGTTTTGAGAGGGATATCTGGAGTTTTAGGAGGGATTTCTTGGTCCCTAGAGGGATTTCTTGGTCCCTAGAGGGATTTCTTGGTCCCTAGAGGGATTTCTAGGTCCCTAGAGGGATTTCTAGGTCTCTAGAGGGATTTCTAGGTCCCTAGAGGGATTTCTAGGTCCCTAGAGGGATTTCTAGGTCCCCAGAGGGATTTCTAGGTCCCTAGAGGGATTTCTAGGTCCCCAGAGGGATTTTTATGTCCCTACAGGGATTTCTAGGTCCCTAGAGGGATTTCTATGTCCCTAGAGAGATTTCTAGAGCGTGTTACAGGGTTTTGAGAGGGATATCATGGGTTTTTAGAGTGATTTCAAGGGTTTCTAAAGCGTTATCTTGGGTTTTGAGAGGGATATCTGGAGTTTTAGGAGGGATTTCTTGGTCCCTAGAGGGATTTCTTGGTCCCTAGAGGGATTTCTTGGTCCCTAGAGGGATTTCTAGGTCCCCAGAGGGATTTCTAGGTCCCTAGAGGGATTTCTATGTCCCTAGAGGGATTTTTATGTCCCTACAGGGATTTCTAGGTCCCTAGAGGGATTTCTATGTCCCTAGAGAGATTTCTAGAGCGTGTTACAGGGTTTTGAGAGGGATATCATGGGTTTTTAGAGTGATTTCAAGGGTTTCTAAAGCGTTATCTTGGGTTTTGAGAGGGATATCTGGAGTTTTAGGAGGGATTTCTTGGTCCCTAGAGGGATTTCTAGGTCCCTAGAGGGATTTCTAGGTCCCTAGAGGGATTTCTAGGTCCCTAGAGGGATTTCTAGGTCCCTAGAGGGATTTCTAGGTCCCGAGAGGGATTTCTAGGTCCCCAGAGGGATTTCTAGGTCCCCAGAGGGATTTCTAGGTCCCTAGAGGGATTTCTAGGTCCCTAGAGGGATTTCTAGGTCCCTAGAGGGATTTCTAGGTCCCTAGAGGGATTTCTAGGTCCCTAGAGGGATTTCTAGGTCCCTAGAGGGATTTCTATGTCCCTAGAGGGATTTTTATGTCCCTACAGGGATTTCTAGGTCCCTTGAGGGATTTCTAGGTCCCTAGAGGGATTTCTAGGTCCCTAGAGGGATTTCTAGAGCGTGTTACAGGGTTTTGAGAGGGATATCATGGGTTTTTAGAGTGATTTCAAGGGTTTCTAAAGCGTTATCTTGGGTTTTGAGAGGCATATCTGGAGTTTTAAGAGGGATTTCTTGGTCCCTAGAGGGATTTCTTGGTCCCTAGAGGGATTTCTTGGTCCCTAGAGGGATTTCTAGGTCCCTAGAGGGATTTCTAGGTCCCTAGAGGGATTTCTATGTCCCTAGAGGGATTTCTAGGTCCCCAGAGGGATTTCTAGGTCTCTAGAGGGATTTCTAGGTCCCTAGAGGGATTTCTAGGTCCCTAGAGGGATTTCTAGGTCCCCAGAGGGATTTCTATGTCCCTAGAGGGATTTCTAGGTCCCTAGAGGGATTTCTAGGTCCCTAGAGGGATTTCTTGGTCCCTAGAGGGATTTCTATGTCCCTAGAGGGATTTCTAGGTCCCCAGAGGGATTTCTAGGTCCCTAGAGGGATTTCTATGTCCCTAGAGGGATTTTTATGTCCCTACAGGGATTTCTAGGTCCCTAGAGGGATTTCTATGTCCCTAGAGAGATTTCTAGAGCGTGTTACAGGGTTTTGAGAGGGATATCATGGGTTTTTAGAGTGATTTCAAGGGTTTCTAAAGCGTTATCTTGGGTTTTGAGAGGGATATCTGGAGTTTTAGGAGGGATTTCTTGGTCCCTAGAGGGATTTCTTGGTCCCTAGAGGGATTTCTAGGTCCCCAGAGGGATTTCTAGGTCCCTAGAGGGATTTCTATGTCCCTAGAGGGATTTTTATGTCCCTACAGGGATTTCTAGGTCCCTAGAGGGATTTCTATGTCCCTAGAGAGATTTCTAGAGCGTGTTACAGGGTTTTGAGAGGGATATCATGGGTTTTTAGAGTGATTTCAAGGGTTTCTAAAGCGTTATCTTGGGTTTTGAGAGGGATATCTGGAGTTTTAGGAGGGATTTCTTGGTCCCTAGAGGGATTTCTTGGTCCCTAGAGGGATTTCTTGGTCCCTAGAGGGATTTCTAGGTCCCTAGAGGGATTTCTAGGTCCCTAGAGGGATTTCTATGTCCCCAGAGGGATTTCTAGGTCCCTAGAGGGATTTCTAGGTCCCTAGAGGGATTTCTAGGTCCCTAGAGGGATTTCTAGGTCCCTAGAGGGATTTCTAGGTCCCTAGAGGGATTTCTAGGTCCCTAGAGGGATTTCTAGGTCCCTAGAGGGATTTCTAGAGCGTGTTACAGGGTTTTGAGAGGGATATCTGGAGTTTTAGGAGGGATTTCTTGGTCCCTAGAGGGATTTCTTGGTCCCTAGAGGGATTTCTTGGTCCCTAGAGGGATTTCTAGGTCCCCAGAGGGATTTCTAGGTCCCTAGAGGGATTTCTATGTCCCTAGAGGGATTTCTAGGTCCCTAGAGGGATTTCTATGTCCCTAGAGAGATTTCTAGAGCGTGTTACAGGGTTTTGAGAGGGATATCATGGGTTTTTAGAGTGATTTCAAGGGTTTCTAAAGCGTTATCTTGGGTTTTGAGAGGGATATCTGGAGTTTTAGGAGGGATTTCTTGGTCCCTAGAGGGATTTCTTGGTCCCTAGAGGGATTTCTTGGTCCCTAGAGGGATTTCTAGGTCCCTAGAGGGATTTCTAGGTCCCTAGAGGGATTTCTATGTCCCCAGAGGGATTTCTAGGTCCCTAGAGGGATTTCTAGGTCCCTAGAGGGATTTCTAGGTCCCTAGAGGGATTTCTAGGTCCCGAGAGGGATTTCTAGGTCCCCAGAGGGATTTCTAGGTCCCCAGAGGGATTTCTAGGTCCCTAGAGGGATTTCTAGGTCCCTAGAGGGATTTCTAGGTCCCTAGAGGGATTTCTAGGTCCCTAGAGGGATTTCTAGGTCCCTAGAGGGATATCTAGGTCCCTAGAGGGATTTCTAGGTCCCTAGAGGGATTTCTAGGTCCCTAGAGGGATTTCTAGGTCCCCAGAGGGATTTCTAGGTCCCCAGAGGGATTTCTAGGTCCCTAGAGGGATTTCTAGGTCCCTAGAGGGATTTCTAGGTCCCTAGAGGGATTTCTTGGTCCCTAGAGGGATTTCTATGTCCCTAGAGGGATTTCTAGGTCCCCAGAGGGATTTCTAGGTCCCTACAGGGATTTCTAGGTCCCTTGAGGGATTTCTAGGTCCCTAGAGGGATTTCTAGGTCCCTAGAGGGATTTCTATGTCCCTAGAGGGATTTTTATGTCCCTACAGGGATTTCTAGGTCCCTTGAGGGATTTCTAGGTCCCTAGAGGGATTTCTAGGTCCCTAGAGGGATTTCTAGGTCCCTAGAGGGATTTCTATGTCCCTAGAGAGATTTCTAGAGCGTGTTACAGGGTTTTGAGAGGGATATCATGGGTTTTTAGAGTGATTTCAAGGGTTTCTAAAGCGTTATCTTGGGTTTTGAGAGGGATATCTGGAGTTTTAGGAGGGATTTCTTGGTCCCTAGAGGGATTTCTTGGTCCCTAGAGGGATTTCTTGGTCCCTAGAGGGATTTCTAGGTCCCTAGAGGGATTTCTAGGTCTCTAGAGGGATTTCTAGGTCCCTAGAGGGATTTCTAGGTCCCTAGAGGGATTTCTAGGTCCCCAGAGGGATTTCTAGGTCCCTAGAGGGATTTCTAGGTCCCCAGAGGGATTTTTATGTCCCTACAGGGATTTCTAGGTCCCTAGAGGGATTTCTATGTCCCTAGAGAGATTTCTAGAGCGTGTTACAGGGTTTTGAGAGGGATATCATGGGTTTTTAGAGTGATTTCAAGGGTTTCTAAAGCGTTATCTTGGGTTTTGAGAGGGATATCTGGAGTTTTAGGAGGGATTTCTTGGTCCCTAGAGGGATTTCTTGGTCCCTAGAGGGATTTCTTGGTCCCTAGAGGGATTTCTAGGTCCCTAGAGGGATTTCTAGGTCCCTAGAGGGATTTCTAGGTCCCTAGAGGGATTTCTAGGTCCCGAGAGGGATTTCTAGGTCCCCAGAGGGATTTCTAGGTCCCCAGAGGGATTTCTAGGTCCCTAGAGGGATTTCTAGGTCCCTAGAGGGATTTCTAGGTCCCTAGAGGGATTTCTAGGTCCCTAGAGGGATTTCTAGGTCCCTAGAGGGATTTCTAGGTCCCTAGAGGGATTTCTAGGTCCCTAGAGGGATTTCTAGGTCCCTAGAGGGATTTCTATGTCCCTAGAGGGATTTTTATGTCCCTACAGGGATTTCTAGGTCCCTTGAGGGATTTCTAGGTCCCTAGAGGGATTTCTAGGTCCCTAGAGGGATTTCTAGAGCGTGTTACAGGGTTTTGAGAGGGATATCATGGGTTTTTAGAGTGATTTCAAGGGTTTCTAAAGCGTTATCTTGGGTTTTGAGAGGCATATCTGGAGTTTTAAGAGGGATTTCTTGGTCCCTAGAGGGATTTCTAGGTCCCTAGAGGGATTTCTAGGTCCCCAGAGGGATTTCTATGTCCCTAGAGGGATTTCTAGGTCCCTAGAGGGATTTCTAGGTCCCTAGAGGGATTTCTTGGTCCCTAGAGGGATTTCTATGTCCCTAGAGGGATTTCTAGGTCCCCAGAGGGATTTCTAGGTCCCTAGAGGGATTTCTATGTCCCTAGAGGGATTTTTATGTCCCTACAGGGATTTCTAGGTCCCTAGAGGGATTTCTATGTCCCTAGAGAGATTTCTAGAGCGTGTTACAGGGTTTTGAGAGGGATATCATGGGTTTTTAGAGTGATTTCAAGGGTTTCTAAAGCGTTATCTTGGGTTTTGAGAGGGATATCTGGAGTTTTAGGAGGGATTTCTTGGTCCCTAGAGGGATTTCTTGGTCCCTAGAGGGATTTCTAGGTCCCCAGAGGGATTTCTAGGTCCCTAGAGGGATTTCTATGTCCCTAGAGGGATTTTTATGTCCCTACAGGGATTTCTAGGTCCCTAGAGGGATTTCTATGTCCCTAGAGAGATTTCTAGAGCGTGTTACAGGGTTTTGAGAGGGATATCATGGGTTTTTAGAGTGATTTCAAGGGTTTCTAAAGCGTTATCTTGGGTTTTGAGAGGGATATCTGGAGTTTTAGGAGGGATTTCTTGGTCCCTAGAGGGATTTCTTGGTCCCTAGAGGGATTTCTTGGTCCCTAGAGGGATTTCTAGGTCCCTAGAGGGATTTCTAGGTCCCTAGAGGGATTTCTATGTCCCCAGAGGGATTTCTAGGTCCCCAGAGGGATTTCTAGGTCCCTAGAGGGATTTCTAGGTCCCTAGAGGGATTTCTAGGTCCCTAGAGGGATTTCTAGGTCCCTAGAGGGATTTCTAGGTCCCTAGAGGGATTTCTAGGTCCCTAGAGGGATTTCTAGGTCCCTAGAGGGATTTCTAGGTCCCTAGAGGGATTTCTAGGTCCCTAGAGGGATTTCTAGGTCCCTAGAGGGATTTCTAGGTCCCTAGAGGGATTTCTATGTCCCTAGAGGGATTTTTATGTCCCTACAGGGATTTCTAGGTCCCTTGAGGGATTTCTAGGTCCCTAGAGGGATTTCTAGGTCCCTAGAGGGATTTCTAGGTCCCTAGAGGGATTTCTATGTCCCTAGAGAGATTTCTAGAGCGTGTTACAGGGTTTTGAGAGGGATATCATGGGTTTTTAGAGTGATTTCAAGGGTTTCTAAAGCGTTATCTTGGGTTTTGAGAGGGATATCTGGAGTTTTAGGAGGGATTTCTTGGTCCCTAGAGGGATTTCTTGGTCCCTAGAGGGATTTCTTGGTCCCTAGAGGGATTTCTAGGTCCCTAGAGGGATTTCTAGGTCCCTAGAGGGATTTCTATGTCCCTAGAGGGATTTCTAGGTCCCCAGAGGGATTTCTAGGTCTCTAGAGGGATTTCTAGGTCCCTAGAGGGATTTCTAGGTCCCTAGAGGGATTTCTAGGTCCCCAGAGGGATTTCTAGGTCCCTAGAGGGATTTCTAGGTCCCTAGAGGGATTTCTAGGTCCCTAGAGGGATTTCTTGGTCCCTAGAGGGATTTCTATGTCCCTAGAGGGATTTCTAGGTCCCCAGAGGGATTTCTAGGTCCCTAGAGGGATTTCTATGTCCCTAGAGGGATTTTTATGTCCCTACAGGGATTTCTAGGTCCCTAGAGGGATTTCTATGTCCCTAGAGAGATTTCTAGAGCGTGTTACAGGGTTTTGAGAGGGATATCATGGGTTTTTAGAGTGATTTCAAGGGTTTCTAAAGCGTTATCTTGGGTTTTGAGAGGGATATCTGGAGTTTTAGGAGGGATTTCTTGGTCCCTAGAGGGATTTCTTGGTCCCTAGAGGGATTTCTAGGTCCCCAGAGGGATTTCTAGGTCCCTAGAGGGATTTCTATGTCCCTAGAGGGATTTTTATGTCCCTACAGGGATTTCTAGGTCCCTAGAGGGATTTCTATGTCCCTAGAGAGATTTCTAGAGCGTGTTACAGGGTTTTGAGAGGGATATCATGGGTTTTTAGAGTGATTTCAAGGGTTTCTAAAGCGTTATCTTGGGTTTTGAGAGGGATATCTGGAGTTTTAGGAGGGATTTCTTGGTCCCTAGAGGGATTTCTTGGTCCCTAGAGGGATTTCTTGGTCCCTAGAGGGATTTCTAGGTCCCTAGAGGGATTTCTAGGTCCCTAGAGGGATTTCTATGTCCCCAGAGGGATTTCTAGGTCCCCAGAGGGATTTCTAGGTCCCTAGAGGGATTTCTAGGTCCCTAGAGGGATTTCTAGGTCCCTAGAGGGATTTCTAGGTCCCTAGAGGGATTTCTAGGTCCCTAGAGGGATTTCTAGGTCCCTAGAGGGATTTCTAGGTCCCTAGAGGGATTTCTAGGTCCCGAGAGGGATTTCTAGGTCCCCAGAGGGATTTCTACGTCCCCAGAGGGATTTCTAGGTCCCTAGAGGGATTTCTAGGTCCCTAGAGGGATTTCTAGGTCCCTAGAGGGATTTCTAGGTCCCTAGAGGGATTTCTAGGTCCCTAGAGGGATTTCTAGGTCCCTAGAGGGATTTCTAGGTCCCTAGAGGGATTTCTAGGTCCCTAGAGGGATTTCTAGGTCCCTAGAGGGATTTCTATGTCCCTAGAGAGATTTCTAGAGCGTGTTATAGGGCTTTGAGAGGGATATCATGGGTTTTTAGAGTGATTTCAAGGGTTTCTAAAGCGTTATCTTGGGTTTTGAGAGGGATATCTGGAGTTTTAGGAGGGATTTCTTGGTCCCTAGAGGGATTTCTTGGTCCCTAGAGGGATTTCTTGGTCCCTAGAGGGATTTCTAGGTCCCTAGAGGGATTTCTAGGTCCCTAGAGGGATTTCTATGTCCCTAGAGGGATTTCTAGGTCCCCAGAGGGATTTCTAGGTCTCTAGAGGGATTTCTAGGTCCCTAGAGGGATTTCTAGGTCCCTAGAGGGATTTCTAGGTCCCCAGAGGGATTTCTAGGTCCCTAGAGGGATTTCTAGGTCCCTAGAGGGATTTCTAGGTCCCTAGAGGGATTTCTTGGTCCCTAGAGGGATTTCTATGTCCCTAGAGGGATTTCTAGGTCCCCAGAGGGATTTCTAGGTCCCTAGAGGGATTTCTATGTCCCTAGAGGGATTTTTATGTCCCTACAGGGATTTCTAGGTCCCTAGAGGGATTTCTATGTCCCTAGAGAGATTTCTAGAGCGTGTTACAGGGTTTTGAGAGGGATATCATGGGTTTTTAGAGTGATTTCAAGGGTTTCTAAAGCGTTATCTTGGGTTTTGAGAGGGATATCTGGAGTTTTAGGAGGGATTTCTTGGTCCCTAGAGGGATTTCTTGGTCCCTAGAGGGATTTCTTGGTCCCTAGAGGGATTTCTAGGTCCCTAGAGGGATTTCTAGGTCTCTAGAGGGATTTCTAGGTCCCTAGAGGGATTTCTAGGTCCCCAGAGGGATTTCTAGGTCCCTAGAGGGATTTCTATGTCCCTAGAGGGATTTTTATGTCCCTACAGGGATTTCTAGGTCCCTAGAGGGATTTCTATGTCCCTAGAGAGATTTCTAGAGCGTGTTACAGGGTTTTGAGAGGGATATCATGGGTTTTTAGAGTGATTTCAAGGGTTTCTAAAGCGTTATCTTGGGTTTTGAGAGGGATATCTGGAGTTTTAGGAGGGATTTCTTGGTCCCTAGAGGGATTTCTTGGTCCCTAGAGGGATTTCTTGGTCCCTAGAGGGATTTCTAGGTCCCCAGAGGGATTTCTAGGTCCCTAGAGGGATTTCTATGTCCCTAGAGGGATTTTTATGTCCCTACAGGGATTTCTAGGTCCCTAGAGGGATTTCTATGTCCCTAGAGAGATTTCTAGAGCGTGTTACAGGGTTTTGAGAGGGATATCATGGGTTTTTAGAGTGATTTCAAGGGTTTCTAAAGCGTTATCTTGGGTTTTGAGAGGGATATCTGGAGTTTTAGGAGGGATTTCTTGGTCCCTAGAGGGATTTCTAGGTCCCTAGAGGGATTTCTAGGTCCCTAGAGGGATTTCTAGGTCCCTAGAGGGATTTCTAGGTCCCGAGAGGGATTTCTAGGTCCCCAGAGGGATTTCTAGGTCCCCAGAGGGATTTCTAGGTCCCTAGAGGGATTTCTAGGTCCCTAGAGGGATTTCTAGGTCCCTAGAGGGATTTCTAGGTCCCTAGAGGGATTTCTAGGTCCCTAGAGGGATTTCTAGGTCCCTAGAGGGATTTCTAGGTCCCCAGAGGGATTTCTAGGTCCCCAGAGGGATTTCTAGGTCCCTAGAGGGATTTCTAGGTCCCTAGAGGGATTTCTATGTCCCTAGAGGGATTTCTAGGTCCCCAGAGGGATTTCTAGGTCCCTACAGGGATTTCTAGGTCCCTTGAGGGATTTCTAGGTCCCTAGAGGGATTTCTAGGTCCCTAGAGGGATTTCTAGGTCCCTAGAGGGATTTCTATGTCCCTAGAGGGATTTTTATGTCCCTACAGGGATTTCTAGGTCCCTTGAGGGATTTCTAGGTCCCTAGAGGGATTTCTAGGTCCCTAGAGGGATTTCTAGGTCCCTAGAGGGATTTCTATGTCCCTAGAGAGATTTCTAGAGCGTGTTACAGGGTTTTGAGAGGGATATCATGGGTTTTTAGAGTGATTTCAAGGGTTTCTATAGCGTTATCTTGGGTTTTGAGAGGGATATCTGGAGTTTTAGGAGGGATTTCTTGGTCCCTAGAGGGATTTCTTGGTCCCTAGAGGGATTTCTTGGTCCCTAGAGGGATTTCTAGGTCCCTAGAGGGATTTCTATGTCCCTAGAGGGATTTCTAGGTCCCCAGAGGGATTTCTAGGTCTCTAGAGGGATTTCTAGGTCCCTAGAGGGATTTCTAGGTCCCTAGAGGGATTTCTAGGTCCCCAGAGGGATTTCTAGGTCCCTAGAGGGATTTCTTGGTCCCTAGAGGGATTTCTATGTCCCTAGAGGGATTTCTAGGTCCCCAGAGGGATTTCTAGGTCCCTAGAGGGATTTCTATGTCCCTAGAGGGATTTTTATGTCCCTACAGGGATTTCTAGGTCCCTAGAGGGATTTCTATGTCCCTAGAGAGATTTCTAGAGCGTGTTACAGGGTTTTGAGAGGGATATCATGGGTTTTTAGAGTGATTTCAAGGGTTTCTAAAGCGTTATCTTGGGTTTTGAGAGGGATATCTGGAGTTTTAGGAGGGATTTCTTGGTCCCTAGAGGGATTTCTTGGTCCCTAGAGGGATTTCTTGGTCCCTAGAGGGATTTCTAGGTCCCCAGAGGGATTTCTAGGTCCCTAGAGGGATTTCTATGTCCCTAGAGGGATTTTTATGTCCCTACAGGGATTTCTAGGTCCCTAGAGGGATTTCTATGTCCCTAGAGAGATTTCTAGAGCGTGTTACAGGGTTTTGAGAGGGATATCATGGGTTTTTAGAGTGATTTCAAGGGTTTCTAAAGCGTTATCTTGGGTTTTGAGAGGGATATCTGGAGTTTTAGGAGGGATTTCTTGGTCCCTAGAGGGATTTCTTGGTCCCTAGAGGGATTTCTTGGTCCCTAGAGGGATTTCTAGGTCCCTAGAGGGATTTCTAGGTCCCTAGAGGGATTTCTATGTCCCCAGAGGGATTTCTAGGTCCCCAGAGGGATTTCTAGGTCCCTAGAGGGATTTCTAGGTCCCTAGAGGGATTTCTAGGTCCCTAGAGGGATTTCTAGGTCCCTAGAGGGATTTCTAGGTCCCTAGAGGGATTTCTAGGTCCCTAGAGGGATTTCTAGGTCCCTAGAGGGATTTCTAGGTCCCGAGAGGGATTTCTAGGTCCCCAGAGGGATTTCTAGGTCCCCAGAGGGATTTCTAGGTCCCCAGAGGGATTTCTAGGTCCCTAGAGGGATTTCTAGGTCCCTAGAGGGATTTCTAGGTCCCTAGAGGGATTTCTAGGTCCCTAGAGGGATTTATAGGTCCCTAGAGGGATTTCTAGGTCCCTAGAGGGATTTCTAGGTCCCTAGAGGGATTTCTAGGTCCCCAGAGGGATTTCTAGGTCCCCAGAGGGATTTCTAGGTCCCTAGAGGGATTTCTAGGTCCCTAGAGGGATTTCTAGGTCCCTAGAGGGATTTCTTGGTCCCTAGAGGGATTTCTATGTCCCTAGAGGGATTTCTAGGTCCCCAGAGGGATTTCTAGGTCCCTACAGGGATTTCTAGGTCCCTTGAGGGATTTCTAGGTCCCTAGAGGGATTTCTAGGTCCCTAGAGGGATTTCTAGGTCCCTAGAGGGATTTCTATGTCCCTTGAGGGATTTTTATGTCCCTACAGGGATTTCTAGGTCCCTTGAGGGATTTCTAGGTCCCTAGAGGGATTTCTAGGTCCCTAGAGGGATTTCTAGGTCCCTAGAGGGATTTCTATGTCCCTAGAGAGATTTCTAGAGCGTGTTACAGGGTTTTGAGAGGGATATCATGGGTTTTTAGAGTGATTTCAAGGGTTTCTAAAGCGTTATCTTGGGTTTTGAGAGGGATATCTGGAGTTTTAGGAGGGATTTCTTGGTCCCTAGAGGGATTTCTTGGTCCCTAGAGGGATTTCTTGGTCCCTAGAGGGATTTCTAGGTCCCTAGAGGGATTTCTAGGTCTCTAGAGGGATTTCTAGGTCCCTAGAGGGATTTCTAGGTCCCTAGAGGGATTTCTAGGTCCCCAGAGGGATTTCTAGGTCCCTAGAGGGATTTCTAGGTCCCCAGAGGGATTTCTAGGTCCCTAGAGGGATTTCTATGTCCCTAGAGGGATTTTTATGTCCCTACAGGGATTTCTAGGTCCCTAGAGGGATTTCTATGTCCCTAGAGAGATTTCTAGGTCCCTAGAGGGATTTCTAGGTCCCTAGAGGGATTTCTAGGTCCCTAGAGGGATTTCTAGGTCCCTAGAGGGATTTCTAGGTCCCCAGAGGGATTTCTAGGTCCCCAGAGGGATTTCTAGGTCCCTAGAGGGATTTCTAGGTCCCTAGAGGGATTTCTATGTCCCTAGAGGGATTTCTAGGTCCCCAGAGGGATTTCTAGGTCCCTACAGGGATTTCTAGGTCCCTTGAGGGATTTCTAGGTCCCTAGAGGGATTTCTAGGTCCCTAGAGGGATTTCTAGGTCCCTAGAGGGATTTCTATGTCCCTAGAGGGATTTTTATGTCCCTACAGGGATTTCTAGGTCCCTTGAGGGATTTCTAGGTCCCTAGAGGGATTTCTAGGTCCCTAGAGGGATTTCTAGGTCCCTAGAGGGATTTCTATGTCCCTAGAGAGATTTCTAGAGCGTGTTACAGGGTTTTGGGAGGGATATCATGGGTTTTTAGAGTGATTTCAAGGGTTTCTATAGCGTTATCTTGGGTTTTGAGAGGGATATCTGGAGTTTTAGGAGGGATTTCTTGGTCCCTAGAGGGATTTCTTGGTCCCTAGAGGGATTTCTTGGTCCCTAGAGGGATTTCTAGGTCCCTAGAGGGATTTCTAGGTCCCTAGAGGGATTTCTATGTCCCTAGAGGGATTTCTAGGTCCCCAGAGGGATTTCTAGGTCTCTAGAGGGATTTCTAGGTCCCTAGAGGGATTTCTAGGTCCCTAGAGGGATTTCTAGGTCCCCAGAGGGATTTCTAGGTCCCTAGAGGGATTTCTAGGTCCCTAGAGGGATTTCTAGGTCCCTAGAGGGATTTCTTGGTCCCTAGAGGGATTTCTATGTCCCTAGAGGGATTTCTAGGTCCCCAGAGGGATTTCTAGGTCCCTAGAGGGATTTCTATGTCCCTAGAGGGATTTTTATGTCCCTACAGGGATTTCTAGGTCCCTAGAGGGATTTCTATGTCCCTAGAGAGATTTCTAGAGCGTGTTACAGGGTTTTGAGAGGGATATCATGGGTTTTTAGAGTGATTTCAAGGGTTTCTAAAGCGTTATCTTGGGTTTTGAGAGGGATATCTGGAGTTTTAGGAGGGATTTCTTGGTCCCTAGAGGGATTTCTTGGTCCCTAGAGGGATTTCTTGGTCCCTAGAGGGATTTCTAGGTCCCCAGAGGGATTTCTAGGTCCCTAGAGGGATTTCTATGTCCCTAGAGGGATTTTTATGTCCCTACAGGGATTTCTAGGTCCCTAGAGGGATTTCTATGTCCCTAGAGAGATTTCTAGAGCGTGTTACAGGGTTTTGAGAGGGATATCATGGGTTTTTAGAGTGATTTCAAGGGTTTCTAAAGCGTTATCTTGGGTTTTGAGAGGGATATCTGGAGTTTTAGGAGGGATTTCTTGGTCCCTAGAGGGATTTCTTGGTCCCTAGAGGGATTTCTTGGTCCCTAGAGGGATTTCTAGGTCCCTAGAGGGATTTCTAGGTCCCTAGAGGGATTTCTATGTCCCCAGAGGGATTTCTAGGTCCCCAGAGGGATTTCTAGGTCCCTAGAGGGATTTCTAGGTCCCTAGAGGGATTTCTAGGTCCCTAGAGGGATTTCTAGGTCCCTAGAGGGATTTCTAGGTCCCTAGAGGGATTTCTAGGTCCCTAGAGGGATTTCTAGGTCCCTAGAGGGATTTCTAGGTCCCGAGAGGGATTTCTAGGTCCCCAGAGGGATTTCTAGGTCCCCAGAGGGATTTCTAGGTCCCCAGAGGGATTTCTAGGTCCCTAGAGGGATTTCTAGGTCCCTAGAGGGATTTCTAGGTCCCTAGAGGGATTTCTAGGTCCCTAGAGGGATTTATAGGTCCCTAGAGGGATTTCTAGGTCCCTAGAGGGATTTCTAGGTCCCTAGAGGGATTTCTAGGTCCCCAGAGGGATTTCTAGGTCCCTAGAGGGATTTCTAGGTCCCTAGAGGGATTTCTAGGTCCCTAGAGGGATTTCTTGGTCCCTAGAGGGATTTCTATGTCCCTAGAGGGATTTCTAGGTCCCCAGAGGGATTTCTAGGTCCCTACAGGGATTTCTAGGTCCCTTGAGGGATTTCTAGGTCCCTAGAGGGATTTCTAGGTCCCTAGAGGGATTTCTAGGTCCCTAGAGGGATTTCTATGTCCCTAGAGGGATTTTTATGTCCCTACAGGGATTTCTAGGTCCCTTGAGGGATTTCTAGGTCCCTAGAGGGATTTCTAGGTCCCTAGAGGGATTTCTAGGTCCCTAGAGGGATTTCTATGTCCCTAGAGAGATTTCTAGAGCGTGTTACAGGGTTTTGAGAGAGATATCATGGGTTTTTAGAGTGATTTCAAGGGTTTCTAAAGCGTTATCTTGGGTTTTGAGAGGGATATCTGGAGTTTTAGGAGGGATTTCTTGGTCCCTAGAGGGATTTCTTGGTCCCTAGAGGGATTTCTTGGTCCCTAGAGGGATTTCTAGGTCCCTAGAGGGATTTCTAGGTCTCTAGAGGGATTTCTAGGTCCCTAGAGGGATTTCTAGGTCCCTAGAGGGATTTCTAGGTCCCCAGAGGGATTTCTAGGTCCCTAGAGGGATTTCTAGGTCCCCAGAGGGATTTCTAGGTCCCTAGAGGGATTTCTATGTCCCTAGAGGGATTTTTATGTCCCTACAGGGATTTCTAGGTCCCTAGAGGGATTTCTATGTCCCTAGAGAGATTTCTAGAGCGTGTTACAGGGTTTTGAGAGGGATATCATGGGTTTTTAGAGTGATTTCAAGGGTTTCTAAAGCGTTATCTTGGGTTTTGAGAGGGATATCTGGAGTTTTAGGAGGGATTTCTTGGTCCCTAGAGGGATTTCTTGGTCCCTAGAGGGATTTCTAGGTCCCCAGAGGGATTTCTAGGTCCCTAGAGGGATTTCTATGTCCCTAGAGGGATTTTTATGTCCCTACAGGGATTTCTAGGTCCCTAGAGGGATTTCTATGTCCCTAGAGAGATTTCTAGAGCGTGTTACAGGGTTTTGAGAGGGATATCATGGGTTTTTAGAGTGATTTCAAGGGTTTCTAAAGCGTTATCTTGGGTTTTGAGAGGGATATCTGGAGTTTTAGGAGGGATTTCTTGGTCCCTAGAGGGATTTCTTGGTCCCTAGAGGGATTTCTAGGTCCCCAGAGGGATTTCTAGGTCCCTAGAGGGATTTCTATGTCCCTAGAGGGATTTTTATGTCCCTACAGGGATTTCTAGGTCCCTAGAGGGATTTCTATGTCCCTAGAGAGATTTCTAGAGCGTGTTACAGGGTTTTGAGAGGGATATCATGGGTTTTTAGAGTGATTTCAAGGGTTTCTAAAGCGTTATCTTGGGTTTTGAGAGGGATATCTGGAGTTTTAGGAGGGATTTCTTGGTCCCTAGAGGGATTTCTAGGTCCCCAGAGGGATTTCTAGGTCCCCAGAGGGATTTCTAGGTCCCTAGAGGGATTTCTAGGTCCCTAGAGGGATTTCTAGGTCCCTAGAGGGATTTCTAGGTCCCTAGAGGGATTTCTAGGTCCCTAGAGGGATTTCTAGGTCCCTAGAGGGATTTCTAGGTCCCTAGAGGGATTTCTAGGTCCCTAGAGGGATTTCTAGGTCCCCAGAGGGATTTCTAGGTCCCCAGAGGGATTTCTAGGTCCCTAGAGGGATTTCTAGGTCCCTAGAGGGATTTCTAGGTCCCTAGAGGGATTTCTTGGTCCCTAGAGGGATTTCTATGTCCCTAGAGGGATTTCTAGGTCCCCAGAGGGATTTCTAGGTCCCTACAGGGATTTCTAGGTCCCTTGAGGGATTTCTAGGTCCCTAGAGGGATTTCTAGGTCCCTAGAGGGATTTCTAGGTCCCTAGAGGGATTTCTATGTCCCTAGAGGGATTTTTATGTCCCTACAGGGATTTCTAGGTCCCTTGAGGGATTTCTAGTTCCCTAGAGGGATTTCTAGGTCCCTAGAGGGATTTCTAGGTCCCTAGAGGGATTTCTAGGTCCCTAGAGGGATTTCTATGTCCCTAGAGAGATTTCTAGAGCGTGTTACAGGGTTTTGAGAGGGATATCATGGGTTTTTAGAGTGATTTCAAGGGTTTCTAAAGCGTTATCTTGGGTTTTGAGAGGGATATCTGGAGTTTTAGGAGGGATTTCTTGGTCCCTAGAGGGATTTCTTGGTCCCTAGAGGGATTTCTAGGTCCCTAGAGGGATTTCTAGGTCCCTAGAGGGATTTCTATGTCCCTAGAGGGATTTCTAGGTCCCCAGAGGGATTTCTAGGTCTCTAGAGGGATTTCTAGGTCCCTAGAGGGATTTCTAGGTCCCTAGAGGGATTTCTAGGTCCCTAGAGGGATTTCTAGGTCCCTAGAGGGATTTCTATGTCCCTAGAGGGATTTTTATGTCCCTACAGGGATTTCTAGGTCCCTTGAGGGATTTCTAGGTCCCTAGAGGGATTTCTAGGTCCCTAGAGGGATTTCTAGGTCCCTAGAGGGATTTCTATGTCCCTAGAGAGATTTCTAGAGCGTGTTACAGGGTTTTGAGAGAGATATCATGGGTTTTTAGAGTGATTTCAAGGGTTTCTAAAGCGTTATCTTGGGTTTTGAGAGGGATATCTGGAGTTTTAGGAGGGATTTCTTGGTCCCTAGAGGGATTTCTTGGTCCCTAGAGGGATTTCTTGGTCCCTAGAGGGATTTCTAGGTCCCTAGAGGGATTTCTAGGTCTCTAGAGGGATTTCTAGGTCCCTAGAGGGATTTCTAGGTCCCTAGAGGGATTTCTAGGTCCCCAGAGGGATTTCTAGGTCCCTAGAGGGATTTCTAGGTCCCCAGAGGGATTTCTAGGTCCCTAGAGGGATTTCTATGTCCCTAGAGGGATTTTTATGTCCCTACAGGGATTTCTAGGTCCCTAGAGGGATTTCTATGTCCCTAGAGAGATTTCTAGAGCGTGTTACAGGGTTTTGAGAGGGATATCATGGGTTTTTAGAGTGATTTCAAGGGTTTCTAAAGCGTTATCTTGGGTTTTGAGAGGGATATCTGGAGTTTTAGGAGGGATTTCTTGGTCCCTAGAGGGATTTCTTGGTCCCTAGAGGGATTTCTAGGTCCCCAGAGGGATTTCTAGGTCCCTAGAGGGATTTCTATGTCCCTAGAGGGATTTTTATGTCCCTACAGGGATTTCTAGGTCCCTAGAGGGATTTCTATGTCCCTAGAGAGATTTCTAGAGCGTGTTACAGGGTTTTGAGAGGGATATCATGGGTTTTTAGAGTGATTTCAAGGGTTTCTAAAGCGTTATCTTGGGTTTTGAGAGGGATATCTGGAGTTTTAGGAGGGATTTCTTGGTCCCTAGAGGGATTTCTTGGTCCCTAGAGGGATTTCTAGGTCCCCAGAGGGATTTCTAGGTCCCTAGAGGGATTTCTATGTCCCTAGAGGGATTTTTATGTCCCTACAGGGATTTCTAGGTCCCTAGAGGGATTTCTATGTCCCTAGAGAGATTTCTAGAGCGTGTTACAGGGTTTTGAGAGGGATATCATGGGTTTTTAGAGTGATTTCAAGGGTTTCTAAAGCGTTATCTTGGGTTTTGAGAGGGATATCTGGAGTTTTAGGAGGGATTTCTTGGTCCCTAGAGGGATTTCTAGGTCCCCAGAGGGATTTCTAGGTCCCCAGAGGGATTTCTAGGTCCCTAGAGGGATTTCTAGGTCCCTAGAGGGATTTCTAGGTCCCTAGAGGGATTTCTAGGTCCCTAGAGGGATTTCTAGGTCCCTAGAGGGATTTCTAGGTCCCTAGAGGGATTTCTAGGTCCCTAGAGGGATTTCTAGGTCCCTAGAGGGATTTCTAGGTCCCCAGAGGGATTTCTAGGTCCCCAGAGGGATTTCTAGGTCCCTAGAGGGATTTCTAGGTCCCTAGAGGGATTTCTAGGTCCCTAGAGGGATTTCTTGGTCCCTAGAGGGATTTCTATGTCCCTAGAGGGATTTCTAGGTCCCCAGAGGGATTTCTAGGTCCCTACAGGGATTTCTAGGTCCCTTGAGGGATTTCTAGGTCCCTAGAGGGATTTCTAGGTCCCTAGAGGGATTTCTAGGTCCCTAGAGGGATTTCTATGTCCCTAGAGGGATTTTTATGTCCCTACAGGGATTTCTAGGTCCCTTGAGGGATTTCTAGTTCCCTAGAGGGATTTCTAGGTCCCTAGAGGGATTTCTAGGTCCCTAGAGGGATTTCTATGTCCCTAGAGAGATTTCTAGAGCGTGTTACAGGGTTTTGAGAGGGATATCATGGGTTTTTAGAGTGATTTCAAGGGTTTCTAAAGCGTTATCTTGGGTTTTGAGAGGGATATCTGGAGTTTTAGGAGGGATTTCTTGGTCCCTAGAGGGATTTCTTGGTCCCTAGAGGGATTTCTAGGTCCCTAGAGGGATTTCTAGGTCCCTAGAGGGATTTCTATGTCCCTAGAGGGATTTCTAGGTCCCCAGAGGGATTTCTAGGTCTCTAGAGGGATTTCTAGGTCCCTAGAGGGATTTCTAGGTCCCTAGAGGGATTTCTAGGTCCCCAGAGGGATTTCTAGGTCCCTAGAGGGATTTCTAGGTCCCTAGAGGGATTTCTAGGTCCCTAGAGGGATTTCTTGGTCCCTAGAGGGATTTCTATGTCCCTAGAGGGATTTCTAGGTCCCCAGAGGGATTTCTAGGTCCCTAGAGGGATTTCTATGTCCCTAGAGGGATTTTTATGTCCCTACAGGGATTTCTAGGTCCCTAGAGGGATTTCTATGTCCCTAGAGAGATTTCTAGAGCGTGTTACAGGGTTTTGAGAGGGATATCATGGGTTTTTAGAGTGATTTCAAGGGTTTCTAAAGCGTTATCTTGGGATTTGAGAGGGATATCTGGAGTTTTAGGAGGGATTTCTTGGTCCCTAGAGGGATTTCTTGGTCCCTAGAGGGATTTCTTGGTCCCTAGTGGGATTTCTTGGTCCCTAGAGGGATTTCTAGGTCCCTAGAGGGATTTCTAGGTCCCCAGAGGGATTTCTAGGTCCCTAGAGGGATTTCTAGGTCCCTAGAGGGATTTCTTGGTCCCTAGAGGGATTTCTATGTCCCTAGAGGGATTTCTAGGTCCCCAGAGGGATTTCTAGGTCCCTAGAGGGATTTCTAGGTCCCTAGAGGGATTTCTATGTCCCTAGAGGGATTTCTAGGTCCCCAGAGGGATTTCTAGGTCCCTAGAGGGATTTCTATGTCCCTAGAGGGATTTTTATGTCCCTACAGGGATTTCTAGGTCCCTTGAGGGATTTCTAGGTCCCTAGAGGGATTTCTAGGTCCCTAGAGGGATTTCTAGGTCCCTAGAGGGATTTCTATGTCCCTAGAGAGATTTCTAGAGCGTGTTACAGGGTTTTGAGAGGGATATCATGGGTTTTTAGAGTGATTTCAAGGGTTTCTAAAGCGTTATCTTGGGTTTTGAGAGGGATATCTGGAGTTTTAGGAGGGATTTCTTGGTCCCTAGAGGGATTTCTTGGTCCCTAGAGGGATTTCTTGGTCCCTAGAGGGATTTCTTGGTCCCTAGAGGGATTTCTAGGTCCCTAGAGGGATTTCTAGGTCCCTAGAGGGATTTCTATGTCCCTAGAGGGATTTCTAGGTCCCCAGAGGGACTTCTAGGTCTCTAGAGGGATTTCTAGGTCCCTAGAGGGATTTCTAGGTCCCTAGAGGGATTTCTAGGTCCCCAGAGGGATTTCTAGGTCCCTAGAGGGATTTCTTGGTCCCTAGAGGGATTTCTAGGTCCCTAGAGGGATTTCTATGTCCCTAGAGAGATTTCTAGAGCGTGTTACAGGGTTTTGAGAGGGATATCATGGGTTTTTAGAGTGATTTCAAGGGTTTCTAAAGCGTTATCTTGGGTTTTGAGAGGGATATCTGGAGTTTTAGGAGGGATTTCTTGGTCCCTAGAGGGATTTCTTGGTCCCTAGAGGGATTTCTTGGTCCCTAGAGGGATTTCTTGGTCCCTAGAGGGATTTCTAGGTCCCTAGAGGGATTTCTAGGTCCCCAGAGGGATTTCTAGGTCCCTAGAGGGATTTCTAGGTCCCTAGAGGGATTTCTAGGTCCCTAGAGGGATTTCTAGGTCCCTAGAGGGATTTCTTGGTCCCTAGAGGGATTTCTATGTCCCTAGAGGGATTTCTAGGTCCCCAGAGGGATTTCTAGGTCCCTACAGGGATTTCTAGGTCCCTTGAGGGATTTCTAGGTCCCTAGAGGGATTTCTAGGTCCCTAGAGGGATTTCTAGGTCCCTAGAGGGATTTCTATGTCCCTAGAGGGATTTTTATGTCCCTACAGGGATTTCTAGGTCCCTTGAGGGATTTCTAGTTCCCTAGAGGGATTTCTAGGTCCCTAGAGGGATTTCTAGGTCCCTAGAGGGATTTCTATGTCCCTAGAGAGATTTCTAGAGCGTGTTACAGGGTTTTGAGAGGGATATCATGGGTTTTTAGAGTGATTTCAAGGGTTTCTAAAGCGTTATCTTGGGTTTTGAGAGGGATATCTGGAGTTTTAGGAGGGATTTCTTGGTCCCTAGAGGGATTTCTTGGTCCCTAGAGGGATTTCTAGGTCCCTAGAGGGATTTCTAGGTCCCTAGAGGGATTTCTATGTCCCTAGAGGGATTTCTAGGTCCCCAGAGGGATTTCTAGGTCTCTAGAGGGATTTCTAGGTCCCTAGAGGGATTTCTAGGTCCCTAGAGGGATTTCTAGGTCCCCAGAGGGATTTCTAGGTCCCTAGAGGGATTTCTAGGTCCCTAGAGGGATTTCTAGGTCCCTAGAGGGATTTCTTGGTCCCTAGAGGGATTTCTATGTCCCTAGAGGGATTTCTAGGTCCCCAGAGGGATTTCTAGGTCCCTAGAGGGATTTCTATGTCCCTAGAGGGATTTTTATGTCCCTACAGGGATTTCTAGGTCCCTAGAGGGATTTCTATGTCCCTAGAGAGATTTCTAGAGCGTGTTACAGGGTTTTGAGAGGGATATCATGGGTTTTTAGAGTGATTTCAAGGGTTTCTAAAGCGTTATCTTGGGATTTGAGAGGGATATCTGGAGTTTTAGGAGGGATTTCTTGGTCCCTAGAGGGATTTCTTGGTCCCTAGAGGGATTTCTTGGTCCCTAGAGGGATTTCTTGGTCCCTAGAGGGATTTCTAGGTCCCTAGAGGGATTTCTAGGTCCCCAGAGGGATTTCTAGGTCCCTAGAGGGTTTTCTAGGTCCCTAGAGGGATTTCTTGGTCCCTAGAGGGATTTCTATGTCCCTAGAGGGATTTCTAGGTCCCCAGAGGGATTTCTAGGTCCCTAGAGGGATTTCTAGGTCCCTAGAGGGATTTCTATGTCCCTAGAGGGATTTCTAGGTCCCCAGAGGGATTTCTAGGTCCCTAGAGGGATTTCTATGTCCCTAGAGGGATTTTTATGTCCCTACAGGGATTTCTAGGTCCCTTGAGGGATTTCTAGGTCCCTAGAGGGATTTCTAGGTCCCTAGAGGGATTTCTAGGTCCCTAGAGGGATTTCTATGTCCCTAGAGAGATTTCTAGAGCGTGTTACAGGGTTTTGAGAGGGATATCATGGGTTTTTAGAGTGATTTCAAGGGTTTCTAAAGCGTTATCTTGGGTTTTGAGAGGGATATCTGGAGTTTTAGGAGGGATTTCTTGGTCCCTAGAGGGATTTCTTGGTCCCTAGAGGGATTTCTTGGTCCCTAGAGGGATTTCTTGGTCCCTAGAGGGATTTCTAGGTCCCTAGAGGGATTTCTAGGTCCCTAGAGGGATTTCTATGTCCCTAGAGGGATTTCTAGGTCCCCAGAGGGACTTCTAGGTCTCTAGAGGGATTTCTAGGTCCCTAGAGGGATTTCTAGGTCCCTAGAGGGATTTCTAGGTCCCCAGAGGGATTTCTAGGTCCCTAGAGGGATTTCTATGTCCCTAGAGGGATTTTTATGTCCCTACAGGGATTTCTAGGTCCCTTGAGGGATTTCTAGTTCCCTAGAGGGATTTCTAGGTCCCTAGAGGGATTTCTAGGTCCCTAGAGGGATTTCTATGTCCCTAGAGAGATTTCTAGAGCGTGTTACAGGGTTTTGAGAGGGATATCATGGGTTTTTAGAGTGATTTCAAGGGTTTCTAAAGCGTTATCTTGGGTTTTGAGAGGGATATCTGGAGTTTTAGGAGGGATTTCTTGGTCCCTAGAGGGATTTCTTGGTCCCTAGAGGGATTTCTAGGTCCCTAGAGGGATTTCTAGGTCCCTAGAGGGATTTCTATGTCCCTAGAGGGATTTCTAGGTCCCCAGAGGGATTTCTAGGTCTCTAGAGGGATTTCTAGGTCCCTAGAGGGATTTCTAGGTCCCTAGAGGGATTTCTAGGTCCCTAGAGGGATTTCTAGGTCCCTAGAGGGATTTCTATGTCCCTAGAGGGATTTTTATGTCCCTACAGGGATTTCTAGGTCCCTTGAGGGATTTCTAGGTCCCTAGAGGGATTTCTAGGTCCCTAGAGGGATTTCTAGGTCCCTAGAGGGATTTCTATGTCCCTAGAGAGATTTCTAGAGCGTGTTACAGGGTTTTGAGAGAGATATCATGGGTTTTTAGAGTGATTTCAAGGGTTTCTAAAGCGTTATCTTGGGTTTTGAGAGGGATATCTGGAGTTTTAGGAGGGATTTCTTGGTCCCTAGAGGGATTTCTTGGTCCCTAGAGGGATTTCTTGGTCCCTAGAGGGATTTCTAGGTCCCTAGAGGGATTTCTAGGTCTCTAGAGGGATTTCTAGGTCCCTAGAGGGATTTCTAGGTCCCTAGAGGGATTTCTAGGTCCCCAGAGGGATTTCTAGGTCCCTAGAGGGATTTCTAGGTCCCCAGAGGGATTTCTAGGTCCCTAGAGGGATTTCTATGTCCCTAGAGGGATTTTTATGTCCCTACAGGGATTTCTAGGTCCCTAGAGGGATTTCTATGTCCCTAGAGAGATTTCTAGAGCGTGTTACAGGGTTTTGAGAGGGATATCATGGGTTTTTAGAGTGATTTCAAGGGTTTCTAAAGCGTTATCTTGGGTTTTGAGAGGGATATCTGGAGTTTTAGGAGGGATTTCTTGGTCCCTAGAGGGATTTCTTGGTCCCTAGAGGGATTTCTAGGTCCCCAGAGGGATTTCTAGGTCCCTAGAGGGATTTCTATGTCCCTAGAGGGATTTTTATGTCCCTACAGGGATTTCTAGGTCCCTAGAGGGATTTCTATGTCCCTAGAGAGATTTCTAGAGCGTGTTACAGGGTTTTGAGAGGGATATCATGGGTTTTTAGAGTGATTTCAAGGGTTTCTAAAGCGTTATCTTGGGTTTTGAGAGGGATATCTGGAGTTTTAGGAGGGATTTCTTGGTCCCTAGAGGGATTTCTTGGTCCCTAGAGGGATTTCTAGGTCCCCAGAGGGATTTCTAGGTCCCTAGAGGGATTTCTATGTCCCTAGAGGGATTTTTATGTCCCTACAGGGATTTCTAGGTCCCTAGAGGGATTTCTATGTCCCTAGAGAGATTTCTAGAGCGTGTTACAGGGTTTTGAGAGGGATATCATGGGTTTTTAGAGTGATTTCAAGGGTTTCTAAAGCGTTATCTTGGGTTTTGAGAGGGATATCTGGAGTTTTAGGAGGGATTTCTTGGTCCCTAGAGGGATTTCTAGGTCCCCAGAGGGATTTCTAGGTCCCCAGAGGGATTTCTAGGTCCCTAGAGGGATTTCTAGGTCCCTAGAGGGATTTCTAGGTCCCTAGAGGGATTTCTAGGTCCCTAGAGGGATTTCTAGGTCCCTAGAGGGATTTCTAGGTCCCTAGAGGGATTTCTAGGTCCCTAGAGGGATTTCTAGGTCCCTAGAGGGATTTCTAGGTCCCCAGAGGGATTTCTAGGTCCCCAGAGGGATTTCTAGGTCCCTAGAGGGATTTCTAGGTCCCTAGAGGGATTTCTAGGTCCCTAGAGGGATTTCTTGGTCCCTAGAGGGATTTCTATGTCCCTAGAGGGATTTCTAGGTCCCCAGAGGGATTTCTAGGTCCCTACAGGGATTTCTAGGTCCCTTGAGGGATTTCTAGGTCCCTAGAGGGATTTCTAGGTCCCTAGAGGGATTTCTAGGTCCCTAGAGGGATTTCTATGTCCCTAGAGGGATTTTTATGTCCCTACAGGGATTTCTAGGTCCCTTGAGGGATTTCTAGTTCCCTAGAGGGATTTCTAGGTCCCTAGAGGGATTTCTAGGTCCCTAGAGGGATTTCTATGTCCCTAGAGAGATTTCTAGAGCGTGTTACAGGGTTTTGAGAGGGATATCATGGGTTTTTAGAGTGATTTCAAGGGTTTCTAAAGCGTTATCTTGGGTTTTGAGAGGGATATCTGGAGTTTTAGGAGGGATTTCTTGGTCCCTAGAGGGATTTCTTGGTCCCTAGAGGGATTTCTAGGTCCCTAGAGGGATTTCTAGGTCCCTAGAGGGATTTCTATGTCCCTAGAGGGATTTCTAGGTCCCCAGAGGGATTTCTAGGTCTCTAGAGGGATTTCTAGGTCCCTAGAGGGATTTCTAGGTCCCTAGAGGGATTTCTAGGTCCCCAGAGGGATTTCTAGGTCCCTAGAGGGATTTCTAGGTCCCTAGAGGGATTTCTAGGTCCCTAGAGGGATTTCTTGGTCCCTAGAGGGATTTCTATGTCCCTAGAGGGATTTCTAGGTCCCCAGAGGGATTTCTAGGTCCCTAGAGGGATTTCTATGTCCCTAGAGGGATTTTTATGTCCCTACAGGGATTTCTAGGTCCCTAGAGGGATTTCTATGTCCCTAGAGGGATTTCTAGGTCTCTAGAGGGATTTCTAGGTCCCTAGAGGGATTTCTAGGTCCCTAGAGGGATTTCTAGGTCCCCAGAGGGATTTCTAGGTCCCTAGAGGGATTTCTAGGTCCCTAGAGGGATTTCTAGGTCCCTAGAGGGATTTCTTGGTCCCTAGAGGGATTTCTATGTCCCTAGAGGGATTTCTAGGTCCCCAGAGGGATTTCTAGGTCCCTAGAGGGATTTCTATGTCCCTAGAGGGATTTTTATGTCCCTACAGGGATTTCTAGGTCCCTAGAGGGATTTCTATGTCCCTAGAGAGATTTCTAGAGCGTGTTACAGGGTTTTGAGAGGGATATCATGGGTTTTTAGAGTGATTTCAAGGGTTTCTAAAGCGTTATCTTGGGATTTGAGAGGGATATCTGGAGTTTTAGGAGGGATTTCTTGGTCCCTAGAGGGATTTCTTGGTCCCTAGAGGGATTTCTTGGTCCCTAGAGGGATTTCTTGGTCCCTAGAGGGATTTCTAGGTCCCTAGAGGGATTTCTAGGTCCCCAGAGGGATTTCTAGGTCCCTAGAGGGTTTTCTAGGTCCCTAGAGGGATTTCTTGGTCCCTAGAGGGATTTCTATGTCCCTAGAGGGATTTCTAGGTCCCCAGAGGGATTTCTAGGTCCCTAGAGGGATTTCTAGGTCCCTAGAGGGATTTCTATGTCCCTAGAGGGATTTCTAGGTCCCCAGAGGGATTTCTAGGTCCCTAGAGGGATTTCTATGTCCCTAGAGGGATTTTTATGTCCCTACAGGGATTTCTAGGTCCCTTGAGGGATTTCTAGGTCCCTAGAGGGATTTCTAGGTCCCTAGAGGGATTTCTAGGTCCCTAGAGGGATTTCTATGTCCCTAGAGAGATTTCTAGAGCGTGTTACAGGGTTTTGAGAGGGATATCATGGGTTTTTAGAGTGATTTCAAGGGTTTCTAAAGCGTTATCTTGGGTTTTGAGAGGGATATCTGGAGTTTTAGGAGGGATTTCTTGGTCCCTAGAGGGATTTCTTGGTCCCTAGAGGGATTTCTTGGTCCCTAGAGGGATTTCTTGGTCCCTAGAGGGATTTCTAGGTCCCTAGAGGGATTTCTAGGTCCCTAGAGGGATTTCTATGTCCCTAGAGGGATTTCTAGGTCCCCAGAGGGACTTCTAGGTCTCTAGAGGGATTTCTAGGTCCCTAGAGGGATTTCTAGGTCCCTAGAGGGATTTCTAGGTCCCCAGAGGGATTTCTAGGTCCCTAGAGGGATTTCTATGTCCCTAGAGGGATTTTTATGTCCCTACAGGGATTTCTAGGTCCCTTGAGGGATTTCTAGTTCCCTAGAGGGATTTCTAGGTCCCTAGAGGGATTTCTAGGTCCCTAGAGGGATTTCTATGTCCCTAGAGAGATTTCTAGAGCGTGTTACAGGGTTTTGAGAGGGATATCATGGGTTTTTAGAGTGATTTCAAGGGTTTCTAAAGCGTTATCTTGGGTTTTGAGAGGGATATCTGGAGTTTTAGGAGGGATTTCTTGGTCCCTAGAGGGATTTCTTGGTCCCTAGAGGGATTTCTAGGTCCCTAGAGGGATTTCTAGGTCCCTAGAGGGATTTCTATGTCCCTAGAGGGATTTCTAGGTCCCCAGAGGGATTTCTAGGTCTCTAGAGGGATTTCTAGGTCCCTAGAGGGATTTCTAGGTCCCTAGAGGGATTTCTAGGTCCCTAGAGGGATTTCTAGGTCCCTAGAGGGATTTCTATGTCCCTAGAGGGATTTTTATGTCCCTACAGGGATTTCTAGGTCCCTTGAGGGATTTCTAGGTCCCTAGAGGGATTTCTAGGTCCCTAGAGGGATTTCTAGGTCCCTAGAGGGATTTCTATGTCCCTAGAGAGATTTCTAGAGCGTGTTACAGGGTTTTGAGAGAGATATCATGGGTTTTTAGAGTGATTTCAAGGGTTTCTAAAGCGTTATCTTGGGTTTTGAGAGGGATATCTGGAGTTTTAGGAGGGATTTCTTGGTCCCTAGAGGGATTTCTTGGTCCCTAGAGGGATTTCTTGGTCCCTAGAGGGATTTCTAGGTCCCTAGAGGGATTTCTAGGTCTCTAGAGGGATTTCTAGGTCCCTAGAGGGATTTCTAGGTCCCTAGAGGGATTTCTAGGTCCCCAGAGGGATTTCTAGGTCCCTAGAGGGATTTCTAGGTCCCCAGAGGGATTTCTAGGTCCCTAGAGGGATTTCTATGTCCCTAGAGGGATTTTTATGTCCCTACAGGGATTTCTAGGTCCCTAGAGGGATTTCTATGTCCCTAGAGAGATTTCTAGAGCGTGTTACAGGGTTTTGAGAGGGATATCATGGGTTTTTAGAGTGATTTCAAGGGTTTCTAAAGCGTTATCTTGGGTTTTGAGAGGGATATCTGGAGTTTTAGGAGGGATTTCTTGGTCCCTAGAGGGATTTCTTGGTCCCTAGAGGGATTTCTAGGTCCCCAGAGGGATTTCTAGGTCCCTAGAGGGATTTCTATGTCCCTAGAGGGATTTTTATGTCCCTACAGGGATTTCTAGGTCCCTAGAGGGATTTCTATGTCCCTAGAGAGATTTCTAGAGCGTGTTACAGGGTTTTGAGAGGGATATCATGGGTTTTTAGAGTGATTTCAAGGGTTTCTAAAGCGTTATCTTGGGTTTTGAGAGGGATATCTGGAGTTTTAGGAGGGATTTCTTGGTCCCTAGAGGGATTTCTTGGTCCCTAGAGGGATTTCTAGGTCCCCAGAGGGATTTCTAGGTCCCTAGAGGGATTTCTATGTCCCTAGAGGGATTTTTATGTCCCTACAGGGATTTCTAGGTCCCTAGAGGGATTTCTATGTCCCTAGAGAGATTTCTAGAGCGTGTTACAGGGTTTTGAGAGGGATATCATGGGTTTTTAGAGTGATTTCAAGGGTTTCTAAAGCGTTATCTTGGGTTTTGAGAGGGATATCTGGAGTTTTAGGAGGGATTTCTTGGTCCCTAGAGGGATTTCTAGGTCCCCAGAGGGATTTCTAGGTCCCCAGAGGGATTTCTAGGTCCCTAGAGGGATTTCTAGGTCCCTAGAGGGATTTCTAGGTCCCTAGAGGGATTTCTAGGTCCCTAGAGGGATTTCTAGGTCCCTAGAGGGATTTCTAGGTCCCTAGAGGGATTTCTAGGTCCCTAGAGGGATTTCTAGGTCCCTAGAGGGATTTCTAGGTCCCCAGAGGGATTTCTAGGTCCCCAGAGGGATTTCTAGGTCCCTAGAGGGATTTCTAGGTCCCTAGAGGGATTTCTAGGTCCCTAGAGGGATTTCTTGGTCCCTAGAGGGATTTCTATGTCCCTAGAGGGATTTCTAGGTCCCCAGAGGGATTTCTAGGTCCCTACAGGGATTTCTAGGTCCCTTGAGGGATTTCTAGGTCCCTAGAGGGATTTCTAGGTCCCTAGAGGGATTTCTAGGTCCCTAGAGGGATTTCTATGTCCCTAGAGGGATTTTTATGTCCCTACAGGGATTTCTAGGTCCCTTGAGGGATTTCTAGTTCCCTAGAGGGATTTCTAGGTCCCTAGAGGGATTTCTAGGTCCCTAGAGGGATTTCTATGTCCCTAGAGAGATTTCTAGAGCGTGTTACAGGGTTTTGAGAGGGATATCATGGGTTTTTAGAGTGATTTCAAGGGTTTCTAAAGCGTTATCTTGGGTTTTGAGAGGGATATCTGGAGTTTTAGGAGGGATTTCTTGGTCCCTAGAGGGATTTCTTGGTCCCTAGAGGGATTTCTAGGTCCCTAGAGGGATTTCTAGGTCCCTAGAGGGATTTCTATGTCCCTAGAGGGATTTCTAGGTCCCCAGAGGGATTTCTAGGTCTCTAGAGGGATTTCTAGGTCCCTAGAGGGATTTCTAGGTCCCTAGAGGGATTTCTAGGTCCCCAGAGGGATTTCTAGGTCCCTAGAGGGATTTCTAGGTCCCTAGAGGGATTTCTAGGTCCCTAGAGGGATTTCTTGGTCCCTAGAGGGATTTCTAGGTCCCCAGAGGGATTTCTAGGTCCCTAGAGGGATTTCTATGTCCCTAGAGGGATTTTTATGTCCCTACAGGGATTTCTAGGTCCCTAGAGGGATTTCTATGTCCCTAGAGAGATTTCTAGAGCGTGTTACAGGGTTTTGAGAGGGATATCATGGGTTTTTAGAGTGATTTCAAGGGTTTCTAAAGCGTTATCTTGGGATTTGAGAGGGATATCTGGAGTTTTAGGAGGGATTTCTTGGTCCCTAGAGGGATTTCTTGGTCCCTAGAGGGATTTCTTGGTCCCTAGTGGGATTTCTTGGTCCCTAGAGGGATTTCTAGGTCCCTAGAGGGATTTCTAGGTCCCCAGAGGGATTTCTAGGTCCCTAGAGGGATTTCTAGGTCCCTAGAGGGATTTCTTGGTCCCTAGAGGGATTTCTATGTCCCTAGAGGGATTTCTAGGTCCCCAGAGGGATTTCTAGGTCCCTAGAGGGATTTCTAGGTCCCTAGAGGGATTTCTATGTCCCTAGAGGGATTTCTAGGTCCCCAGAGGGATTTCTAGGTCCCTAGAATGATTTCTATGTCCCTAGAGGGATTTTTATGTCCCTACAGGGATTTCTAGGTCCCTTGAGGGATTTCTAGGTCCCTAGAGGGATTTCTAGGTCCCTAGAGGGATTTCTAGGTCCCTAGAGGGATTTCTATGTCCCTAGAGAGATTTCTAGAGCGTGTTACAGGGTTTTGAGAGGGATATCATGGGTTTTTAGAGTGATTTCAAGGGTTTCTAAAGCGTTATCTTGGGTTTTGAGAGGGATATCTGGAGTTTTAGGAGGGATTTCTTGGTCCCTAGAGGGATTTCTTGGTCCCTAGAGGGATTTCTTGGTCCCTAGAGGGATTTCTTGGTCCCTAGAGGGATTTCTAGGTCCCTAGAGGGATTTCTAGGTCCCTAGAGGGATTTCTATGTCCCTAGAGGGATTTCTAGGTCCCCAGAGGGACTTCTAGGTCTCTAGAGGGATTTCTAGGTCCCTAGAGGGATTTCTAGGTCCCTAGAGGGATTTCTAGGTCCCCAGAGGGATTTCTAGGTCCCTAGAGGGATTTCTTGGTCCCTAGAGGGATTTCTAGGTCCCTAGAGGGATTTCTATGTCCCTAGAGAGATTTCTAGAGCGTGTTACAGGGTTTTGAGAGGGATATCATGGGTTTTTAGAGTGATTTCAAGGGTTTCTAAAGCGTTATCTTGGGTTTTGAGAGGGATATCTGGAGTTTTAGGAGGGATTTCTTGGTCCCTAGAGGGATTTCTTGGTCCCTAGAGGGATTTCTTGGTCCCTAGAGGGATTTCTTGGTCCCTAGAGGGATTTCTAGGTCCCTAGAGGGATTTCTAGGTCCCCAGAGGGATTTCTAGGTCCCTAGAGGGATTTCTAGGTCCCTAGAGGGATTTCTAGGTCCCTAGAGGGATTTCTAGGTCCCTAGAGGGATTTCTTGGTCCCTAGAGGGATTTCTATGTCCCTAGAGGGATTTCTAGGTCCCCAGAGGGATTTCTAGGTCCCTACAGGGATTTCTAGGTCCCTTGAGGGATTTCTAGGTCCCTAGAGGGATTTCTAGGTCCCTAGAGGGATTTCTAGGTCCCTAGAGGGATTTCTATGTCCCTAGAGGGATTTTTATGTCCCTACAGGGATTTCTAGGTCCCTTGAGGGATTTCTAGTTCCCTAGAGGGATTTCTAGGTCCCTAGAGGGATTTCTAGGTCCCTAGAGGGATTTCTATGTCCCTAGAGAGATTTCTAGAGCGTGTTACAGGGTTTTGAGAGGGATATCATGGGTTTTTAGAGTGATTTCAAGGGTTTCTAAAGCGTTATCTTGGGTTTTGAGAGGGATATCTGGAGTTTTAGGAGGGATTTCTTGGTCCCTAGAGGGATTTCTTGGTCCCTAGAGGGATTTCTAGGTCCCTAGAGGGATTTCTAGGTCCCTAGAGGGATTTCTATGTCCCTAGAGGGATTTCTAGGTCCCCAGAGGGATTTCTAGGTCTCTAGAGGGATTTCTAGGTCCCTAGAGGGATTTCTAGGTCCCTAGAGGGATTTCTAGGTCCCCAGAGGGATTTCTAGGTCCCTAGAGGGATTTCTAGGTCCCTAGAGGGATTTCTAGGTCCCTAGAGGGATTTCTTGGTCCCTAGAGGGATTTCTATGTCCCTAGAGGGATTTCTAGGTCCCCAGAGGGATTTCTAGGTCCCTAGAGGGATTTCTATGTCCCTAGAGGGATTTTTATGTCCCTACAGGGATTTCTAGGTCCCTAGAGGGATTTCTATGTCCCTAGAGAGATTTCTAGAGCGTGTTACAGGGTTTTGAGAGGGATATCATGGGTTTTTAGAGTGATTTCAAGGGTTTCTAAAGCGTTATCTTGGGATTTGAGAGGGATATCTGGAGTTTTAGGAGGGATTTCTTGGTCCCTAGAGGGATTTCTTGGTCCCTAGAGGGATTTCTTGGTCCCTAGAGGGATTTCTTGGTCCCTAGAGGGATTTCTAGGTCCCTAGAGGGATTTCTAGGTCCCCAGAGGGATTTCTAGGTCCCTAGAGGGTTTTCTAGGTCCCTAGAGGGATTTCTTGGTCCCTAGAGGGATTTCTATGTCCCTAGAGGGATTTCTAGGTCCCCAGAGGGATTTCTAGGTCCCTAGAGGGATTTCTAGGTCCCTAGAGGGATTTCTATGTCCCTAGAGGGATTTCTAGGTCCCCAGAGGGATTTCTAGGTCCCTAGAGGGATTTCTATGTCCCTAGAGGGATTTTTATGTCCCTACAGGGATTTCTAGGTCCCTTGAGGGATTTCTAGGTCCCTAGAGGGATTTCTAGGTCCCTAGAGGGATTTCTAGGTCCCTAGAGGGATTTCTATGTCCCTAGAGAGATTTCTAGAGCGTGTTACAGGGTTTTGAGAGGGATATCATGGGTTTTTAGAGTGATTTCAAGGGTTTCTAAAGCGTTATCTTGGGTTTTGAGAGGGATATCTGGAGTTTTAGGAGGGATTTCTTGGTCCCTAGAGGGATTTCTTGGTCCCTAGAGGGATTTCTTGGTCCCTAGAGGGATTTCTTGGTCCCTAGAGGGATTTCTAGGTCCCTAGAGGGATTTCTAGGTCCCTAGAGGGATTTCTATGTCCCTAGAGGGATTTCTAGGTCCCCAGAGGGACTTCTAGGTCTCTAGAGGGATTTCTAGGTCCCTAGAGGGATTTCTAGGTCCCTAGAGGGATTTCTAGGTCCCCAGAGGGATTTCTAGGTCCCTAGAGGGATTTCTAGGTCCCTAGAGGGATTTCTAGGTCCCTAGAGGGATTTCTTGGTCCCTAGAGGGATTTCTAGGTCCCTAGAGGGATTTCTATGTCCCTAGAGAGATTTCTAGAGCGTGTTACAGGGTTTTGAGAGGGATATCATGGGTTTTTAGAGTGATTTCAAGGGTTTCTAAAGCGTTATCTTGGGTTTTGAGAGGGATATCTGGAGTTTTAGGAGGGATTTCTTGGTCCCTAGAGGGATTTCTTGGTCCCTAGAGGGATTTCTTGGTCCCTAGAGGGATTTCTTGGTCCCTAGAGGGATTTCTAGGTCCCTAGAGGGATTTCTAGGTCCCCAGAGGGATTTCTAGGTCCCTAGAGGGATTTCTAGGTCCCTAGAGGGATTTCTATGTCCCTAGAGGGATTTTTATGTCCCTACAGGGATTTCTAGGTCCCTAGAGGGATTTCTATGTCCCTAGAGAGATTTCTAGAGCGTGTTACAGGGTTTTGAGAGGGATATCATGGGTTTTTAGAGTGATTTCAAGGGTTTCTAAAGCGTTATCTTGGGTTTTGAGAGGGATATCTGGAGTTTTAGGAGGGATTTCTTGGTCCCTAGAGGGATTTCTAGGTCCCTAGAGGGATTTCTAGGTCCCTAGAGGGATTTCTAGGTCCCTAGAGGGATTTCTAGGTCCCTAGAGGGATTTCTAGGTCCCTAGAGGGATTTCTAGGTCCCGAGAGGGATTTCTAGGTCCCCAGAGGGATTTCTAGGTCCCCAGAGGGATTTCTAGGTCCCTAGAGGGATTTCTAGGTCCCTAGAGGGATTTCTAGGTCCCTAGAGGGATTTCTAGGTCCCTAGAGGGATTTCTAGGTCCCTAGAGGGATTTCTAGGTCCCTAGAGGGATTTCTAGGTCCCCAGAGGGATTTCTAGGTCCCCAGAGGGATTTCTAGGTCCCTAGAGGGATTTCTAGGTCCCTAGAGGGATTTCTATGTCCCTAGAGGGATTTCTAGGTCCCCAGAGGGATTTCTAGGTCCCTACAGGGATTTCTAGGTCCCTTGAGGGATTTCTAGGTCCCTAGAGGGATTTCTAGGTCCCTAGAGGGATTTCTAGGTCCCTAGAGGGATTTCTATGTCCCTAGAGGGATTTTTATGTCCCTACAGGGATTTCTAGGTCCCTTGAGGGATTTCTAGGTCCCTAGAGGGATTTCTAGGTCCCTAGAGGGATTTCTAGGTCCCTAGAGGGATTTCTATGTCCCTAGAGAGATTTCTAGAGCGTGTTACAGGGTTTTGAGAGGGATATCATGGGTTTTTAGAGTGATTTCAAGGGTTTCTATAGCGTTATCTTGGGTTTTGAGAGGGATATCTGGAGTTTTAGGAGGGATTTCTTGGTCCCTAGAGGGATTTCTTGGTCCCTAGAGGGATTTCTTGGTCCCTAGAGGGATTTCTAGGTCCCTAGAGGGATTTCTATGTCCCTAGAGGGATTTCTAGGTCCCCAGAGGGATTTCTAGGTCTCTAGAGGGATTTCTAGGTCCCTAGAGGGATTTCTAGGTCCCTAGAGGGATTTCTAGGTCCCCAGAGGGATTTCTAGGTCCCTAGAGGGATTTCTTGGTCCCTAGAGGGATTTCTATGTCCCTAGAGGGATTTCTAGGTCCCCAGAGGGATTTCTAGGTCCCTAGAGGGATTTCTATGTCCCTAGAGGGATTTTTATGTCCCTACAGGGATTTCTAGGTCCCTAGAGGGATTTCTATGTCCCTAGAGAGATTTCTAGAGCGTGTTACAGGGTTTTGAGAGGGATATCATGGGTTTTTAGAGTGATTTCAAGGGTTTCTAAAGCGTTATCTTGGGTTTTGAGAGGGATATCTGGAGTTTTAGGAGGGATTTCTTGGTCCCTAGAGGGATTTCTTGGTCCCTAGAGGGATTTCTTGGTCCCTAGAGGGATTTCTAGGTCCCCAGAGGGATTTCTAGGTCCCTAGAGGGATTTCTATGTCCCTAGAGGGATTTTTATGTCCCTACAGGGATTTCTAGGTCCCTAGAGGGATTTCTATGTCCCTAGAGAGATTTCTAGAGCGTGTTACAGGGTTTTGAGAGGGATATCATGGGTTTTTAGAGTGATTTCAAGGGTTTCTAAAGCGTTATCTTGGGTTTTGAGAGGGATATCTGGAGTTTTAGGAGGGATTTCTTGGTCCCTAGAGGGATTTCTTGGTCCCTAGAGGGATTTCTTGGTCCCTAGAGGGATTTCTAGGTCCCTAGAGGGATTTCTAGGTCCCTAGAGGGATTTCTATGTCCCCAGAGGGATTTCTAGGTCCCCAGAGGGATTTCTAGGTCCCTAGAGGGATTTCTAGGTCCCTAGAGGGATTTCTAGGTCCCTAGAGGGATTTCTAGGTCCCTAGAGGGATTTCTAGGTCCCTAGAGGGATTTCTAGGTCCCTAGAGGGATTTCTAGGTCCCTAGAGGGATTTCTAGGTCCCGAGAGGGATTTCTAGGTCCCCAGAGGGATTTCTAGGTCCCCAGAGGGATTTCTAGGTCCCCAGAGGGATTTCTAGGTCCCTAGAGGGATTTCTAGGTCCCTAGAGGGATTTCTAGGTCCCTAGAGGGATTTCTAGGTCCCTAGAGGGATTTCTAGGTCCCTAGAGGGATTTCTAGGTCCCTAGAGGGATTTCTAGGTCCCTAGAGGGATTTCTAGGTCCCCAGAGGGATTTCTAGGTCCCCAGAGGGATTTCTAGGTCCCTAGAGGGATTTCTAGGTCCCTAGAGGGATTTCTAGGTCCCTAGAGGGATTTCTTGGTCCCTAGAGGGATTTCTATGTCCCTAGAGGGATTTCTAGGTCCCCAGAGGGATTTCTAGGTCCCTACAGGGATTTCTAGGTCCCTTGAGGGATTTCTAGGTCCCTAGAGGGATTTCTAGGTCCCTAGAGGGATTTCTAGGTCCCTAGAGGGATTTCTATGTCCCTTGAGGGATTTTTATGTCCCTACAGGGATTTCTAGGTCCCTTGAGGGATTTCTAGGTCCCTAGAGGGATTTCTAGGTCCCTAGAGGGATTTCTAGGTCCCTAGAGGGATTTCTATGTCCCTAGAGAGATTTCTAGAGCGTGTTACAGGGTTTTGAGAGGGATATCATGGGTTTTTAGAGTGATTTCAAGGGTTTCTAAAGCGTTATCTTGGGTTTTGAGAGGGATATCTGGAGTTTTAGGAGGGATTTCTTGGTCCCTAGAGGGATTTCTTGGTCCCTAGAGGGATTTCTTGGTCCCTAGAGGGATTTCTAGGTCCCTAGAGGGATTTCTAGGTCTCTAGAGGGATTTCTAGGTCCCTAGAGGGATTTCTAGGTCCCTAGAGGGATTTCTAGGTCCCCAGAGGGATTTCTAGGTCCCTAGAGGGATTTCTAGGTCCCCAGAGGGATTTCTAGGTCCCTAGAGGGATTTCTATGTCCCCAGAGGGATTTCTAGGTCCCCAGAGGGATTTCTAGGTCCCTAGAGGGATTTCTAGGTCCCTAGAGGGATTTCTAGGTCCCTAGAGGGATTTCTAGGTCCCTAGAGGGATTTCTAGGTCCCTAGAGGGATTTCTAGGTCCCTAGAGGGATTTCTAGGTCCCTAGAGGGATTTCTAGGTCCCGAGAGGGATTTCTAGGTCCCCAGAGGGATTTCTAGGTCCCCAGAGGGATTTCTAGGTCCCCAGAGGGATTTCTAGGTCCCTAGAGGGATTTCTAGGTCCCTAGAGGGATTTCTAGGTCCCTAGAGGGATTTCTAGGTCCCTAGAGGGATTTCTAGGTCCCTAGAGGGATTTCTAGGTCCCTAGAGGGATTTCTAGGTCCCTAGAGGGATTTCTAGGTCCCCAGAGGGATTTCTAGGTCCCCAGAGGGATTTCTAGGTCCCTAGAGGGATTTCTAGGTCCCTAGAGGGATTTCTAGGTCCCTAGAGGGATTTCTTGGTCCCTAGAGGGATTTCTATGTCCCTAGAGGGATTTCTAGGTCCCCAGAGGGATTTCTAGGTCCCTACAGGGATTTCTAGGTCCCTTGAGGGATTTCTAGGTCCCTAGAGGGATTTCTAGGTCCCTAGAGGGATTTCTAGGTCCCTAGAGGGATTTCTATGTCCCTTGAGGGATTTTTATGTCCCTACAGGGATTTCTAGGTCCCTTGAGGGATTTCTAGGTCCCTAGAGGGATTTCTAGGTCCCTAGAGGGATTTCTAGGTCCCTAGAGGGATTTCTATGTCCCTAGAGAGATTTCTAGAGCGTGTTACAGGGTTTTGAGAGGGATATCATGGGTTTTTAGAGTGATTTCAAGGGTTTCTAAAGCGTTATCTTGGGTTTTGAGAGGGATATCTGGAGTTTTAGGAGGGATTTCTTGGTCCCTAGAGGGATTTCTTGGTCCCTAGAGGGATTTCTTGGTCCCTAGAGGGATTTCTAGGTCCCTAGAGGGATTTCTAGGTCTCTAGAGGGATTTCTAGGTCCCTAGAGGGATTTCTATGTCCCTAGAGGGATTTTTATGTCCCTACAGGGATTTCTAGGTCCCTTGAGGGATTTCTAGGTCCCTAGAGGGATTTCTAGGTCCCTAGAGGGATTTCTAGGTCCCTAGAGGGATTTCTATGTCCCTAGAGAGATTTCTAGAGCGTGTTACAGGGTTTTGAGAGGGATATCATGGGTTTTTAGAGTGATTTCAAGGGTTTCTATAGCGTTATCTTGGGTTTTGAGAGGGATATCTGGAGTTTTAGGAGGGATTTCTTGGTCCCTAGAGGGATTTCTTGGTCCCTAGAGGGATTTCTTGGTCCCTAGAGGGATTTCTAGGTCCCTAGAGGGATTTCTAGGTCCCTAGAGGGATTTCTATGTCCCTAGAGGGATTTCTAGGTCCCTTGAGGGATTTCTAGGTCCCTAGAGGGATTTCTAGGTCCCTAGAGGGATTTCTAGGTCCCTAGAGGGATTTCTATGTCCCTAGAGAGATTTCTAGAGCGTGTTACAGGGTTTTGAGAGGGATATCATGGGTTTTTAGAGTGATTTCAAGGGTTTCTATAGCGTTATCTTGGGTTTTGAGAGGGATATCTGGAGTTTTAGGAGGGATTTCTTGGTCCCTAGAGGGATTTCTTGGTCCCTAGAGGGATTTCTTGGTCCCTAGAGGGATTTCTAGGTCCCTAGAGGGATTTCTAGGTCCCTAGAGGGATTTCTATGTCCCTAGAGGGATTTCTAGGTCCCCAGAGGGATTTCTAGGTCTCTAGAGGGATTTCTAGGTCCCTAGAGGGATTTCTAGGTCCCTAGAGGGATTTCTAGGTCCCCAGAGGGATTTCTAGGTCCCTAGAGGGATTTCTAGGTCCCTAGAGGGATTTCTAGGTCCCTAGAGGGATTTCTTGGTCCCTAGAGGGATTTCTATGTCCCTAGAGGGATTTCTAGGTCCCCAGAGGGATTTCTAGGTCCCTAGAGGGATTTCTATGTCCCTAGAGGGATTTTTATGTCCCTACAGGGATTTCTAGGTCCCTAGAGGGATTTCTATGTCCCTAGAGAGATTTCTAGAGCGTGTTACAGGGTTTTGAGAGGGATATCATGGGTTTTTAGAGTGATTTCAAGGGTTTCTAAAGCGTTATCTTGGGTTTTGAGAGGGATATCTGGAGTTTTAGGAGGGATTTCTTGGTCCCTAGAGGGATTTCTTGGTCCCTAGAGGGATTTCTTGGTCCCTAGAGGGATTTCTAGGTCCCCAGAGGGATTTCTAGGTCCCTAGAGGGATTTCTATGTCCCTAGAGGGATTTTTATGTCCCTACAGGGATTTCTAGGTCCCTAGAGGGATTTCTATGTCCCTAGAGAGATTTCTAGAGCGTGTTACAGGGTTTTGAGAGGGATATCATGGGTTTTTAGAGTGATTTCAAGGGTTTCTAAAGCGTTATCTTGGGTTTTGAGAGGGATATCTGGAGTTTTAGGAGGGATTTCTTGGTCCCTAGAGGGATTTCTTGGTCCCTAGAGGGATTTCTAGGTCCCTAGAGGGATTTCTAGGTCCCTAGAGGGATTTCTATGTCCCTAGAGGGATTTCTAGGTCCCCAGAGGGATTTCTAGGTCTCTAGAGGGATTTCTAGGTCCCTAGAGGGATTTCTAGGTCCCTAGAGGGATTTCTAGGTCCCCAGAGGGATTTCTAGGTCCCTAGAGGGATTTCTAGGTCCCTAGAGGGATTTCTAGGTCCCTAGAGGGATTTCTTGGTCCCTAGAGGGATTTCTATGTCCCTAGAGGGATTTCTAGGTCCCCCGAGGGATTTCTAGGTCCCTAGAGGGATTTCTATGTCCCTAGAGGGATTTTTATGTCCCTACAGGGATTTCTAGGTCCCTAGAGGGATTTCTATGTCCCTAGAGAGATTTCTAGAGCGTGTTACAGGGTTTTGAGAGGGATATCATGGGTTTTTAGAGTGATTTCAAGGGTTTCTAAAGCGTTATCTTGGGATTTGAGAGGGATATCTGGAGTTTTAGGAGGGATTTCTTGGTCCCTAGAGGGATTTCTTGGTCCCTAGAGGGATTTCTTGGTCCCTAGAGGGATTTCTTGGTCCCTAGAGGGATTTCTAGGTCCCTAGAGGGATTTCTAGGTCCCCAGAGGGATTTCTAGGTCCCTAGAGGGTTTTCTAGGTCCCTAGAGGGATTTCTTGGTCCCTAGAGGGATTTCTATGTCCCTAGAGGGATTTCTAGGTCCCCAGAGGGATTTCTAGGTCCCTAGAGGGATTTCTAGGTCCCTAGAGGGATTTCTATGTCCCTAGAGGGATTTCTAGGTCCCCAGAGGGATTTCTAGGTCCCTAGAGGGATTTCTATGTCCCTAGAGGGATTTTTATGTCCCTACAGGGATTTCTAGGTCCCTTGAGGGATTTCTAGGTCCCTAGAGGGATTTCTAGGTCCCTAGAGGGATTTCTAGGTCCCTAGAGGGATTTCTATGTCCCTAGAGAGATTTCTAGAGCGTGTTACAGGGTTTTGAGAGGGATATCATGGGTTTTTAGAGTGATTTCAAGGGTTTCTAAAGCGTTATCTTGGGTTTTGAGAGGGATATCTGGAGTTTTAGGAGGGATTTCTTGGTCCCTAGAGGGATTTCTTGGTCCCTAGAGGGATTTCTTGGTCCCTAGAGGGATTTCTTGGTCCCTAGAGGGATTTCTAGGTCCCTAGAGGGATTTCTAGGTCCCTAGAGGGATTTCTATGTCCCTAGAGGGATTTCTAGGTCCCCAGAGGGACTTCTAGGTCTCTAGAGGGATTTCTAGGTCCCTAGAGGGATTTCTAGGTCCCTAGAGGGATTTCTAGGTCCCCAGAGGGATTTCTAGGTCCCTAGAGGGATTTCTAGGTCCCTAGAGGGATTTCTAGGTCCCTAGAGGGATTTCTTGGTCCCTAGAGGGATTTCTAGGTCCCTAGAGGGATTTCTATGTCCCTAGAGAGATTTCTAGAGCGTGTTACAGGGTTTTGAGAGGGATATCATGGGTTTTTAGAGTGATTTCAAGGGTTTCTAAAGCGTTATCTTGGGTTTTGAGAGGGATATCTGGAGTTTTAGGAGGGATTTCTTGGTCCCTAGAGGGATTTCTTGGTCCCTAGAGGGATTTCTTGGTCCCTAGAGGGATTTCTTGGTCCCTAGAGGGATTTCTAGGTCCCTAGAGGGATTTCTAGGTCCCCAGAGGGATTTCTAGGTCCCTAGAGGGATTTCTAGGTCCCTAGAGGGATTTCTATGTCCCTAGAGGGATTTTTATGTCCCTACAGGGATTTCTAGGTCCCTAGAGGGATTTCTATGTCCCTAGAGAGATTTCTAGAGCGTGTTACAGGGTTTTGAGAGGGATATCATGGGTTTTTAGAGTGATTTCAAGGGTTTCTAAAGCGTTATCTTGGGTTTTGAGAGGGATATCTGGAGTTTTAGGAGGGATTTCTTGGTCCCTAGAGGGATTTCTAGGTCCCTAGAGGGATTTCTAGGTCCCTAGAGGGATTTCTAGGTCCCTAGAGGGATTTCTAGGTCCCTAGAGGGATTTCTAGGTCCCTAGAGGGATTTCTAGGTCCCGAGAGGGATTTCTAGGTCCCCAGAGGGATTTCTAGGTCCCCAGAGGGATTTCTAGGTCCCTAGAGGGATTTCTAGGTCCCTAGAGGGATTTCTAGGTCCCTAGAGGGATTTCTAGGTCCCTAGAGGGATTTCTAGGTCCCTAGAGGGATTTCTAGGTCCCTAGAGGGATTTCTAGGTCCCCAGAGGGATTTCTAGGTCCCCAGAGGGATTTCTAGGTCCCTAGAGGGATTTCTAGGTCCCTAGAGGGATTTCTATGTCCCTAGAGGGATTTCTAGGTCCCCAGAGGGATTTCTAGGTCCCTACAGGGATTTCTAGGTCCCTTGAGGGATTTCTAGGTCCCTAGAGGGATTTCTAGGTCCCTAGAGGGATTTCTAGGTCCCTAGAGGGATTTCTATGTCCCTAGAGGGATTTTTATGTCCCTACAGGGATTTCTAGGTCCCTTGAGGGATTTCTAGGTCCCTAGAGGGATTTCTAGGTCCCTAGAGGGATTTCTAGGTCCCTAGAGGGATTTCTATGTCCCTAGAGAGATTTCTAGAGCGTGTTACAGGGTTTTGAGAGGGATATCATGGGTTTTTAGAGTGATTTCAAGGGTTTCTATAGCGTTATCTTGGGTTTTGAGAGGGATATCTGGAGTTTTAGGAGGGATTTCTTGGTCCCTAGAGGGATTTCTTGGTCCCTAGAGGGATTTCTTGGTCCCTAGAGGGATTTCTAGGTCCCTAGAGGGATTTCTATGTCCCTAGAGGGATTTCTAGGTCCCCAGAGGGATTTCTAGGTCTCTAGAGGGATTTCTAGGTCCCTAGAGGGATTTCTAGGTCCCTAGAGGGATTTCTAGGTCCCCAGAGGGATTTCTAGGTCCCTAGAGGGATTTCTTGGTCCCTAGAGGGATTTCTATGTCCCTAGAGGGATTTCTAGGTCCCCAGAGGGATTTCTAGGTCCCTAGAGGGATTTCTATGTCCCTAGAGGGATTTTTATGTCCCTACAGGGATTTCTAGGTCCCTAGAGGGATTTCTATGTCCCTAGAGAGATTTCTAGAGCGTGTTACAGGGTTTTGAGAGGGATATCATGGGTTTTTAGAGTGATTTCAAGGGTTTCTAAAGCGTTATCTTGGGTTTTGAGAGGGATATCTGGAGTTTTAGGAGGGATTTCTTGGTCCCTAGAGGGATTTCATGGTCCCTAGAGGGATTTCTTGGTCCCTAGAGGGATTTCTAGGTCCCTAGAGGGATTTCTAGGTCCCTAGAGGGATTTCTATGTCCCCAGAGGGATTTCTAGGTCCCCAGAGGGATTTCTAGGTCCCTAGAGGGATTTCTAGGTCCCTAGAGGGATTTCTTGGTCCCTAGAGGGATTTCTATGTCCCTAGAGGGATTTCTAGGTCCCCCGAGGGATTTCTAGGTCCCTAGAGGGATTTCTATGTCCCTAGAGGGATTTTTATGTCCCTACAGGGATTTCTAGGTCCCTAGAGGGATTTCTATGTCCCTAGAGAGATTTCTAGAGCGTGTTACAGGGTTTTGAGAGGGATATCATGGGTTTTTAGAGTGATTTCAAGGGTTTCTAAAGCGTTATCTTGGGATTTGAGAGGGATATCTGGAGTTTTAGGAGGGATTTCTTGGTCCCTAGAGGGATTTCTTGGTCCCTAGAGGGATTTCTTGGTCCCTAGAGGGATTTCTTGGTCCCTAGAGGGATTTCTAGGTCCCTAGAGGGATTTCTAGGTCCCCAGAGGGATTTCTAGGTCCCTAGAGGGTTTTCTAGGTCCCTAGAGGGATTTCTTGGTCCCTAGAGGGATTTCTATGTCCCTAGAGGGATTTCTAGGTCCCCAGAGGGATTTCTAGGTCCCTAGAGGGATTTCTAGGTCCCTAGAGGGATTTCTATGTCCCTAGAGGGATTTCTAGGTCCCCAGAGGGATTTCTAGGTCCCTAGAGGGATTTCTATGTCCCTAGAGGGATTTTTATGTCCCTACAGGGATTTCTAGGTCCCTTGAGGGATTTCTAGGTCCCTAGAGGGATTTCTAGGTCCCTAGAGGGATTTCTAGGTCCCTAGAGGGATTTCTATGTCCCTAGAGGGATTTCTAGGTCCCCAGAGGGATTTCTAGGTCTCTAGAGGGATTTCTAGGTCCCTAGAGGGATTTCTAGGTCCCTAGAGGGATTTCTAGGTCCCCAGAGGGATTTCTAGGTCCCTAGAGGGATTTCTAGGTCCCTAGAGGGATTTCTAGGTCCCTAGAGGGATTTCTTGGTCCCTAGAGGGATTTCTATGTCCCTAGAGGGATTTCTAGGTCCCCCGAGGGATTTCTAGGTCCCTAGAGGGATTTCTATGTCCCTAGAGGGATTTTTATGTCCCTACAGGGATTTCTAGGTCCCTAGAGGGATTTCTATGTCCCTAGAGAGATTTCTAGAGCGTGTTACAGGGTTTTGAGAGGGATATCATGGGTTTTTAGAGTGATTTCAAGGGTTTCTAAAGCGTTATCTTGGGATTTGAGAGGGATATCTGGAGTTTTAGGAGGGATTTCTTGGTCCCTAGAGGGATTTCTTGGTCCCTAGAGGGATTTCTTGGTCCCTAGAGGGATTTCTTGGTCCCTAGAGGGATTTCTAGGTCCCTAGAGGGATTTCTAGGTCCCCAGAGGGATTTCTAGGTCCCTAGAGGGTTTTCTAGGTCCCTAGAGGGATTTCTTGGTCCCTAGAGGGATTTCTATGTCCCTAGAGGGATTTCTAGGTCCCCAGAGGGATTTCTAGGTCCCTAGAGGGATTTCTAGGTCCCTAGAGGGATTTCTATGTCCCTAGAGGGATTTCTAGGTCCCCAGAGGGATTTCTAGGTCCCTAGAGGGATTTCTATGTCCCTAGAGGGATTTTTATGTCCCTACAGGGATTTCTAGGTCCCTTGAGGGATTTCTAGGTCCCTAGAGGGATTTCTAGGTCCCTAGAGGGATTTCTAGGTCCCTAGAGGGATTTCTATGTCCCTAGAGAGATTTCTAGAGCGTGTTACAGGGTTTTGAGAGGGATATCATGGGTTTTTAGAGTGATTTCAAGGGTTTCTAAAGCGTTATCTTGGGTTTTGAGAGGGATATCTGGAGTTTTAGGAGGGATTTCTTGGTCCCTAGAGGGATTTCTTGGTCCCTAGAGGGATTTCTTGGTCCCTAGAGGGATTTCTTGGTCCCTAGAGGGATTTCTAGGTCCCTAGAGGGATTTCTAGGTCCCTAGAGGGATTTCTATGTCCCTAGAGGGATTTCTAGGTCCCCAGAGGGACTTCTAGGTCTCTAGAGGGATTTCTAGGTCCCTAGAGGGATTTCTAGGTCCCTAGAGGGATTTCTAGGTCCCCAGAGGGATTTCTAGGTCCCTAGAGGGATTTCTAGGTCCCTAGAGGGATTTCTAGGTCCCTAGAGGGATTTCTTGGTCCCTAGAGGGATTTCTAGGTCCCTAGAGGGATTTCTATGTCCCTAGAGAGATTTCTAGAGCGTGTTACAGGGTTTTGAGAGGGATATCATGGGTTTTTAGAGTGATTTCAAGGGTTTCTAAAGCGTTATCTTGGGTTTTGAGAGGGATATCTGGAGTTTTAGGAGGGATTTCTTGGTCCCTAGAGGGATTTCTTGGTCCCTAGAGGGATTTCTTGGTCCCTAGAGGGATTTCTTGGTCCCTAGAGGGATTTCTAGGTCCCTAGAGGGATTTCTAGGTCCCCAGAGGGATTTCTAGGTCCCTAGAGGGATTTCTAGGTCCCTAGAGGGATTTCTATGTCCCTAGAGGGATTTTTATGTCCCTACAGGGATTTCTAGGTCCCTAGAGGGATTTCTATGTCCCTAGAGAGATTTCTAGAGCGTGTTACAGGGTTTTGAGAGGGATATCATGGGTTTTTAGAGTGATTTCAAGGGTTTCTAAAGCGTTATCTTGGGTTTTGAGAGGGATATCTGGAGTTTTAGGAGGGATTTCTTGGTCCCTAGAGGGATTTCTAGGTCCCTAGAGGGATTTCTAGGTCCCTAGAGGGATTTCTAGGTCCCTAGAGGGATTTCTAGGTCCCTAGAGGGATTTCTAGGTCCCTAGAGGGATTTCTAGGTCCCTAGAGGGATTTCTAGGTCCCTAGAGGGATTTCTAGGTCCCCAGAGGGATTTCTAGGTCCCCAGAGGGATTTCTAGGTCCCTAGAGGGATTTCTAGGTCCCTAGAGGGATTTCTATGTCCCTAGAGGGATTTCTAGGTCCCCAGAGGGATTTCTAGGTCCCTACAGGGATTTCTAGGTCCCTAGAGGGATTTCTAGGTCCCTAGAGGGATTTCTAGGTCCCTAGAGGGATTTCTATGTCCCTAGAGGGATTTTTATGTCCCTACAGGGATTTCTAGGTCCCTTGAGGGATTTCTAGGTCCCTAGAGGGATTTCTAGGTCCCTAGAGGGATTTCTAGGTCCCTAGAGGGATTTCTATGTCCCTAGAGAGATTTCTAGAGCGTGTTACAGGGTTTTGAGAGGGATATCATGGGTTTTTAGAGTGATTTCAAGGGTTTCTATAGCGTTATCTTGGGTTTTGAGAGGGATATCTGGAGTTTTAGGAGGGATTTCTTGGTCCCTAGAGGGATTTCTTGGTCCCTAGAGGGATTTCTTGGTCCCTAGAGGGATTTCTAGGTCCCTAGAGGGATTTCTATGTCCCTAGAGGGATTTCTAGGTCCCCAGAGGGATTTCTAGGTCTCTAGAGGGATTTCTAGGTCCCTAGAGGGATTTCTAGGTCCCTAGAGGGATTTCTAGGTCCCCAGAGGGATTTCTAGGTCCCTAGAGGGATTTCTTGGTCCCTAGAGGGATTTCTATGTCCCTAGAGGGATTTCTAGGTCCCCAGAGGGATTTCTAGGTCCCTAGAGGGATTTCTATGTCCCTAGAGGGATTTTTATGTCCCTACAGGGATTTCTAGGTCCCTAGAGGGATTTCTATGTCCCTAGAGAGATTTCTAGAGCGTGTTACAGGGTTTTGAGAGGGATATCATGGGTTTTTAGAGTGATTTCAAGGGTTTCTAAAGCGTTATCTTGGGTTTTGAGAGGGATATCTGGAGTTTTAGGAGGGATTTCTTGGTCCCTAGAGGGATTTCTTGGTCCCTAGAGGGATTTCTTGGTCCCTAGAGGGATTTCTAGGTCCCCAGAGGGATTTCTAGGTCCCTAGAGGGATTTCTATGTCCCTAGAGGGATTTTTATGTCCCTACAGGGATTTCTAGGTCCCTAGAGGGATTTCTATGTCCCTAGAGAGATTTCTAGAGCGTGTTACAGGGTTTTGAGAGGGATATCATGGGTTTTTAGAGTGATTTCAAGGGTTTCTAAAGCGTTATCTTGGGTTTTGAGAGGGATATCTGGAGTTTTAGGAGGGATTTCTTGGTCCCTAGAGGGATTTCTTGGTCCCTAGAGGGATTTCTAGGTCCCTAGAGGGATTTCTAGGTCCCTAGAGGGATTTCTATGTCCCCAGAGGGATTTCTAGGTCCCCAGAGGGATTTCTAGGTCCCTAGAGGGATTTCTAGGTCCCTAGAGGGATTTCTAGGTCCCTAGAGGGATTTCTAGGTCCCTAGAGGGATTTCTAGGTCCCTAGAGGGATTTCTAGGTCCCTAGAGGGATTTCTAGGTCCCTAGAGGGATTTCTAGGTCCCTAGAGGGATTTCTAGGTCCCGAGAGGGATTTCTAGGTCCCCAGAGGGATTTCTAGGTCCCCAGAGGGATTTCTAGGTCCCCAGAGGGATTTCTAGGTCCCTAGAGGGATTTCTAGGTCCCTAGAGGGATTTCTAGGTCCCTAGAGGGATTTCTAGGTCCCTAGAGGGATTTATAGGTCCCTAGAGGGATTTCTAGGTCCCTAGAGGGATTTCTAGGTCCCTAGAGGGATTTCTAGGTCCCCAGAGGGATTTCTAGGTCCCCAGAGGGATTTCTAGGTCCCTAGAGGGATTTCTAGGTCCCTAGAGGGATTTCTAGGTCCCTAGAGGGATTTCTTGGTCCCTAGAGGGATTTCTATGTCCCTAGAGGGATTTCTAGGTCCCCAGAGGGATTTCTAGGTCCCTACAGGGATTTCTAGGTCCCTTGAGGGATTTCTAGGTCCCTAGAGGGATTTCTAGGTCCCTAGAGGGATTTCTAGGTCCCTAGAGGGATTTCTATGTCCCTTGAGGGATTTTTATGTCCCTACAGGGATTTCTAGGTCCCTTGAGGGATTTCTAGGTCCCTAGAGGGATTTCTAGGTCCCTAGAGGGATTTCTAGGTCCCTAGAGGGATTTCTATGTCCCTAGAGAGATTTCTAGAGCGTGTTACAGGGTTTTGAGAGGGATATCATGGGTTTTTAGAGTGATTTCAAGGGTTTCTAAAGCGTTATCTTGGGTTTTGAGAGGGATATCTGGAGTTTTAGGAGGGATTTCTTGGTCCCTAGAGGGATTTCTTGGTCCCTAGAGGGATTTCTTGGTCCCTAGAGGGATTTCTAGGTCCCTAGAGGGATTTCTAGGTCTCTAGAGGGATTTCTAGGTCCCTAGAGGGATTTCTAGGTCCCTAGAGGGATTTCTAGGTCCCCAGAGGGATTTCTAGGTCCCTAGAGGGATTTCTAGGTCCCCAGAGGGATTTCTAGGTCCCTAGAGGGATTTCTATGTCCCTAGAGGGATTTTTATGTCCCTACAGGGATTTCTAGGTCCCTAGAGAGATTTCTAGGTCCCTAGAGGGATTTCTAGGTCCCTAGAGGGATTTCTAGGTCCCTAGAGGGATTTCTAGGTCCCTAGAGGGATTTCTAGGTCCCCAGAGGGATTTCTAGGTCCCCAGAGGGATTTCTAGGTCCCTAGAGGGATTTCTAGGTCCCTAGAGGGATTTCTATGTCCCTAGAGGGATTTCTAGGTCCCCAGAGGGATTTCTAGGTCCCTACAGGGATTTCTAGGTCCCTTGAGGGATTTCTAGGTCCCTAGAGGGATTTCTAGGTCCCTAGAGGGATTTCTAGGTCCCTAGAGGGATTTCTATGTCCCTAGAGGGATTTTTATGTCCCTACAGGGATTTCTAGGTCCCTTGAGGGATTTCTAGGTCCCTAGAGGGATTTCTAGGTCCCTAGAGGGATTTCTAGGTCCCTAGAGGGATTTCTATGTCCCTAGAGAGATTTCTAGAGCGTGTTACAGGGTTTTGAGAGGGATATCATGGGTTTTTAGAGTGATTTCAAGGGTTTCTATAGCGTTATCTTGGGTTTTGAGAGGGATATCTGGAGTTTTAGGAGGGATTTCTTGGTCCCTAGAGGGATTTCTTGGTCCCTAGAGGGATTTCTTGGTCCCTAGAGGGATTTCTAGGTCCCTAGAGGGATTTCTAGGTCCCTAGAGGGATTTCTATGTCCCTAGAGGGATTTCTAGGTCCCCAGAGGGATTTCTAGGTCTCTAGAGGGATTTCTAGGTCCCTAGAGGGATTTCTAGGTCCCTAGAGGGATTTCTAGGTCCCCAGAGGGATTTCTAGGTCCCTAGAGGGATTTCTAGGTCCCTAGAGGGATTTCTAGGTCCCTAGAGGGATTTCTTGGTCCCTAGAGGGATTTCTATGTCCCTAGAGGGATTTCTAGGTCCCCAGAGGGATTTCTAGGTCCCTAGAGGGATTTCTATGTCCCTAGAGGGATTTTTATGTCCCTACAGGGATTTCTAGGTCCCTAGAGGGATTTCTATGTCCCTAGAGAGATTTCTAGAGCGTGTTACAGGGTTTTGAGAGGGATATCATGGGTTTTTAGAGTGATTTCAAGGGTTTCTAAAGCGTTATCTTGGGTTTTGAGAGGGATATCTGGAGTTTTAGGAGGGATTTCTTGGTCCCTAGAGGGATTTCTTGGTCCCTAGAGGGATTTCTTGGTCCCTAGAGGGATTTCTAGGTCCCCAGAGGGATTTCTAGGTCCCTAGAGGGATTTCTATGTCCCTAGAGGGATTTTTATGTCCCTACAGGGATTTCTAGGTCCCTAGAGGGATTTCTATGTCCCTAGAGAGATTTCTAGAGCGTGTTACAGGGTTTTGAGAGGGATATCATGGGTTTTTAGAGTGATTTCAAGGGTTTCTAAAGCGTTATCTTGGGTTTTGAGAGGGATATCTGGAGTTTTAGGAGGGATTTCTTGGTCCCTAGAGGGATTTCTTGGTCCCTAGAGGGATTTCTAGGTCCCTAGAGGGATTTCTAGGTCCCTAGAGGGATTTCTATGTCCCCAGAGGGATTTCTAGGTCCCCAGAGGGATTTCTAGGTCCCTAGAGGGATTTCTAGGTCCCTAGAGGGATTTCTAGGTCCCTAGAGGGATTTCTAGGTCCCTAGAGGGATTTCTAGGTCCCTAGAGGGATTTCTAGGTCCCTAGAGGGATTTCTAGGTCCCTAGAGGGATTTCTAGGTCCCGAGAGGGATTTCTAGGTCCCCAGAGGGATTTCTAGGTCCCCAGAGGGATTTCTAGGTCCCCAGAGGGATTTCTAGGTCCCTAGAGGGATTTCTAGGTCCCTAGAGGGATTTCTAGGTCCCTAGAGGGATTTCTAGGTCCCTAGAGGGATTTATAGGTCCCTAGAGGGATTTCTAGGTCCCTAGAGGGATTTCTAGGTCCCTAGAGGGATTTCTAGGTCCCCAGAGGGATTTCTAGGTCCCCAGAGGGATTTCTAGGTCCCTAGAGGGATTTCTAGGTCCCTAGAGGGATTTCTAGGTCCCTAGAGGGATTTCTTGGTCCCTAGAGGGATTTCTATGTCCCTAGAGGGATTTCTAGGTCCCCAGAGGGATTTCTAGGTCCCTACAGGGATTTCTAGGTCCCTTGAGGGATTTCTAGGTCCCTAGAGGGATTTCTAGGTCCCTAGAGGGATTTCTAGGTCCCTAGAGGGATTTCTATGTCCCTAGAGGGATTTTTATGTCCCTACAGGGATTTCTAGGTCCCTTGAGGGATTTCTAGGTCCCTAGAGGGATTTCTAGGTCCCTAGAGGGATTTCTAGGTCCCTAGAGGGATTTCTATGTCCCTAGAGAGATTTCTAGAGCGTGTTACAGGGTTTTGAGAGAGATATCATGGGTTTTTAGAGTGATTTCAAGGGTTTCTAAAGCGTTATCTTGGGTTTTGAGAGGGATATCTGGAGTTTTAGGAGGGATTTCTTGGTCCCTAGAGGGATTTCTTGGTCCCTAGAGGGATTTCTTGGTCCCTAGAGGGATTTCTAGGTCCCTAGAGGGATTTCTAGGTCTCTAGAGGGATTTCTAGGTCCCTAGAGGGATTTCTAGGTCCCTAGAGGGATTTCTAGGTCCCCAGAGGGATTTCTAGGTCCCTAGAGGGATTTCTAGGTCCCCAGAGGGATTTCTAGGTCCCTAGAGGGATTTCTATGTCCCTAGAGGGATTTTTATGTCCCTACAGGGATTTCTAGGTCCCTAGAGGGATTTCTATGTCCCTAGAGAGATTTCTAGAGCGTGTTACAGGGTTTTGAGAGGGATATCATGGGTTTTTAGAGTGATTTCAAGGGTTTCTAAAGCGTTATCTTGGGTTTTGAGAGGGATATCTGGAGTTTTAGGAGGGATTTCTTGGTCCCTAGAGGGATTTCTTGGTCCCTAGAGGGATTTCTAGGTCCCCAGAGGGATTTCTAGGTCCCTAGAGGGATTTCTATGTCCCTAGAGGGATTTTTATGTCCCTACAGGGATTTCTAGGTCCCTAGAGGGATTTCTATGTCCCTAGAGAGATTTCTAGAGCGTGTTACAGGGTTTTGAGAGGGATATCATGGGTTTTTAGAGTGATTTCAAGGGTTTCTAAAGCGTTATCTTGGGTTTTGAGAGGGATATCTGGAGTTTTAGGAGGGATTTCTTGGTCCCTAGAGGGATTTCTTGGTCCCTAGAGGGATTTCTAGGTCCCCAGAGGGATTTCTAGGTCCCTAGAGGGATTTCTATGTCCCTAGAGGGATTTTTATGTCCCTACAGGGATTTCTAGGTCCCTAGAGGGATTTCTATGTCCCTAGAGAGATTTCTAGAGCGTGTTACAGGGTTTTGAGAGGGATATCATGGGTTTTTAGAGTGATTTCAAGGGTTTCTAAAGCGTTATCTTGGGTTTTGAGAGGGATATCTGGAGTTTTAGGAGGGATTTCTTGGTCCCTAGAGGGATTTCTAGGTCCCCAGAGGGATTTCTAGGTCCCCAGAGGGATTTCTAGGTCCCTAGAGGGATTTCTAGGTCCCTAGAGGGATTTCTAGGTCCCTAGAGGGATTTCTAGGTCCCTAGATGGATTTCTAGGTCCCTAGAGGGATTTCTAGGTCCCTAGAGGGATTTCTAGGTCCCTAGAGGGATTTCTAGGTCCCTAGAGGGATTTCTAGGTCCCCAGAGGGATTTCTAGGTCCCCAGAGGGATTTCTAGGTCCCTAGAGGGATTTCTAGGTCCCTAGAGGGATTTCTAGGTCCCTAGAGGGATTTCTTGGTCCCTAGAGGGATTTCTATGTCCCTAGAGGGATTTCTAGGTCCCCAGAGGGATTTCTAGGTCCCTACAGGGATTTCTAGGTCCCTTGAGGGATTTCTAGGTCCCTAGAGGGATTTCTAGGTCCCTAGAGGGATTTCTAGGTCCCTAGAGGGATTTCTATGTCCCTAGAGGGATTTTTATGTCCCTACAGGGATTTCTAGGTCCCTTGAGGGATTTCTAGTTCCCTAGAGGGATTTCTAGGTCCCTAGAGGGATTTCTAGGTCCCTAGAGGGATTTCTATGTCCCTAGAGAGATTTCTAGAGCGTGTTACAGGGTTTTGAGAGGGATATCATGGGTTTTTAGAGTGATTTCAAGGGTTTCTAAAGCGTTATCTTGGGTTTTGAGAGGGATATCTGGAGTTTTAGGAGGGATTTCTTGGTCCCTAGAGGGATTTCTTGGTCCCTAGAGGGATTTCTAGGTCCCTAGAGGGATTTCTAGGTCCCTAGAGGGATTTCTATGTCCCTAGAGGGATTTCTAGGTCCCCAGAGGGATTTCTAGGTCTCTAGAGGGATTTCTAGGTCCCTAGAGGGATTTCTAGGTCCCTAGAGGGATTTCTAGGTCCCCAGAGGGATTTCTAGGTCCCTAGAGGGATTTCTAGGTCCCTAGAGGGATTTCTAGGTCCCTAGAGGGATTTCTTGGTCCCTAGAGGGATTTCTATGTCCCTAGAGGGATTTCTAGGTCCCCAGAGGGATTTCTAGGTCCCTAGAGGGATTTCTATGTCCCTAGAGGGATTTTTATGTCCCTACAGGGATTTCTAGGTCCCTAGAGGGATTTCTATGTCCCTAGAGAGATTTCTAGAGCGTGTTACAGGGTTTTGAGAGGGATATCATGGGTTTTTAGAGTGATTTCAAGGGTTTCTAAAGCGTTATCTTGGGATTTGAGAGGGATATCTGGAGTTTTAGGAGGGATTTCTTGGTCCCTAGAGGGATTTCTTGGTCCCTAGAGGGATTTCTTGGTCCCTAGTGGGATTTCTTGGTCCCTAGAGGGATTTCTAGGTCCCTAGAGGGATTTCTAGGTCCCCAGAGGGATTTCTAGGTCCCTAGAGGGATTTCTAGGTCCCTAGAGGGATTTCTTGGTCCCTAGAGGGATTTCTATGTCCCTAGAGGGATTTCTAGGTCCCCAGAGGGATTTCTAGGTCCCTAGAGGGATTTCTAGGTCCCTAGAGGGATTTCTATGTCCCTAGAGGGATTTCTAGGTCCCCAGAGGGATTTCTAGGTCCCTAGAGGGATTTCTATGTCCCTAGAGGGATTTTTATGTCCCTACAGGGATTTCTAGGTCCCTTGAGGGATTTCTAGGTCCCTAGAGGGATTTCTAGGTCCCTAGAGGGATTTCTAGGTCCCTAGAGGGATTTCTATGTCCCTAGAGAGATTTCTAGAGCGTGTTACAGGGTTTTGAGAGGGATATCATGGGTTTTTAGAGTGATTTCAAGGGTTTCTAAAGCGTTATCTTGGGTTTTGAGAGGGATATCTGGAGTTTTAGGAGGGATTTCTTGGTCCCTAGAGGGATTTCTTGGTCCCTAGAGGGATTTCTTGGTCCCTAGAGGGATTTCTTGGTCCCTAGAGGGATTTCTAGGTCCCTAGAGGGATTTCTAGGTCCCTAGAGGGATTTCTATGTCCCTAGAGGGATTTCTAGGTCCCCAGAGGGACTTCTAGGTCTCTAGAGGGATTTCTAGGTCCCTAGAGGGATTTCTAGGTCCCTAGAGGGATTTCTAGGTCCCCAGAGGGATTTCTAGGTCCCTAGAGGGATTTCTTGGTCCCTAGAGGGATTTCTAGGTCCCTAGAGGGATTTCTATGTCCCTAGAGAGATTTCTAGAGCGTGTTACAGGGTTTTGAGAGGGATATCATGGGTTTTTAGAGTGATTTCAAGGGTTTCTAAAGCGTTATCTTGGGTTTTGAGAGGGATATCTGGAGTTTTAGGAGGGATTTCTTGGTCCCTAGAGGGATTTCTTGGTCCCTAGAGGGATTTCTTGGTCCCTAGAGGGATTTCTTGGTCCCTAGAGGGATTTCTAGGTCCCTAGAGGGATTTCTAGGTCCCCAGAGGGATTTCTAGGTCCCTAGAGGGATTTCTAGGTCCCTAGAGGGATTTCTAGGTCCCTAGAGGGATTTCTAGGTCCCCAGAGGGATTTCTTGGTCCCTAGAGGGATTTCTATGTCCCTAGAGGGATTTCTAGGTCCCCAGAGGGATTTCTAGGTCCCTACAGGGATTTCTAGGTCCCTTGAGGGATTTCTAGGTCCCTAGAGGGATTTCTAGGTCCCTAGAGGGATTTCTAGGTCCCTAGAGGGATTTCTATGTCCCTAGAGGGATTTTTATGTCCCTACAGGGATTTCTAGGTCCCTTGAGGGATTTCTAGTTCCCTAGAGGGATTTCTAGGTCCCTAGAGGGATTTCTAGGTCCCTAGAGGGATTTCTATGTCCCTAGAGAGATTTCTAGAGCGTGTTACAGGGTTTTGAGAGGGATATCATGGGTTTTTAGAGTGATTTCAAGGGTTTCTAAAGCGTTATCTTGGGTTTTGAGAGGGATATCTGGAGTTTTAGGAGGGATTTCTTGGTCCTTAGAGGGATTTCTTGGTCCCTAGAGGGATTTCTAGGTCCCTAGAGGGATTTCTAGGTCCCTAGAGGGATTTCTATGTCCCTAGAGGGATTTCTAGGTCCCCAGAGGGATTTCTAGGTCTCTAGAGGGATTTCTAGGTCCCTAGAGGGATTTCTAGGTCCCTAGAGGGATTTCTAGGTCCCCAGAGGGATTTCTAGGTCCCTAGAGGGATTTCTAGGTCCCTAGAGGGATTTCTAGGTCCCTAGAGGGATTTCTTGGTCCCTAGAGGGATTTCTATGTCCCTAGAGGGATTTCTAGGTCCCCAGAGGGATTTCTAGGTCCCTAGAGGGATTTCTATGTCCCTAGAGGGATTTTTATGTCCCTACAGGGATTTCTAGGTCCCTAGAGGGATTTCTATGTCCCTAGAGAGATTTCTAGAGCGTGTTACAGGGTTTTGAGAGGGATATCATGGGTTTTTAGAGTGATTTCAAGGGTTTCTAAAGCGTTATCTTGGGATTTGAGAGGGATATCTGGAGTTTTAGGAGGGATTTCTTGGTCCCTAGAGGGATTTCTTGGTCCCTAGAGGGATTTCTTGGTCCCTAGAGGGATTTCTTGGTCCCTAGAGGGATTTCTAGGTCCCTAGAGGGATTTCTAGGTCCCCAGAGGGATTTCTAGGTCCCTAGAGGGTTTTCTAGGTCCCTAGAGGGATTTCTTGGTCCCTAGAGGGATTTCTATGTCCCTAGAGGGATTTCTAGGTCCCCAGAGGGATTTCTAGGTCCCTAGAGGGATTTCTAGGTCCCTAGAGGGATTTCTATGTCCCTAGAGGGATTTCTAGGTCCCCAGAGGGATTTCTAGGTCCCTAGAGGGATTTCTATGTCCCTAGAGGGATTTTTATGTCCCTACAGGGATTTCTAGGTCCCTTGAGGGATTTCTAGGTCCCTAGAGGGATTTCTAGGTCCCTAGAGGGATTTCTAGGTCCCTAGAGGGATTTCTATGTCCCTAGAGAGATTTCTAGAGCGTGTTACAGGGTTTTGAGAGGGATATCATGGGTTTTTAGAGTGATTTCAAGGGTTTCTAAAGCGTTATCTTGGGTTTTGAGAGGGATATCTGGAGTTTTAGGAGGGATTTCTTGGTCCCTAGAGGGATTTCTTGGTCCCTAGAGGGATTTCTTGGTCCCTAGAGGGATTTCTTGGTCCCTAGAGGGATTTCTAGGTCCCTAGAGGGATTTCTAGGTCCCTAGAGGGATTTCTATGTCCCTAGAGGGATTTCTAGGTCCCCAGAGGGACTTCTAGGTCTCTAGAGGGATTTCTAGGTCCCTAGAGGGATTTCTAGGTCCCTAGAGGGATTTCTAGGTCCCCAGAGGGATTTCTAGGTCCCTAGAGGGATTTCTAGGTCCCTAGAGGGATTTCTAGGTCCCTAGAGGGATTTCTTGGTCCCTAGAGGGATTTCTAGGTCCCTAGAGGGATTTCTATGTCCCTAGAGAGATTTCTAGAGCGTGTTACAGGGTTTTGAGAGGGATATCATGGGTTTTTAGAGTGATTTCAAGGGTTTCTAAAGCGTTATCTTGGGTTTTGAGAGGGATATCTGGAGTTTTAGGAGGGATTTCTTGGTCCCTAGAGGGATTTCTTGGTCCCTAGAGGGATTTCTTGGTCCCTAGAGGGATTTCTTGGTCCCTAGAGGGATTTCTAGGTCCCTAGAGGGATTTCTAGGTCCCCAGAGGGATTTCTAGGTCCCTAGAGGGATTTCTAGGTCCCTAGAGGGATTTCTATGTCCCTAGAGGGATTTTTATGTCCCTACAGGGATTTCTAGGTCCCTAGAGGGATTTCTATGTCCCTAGAGAGATTTCTAGAGCGTGTTACAGGGTTTTGAGAGGGATATCATGGGTTTTTAGAGTGATTTCAAGGGTTTCTAAAGCGTTATCTTGGGTTTTGAGAGGGATATCTGGAGTTTTAGGAGGGATTTCTTGGTCCCTAGAGGGATTTCTTGGTCCCTAGAGGGATTTCTTGGTCCCTAGAGGGATTTCTAGGTCCCTAGAGGGATTTCTAGGTCCCTAGAGGGATTTCTATGTCCCTAGAGGGATTTCTAGGTCCCCAGAGGGATTTCTAGGTCCCTAGAGGGATTTCTAGGTCCCTAGAGGGATTTCTAGGTCCCTAGAGGGATTTCTAGGTCCCTAGAGGGATTTCTAGGTCCCTAGAGGGATTTCTAGGTCCCTAGAGGGATTTCTAGGTCCCTAGAGGGATTTCTATGTCCCTAGAGGGATTTCTAGGTCCCCAGAGGGATTTCTAGGTCCCTAGAGGGATTTCTATGTCCTTAGAGGGATTTTTATGTCCCTACAGGGATTTCTAGGTCCCTTGAGAGATTTCTAGGTCCCTAGAGGGATTTCTAGGTCCCTAGAGGGATTTCTAGGTCCCTAGAGGGATTTCTAGGTCCCTAGAGGGATTTCTATGTCCCTAGAGAGATTTCTAGAGCGTGTTACAGGGTTTTGAGAGGGATATCATGGGTTTTTAGAGTGATTTCAAGGGTTTCTAAAGCGTTATCTTGGGTTTTGAGAGGGATATCTGGAGTTTTAGGAGGGATTTCTTGGTCCCTAGAGGGATTTCTTGGTCCCTAGAGGGATTTCTTGGTCCCTAGAGGGATTTCTAGGTCCCCAGAGGGATTTCTAGGTCCCCAGAGGGATTTCTAGGTCCCTAGAGGGATTTCTAGGTCCCTAGAGCGATTTCTAGGTCCCTAGAGGGATTTCTATGTCCCTAGAGAGATTTCTAGAGCGTGTTACAGGGTTTTGAGAGGGATATCATGGGTTTTTAGAGTGATTTCAAGGGTTTCTAAAGCGTTATCTTGGGTTTTGAGAGGGATATCTGGAGTTTTAGGAGGGATTTCTTGGTCCCTAGAGGGATTTCTTGGTCCCTAGAGGGATTTCTTGGTCCCTAGAGGGATTTCTAGGTCCCCAGAGGGATTTCTAGGTCCCCAGAGGGATTTCTAGGTCCCTAGAGGGATTCAGGCACTAAAATTGGCATTTTTGACATAATATTTGGCATTTCAGGCACTATAATCGGCATTTCAGGCACTAAAATTGGCATTTGTGACATTATATTTGGCATTTCAGGCACTAAAATTGGCATTTGTGACATTATATTTGGCATTTCAGGCACTAAAATTGGCATTTGAGACATAATATTTGGCATTTCAGGCACTATAGTCGGCATTTCAGGCACTAAAATTGGCTGTTGAGACATAATATTTGGCATTTCAGGCACTATAATTGGCATTTCAGGCACTAAAATTGGCATTTGTGACATTATATTTGGCATTTCAGGCACTAAAATTGGCATTTGAGACATAATATTTGGCATTTCAGGCACTATAATCGGCATTTCAGGAACTAAAATTGGCATTTGTGACATTATATTTGGCATTTCAGGTACTAAAATTGGCATTTGTGACATAATATTTGGCATTTCAGGCACTAAAATTGGCATTTCAGGCACTATAATCGGCATTTCAGGCACTAAAATTGGCATTTGTGACATTATATTTGGCATTTCAGGTACTAAAATTGGCATTTGTGACATAATATTTGGCATTTCAGGCACTAAAATTGGCATTTCAGGCACTATAATCGGCATTTCAGGCACTAAAATTGGCATTTGTGACATTATATTTGGCATTTCAGGCACTAAAATTGGCATTTTTGACATTATATTTGGCATTTCAGGCACTATAATCGGCATTTCAGGCACTAAAATTGGCATTTGTGACATTATATTTGCCATTTCAGGCACTAAAATTGGCATTTCAGGCACTATAATTGGCATTTGTGACATTATATTTGGCATTTCAGGCACTAAAATTGGCATTTGAGCAATAATATTTGGCATTTCAGGCACTATATTCGGCATTTCAGGCACTAAAATTGGCTTTTGAGACATAATATTTGGCATTTCAGGCACTATAATTGGCATTTCAGGCACTAAAATTGGCATTTGTGACATTATATTTGGCATTTCAGGCACTATAATTGGCATTTGTGACATTATATTTGGCATTTCAGGCACTAAAATTGGCATTTGTGACATTCTATTTGGCATTTGTGACATAATATTTGGCATTTTAGACACTATAATTGGCATTTCAGACACAAAAATTTGCATTTGTGACATTATATTTGGCATTTCAGGCACTAAAATTGGCATTTGTGACGTAATATTTGGCATTTCAGGCACTAAAATTGGCATTTGAGACATAATATTTGGCATTTCAGGCACTATAATTGGCATTTCAGGCACTAAAATTGGCATTTGAGAAATAATAATTGGCATTTCAAGCACTATAATTGGCATTTCAGGCACTAAAATTGGCATTTGTGACATTATATTTGGCATTTCAGGCACTAAAATTGGCATTTGAGACATAATATTTGGCATTTCAGGCACTAAAATTGGCATTTGTGACATAATATTTGGCATTTCAGGCACTAAAATTGGCATTTGTGACATTATATTTGGCATTTCAGGCACTAAAATTGGCATTTGAGACATAATATTTGGCATTTCAGGCACTATAATCGGCATTTCAGGCACTAAAATTGGCTTTTGAGACATAATATTTGGCATTTCAGGCACTATAATTGGCATTTCAGGCACTAAAATTGGCATTTGTGACATTATATTTAGCATTTCAGGCACTAAAATTGGCATTTGAGACATAATATTTGGCATTTCAGGCACTATAATTGACATTTCAGGCACTAAAATTGGCATTTGAGACATAATATTTGGCATTTCAGGCACTATAATTGGCATTTGTGACATTATATTTGGCATTTGTGACATAATATTTGGCATTTTAGACACTATAATTGGCATTTCAGACACAAAAATTTGCATTTGTGACATTATATTTGGCATTTCAGGCACTAAAATTGGCATTTGTGACGTAATATTTGGCATTTCAGGCACTAAAATTGGCATTTGAGACATAATATTTGGCATTTCAGGCACTATAATTGGCATTTCAGGCACTAAAATTGGCATTTGAGAAATAATAATTGGCATTTCAGGCACTATAATTGGCATTTCAGGCACTAAAATTGGCATTTGTGACATTATATTTGGCATTTCAGGCACTAAAATTGGCATTTGAGACATAATATTTGGCATTTCAGGCACTATAATTGGCATTTGTGACATTATATTTGGCATTTCAGGCACTATAATCGGCATTTCAGGCACTAAAATTGGCATTTGTGACATAATATTTGGCATTTCAGGCACTAAAATTGGCATTTGTGACATTATATTTGGCATTTCAGGCACTAAAATTGGCATTTGAGACCTAATATTTGGCATTTCAGGCACTATAATTGGCATTTGTGACATTATATTTGGCATTTCAGGCACTAAAATTGGCATTTGTGGCATTATATTTGGCATTTCAGGCACTACAATTGGCATTTGAGACATAATATTTGGCATTTCAGGCACTATAATTGGCATTTGTGACATAATATTTGGCATTTTAGACACTATAATTGGCATTTCAGGCACTAAAATTGGGATTTGAGACATAATATTTGTCATTTCAGGCACTAAAATTGGCATTTGTGACATAATATTTGGCATTTCAGGCACTAAAATTGGCATTTGTGACATAATATTTGGCATTTCAGGCGCTAAAATTGGCATTTTTGACATTATATTTGGCATTTCAGGCACTATAATTGGCATTTTAGACACAAAAATTTGCATTTGTGACATTATATTTGGCATTTCAGGCACTAAAATTGGCATTTGTGACGTAATATTTGGCATTTCAGGCACTAAAATTGGCATTTGAGACATAATATTTGGCATTTCAGGCACTATAATTAGCATTTCAGGCACTAAAATTGGCATTTGAGAAATAATAATTGGCATTTCAGGCACTATAATTGGCATTTCAGGCACTAAAATTGGCATTTGTGACATTATATTTGGCATTTCAGGCACTATAATCGGCATTTCAGGCACTAAAATTGGCTTTTGAGACATAATATTTGGCATTTCAGGCACTATAATTGGCATTTCAGGCACTAAAATTGGCATTTGTGACATTATATTTGGCATTTCAGGCACTAAAATTGGCATTTTTGACATAATATTTGGCATTTCAGGCACTATAATCGGCATTTCAGGCACTAAAATTGGCATTTGTGACATTATATTTGGCATTTCAGGCACTAAAATTGGCATTTGTGACATTATATTTGGCATTTCAGGCACTAAAATTGGCATTTGAGACATAATATTTGGCATTTCAGGCACTATAGTCGGCATTTCAGGCACTAAAATTGGCTGTTGAGACATAATATTTGGCATTTCAGGCACTATAATTGGCATTTCAGGCACTAAAATTGGCATTTGTGACATTATATTTGGCATTTCAGGCACTAAAATTGGCATTTGAGACATAATATTTGGCATTTCAGGCACTATAATCGGCATTTCAGGAACTAAAATTGGCATTTGTGACATTATATTTGGCATTTCAGGTACTAAAATTGGCATTTGTGACATAATATTTGGCATTTCAGGCACTAAAATTGGCATTTCAGGCACTATAATCGGCATTTCAGGCACTAAAATTGGCATTTGTGACATTATATTTGGCATTTCAGGTACTAAAATTGGCATTTGTGACATAATATTTGGCATTTCAGGCACTAAAATTGGCATTTCAGGCACTATAATCGGCATTTCAGGCACTAAAATTGGCATTTGTGACATTATATTTGGCATTTCAGGCACTAAAATTGGCATTTTTGACATTATATTTGGCATTTCAGGCACTATAATCGGCATTTCAGGCACTAAAATTGGCATTTGTGACATTATATTTGCCATTTCAGGCACTAAAATTGGCATTTCAGGCACTATAATTGGCATTTGTGACATTATATTTGGCATTTCAGGCACTAAAATTAGCATTTGAGACATAATATTTGGCATTTCAGGCACTATAATCGGCATTTCAGGCACTAAAATTGGCTTTTGAGACATAATATTTGGCATTTCAGGCACTATAATTGGCATTTCAGGCACTAAAATTGGCATTTGTGACATTATATTTGGCATTTTAGACACTATAATTGGCATTTCAGGCACTAAAATTGGGATTTGAGACATAATATTTGTCATTTCAGGCACTAAAATTGGCATTTGTGACATAATATTTGGCATTTCAGGCACTAAAATTGGCATTTGTGACATAATATTTGGCATTTCAGGCGCTAAAATTGGCATTTCAGGCACTATAATTGGCATTTGTGACATAATATTTGGCATTTTAGACACTATAATTGGCATTTCAGGCACTAAAATTGGGATTTGAGACATAATATTTGTCATTTCAGGCACTAAAATTGGCATTTGTGACATAATATTTGGCATTTCAGGCACTAAAATTGGCATTTGTGACATAATATTTGGCATTTCAGGCGCTAAAATTGGCATTTTTGACATTATATTTGGCATTTCAGGCACTATAATTGGCATTTCAGACACAAAAATTTGCATTTGTGACATTATATTTGGCATTTCAGGCACTAAAATTGGCATTTGTGACGTAATATTTGGCATTTCAGGCACTAAAATTGGCATTTGAGACATAATATTTGGCATTTCAGGCACTATAATTAGCATTTCAGGCACTAAAATTGGCATTTGAGAAATAATAATTGGCATTTCAGGCACTATAATTGGCATTTCAGGCACTAAAATTGGCATTTGTGACATTATATTTGGCATTTCAGGCACTATAATCGGCATTTCAGGCACTAAAATTGGCTTTTGAGACATAATATTTGGCATTTCAGGCACTATAATTGGCATTTCAGGCACTAAAATTGGCATTTGTGACATTATATTTGGCATTTCAGGCACTAAAATTGGCATTTTTGACATAATATTTGGCATTTCAGGCACTATAATCGGCATTTCAGGCACTAAAATTGGCATTTGTGACATTATATTTGGCATTTCAGGCACTAAAATTGGCATTTGTGACATTATATTTGGCATTTCAGGCACTAAAATTGGCATTTGAGACATAATATTTGGCATTTCAGGCACTATAGTCGGCATTTCAGGCACTAAAATTGGCTGTTGAGACATAATATTTGGCATTTCAGGCACTATAATTGGCATTTCAGGCACTAAAATTGGCATTTGTGACATTATATTTGGCATTTCAGGCACTAAAATTGGCATTTGAGACATAATATTTGGCATTTCAGGCACTATAATCGGCATTTCAGGAACTAAAATTGGCATTTGTGACATTATATTTGGCATTTCAGGTACTAAAATTGGCATTTGTGACATAATATTTGGCATTTCAGGCACTAAAATTGGCATTTCAGGCACTATAATCGGCATTTCAGGCACTAAAATTGGCATTTGTGACATTATATTTGGCATTTCAGGTACTAAAATTGGCATTTGTGACATAATATTTGGCATTTCAGGCACTAAAATTGGCATTTCAGGCACTATAATCGGCATTTCAGGCACTAAAATTGGCATTTGTGACATTATATTTGGCATTTCAGGCACTAAAATTGGCATTTTTGACATTATATTTGGCATTTCAGGCACTATAATCGGCATTTCAGGCACTAAAATTGGCATTTGTGACATTATATTTGCCATTTCAGGCACTAAAATTGGCATTTCAGGCACTATAATTGGCATTTGTGACATTATATTTGGCATTTCAGGCACTAAAATTAGCATTTGAGACATAATATTTGGCATTTCAGGCACTATAATCGGCATTTCAGGCACTAAAATTGGCTTTTGAGACATAATATTTGGCATTTCAGGCACTATAATTGGCATTTCAGGCACTAAAATTGGCATTTGTGACATTATATTTGGCATTTCAGGCACTAAAATTGGCATTTGAGACATAATATTTGGCATTTCAGGCACTATAATTGACATTTCAGGCACTAAAATTGGCATTTGAGACATAATATTTGGCATTTCAGGCACTATAATTGGCATTTGTGACATTATATTTGGCATTTCAGGCACTAAAATTGGCATTTGAGACATAATATTTGGCATTTCAGGCACTATAATTGGCATTTCAGGCACTAAAATTGGCATTTGAGACATAATATTTGGCATTTCAGGCACTATAATTGGCATTTGTGACATTATATTTGGCATTTCAGGCACTAAAATTGGCATTTGTGACATTCTATTTGGCATTTGTGACATAATGTTTGGCATTTTAGACACTATAATTGGCATTTCAGACACAAAAATTTGCATTTGTGACATTATATTTGGCATTTCAGGCACTAAAATTGGCATTTGTGACGTAATATTTGGCATTTCAGGCACTAAAATTGGCATTTGAGACATAATATTTGGCATTTCAGGCACTATAATTGGCATTTCAGGCACTAAAATTGGCATTTGAGAAATAATAATTGGCATTTCAAGCACTATAATTGGAATTTCAGGCACTAAAATTGGCATTTGTGACATTATATTTGGCATTTCAGGCACTAAAATTGGCATTTGAGACATAATATTTGGCATTTCAGGCACTAAAATTGGCATTTGTGACATAATATTTGGCATTTCAGGCACTAAAATTGGCATTTGTGACATTATATTTGGCATTTCAGGCACTAAAATTGGCATTTGAGACATAATATTTGGCATTTCAGGCACTATAATCGGCATTTCAGGCACTAAAATTGGCTTTTGAGACATAATATTTGGCATTTCAGGCACTATAATTGGCATTTCAGGCACTAAAATTGGCATTTGTGACATTATATTTAGCATTTCAGGCACTAAAATTGGCATTTGAGACATAATATTTGGCATTTCAGGCACTATAATTGACATTTCAGGCACTAAAATTGGCATTTGAGACATAATATTTGGCATTTCAGGCACTATAATTGGCATTTGTGACATTATATTTGGCATTTGTGACATAATATTTGGCATTTTAGACACTATAATTGGCATTTCAGACACAAAAATTTGCATTTGTGACATTATATTTGGCATTTCAGGCACTAAAATTGGCATTTGTGACGTAATATTTGGCATTTCAGGCACTAAAATTGGCATTTGAGACATAATATTTGGCATTTCAGGCACTATAATTGGCATTTCAGGCACTAAAATTGGGATTTGAGAAATAATAATTGGCATTTCAGGCACTAAAATTGGCATTTGTGACATAATATTTGGCATTTCAGGCACTAAAATTGGCATTTGTGACATAATATTTGGCATTTCAGGCGCTAAAATTGGCATTTTTGACATTATATTTGGCATTTCAGGCACTATAATTGGCATTTCAGACACAAAAATTTGCATTTGTGACATTATATTTGGCATTTCAGGCACTAAAATTGGCATTTGTGACGTAATATTTGGCATTTCAGGCACTAAAATTGGCATTTGAGACATAATATTTGGCATTTCAGGCACTATAATTAGCATTTCAGGCACTAAAATTGGCATTTGAGAAATAATAATTGGCATTTCAGGCACTATAATTGGCATTTCAGGCACTAAAATTGGCATTTGTGACATTATATTTGGCATTTCAGGCACTATAATCGGCATTTCAGGCACTAAAATTGGCTTTTGAGACATAATATTTGGCATTTCAGGCACTATAATTGGCATTTCAGGCACTAAAATTGGCATTTGTGACATTATATTTGGCATTTCAGGCACTAAAATTGGCATTTTTGACATAATATTTGGCATTTCAGGCACTATAATCGGCATTTCAGGCACTAAAATTGGCATTTGTGACATTATATTTGGCATTTCAGGCACTAAAATTGGCATTTGTGACATTATATTTGGCATTTCAGGCACTAAAATTGGCATTTGAGACATAATATTTGGCATTTCAGGCACTATAGTCGGCATTTCAGGCACTAAAATTGGCTGTTGAGACATAATATTTGGCATTTCAGGCACTATAATTGGCATTTCAGGCACTAAAATTGGCATTTGTGACATTATATTTGGCATTTCAGGCACTAAAATTGGCATTTGAGACATAATATTTGGCATTTCAGGCACTATAATCGGCATTTCAGGAACTAAAATTGGCATTTGTGACATTATATTTGGCATTTCAGGTACTAAAATTGGCATTTGTGACATAATATTTGGCATTTCAGGCACTAAAATTGGCATTTCAGGCACTATAATCGGCATTTCAGGCACTAAAATTGGCATTTGTGACATTATATTTGGCATTTCAGGTACTAAAATTGGCATTTGTGACATAATATTTGGCATTTCAGGCACTAAAATTGGCATTTCAGGCACTATAATCGGCATTTCAGGCACTAAAATTGGCATTTGTGACATTATATTTGGCATTTCAGGCACTAAAATTGGCATTTTTGACATTATATTTGGCATTTCAGGCACTATAATCGGCATTTCAGGCACTAAAATTGGCATTTGTGACATTATATTTGCCATTTCAGGCACTAAAATTGGCATTTCAGGCACTATAATTGGCATTTGTGACATTATATTTGGCATTTCAGGCACTAAAATTGGCATTTGAGCAATAATATTTGGCATTTCAGGCACTATATTCGGCATTTCAGGCACTAAAATTGGCTTTTGAGACATAATATTTGGCATTTCAGGCACTATAATTGGCATTTCAGGCACTAAAATTGGCATTTGTGACATTATATTTGGCATTTCAGGCACTAAAATTGGCATTTGAGACATAATATTTGGCATTTCAGGCACTATTATCGGCATTTCAGGCACTAAAATTGGCATTTGAGACATAATATTTGGCATTTCAGGCACTATAATTGGCATTTCAGGCACTAAAATTGGCATTTGTGACATAATATTTGGCATTTCAGGCACTAAAATTGGCATTTGTGACATAATATTTGGCATTTGTGACATAATATTTGGCATTTTAGACACTATAATTGGCATTTCAGACACAAAAATTTGCATTTGTGACATTATATTTGGCATTTCAGGCACTAAAATTGGCATTTGTGACGTAATATTTGGCATTTCAGGCACTAAAATTGGCATTTGAGACATAATATTTGGCATTTCAGGCACTATAATTGGCATTTCAGGCACTAAAATTGGGATTTGAGAAATAATAATTGGCATTTCAGGCACTAAAATTGGCATTTGTGACATAATATTTGGCATTTCAGGCACTAAAATTGGCATTTGTGACATAATATTTGGCATTTCAGGCGCTAAAATTGGCATTTTTGACATTATATTTGGCATTTCAGGCACTATAATTGGCATTTCAGACACAAAAATTTGCATTTGTGACATTATATTTGGCATTTCAGGCACTAAAATTGGCATTTGTGACGTAATATTTGGCATTTCAGGCACTAAAATTGGCATTTGAGACATAATATTTGGCATTTCAGGCACTATAATTAGCATTTCAGGCACTAAAATTGGCATTTGAGAAATAATAATTGGCATTTCAGGCACTATAATTGGCATTTCAGGCACTAAAATTGGCATTTGAGACATAATATTTGGCATTTCAGGCACTATAATTGACATTTCAGGCACTAAAATTGGCATTTGAGACATAATATTTGGCATTTCAGGCACTATAATTGGCATTTGTGACATTATATTTGGCATTTGTGACATAATATTTGGCATTTTAGACACTATAATTGGCATTTCAGACACAAAAATTTGCATTTGTGACATTATATTTGGCATTTCAGGCACTAAAATTGGCATTTGTGACGTAATATTTGGCATTTCAGGCACTAAAATTGGCATTTGAGACATAATATTTGGCATTTCAGGCACTATAATTGGCATTTCAGGCACTAAAATTGGGATTTGAGAAATAATAATTGGCATTTCAGGCACTAAAATTGGCATTTGTGACATAATATTTGGCATTTCAGGCACTAAAATTGGCATTTGTGACATAATATTTGGCATTTCAGGCGCTAAAATTGGCATTTTTGACATTATATTTGGCATTTCAGGCACTATAATTGGCATTTCAGACACAAAAATTTGCATTTGTGACATTATATTTGGCATTTCAGGCACTAAAATTGGCATTTGTGACGTAATATTTGGCATTTCAGGCACTAAAATTGGCATTTGAGACATAATATTTGGCATTTCAGGCACTATAATTAGCATTTCAGGCACTAAAATTGGCATTTGAGAAATAATAATTGGCATTTCAGGCACTATAATTGGCATTTCAGGCACTAAAATTGGCATTTGTGACATTATATTTGGCATTTCAGGCACTATAATCGGCATTTCAGGCACTAAAATTGGCTTTTGAGACATAATATTTGGCATTTCAGGCACTATAATTGGCATTTCAGGCACTAAAATTGGCATTTGTGACATTATATTTGGCATTTCAGGCACTAAAATTGGCATTTTTGACATAATATTTGGCATTTCAGGCACTATAATCGGCATTTCAGGCACTAAAATTGGCATTTGTGACATTATATTTGGCATTTCAGGCACTAAAATTGGCATTTGTGACATTATATTTGGCATTTCAGGCACTAAAATTGGCATTTGAGACATAATATTTGGCATTTCAGGCACTATAGTCGGCATTTCAGGCACTAAAATTGGCTGTTGAGACATAATATTTGGCATTTCAGGCACTATAATTGGCATTTCAGGCACTAAAATTGGCATTTGTGACATTATATTTGGCATTTCAGGCACTAAAATTGGCATTTGAGACATAATATTTGGCATTTCAGGCACTATAATCGGCATTTCAGGAACTAAAATTGGCATTTGTGACATTATATTTGGCATTTCAGGTACTAAAATTGGCATTTGTGACATAATATTTGGCATTTCAGGCACTAAAATTGGCATTTCAGGCACTATAATCGGCATTTCAGGCACTAAAATTGGCATTTGTGACATTATATTTGGCATTTCAGGTACTAAAATTGGCATTTGTGACATAATATTTGGCATTTCAGGCACTAAAATTGGCATTTCAGGCACTATAATCGGCATTTCAGGCACTAAAATTGGCATTTGTGACATTATATTTGGCATTTCAGGCACTAAAATTGGCATTTTTGACATTATATTTGGCATTTCAGGCACTATAATCGGCATTTCAGGCACTAAAATTGGCATTTGTGACATTATATTTGCCATTTCAGGCACTAAAATTGGCATTTCAGGCACTATAATTGGCATTTGTGACATTATATTTGGCATTTCAGGCACTAAAATTGGCATTTGAGCAATAATATTTGGCATTTCAGGCACTATATTCGGCATTTCAGGCACTAAAATTGGCTTTTGAGACATAATATTTGGCATTTCAGGCACTATAATTGGCATTTCAGGCACTAAAATTGGCATTTGTGACATTATATTTGGCATTTCAGGCACTAAAATTGGCATTTGAGACATAATATTTGGCATTTCAGGCACTATTATCGGCATTTCAGGCACTAAAATTGGCATTTGAGACATAATATTTGGCATTTCAGGCACTATAATTGGCATTTCAGGCACTAAAATTGGCATTTGTGACATAATATTTGGCATTTCAGGCACTAAAATTGGCATTTGTGACATAATATTTGGCATTTCAGGCACTAAAATTGGCATTTGTGACATTATATTTGGCATTTCAGGCACTAAAATTGGCATTTGTGACATTATATTTGGCATTTCAGGCACTAAAATTGGCATTTGAGACATAATATTTGGCATTTCAGGCACTAAAATTGGCATTTGTGACATAATATTTGGCATTTCAGGCACTAAAATTGGCATTTGTGACATTATATTTGGCATTTCAGGCACTAAAATTGGCATTTGAGACATAATATTTGGCATTTCAGGCACTATAATCGGCATTTCAGGCACTAAAATTGGCTTTTGAGACATAATATTTGGCATTTCAGGCACTATAATTGGCATTTCAGGCACTAAAATTGGCATTTGTGACATTATATTTGGCATTTCAGGCACTAAAATTGGCATTTGAGACATAATATTTGGCATTTCAGGCACTATAATTGACATTTCAGGCACTAAAATTGGCATTTGAGACATAATATTTGGCATTTCAGGCACTATAATTGGCATTTGTGACATTATATTTGGCATTTCAGGCACTAAAATTGGCATTTGAGACATAATATTTGGCATTTCAGGCACTATAATTGGCATTTCAGGCACTAAAATTGGCATTTGAGACATAATATTTGGCATTTCAGGCACTATAATTGGCATTTGTGACATTATATTTGGCATTTCAGGCACTAAAATTGGCATTTGTGACATTCTATTTGGCATTTATGACATAATATTTGGCATTTTAGACACTATAATTGGCATTTCAGACACAAAAATTTGCATTTGTGACATTATATTTGGCATTTCAGGCACTAAAATTGGCATTTCAGGCACTAAAATTGGCATTTGTGACGTAATATTTGGCATTTCAGGCACTAAAATTGGCATTTGAGACATAATATTTGGCATTTCAGGCACTATAATTGGCATTTCAGGCACTAAAATTGGCATTTGAGAAATAATAATTGGCATTTCAAGCACTATAATTGGCATTTCAGGCACTAAAATTGGCATTTGTGACATTATATTTGGCATTTCAGGCACTAAAATTGGCATTTGAGACATAATATTTGGCATTTCAGGCACTAAAATTGGCATTTGTGACATAATATTTGGCATTTCAGGCACTAAAATTGGCATTTGTGACATTATATTTGGCATTTCAGGCACTAAAATTGGCATTTGAGACATAATATTTGGCATTTCAGGCACTATAATCGGCATTTCAGGCACTAAAATTGGCTTTTGAGACATAATATTTGGCATTTCAGGCACTATAATTGGCTTTTCAGGCACTAAAATTGGCATTTGTGACATTATATTTAGCATTTCAGGCACTAAAATTGGCATTTGAGACATAATATTTGGCATTTCAGGCACTATAATTGACATTTCAGGCACTAAAATTGGCATTTGAGACATAATATTTGGCATTTCAGGCACTATAATTGGCATTTGTGACATTATATTTGGCATTTGTGACATAATATTTGGCATTTTAGACACTATAATTGGCATTTCAGACACAAAAATTTGCATTTGTGACATTATATTTGGCATTTCAGGCACTAAAATTGGCATTTGTGACGTAATATTTGGCATTTCAGGCACTAAAATTGGCATTTGAGACATAATATTTGGCATTTCAGGCACTATAATTGGCATTTCAGGCACTAAAATTGGCATTTGAGAAATAATAATTGGCATTTCAGGCACTATAATTGGCATTTCAGGCACTAAAATTGGCATTTGTGACATTATATTTGGCATTTCAGGCACTAAAATTGGCATTTGAGACATAATATTTGGCATTTCAGGCACTAAAATTGGCATTTGTGACATAATATTTGGCATTTCAGGCACTAAAATTGGCATTTGTGACATTATATTTGGCATTTCAGGCACTAAAATTGGCATTTGAGACCTAATATTTGGCATTTCAGGCACTATAATTGGCATTTGTGACATTATATTTGGCATTTCAGGCACTAAAATTGGCATTTGTGACATTATATTTGGCATTTCAGGCACTACAATTGGCATTTGAGACATAATATTTGGCATTTCAGGCACTATAATTGGCATTTGTGACATAATATTTGGCATTTTAGACACTATAATTGGCATTTCAGGCACTAAAATTGGGATTTGAGACATAATATTTGTCATTTCAGGCACTAAAATTGGCATTTGTGACATAATATTTGGCATTTCAGGCACTAAAATTGGCATTTGTGACATAATATTTGGCATTTCAGGCGCTAAAATTGGCATTTTTGACATTATATTTGGCATTTCAGGCACTAAAATTGGCATTTGTGACATTATATTTGGCATTTCAGGCACTAAAATTGGCATTTGAGACCTAATATTTGGCATTTCAGGCACTATAATCGGCATTTCAGGCACTAAAATTGGCATTTGTGACATTATATTTGGCATTTCAGGCACTAAAATTGGCATTTCAGGCACTAAAATTGGCATTTGTGACATTATATTTGGCATTTCAGGCACTAAAATTGGCATTTGAGACATAATATTTGGCATTTCAGGCACTATAGTCGGCATTTCAGGCACTAAAATTGGCTGTTGAGACATAATATTTGGCATTTCAGGCACTATAATTGGCATTTCAGGCACTAAAATTGGCATTTGTGACATTATATTTGGCATTTCAGGCACTAAAATTGGCATTTGAGACATAATATTTGGCATTTCAGGCACTATAATCGGCATTTCAGGCACTAAAATTGGCATTTGTGACATTATATTTGGCATTTCAGGTACTAAAATTGGCATTTGTGACATAATATTTGGCATTTCAGGCACTAAAATTGGCATTTCAGGCACTATAATCGGCATTTCAGGCACTAAAATTGGCATTTGTGACATTATATTTGGCATTTCAGGTACTAAAATTGGCATTTGTGACATAATATTTGGCATTTCAGGCACTAAAATTGGCATTTCAGGCACTATAATTGGCATTTGTGACATTATATTTGGCATTTCAGGCACTAAAATTGGCATTTGAGCAATAATATTTGGCATTTCAGGCACTATATTCGGCATTTCAGGCACTAAAATTGGCTTTTGAGACATAATATTTGGCATTTCAGGCACTATAATTGGCATTTCAGGCACTAAAATTGGCATTTGTGACATTATATTTGGCCTTTCAGGCACTAAAATTGGCATTTGAGACATAATATTTGGCATTTCAGGCACTATTATCGGCATTTCAGGCACTAAAATTGGCATTTGAGACATAATATTTGGCATTTCAGGCACTATAATTGGCATTTCAGGCACTAAAATTGGCATTTGTGACATAATATTTGGCATTTCAGGCACTAAAATTGGCATTTGTGACATTATATTTGGCATTTCAGGCACTAAAATTGGCATTTGTGACATTATATTTGGCATTTCAGGCACTAAAATTGGCATTTGAGACATAATATTTGGCATTTCAGGCACTAAAATTGGCATTTGTGACATAATATTTGGCATTTCAGGCACTAAAATTGGCATTTGTGACATTATATTTGGCATTTCAGGCACTAAAATTGGCATTTGAGACATAATATTTGGCATTTCAGGCACTATAATCGGCATTTCAGGCACTAAAATTGGCTTTTGAGACATAATATTTGGCATTTCAGGCACTATAATTGGCATTTCAGGCACTAAAATTGGCATTTGTGACATTATATTTGGCATTTCAGGCACTAAAATTGGCATTTGAGACATAATATTTGGCATTTCAGGCACTATAATTGACATTTCAGGCACTAAAATTGGCATTTGAGACATAATATTTGGCATTTCAGGCACTATAATTGGCATTTGTGACATTATATTTGGCATTTCAGGCACTAAAATTGGCATTTGAGACATAATATTTGGCATTTCAGGCACTATAATTGGCATTTCAGGCACTAAAATTGGCATTTGAGACATAATATTTGGCATTTCAGGCACTATAATTGGCATTTGTGACATTATATTTGGCATTTCAGGCACTAAAATTGGCATTTGTGACATTCTATTTGGCATTTGTGACATAATATTTGGCATTTTAGACACTATAATTGGCATTTCAGACACAAAAATTTGCATTTGTGACATTATATTTGGCATTTCAGGCACTAAAATTGGCATTTGTGACGTAATATTTGGCATTTCAGGCACTAAAATTGGCATTTGAGACATAATATTTGGCATTTCAGGCACTATAATTGGCATTTCAGGCACTAAAATTGGCATTTGAGAAATAATAATTGGCATTTCAAGCACTATAATTGGCATTTCAGGCACTAAAATTGGCATTTGTGACATTATATTTGGCATTTCAGGCACTAAAATTGGCATTTGAGACATAATATTTGGCATTTCAGGCACTAAAATTGGCATTTGTGACATAATATTTGGCATTTCAGGCACTAAAATTGGCATTTGTGACATTATATTTGGCATTTCAGGCACTAAAATTGGCATTTGAGACATAATATTTGGCATTTCAGGCACTATAATCGGCATTTCAGGCACTAAAATTGGCTTTTGAGACATAATATTTGGCATTTCAGGCACTATAATTGGCATTTCAGGCACTAAAATTGGCATTTGTGACATTATATTTAGCATTTCAGGCACTAAAATTGGCATTTGAGACATAATATTTGGCATTTCAGGCACTATAATTGACATTTCAGGCACTAAAATTGGCATTTGAGACATAATATTTGGCATTTCAGGCACTATAATTGGCATTTGTGACATTATATTTGGCATTTGTGACATAATATTTGGCATTTTAGACACTATAATTGGCATTTCAGACACAAAAATTTGCATTTGTGACATTATATTTGGCATTTCAGGCACTAAAATTGGCATTTGTGACGTAATATTTGGCATTTCAGGCACTAAAATTGGCATTTGAGACATAATATTTGGCATTTCAGGCACTATAATTGGCATTTCAGGCACTAAAATTGGCATTTGAGAAATAATAATTGGCATTTCAGGCACTATAATTGGCATTTCAGGCACTAAAATTGGCATTTGTGACATTATATTTGGCATTTCAGGCACTAAAATTGGCATTTGAGACATAATATTTGGCATTTCAGGCACTAAAATTGGCATTTGTGACATAATATTTGGCATTTCAGGCACTAAAATTGGCATTTGTGACATTATATTTGGCATTTCAGGCACTAAAATTGGCATTTGAGACCTAATATTTGGCAATTCAGGCACTATAATTGGCATTTGTGACATTATATTTGGCATTTCAGGCACTAAAATTGGCATTTGTGACATTATATTTGGCATTTCAGGCACTACAATTGGCATTTGAGACATAATATTTGGCATTTCAGGCACTATAATTGGCATTTGTGACATAATATTTGGCATTTTAGACACTATAATTGGCATTTCAGGCACTAAAATTGGGATTTGAGACATAATATTTGTCATTTCAGGCACTAAAATTGGCATTTGTGACATAATATTTGGCATTTCAGGCACTAAAATTGGCATTTGTGACATAATATTTGGCATTTCAGGCGCTAAAATTGGCATTTTTGACATTATATTTGGCATTTCAGGCACTAAAATTGGCATTTGTGACATTATATTTGGCATTTCAGGCACTATAATCGGCATTTCAGCCACTAAAATTGGCATTTGTGACATTATATTTGGCATTTCAGGCACTAAAATTGGCATTTCAATCACTAAAATTGGCATTTGTGACATTATATTTGGCATTTCAGGCACTAAAATTGGCATTTGAGACATAATATTTGGTATTTCAGGCACTAAAATTGGCATTTGTGACATTATATTTGGCATTTCAGGCACTAAAATTGGCATTTTTGACATAATATTTGGCATTTCAGGCACTATAATCGGCATTTCAGGCACTAAAATTGGCATTTGTGACATTATATTTGGCATTTCAGGCACTAAAATTGGCATTTCAGGCACTAAAATTGGCATTTGTGACATTATATTTGGCATTTCAGGCACTAAAATTGGCATTTGAGACATAATATTTGGCATTTCAGGCACTATAGTCGGCATTTCAGGCACTAAAATTGGCTGTTGAGACATAATATTTGGCATTTCAGGCACTATAATTGGCATTTCAGGCACTAAAATTGGCATTTGTGACATTATATTTGGCATTTCAGGCACTAAAATTGGCATTTGAGACATAATATTTGGCATTTCAGGCACTATAATCGGCATTTCAGGCACTAAAATTGGCATTTGTGACATTATATTTGGCATTTCAGGTACTAAAATTGGCATTTGTGACATAATATTTGGCATTTCAGGCACTAAAATTGGCATTTCAGGCACTATAATCGGCATTTCAGGCACTAAAATTGGCATTTGTGACATTATATTTGGCATTTCAGGCACTAAAATTGGCATTTCAATCACTAAAATTGGCATTTGTGACATTATATTTTGCATTTCAGGCACTAAAATTGGCATTTGAGACATAATATTTGGCATTTCAGGCACTATAATCGGCATTTCAGGCACTAAAATTGGCATTTGAGACATAATATTTGGCATTTCAGGCACTATAATTGGCATTTCAGGCACTATAATTGGCATTTCAGGCACTAAAATTGGCATTTGAGACATAATATTTGGCATTTCAGGCACTATAATTGGCATTTGTGACATTATATTTGGCATTTCAGGCACTAAAATTGACATTTGAGACATAATATTTGGCATTTCAGGCACTATAATTGGCATTTCAGGCACTAAAATTGGCATTTGAGACATAATATTTGGCATTTCAGGCACTATAATTGGCATTTGTGACATTATATTTGGCATTTCAGGCACTATAATCGGCATTTCAGGCACTAAAATTGGCATTTGTGACATTATATTTGGCATTTCATGCACTAAAATTGGCATTTCAATCACTAAAATTGGCATTTGTGACATTATATTTGGCATTTCAGGCACTAAAATTGGCATTTGAGACATAATATTTGGTATTTCAGGCACTAAAATTGGCATTTGTGACATTATATTTGGCATTTCAGGCACTAAAATTGGCATTTTTGACATTATATTTGGCATTTCAGGCACTATAATCGGCATTTCAGGCACTAAAATTGGCATTTGTGACATTATATTTGGCATTTCAGGCACTATAATTGGCATTTCAGGCACTAAAATTGGGATTTGAGACATAATATTTGTCATTTCAGGCACTATAATTGGCATTTCAGGCACTAAAATTGGCATTTGTGACATAATATTTAGCATTTCAGGCACTAAAATTGGCATTTGTGACATAATATTTGGCATTTCAGGCACTAAAATTGGCATTTTTGACATTATATTTGGCATTTCAGGCACTAAAATTGGCATTTTTGACATTATATTTGGAATTTCAGGCACTATAATCGGCATTTCAGGCACTAAAATTGGCATTTGTGACATTATATTTGGCATTTCAGGCACTAAAATTGGCATTTTTGACATTATATTTGGCAATTCAGGCACTATAATCGGCATTTCAGGCACTAAAATTGGCATTTGTGACATTATATTTGGCATTTCAGGCACTAAAATTGGCATTTCAATCACTAAAATTGGCATTTGTGACATTATATTTGGCATTTCAGGCACTAAAATTGGCATTTGAGACATAATATTTGGCATTTCAGGCACTAAAATTGGCATTTCAGGAACTATAATCGGCATTTCAGGCACTAAAATTGGCATTTTTGACATTATATTTGCCATTTCAGGCACTAAAATTGGCATTTCAGGCACTATAATTGGCATTTGTGACATTATATTTGGCATTTCAGGCACTAAAATTGGCATTTGAGCAATAATATTTGGCATTTCAGGCACTATATTCGGCATTTCAGGCACTAAAATTGGCTTTTGAGACATAATATTTGGCATTTCAGGCACTATAATTGGCATTTCAGGCACTAAAATTGGCATTTGTGACATTATATTTGGCATTTCAGGCACTAAAATTGGCATTTGAGACATAATATTTGGCATTTCAGGCACTAAAATTGGCATTTGTGACATAATATTTGGCATTTCAGGCACTAAAATTGGCATTTGTGACATAATATTTGGCATTTCAGGCGCTAAAATTGGCATTTTTGACATTATATTTGGCATTTCAGGCACTAAAATTGGCATTTGTGACATTATATTTGGCATTTCAGGCACTATAATCGGCATTTCAGCCACTAAAATTGGCATTTGTGACATTATATTTGGCATTTCAGGCACTAAAATTGGCATTTCAATCACTAAAATTGGCATTTGTGACATTATATTTGGCATTTGAGGCACTAAAATTGGCATTTGAGCAATAATATTTGGCATTTCAGGCACTATATTCGGCATTTCAGGCACTAAAATTGGCTTTTGAGACATAATATTTGGCATTTCAGGCACTAAAATTGGCATTTGTGACATTATATTTGGCATTTCAGGCACTAAAATTGGCATTTGAGACATAATATTTGGCATTTCAGGCACTATTATCGGCATTTCAGGCACTAAAATTGGCATTTGAGACATAATATTTGGCATTTCAGGCACTATAATTGGCATTTCAGGCACTAAAATTGGCATTTGTGACATAATATTTGGCATTTCAGGCACTAAAATTGGCATTTGTTACATTATATTTGGCATTTCAGGCACTATAATCCGCATTTCAGGCACTAAAATTGGCATTTGTGACATTATATTTGGCATTTCAGGCACTAAAATTGGCATTTGTGACATTATATTTGGCATTTCAGGCACTAAAATTGGCATTTTTGACATTATATTTGGCATTTCAGGCACTATAATCGGCATTTCAGGCACTAAAATTGGCATTTGTGACATAATATTTGGCATTTCAGGCACTAAAATTGGCATTTGTGACATAATATTTGGCATTTCAGGCACTAAAATTGGCATTTTTGACATTATATTTGGCATTTCAGGCACTAAAATTGGTATTTGTGACATTATATTTGGCATTTCAGGCACTATAATCGGCATTTCAGGCACTAAAATTGGTATTTGTGACATTATATTTGGCATTTCAGGCACTATAATTGGCATTTCAGGCACTAAAATTGGCATTTGAGACATAATATTTGGCATTTCAGGCACTATAATTGGCATTTGTGACATTATATTTGGCATTTCAGGCACTAAAATTGGCATTTGTGACATTCTATTTGGCATTTGTGACATAATATTTGGCATTTTAGACACTATAATTGGCATTTCAGACACAAAAATTTGCATTTGTGACATTATATTTGGCATTTCAGGCACTAAAATTGGCATTTGTGACGTAATATTTGGCATTTCAGGCACTAAAATTGGCATTTGAGACATAATATTTGGCATTTCAGGCACTATAATTGGCATTTCAGGCACTAAAATTGGCATTTGAGAAATAATAATTGGCATTTCAAGCACTATAATTGGCATTTCAGGCACTAAAATTGGCATTTGTGACATTATATTTGGCATTTCAGGCACTAAAATTGGCATTTGAGACATAATATTTGGCATTTCAGGCAATAAAATTGGCATTTGTGACATAATATTTGGCATTTCAGGCACTAAAATTGGCATTTGTGACATTATATTTGGCATTTCAGGCACTAAAATTGGCATTTGAGACATAATATTTGGCATTTCAGGCACTATAATCGGCATTTCAGGCACTAAAATTGGCTTTTGAGACATAATATTTGGCATTTCAGGCACTATAATTGGCATTTCAGGCACTAAAATTGGCATTTGTGACATTATATTTAGCATTTCAGGCACTAAAATTGGCATTTGAGACATAATATTTGGCATTTCAGGCACTATAATTGGCATTTGTGACATTATATTTGGCATTTCAGGCACTAAAATTGGCATTTGAGACATAATATTTGGCATTTCAGGCACTATAATTGGCATTTCAGGCACTAAAATTGGCATTTGAGACATAATATTTGGCATTTCAGGCACTATAATTGGCATTTGTGACATTATATTTGGCATTTCAGGCACTAAAATTGGCATTTGTGACATTCTATTTGGCATTTGTGACATAATATTTGGCATTTTAGACACTATAATTGGCATTTCAGACACAAAAATTTGCATTTGTGACATTATATTTGGCATTTCAGGCACTAAAATTGGCATTTGTGACGTAATATTTGGCATTTCAGGCACTAAAATTGGCATTTGAGACATAATATTTGGCATTTCAGGCACTATAATTGGCATTTCAGGCACTAAAATTGGCATTTGAGAAATAATAATTGGCATTTCAAGCACTATAATTGGCATTTCAGGCACTAAAATTGGCATTTGTGACATTATATTTGGCATTTCAGGCACTAAAATTGGCATTTGAGACATAATATTTGGCATTTCAGGCAATAAAATTGGCATTTGTGACATAATATTTGGCATTTCAGGCACTAAAATTGGCATTTGTGACATTATATTTGGCATTTCAGGCACTAAAATTGGCATTTGAGACATAATATTTGGCATTTCAGGCACTATAATCGGCATTTCAGGCACTAAAATTGGCTTTTGAGACATAATATTTGGCATTTCAGGCACTATAATTGGCATTTCAGGCACTAAAATTGGCATTTGAGACATAATATTTGGCATTTCAGGCACTATAATTGGCATTTGTGACATTATATTTGGCATTTCAGGCACTATAATCGGCATTTCAGGCACTAAAATTGGCATTTGTGACATAATATTTGGCATTTCAGGCACTAAAATTGGCATTTGTGACATTATATTTGGCATTTCAGGCACTAAAATTGGCATTTGAGACCTAATATTTGGCATTTCAGGCACTATAATTGGCATTTGTGACATTATATTTGGCATTTCAGGCACTAAAATTGGCATTTGTGGCATTATATTTGGCATTTCAGGCACTACAATTGGCATTTGAGACATAATATTTGGCATTTCAGGCACTATAATTGGCATTTGTGACATAATATTTGGCATTTTAGACACTATAATTGGCATTTCAGGCACTAAAATTGGGATTTGAGACATAATATTTGTCATTTCAGGCACTAAAATTGGCATTTGTGACATAATATTTGGCATTTCAGGCACTATAATTGGCATTTGTGACATTATATTTGGCATTTCAGGCACTATAATCGGCATTTCAGGCACTAAAATTGGCATTTGTGACATAATATTTGGCATTTCAGGCACTAAAATTGGCATTTGTGACATTATATTTGGCATTTCAGGCACTAAAATTGGCATTTGAGACCTAATATTTGGCATTTCAGGCACTATAATTGGCATTTGTGACATTATATTTGGCATTTCAGGCACTAAAATTGGCATTTGTGGCATTATATTTGGCATTTCAGGCACTACAATTGGCATTTGAGACATAATATTTGGCATTTCAGGCACTATAATTGGCATTTGTGACATAATATTTGGCATTTTAGACACTATAATTGGCATTTCAGGCACTAAAATTGGGATTTGAGACATAATATTTGTCATTTCAGGCACTAAAATTGGCATTTGTGACATAATATTTGGCATTTCAGGCACTAAAATTGGCATTTGTGACATAATATTTGGCATTTCAGGCGCTAAAATTGGCATTTTTGACATTATATTTGGCATTTCAGGCACTATAACTGGCATTTCAGACACAAAAATTTGCATTTGTGACATTATATTTGGCATTTCAGGCACTAAAATTGGCATTTGTGACGTAATATTTGGCATTTCAGGCACTAAAATTGGCATTTGAGACATAATATTTGGCATTTCAGGCACTATAATTGGCATTTCAGGCACTAAAATTGGCATTTGAGAAATAATAATTGGCATTTCAGGCACTATAATTGGCATTTCAGGCACTAAAATTGGCATTTGTGACATTATATTTGGCATTTCAGGCACTATAATCGGCATTTCAGGCACTAAAATTGGCTTTTGAGACATAATATTTGGCATTTCAGGCACTATAATTGGCATTTCAGGCACTAAAATTGGCATTTGTGGCATTATATTTGGCATTTCAGGCACTAAAATTGGCATTTTTGACATAATATTTGGCATTTCAGGCACTAAAATTGGCATTTGTGACATTATATTTGGCATTTCAGGCACTAAAATTGGCATTTCAGGCACTAAAATTGGCATTTGTGACATTATATTTGGCATTTCAGGCACTAAAATTGGCATTTGAGACATAATATTTGGCATTTCAGGCACTATAGTCGGCATTTCAGGCACTAAAATTGGCTGTTGAGACATAATATTTGGCATTTCAGGCACTATAATTGGCATTTCAGGCACTAAAATTGGCATTTGTGACATTATATTTGGCATTTCAGGCACTAAAATTGGCATTTGAGACATAATATTTGGCATTTCAGGCACTATAATCGGCATTTCAGGCACTAAAATTGGCATTTGTGACATTATATTTGGCATTTCAGGTACTAAAATTGGCATTTGTGACATAATATTTGGCATTTCAGGCACTAAAATTGGCATTTCAGGCACTATAATCGGCATTTCAGGCACTAAAATTGGCATTTGTGACATTATATTTGGCATTTCAGGTACTAAAATTGGCATTTGTGACATAATATTTGGCATTTCAGGCACTAAAATTGGCATTTCAGGCACTATAATCGGCATTTCAGGCACTAAAATTGGCATTTGTGACATTATATTTGGCATTTCAGGCACTAAAATTGGCATTTTTGACATTATATTTGGCATTTCAGGCACTATAATCGGCATTTCAGGCACTAAAATTGGCATTTGTGACATTATATTTGCCATTTCAGGCACTAAAATTGGCATTTCAGGCACTATAATTGGCATTTGTGACATTATATTTGGCATTTCAGGCACTAAAATTGGCATTTGAGACATAATATTTGGCATTTCAGGCACTATAATCGGCATTTCAGGCACTAAAATTGGCTTTTGAGACATAATATTTGGCATTTCAGGCACTATAATTGGCATTTCAGGCACTAAAATTGGCATTTGTGACATTATATTTGGCATTTCAGGCACTAAAATTGGCATTTGAGACATAATATTTGGCATTTCAGGCCCTATAATTGACATTTCAGGCACTAAAATTGGCATTTGAGACATAATATTTGGCATTTCAGGCACTATAATTGGCATTTGTGACATTATATTTGGCATTTCAGGCACTAAAATTGGCATTTGAGACATAATATTTGGCATTTCAGGCACTATAATTGGCATTTCAGGCACTAAAATTGGCATTTGAGACATAATATTTGGCATTTCAGGCACTATAATTGGCATTTGTGACATTATATTTGGCATTTCAGGCACTAAAATTGGCATTTGTGACATTCTATTTGGCATCTGTGACATAATATTTGGCATTTTAGACACTATAATTGGCATTTCAGACACAAAAATTTGCATTTGTGACATTATATTTGGCATTTCAGGCACTAAAATTGGCATTTGTGACGTAATATTTGGCATTTCAGGCACTAAAATTGGCATTTGAGACATAATATTTGGCATTTCAGGCACTATAATTGGCATTTCAGGCACTAAAATTGGCATTTGAGAAATAATAATTGGCATTTCAAGCACTATAATTGGCATTTCAGGCACTAAAATTGGCATTTGTGACATTATATTTGGCATTTCAGGCACTAAAATTGGCATTTGAGACATAATATTTGGCATTTCAGGCACTAAAATTGGCATTTGTGACATAATATTTGGCATTTCAGGCACTAAAATTGGCATTTGTGACATTATATTTGGCATTTCAGGCACTAAAATTGGCATTTGAGACATAATATTTGGCATTTCAGGCACTATAATCGGCATTTCAGGCACTAAAATTGGCTTTTGAGACATAATATTTGGCATTTCAGGCACTATAATTGGCATTTCAGGCACTAAAATTGGCATTTGTGACATTATATTTAGCATTTCAGGCACTAAAATTGGCATTTGAGACATAATATTTGGCATTTCAGGCACTATAATTGACATTTCAGGCACTAAAATTGGCATTTGAGACATAATATTTGGCATTTCAGGCACTATAATTGGCATTTGTGACATTATATTTGGCATTTGTGACATAATATTTGGCATTTTAGACACTATAATTGGCATTTCAGACACAAAAATTTGCATTTGTGACATTATATTTGGCATTTCAGGCACTAAAATTGGCATTTGTGACGTAATATTTGGCATTTCAGGCACTAAAATTGGCATTTGAGACATAATATTTGGCATTTCAGGCACTATAATTGGCATTTCAGGCACTAAAATTGGCATTTGAGAAATAATAATTGGCATTTCAGGCACTATAATTGGCATTTCAGGCACTAAAATTGGCATTTGTGACATTATATTTGGCATTTCAGGCACTAAAATTGGCATTTGAGACATAATATTTGGCATTTCAGGCACTATAATTGGCATTTGTGACATTATATTTGGCATTTCAGGCACTATAATCGGCATTTCAGGCACTAAAATTGGCATTTGTGACATAATATTTGGCATTTCAGGCACTAAAATTGGCATTTGTGACATTATATTTGGCATTTCAGGCACTAAAATTGGCATTTGAGACATAATATTTGGCATTTCAGGCACTATAATTGGCATTTGTGACATTATATTTGGCATTTCAGGCACTAAAATTGGCATTTGAGACATAATATTTGGCATTTCAGGCACTATAATTGGCATTTCAGGCACTAAAATTGGCATTTGAGACATAATATTTGGCATTTCAGGCACTATAATTGGCATTTGTGACATTATATTTGGCATTTCAGGCACTAAAATTGGCATTTGTGACATTCTATTTGGCATTTGTGACATAATATTTGGCATTTTAGACACTATAATTGGCATTTCAGACACAAAAATTTGCATTTGTGACATTATATTTGGCATTTCAGGCACTAAAATTGGCATTTGTGACGTAATATTTGGCATTTCAGGCACTAAAATTGGCATTTGAGACATAATATTTGGCATTTCAGGCACTATAATTGGCATTTCAGGCACTAAAATTGGCATTTGAGAAATAATAATTGGCATTTCAAGCACTATAATTGGCATTTCAGGCACTAAAATTGGCATTTGTGACATTATATTTGGCATTTCAGGCACTAAAATTGGCATTTGAGACATAATATTTGGCATTTCAGGCAATAAAATTGGCATTTGTGACATAATATTTGGCATTTCAGGCACTAAAATTGGCATTTGTGACATTATATTTGGCATTTCAGGCACTAAAATTGGCATTTGAGACATAATATTTGGCATTTCAGGCACTATAATCGGCATTTCAGGCACTAAAATTGGCTTTTGAGACATAATATTTGGCATTTCAGGCACTATAATTGGCATTTCAGGCACTAAAATTGGCATTTGTGACATTATATTTAGCATTTCAGGCACTAAAATTGGCATTTGAGACATAATATTTGGCATTTCAGGCACTATAATTGACATTTCAGGCACTAAAATTGGCATTTGAGACATAATATTTGGCATTTCAGGCACTATAATTGGCATTTGTGACATTATATTTGGCATTTGTGACATAATATTTGGCATTTTAGACACTATAATTGGCATTTCAGACACAAAAATTTGCATTTGTGACATTATATTTGGCATTTCAGGCACTAAAATTGGCATTTGTGACGTAATATTTGGCATTTCAGGCACTAAAATTGGCATTTGAGACATAATATTTGGCATTTCAGGCACTATAATTGGCATTTCAGGCACTAAAATTGGCATTTGAGAAATAATAATTGGCATTTCAGGCACTATAATTGGCATTTCAGGCACTAAAATTGGCATTTGTGACATTATATTTGGCATTTCAGGCACTAAAATTGGCATTTGAGACATAATATTTGGCATTTCAGGCACTATAATTGGCATTTGTGACATTATATTTGGCATTTCAGGCACTATAATCGGCATTTCAGGCACTAAAATTGGCATTTGTGACATAATATTTGGCATTTCAGGCACTAAAATTGGCATTTGTGACATTATATTTGGCATTTCAGGCACTAAAATTGGCATTTGAGACCTAATATTTGGCATTTCAGGCACTATAATTGGCATTTGTGACATTATATTTGGCATTTCAGGCACTAAAATTGGCATTTGTGGCATTATATTTGGCATTTCAGGCACTACAATTGGCATTTGAGACATAATATTTGGCATTTCAGGCACTATAATTGGCATTTGTGACATAATATTTGGCATTTTAGACACTATAATTGGCATTTCAGGCACTAAAATTGGGATTTGAGACATAATATTTGTCATTTCAGGCACTAAAATTGGCATTTGTGACATAATATTTGGCATTTCAGGCACTAAAATTGGCATTTGTGACATAATATTTGGCATTTCAGGCGCTAAAATTGGCATTTTTGACATTATATTTGGCATTTCAGGCACTATAACTGGCATTTCAGACACAAAAATTTGCATTTGTGACATTATATTTGGCATTTCAGGCACTAAAATTGGCATTTGTGACGTAATATTTGGCATTTCAGGCACTAAAATTGGCATTTGAGACATAATATTTGGCATTTCAAGCACTATAATTGGCATTTCAGGCACTAAAATTGGCATTTGAGAAATAATAATTGGCATTTCAGGCACTATAATTGGCATTTCAGGCACTAAAATTGGCATTTGTGACATTATATTTGGCATTTCAGGCACTATAATCGGCATTTCAGGCACTAAAATTGGCTTTTGAGACATAATATTTGGCATTTCAGGCACTATAATTGGCATTTCAGGCACTAAAATTGGCATTTGTGACATTATATTTGGCATTTCAGGCACTAAAATTGGCATTTTTGACATAATATTTGGCATTTCAGGCACTAAAATTGGCATTTGTGACATTATATTTGGCATTTCAGGCACTAAAATTGGCATTTCAGGCACTAAAATTGGCATTTGTGACATTATATTTGGCATTTCAGGCACTAAAATTGGCATTTGAGACATAATATTTGGCATTTCAGGCACTATAGTCGGCATTTCAGGCACTAAAATTGGCTGTTGAGACATAATATTTGGCATTTCAGGCACTATAATTGGCATTTCAGGCACTAAAATTGGCATTTGTGACATTATATTTGGCATTTCAGGCACTAAAATTGGCATTTGAGACATAATATTTGGCATTTCAGGCACTATAATCGGCATTTCAGGCACTAAAATTGGCATTTGTGACATTATATTTGGCATTTCAGGTACTAAAATTGGCATTTGTGACATAATATTTGGCATTTCAGGCACTAAAATTGGCATTTCAGGCACTATAATCGGCATTTCAGGCACTAAAATTGGCATTTGTGACATTATATTTGGCATTTCAGGTACTAAAATTGGCATTTGTGACATAATATTTGGCATTTCAGGCACTAAAATTGGCATTTCAGGCACTATAATCGGCATTTCAGGCACTAAAATTGGCATTTGTGACATTATATTTGGCATTTCAGGCACTAAAATTGGCATTTTTGACATTATATTTGGCATTTCAGGCACTATAATCGGCATTTCAGGCACTAAAATTGGCATTTGTGACATTATATTTGCCATTTCAGGCACTAAAATTGGCATTTCAGGCACTATAATTGGCATTTGTGACATTATATTTGGCATTTCAGGCACTAAAATTGGCATTTGAGACATAATATTTGGCATTTCAGGCACTATAATCGGCATTTCAGGCACTAAAATTGGCTTTTGAGACATAATATTTGGCATTTCAGGCACTATAATTGGCATTTCAGGCACTAAAATTGGCATTTGTGACATTATATTTGGCATTTCAGGCACTAAAATTGGCATTTGAGACATAATATTTGGCATTTCAGGCAATAAAATTGGCATTTGTGACATAATATTTGGCATTTCAGGCACTAAAATTGGCATTTGTGACATTATATTTGGCATTTCAGGCACTAAAATTGGCATTTGAGACATAATATTTGGCATTTCAGGCACTATAATCGGCATTTCAGGCACTAAAATTGGCTTTTGAGACATAATATTTGGCATTTCAGGCACTATAATTGGCATTTCAGGCACTAAAATTGGCATTTGTGACATTATATTTAGCATTTCAGGCACTAAAATTGGCATTTGAGACATAATATTTGGCATTTCAGGCACTATAATTGACATTTCAGGCACTAAAATTGGCATTTGAGACATAATATTTGGCATTTCAGGCACTATAATTGGCATTTGTGACATTATATTTGGCATTTGTGACATAATATTTGGCATTTTAGACACTATAATTGGCATTTCAGACACAAAAATTTGCATTTGTGACATTATATTTGGCATTTCAGGCACTAAAATTGGCATTTGTGACGTAATATTTGGCATTTCAGGCACTAAAATTGGCATTTGAGACATAATATTTGGCATTTCAGGCACTATAATTGGCATTTCAGGCACTAAAATTGGCATTTGAGAAATAATAATTGGCATTTCAGGCACTATAATTGGCATTTCAGGCACTAAAATTGGCATTTGTGACATTATATTTGGCATTTCAGGCACTAAAATTGGCATTTGAGACATAATATTTGGCATTTCAGGCACTATAATTGGCATTTGTGACATTATATTTGGCATTTCAGGCACTATAATCGGCATTTCAGGCACTAAAATTGGCATTTGTGACATAATATTTGGCATTTCAGGCACTAAAATTGGCATTTGTGACATTATATTTGGCATTTCAGGCACTAAAATTGGCATTTGAGACCTAATATTTGGCATTTCAGGCACTATAATTGGCATTTGTGACATTATATTTGGCATTTCAGGCACTAAAATTGGCATTTGTGGCATTATATTTGGCATTTCAGGCACTACAATTGGCATTTGAGACATAATATTTGGCATTTCAGGCACTATAATTGGCATTTGTGACATAATATTTGGCATTTTAGACACTATAATTGGCATTTCAGGCACTAAAATTGGGATTTGAGACATAATATTTGTCATTTCAGGCACTAAAATTGGCATTTGTGACATAATATTTGGCATTTCAGGCACTAAAATTGGCATTTGTGACATAATATTTGGCATTTCAGGCGCTAAAATTGGCATTTTTGACATTATATTTGGCATTTCAGGCACTATAACTGGCATTTCAGACACAAAAATTTGCATTTGTGACATTATATTTGGCATTTCAGGCACTAAAATTGGCATTTGTGACGTAATATTTGGCATTTCAGGCACTAAAATTGGCATTTGAGACATAATATTTGGCATTTCAAGCACTATAATTGGCATTTCAGGCACTAAAATTGGCATTTGAGAAATAATAATTGGCATTTCAGGCACTATAATTGGCATTTCAGGCACTAAAATTGGCATTTGTGACATTATATTTGGCATTTCAGGCACTATAATCGGCATTTCAGGCACTAAAATTGGCTTTTGAGACATAATATTTGGCATTTCAGGCACTATAATTGGCATTTCAGGCACTAAAATTGGCATTTGTGACATTATATTTGGCATTTCAGGCACTAAAATTGGCATTTTTGACATAATATTTGGCATTTCAGGCACTAAAATTGGCATTTGTGACATTATATTTGGCATTTCAGGCACTAAAATTGGCATTTCAGGCACTAAAATTGGCATTTGTGACATTATATTTGGCATTTCAGGCACTAAAATTGGCATTTGAGACATAATATTTGGCATTTCAGGCACTATAGTCGGCATTTCAGGCACTAAAATTGGCTGTTGAGACATAATATTTGGCATTTCAGGCACTATAATTGGCATTTCAGGCACTAAAATTGGCATTTGTGACATTATATTTGGCATTTCAGGCACTAAAATTGGCATTTGAGACATAATATTTGGCATTTCAGGCACTATAATCGGCATTTCAGGCACTAAAATTGGCATTTGTGACATTATATTTGGCATTTCAGGTACTAAAATTGGCATTTGTGACATAATATTTGGCATTTCAGGCACTAAAATTGGCATTTCAGGCACTATAATCGGCATTTCAGGCACTAAAATTGGCATTTGTGACATTATATTTGGCATTTCAGGTACTAAAATTGGCATTTGTGACATAATATTTGGCATTTCAGGCACTAAAATTGGCATTTCAGGCACTATAATCGGCATTTCAGGCACTAAAATTGGCATTTGTGACATTATATTTGGCATTTCAGGCACTAAAATTGGCATTTTTGACATTATATTTGGCATTTCAGGCACTATAATCGGCATTTCAGGCACTAAAATTGGCATTTGTGACATTATATTTGCCATTTCAGGCACTAAAATTGGCATTTCAGGCACTATAATTGGCATTTGTGACATTATATTTGGCATTTCAGGCACTAAAATTGGCATTTGAGACATAATATTTGGCATTTCAGGCACTATAATCGGCATTTCAGGCACTAAAATTGGCTTTTGAGACATAATATTTGGCATTTCAGGCACTATAATTGGCATTTCAGGCACTAAAATTGGCATTTGTGACATTATATTTGGCATTTCAGGCACTAAAATTGGCATTTGAGACATAATATTTGGCATTTCAGGCACTATAATTGACATTTCAGGCACTAAAATTGGCATTTGAGACATAATATTTGGCATTTCAGGCACTATAATTGGCATTTGTGACATTATATTTGGCATTTCAGGCACTAAAATTGGCATTTGAGACATAATATTTGGCATTTCAGGCACTATAATTGGCATTTCAGGCACTAAAATTGGCATTTGAGACATAATATTTGGCATTTCAGGCACTATAATTGGCATTTGTGACATTATATTTGGCATTTCAGGCACTAAAATTGGCATTTGTGACATTCTATTTGGCATTTGTGACATAATATTTGGCATTTTAGACACTATAATTGGCATTTCAGACACAAAAATTTGCATTTGTGACATTATATTTGGCATTTCAGGCACTAAAATTGGCATTTGTGACGTAATATTTGGCATTTCAGGCACTAAAATTGGCATTTGAGACATAATATTTGGCATTTCAGGCACTATAATTGGCATTTCAGGCACTAAAATTGGCATTTGAGAAATAATAATTGGCATTTCAAGCACTATAATTGGCATTTCAGGCACTAAAATTGGCATTTGTGACATTATATTTGGCATTTCAGGCACTAAAATTGGCATTTGAGACATAATATTTGGCATTTCAGGCACTAAAATTGGCATTTGTGACATAATATTTGGCATTTCAGGCACTAAAATTGGCATTTGTGACATTATATTTGGCATTTCAGGCACTAAAATTGGCATTTGAGACATAATATTTGGCATTTCAGGCACTATAATCGGCATTTCAGGCACTAAAATTGGCTTTTGAGACATAATATTTGGCATTTCAGGCACTATAATTGGCATTTCAGGCACTAAAATTGGCATTTGTGACATTATATTTAGCATTTCAGGCACTAAAATTGGCATTTGAGACATAATATTTGGCATTTCAGGCACTATAATTGACATTTCAGGCACTAAAATTGGCATTTGAGACATAATATTTGGCATTTCAGGCACTATAATTGGCATTTGTGACATTATATTTGGCATTTGTGACATAATATTTGGCATTTTAGACACTATAATTGGCATTTCAGACACAAAAATTTGCATTTGTGACATTATATTTGGCATTTCAGGCACTAAAATTGGCATTTGTGACGTAATATTTGGCATTTCAGGCACTAAAATTGGCATTTGAGACATAATATTTGGCATTTCAGGCACTATAATTGGCATTTCAGGCACTAAAATTGGCATTTCAGGCACTAAAATTGGCATTTGTGACATTATATTTGGCATTTCAGGCACTAAAATTGGCATTTGAGACATAATATTTGGCATTTCAGGCACTATAATTGGCATTTGTGACATTATATTTGGCATTTCAGGCACTATAATCGGCATTTCAGGCACTAAAATTGGCATTTGTGACATAATATTTGGCATTTCAGGCACTAAAATTGGCATTTGTGACATTATATTTGGCATTTCAGGCACTATAATTGGCATTTGTGACATTATATTTGGCATTTGTGACATAATATTTGGCATTTTAGACACTATAATTGGCATTTCAGACACAAAAATTTGCATTTGTGACATTATATTTGGCATTTCAGGCACTAAAATTGGCATTTGTGACGTAATATTTGGCATTTCAGGCACTAAAATTGGCATTTGAGACATAATATTTGGCATTTCAGGCACTATAATTGGCATTTCAGGCACTAAAATTGGCATTTCAGGCACTAAAATTGGCATTTGTGACATTATATTTGGCATTTCAGGCACTAAAATTGGCATTTGAGACATAATATTTGGCATTTCAGGCACTATAATTGGCATTTGTGACATTATATTTGGCATTTCAGGCACTAAAATTGGCATTTGTGACATTATATTTGGCATTTCAGGCACTAAAATTGGCATTTGAGACATAATATTTGGCATTTCAGGCACTAAAATTGGCATTTGTGACATAATATTTGGCATTTCAGGCACTAAAATTGGCATTTGTGACATTATATTTGGCATTTCAGGCACTAAAATTGGCATTTGAGACATAATATTTGGCATTTCAGGCACTATAATCGGCATTTCAGGCACTAAAATTGGCTTTTGAGACATAATATTTGGCATTTCAGGCACTATAATTGGCATTTCAGGCACTAAAATTGGCATTTGTGACATTATATTTGGCATTTCAGGCACTAAAATTGGCATTTGAGACATAATATTTGGCATTTCAGGCACTATAATTGACATTTCAGGCACTAAAATTGGCATTTGAGACATAATATTTGGCATTTCAGGCACTATAATTGGCATTTGTGACATTATATTTGGCATTTCAGGCACTAAAATTGGCATTTGAGACATAATATTTGGCATTTCAGGCACTATAATTGGCATTTCAGGCACTAAAATTGGCATTTGAGACATAATATTTGGCATTTCAGGCACTATAATTGGCATTTGTGACATTATATTTGGCATTTCAGGCACTAAAATTGGCATTTGTGACATTCTATTTGGCATTTGTGACATAATATTTGGCATTTTAGACACTATAATTGGCATTTCAGACACAAAAATTTGCATTTGTGACATTATATTTGGCATTTCAGGCACTAAAATTGGCATTTCAGGCACTAAAATTGGCATTTGTGACGTAATATTTGGCATTTCAGGCACTAAAATTGGCATTTGAGACATAATATTTGGCATTTCAGGCACTATAATTGGCATTTCAGGCACTAAAATTGGCATTTGAGAAATAATAATTGGCATTTCAAGCACTATAATTGGCATTTCAGGCACTAAAATTGGCATTTGTGACATTATATTTGGCATTTCAGGCACTAAAATTGGCATTTGAGACATAATATTTGGCATTTCAGGCACTAAAATTGGCATTTGTGACATAATATTTGGCATTTCAGGCACTAAAATTGGCATTTGTGACATTATATTTGGCATTTCAGGCACTAAAATTGGCATTTGAGACATAATATTTGGCATTTCAGGCACTATAGTCGGCATTTCAGGCACTAAAATTGGCTGTTGAGACATAATATTTGGCATTTCAGGCACTATAATTGGCATTTCAGGCACTAAAATTGGCATTTGTGACATTATATTTGGCATTTCAGGCACTAAAATTGGCATTTGAGACATAATATTTGGCATTTCAGGCACTATAATCGGCATTTCAGGCACTAAAATTGGCATTTGTGACATTATATTTGGCATTTCAGGTACTAAAATTGGCATTTGTGACATAATATTTGGCATTTCAGGCACTAAAATTGGCATTTCAGGCACTATAATCGGCATTTCAGGCACTAAAATTGGCATTTGTGACATTATATTTGGCATTTCAGGTACTAAAATTGGCATTTGTGACATAATATTTGGCATTTCAGGCACTAAAATTGGCATTTCAGGCACTATAATCGGCATTTCAGGCACTAAAATTGGCATTTGTGACATTATATTTGGCATTTCAGGCACTAAAATTGGCATTTTTGACATTATATTTGGCATTTCAGGCACTATAATCGGCATTTCAGGCACTAAAATTGGCATTTGTGACATTATATTTGCCATTTCAGGCACTAAAATTGGCATTTCAGGCACTATAATTGGCATTTGTGACATTATATTTGGCATTTCAGGCACTAAAATTGGCATTTGAGCAATAATATTTGGCAATTCAGGCACTATATTCGGCATTTCAGGCACTAAAATTGGCTTTTGAGACATAATATTTGGCATTTCAGGCACTATAATTGGCATTTCAGGCACTAAAATTGGCATTTGTGACATTATATTTGGCATTTCAGGCACTAAAATTGGCATTTGAGACATAATATTTGGCATTTCAGGCACTATTATCGGCATTTCAGGCACTAAAATTGGCATTTGAGACATAATATTTGGCATTTCAGGCACTATAATTGGCATTTCAGGCACTAAAATTGGCATTTGTGACATAATATTTGGCATTTCAGGCACTAAAATTGGCATTTGTGACATAATATTTGGCATTTCAGGCACTAAAATTGGCATTTGTGACATTATATTTGGCATTTCAGGCACTAAAATTGGCATTTGTGACATTATATTTGGCATTTCAGGCACTAAAATTGGCATTTGAGACATAATATTTGGCATTTCAGGCACTAAAATTGGCATTTGTGACATAATATTTGGCATTTCAGGCACTAAAATTGGCATTTGTGACATTATATTTGGCATTTCAGGCACTAAAATTGGCATTTGAGACATAATATTTGGCATTTCAGGCACTATAATCGGCATTTCAGGCACTAAAATTGGCTTTTGAGACATAATATTTGGCATTTCAGGCACTATAATTGGCATTTCAGGCACTAAAATTGGCATTTGTGACATTATATTTGGCATTTCAGGCACTAAAATTGGCATTTGAGACATAATATTTGGCATTTCAGGCACTATAATTGACATTTCAGGCACTAAAATTGGCATTTGAGACATAATATTTGGCATTTCAGGCACTATAATTGGCATTTGTGACATTATATTTGGCATTTCAGGCACTAAAATTGGCATTTGAGACATAATATTTGGCATTTCAGGCACTATAATTGGCATTTCAGGCACTAAAATTGGCATTTGAGACATAATATTTGGCATTTCAGGCACTATAATTGGCATTTGTGACATTATATTTGGCATTTCAGGCACTAAAATTGGCATTTGTGACATTCTATTTGGCATTTGTGACATAATATTTGGCATTTTAGACACTATAATTGGCATTTCAGACACAAAAATTTGCATTTGTGACATTATATTTGGCATTTCAGGCACTAAAATTGGCATTTCAGGCACTAAAATTGGCATTTGTGACGTAATATTTGGCATTTCAGGCACTAAAATTGGCATTTGAGACATAATATTTGGCATTTCAGGCACTATAATTGGCATTTCAGGCACTAAAATTGGCATTTGAGAAATAATAATTGGCATTTCAAGCACTATAATTGGCATTTCAGGCACTAAAATTGGCATTTGTGACATTATATTTGGCATTTCAGGCACTAAAATTGGCATTTGAGACATAATATTTGGCATTTCAGGCACTAAAATTGGCATTTGTGACATAATATTTGGCATTTCAGGCACTAAAATTGGCATTTGTGACATTATATTTGGCATTTCAGGCACTAAAATTGGCATTTGAGACATAATATTTGGCATTTCAGGCACTATAATCGGCATTTCAGGCACTAAAATTGGCTTTTGAGACATAATATTTGGCATTTCAGGCACTATAATTGGCATTTCAGGCACTAAAATTGGCATTTGTGACATTATATTTAGCATTTCAGGCACTAAAATTGGCATTTGAGACATAATATTTGGCATTTCAGGCACTATAATTGACATTTCAGGCACTAAAATTGGCATTTGAGACATAATATTTGGCATTTCAGGCACTATAATTGGCATTTGTGACATTATATTTGGCATTTGTGACATAATATTTGGCATTTTAGACACTATAATTGGCATTTCAGACACAAAAATTTGCATTTGTGACATTATATTTGGCATTTCAGGCACTAAAATTGGCATTTGTGACGTAATATTTGGCATTTCAGGCACTAAAATTGGCATTTGAGACATAATATTTGGCATTTCAGGCACTATAATTGGCATTTCAGGCACTAAAATTGGCATTTGAGAAATAATAATTGGCATTTCAGGCACTATAATTGGCATTTCAGGCACTAAAATTGGCATTTGTGACATTATATTTGGCATTTCAGGCACTAAAATTGGCATTTGAGACATAATATTTGGCATTTCAGGCACTAAAATTGGCATTTGTGACATAATATTTGGCATTTCAGGCACTAAAATTGGCATTTGTGACATTATATTTGGCATTTCAGGCACTAAAATTGGCATTTGAGACCTAATATTTGGCATTTCAGGCACTATAATTGGCATTTGTGACATTATATTTGGCATTTCAGGCACTAAAATTGGCATTTGTGACATTATATTTGGCATTTCAGGCACTACAATTGGCATTTGAGACATAATATTTGGCATTTCAGGCACTATAATTGGCATTTGTGACATAATATTTGGCATTTTAGACACTATAATTGGCATTTCAGGCACTAAAATTGGGATTTGAGACATAATATTTGTCATTTCAGGCACTAAAATTGGCATTTGTGACATAATATTTGGCATTTCAGGCACTAAAATTGGCATTTGTGACATAATATTTGGCATTTCAGGCGCTAAAATTGGCATTTTTGACATTATATTTGGCATTTCAGGCACTAAAATTGGCATTTGTGACATTATATTTGGCATTTCAGGCACTAAAATTGGCATTTGAGACCTAATATTTGGCATTTCAGGCACTATAATCGGCATTTCAGGCACTAAAATTGGCATTTGTGACATTATATTTGGCATTTCAGGCACTAAAATTGGCATTTCAGGCACTAAAATTGGCATTTGTGACATTATATTTGGCATTTCAGGCACTAAAATTGGCATTTGAGACATAATATTTGGCATTTCAGGCACTATAGTCGGCATTTCAGGCACTAAAATTGGCTGTTGAGACATAATATTTGGCATTTCAGGCACTATAATTGGCATTTCAGGCACTAAAATTGGCATTTGTGACATTATATTTGGCATTTCAGGCACTAAAATTGGCATTTGAGACATAATATTTGGCATTTCAGGCACTATAATCGGCATTTCAGGCACTAAAATTGGCATTTGTGACATTATATTTGGCATTTCAGGTACTAAAATTGGCATTTGTGACATAATATTTGGCATTTCAGGCACTAAAATTGGCATTTCAGGCACTATAATCGGCATTTCAGGCACTAAAATTGGCATTTGTGACATAATATTTGGCATTTCAGGCACTAAAATTGGCATTTGTGACATTATATTTGGCATTTCAGGCACTATAATCCGCATTTCAGGCACTAAAATTGGCATTTGTGACATTATATTTGGCATTTCAGGCACTAAAATTGGTATTTCAGGCACTATAATTGGCATTTGTGACATTATATTTGGCATTTAATGCACTAAAATTGGCATTTGAGACATAATATTTGGCATTTCAGGCACTATAATTGGCATTTCAGGCACTAAAATTGGCATTTGAGACATAATATTTGGCATTTCAGGCACTATAATTGGCATTTGTGACATTATATTTGGCATTTCAGGCACTAAAATTGGCATTTGTGACATTATATTTGGCATTTGTGACATAATATTTGGCATTTTAGACACTATAATTGGCATTTCAGACACAAAAATTTGCATTTGTGACATTATATTTGGCATTTCAGGCACTAAAATTGGCATTTGTGACGTAATATTTGGCATTTCAGGCACTAAAATTGGCATTTGAGACATAATATTTGGCATTTCAGGCACTATAATTGGCATTTCAGGCACTAAAATTGGCATTTGAGAAATAATAATGGCATTTCAGGCACTATAATTGGCATTTCAGGCACTAAAATTGGCATTTGTGACATTATATTTGGCATTTCAGGCACTAAAATTGGCATTTTTGACATAATATTTGGCATTTCAGGCACTATAATCGGCATTTCAAGCACTAAAATTGGCATTTGTGACAGTATATTTGGCATTTCAGGCACTAAAATTGGCATTTGTGACGTAATATTTGGCATTTCAGGCACTAAAATTGGCATTTGAGACATAATATTTGGCATTTCAGGCACTATAATTGGCATTTCAGGCACTAAAATTGGCATTTGAGAAATAATAATTGGCATTTCAAGCACTATAATTGGCATTTCAGGCACTAAAATTGGCATTTGTGACATTATATTTGGCATTTCAGGCACTAAAATTGGCATTTGAGACATAATATTTGGCATTTCAGGCAATAAAATTGGCATTTGTGACATAATATTTGGCATTTCAGGCACTAAAATTGGCATTTGTGACATTATATTTGGCATTTCAGGCACTAAAATTGGCATTTCAGGCACTAAAATTGGCATTTGTGACATTATATTTGGCATTTCAGGCACTAAAATTGGCATTTGAGACATAATATTTGGCATTTCAGGCACTATAGTCGGCATTTCAGGCACTAAAATTGGCATTTGAGACATAATATTTGGCATTTCAGGCACTAAAATTGGCATTTCAGGCACTATAATCGGCATTTCAGGCACTAAAATTGGCATTTGTGACATTATATTTGGCATTTCAGGTACTAAAATTGGTATTTCAGGCACTATAATTGGCATTTGTGACATTATATTTGGCATTTAATGCACTAAAATTGGCATTTGAGACATAATATTTGGCATTTCAGGCACTATAATTGGCATTTCAGGCACTAAAATTGGCATTTGAGACATAATATTTGGCATTTCAGGCACTATAATTGGCATTTGTGACATTATATTTGGCATTTCAGGCACTAAAATTGGCATTTGTGACATTATATTTGGCATTTGTGACATAATATTTGGCATTTTAGACACTATAATTGGCATTTCAGACACAAAAATTTGCATTTGTGACATTATATTTGGCATTTCAGGCACTAAAATTGGCATTTGTGACGTAATATTTGGCATTTCAGGCACTAAAATTGGCATTTGAGACATAATATTTGGCATTTCAGGCACTATAATTGGCATTTCAGGCACTAAAATTGGCATTTGAGAAATAATAATGGCATTTCAGGCACTATAATTGGCATTTCAGGCACTAAAATTGGCATTTGTGACATTATATTTGGCATTTCAGGCACTAAAATTGGCATTTTTGACATAATATTTGGCATTTCAGGCACTATAATCGGCATTTCAAGCACTAAAATTGGCATTTGTGACATTATATTTGGCATTTCAGGCACTAAAATTGGCATTTGTGACGTAATATTTGGCATTTCAGGCACTAAAATTGGCATTTGAGACATAATATTTGGCATTTCAGGCACTATAATTGGCATTTCAGGCACTAAAATTGGCATTTGAGAAATAATAATTGGCATTTCAAGCACTATAATTGGCATTTCAGGCACTAAAATTGGCATTTGTGACATTATATTTGGCATTTCAGGCACTAAAATTGGCATTTGAGACATAATATTTGGCATTTCAGGCAATAAAATTGGCATTTGTGACATAATATTTGGCATTTCAGGCACTAAAATTGGCATTTGTGACATTATATTTGGCATTTCAGGCACTAAAATTGGCATTTCAGGCACTAAAATTGGCATTTGTGACATTATATTTGGCATTTCAGGCACTAAAATTGGCATTTGAGACATAATATTTGGCATTTCAGGCACTATAGTCGGCATTTCAGGCACTAAAATTGGCATTTGAGACATAATATTTGGCATTTCAGGCACTAAAATTGGCATTTCAGGCACTATAATCGGCATTTCAGGCACTAAAATTGGCATTTGTGACATTATATTTGGCATTTCAGGTACTAAAATTGGCATTTGTGACATAATATTTGGCATTTCAGGCACTAAAATTGGCATTTCAGGCACTATAATCGGCATTTCAGGCACTAAAATTGGCATTTGTGACATTATATTTGGCATTTCAGGCACTAAAATTGGCATTTTTGACATTATATTTGGCATTTCAGGCACTATAATCGGCATTTCAGGCACTAAAATTGGCATTTGTGACATTATATTTGCCATTTCAGGCACTAAAATTGGCATTTCAGGCACTATAATTGGCATTTGTGACATTATATTTGGCATTTCAGGCACTAAAATTGGCATTTGAGCAATAATATTTGGCAATTCAGGCACTATATTCGGCATTTCAGGCACTAAAATTGGCTTTTGAGACATAATATTTGGCATTTCAGGCACTATAATTGGCATTTCAGGCACTAAAATTGGCATTTGTGACATTATATTTGGCATTTCAGGCACTAAAATTGGCATTTGAGACATAATATTTGGCATTTCAGGCACTATTATCGGCATTTCAGGCACTAAAATTGGCATTTGAGACATAATATTTGGCATTTCAGGCACTATAATTGGCATTTCAGGCACTAAAATTGGCATTTGTGACATAATATTTGGCATTTCAGGCACTAAAATTGGCATTTGTGACATAATATTTGGCATTTCAGGCACTAAAATTGGCATTTGTGACATTATATTTGGCATTTCAGGCACTAAAATTGGCATTTGTGACATTATATTTGGCATTTCAGGCACTAAAATTGGCATTTGAGACATAATATTTGGCATTTCAGGCACTAAAATTGGCATTTGTGACATAATATTTGGCATTTCAGGCACTAAAATTGGCATTTGTGACATTATATTTGGCATTTCAGGCACTAAAATTGGCATTTGAGACATAATATTTGGCATTTCAGGCACTATAATCGGCATTTCAGGCACTAAAATTGGCTTTTGAGACATAATATTTGGCATTTCAGGCACTATAATTGGCATTTCAGGCACTAAAATTGGCATTTGTGACATTATATTTGGCATTTCAGGCACTAAAATTGGCATTTGAGACATAATATTTGGCATTTCAGGCACTATAATTGACATTTCAGGCACTAAAATTGGCATTTGAGACATAATATTTGGCATTTCAGGCACTATAATTGGCATTTGTGACATTATATTTGGCATTTCAGGCACTAAAATTGGCATTTGAGACATAATATTTGGCATTTCAGGCACTATAATTGGCATTTCAGGCACTAAAATTGGCATTTGAGACATAATATTTGGCATTTCAGGCACTATAATTGGCATTTGTGACATTATATTTGGCATTTCAGGCACTAAAATTGGCATTTGTGACATTCTATTTGGCATTTGTGACATAATATTTGGCATTTTAGACACTATAATTGGCATTTCAGACACAAAAATTTGCATTTGTGACATTATATTTGGCATTTCAGGCACTAAAATTGGCATTTCAGGCACTAAAATTGGCATTTGTGACGTAATATTTGGCATTTCAGGCACTAAAATTGGCATTTGAGACATAATATTTGGCATTTCAGGCACTATAATTGGCATTTCAGGCACTAAAATTGGCATTTGAGAAATAATAATTGGCATTTCAAGCACTATAATTGGCATTTCAGGCACTAAAATTGGCATTTGTGACATTATATTTGGCATTTCAGGCACTAAAATTGGCATTTGAGACATAATATTTGGCATTTCAGGCACTAAAATTGGCATTTGTGACATAATATTTGGCATTTCAGGCACTAAAATTGGCATTTGTGACATTATATTTGGCATTTCAGGCACTAAAATTGGCATTTGAGACATAATATTTGGCATTTCAGGCACTATAGTCGGCATTTCAGGCACTAAAATTGGCTGTTGAGACATAATATTTGGCATTTCAGGCACTATAATTGGCATTTCAGGCACTAAAATTGGCATTTGTGACATTATATTTGGCATTTCAGGCACTAAAATTGGCATTTGAGACATAATATTTGGCATTTCAGGCACTATAATCGGCATTTCAGGCACTAAAATTGGCATTTGTGACATTATATTTGGCATTTCAGGTACTAAAATTGGCATTTGTGACATAATATTTGGCATTTCAGGCACTAAAATTGGCATTTCAGGCACTATAATCGGCATTTCAGGCACTAAAATTGGCATTTGTGACATTATATTTGGCATTTCAGGTACTAAAATTGGCATTTGTGACATAATATTTGGCATTTCAGGCACTAAAATTGGCATTTCAGGCACTATAATCGGCATTTCAGGCACTAAAATTGGCATTTGTGACATTATATTTGGCATTTCAGGCACTAAAATTGGCATTTTTGACATTATATTTGGCATTTCAGGCACTATAATCGGCATTTCAGGCACTAAAATTGGCATTTGTGACATTATATTTGCCATTTCAGGCACTAAAATTGGCATTTCAGGCACTATAATTGGCATTTGTGACATTATATTTGGCATTTCAGGCACTAAAATTGGCATTTGAGCAATAATATTTGGCAATTCAGGCACTATATTCGGCATTTCAGGCACTAAAATTGGCTTTTGAGACATAATATTTGGCATTTCAGGCACTATAATTGGCATTTCAGGCACTAAAATTGGCATTTGTGACATTATATTTGGCATTTCAGGCACTAAAATTGGCATTTGAGACATAATATTTGGCATTTCAGGCACTATTATCGGCATTTCAGGCACTAAAATTGGCATTTGAGACATAATATTTGGCATTTCAGGCACTATAATTGGCATTTCAGGCACTAAAATTGGCATTTGTGACATAATATTTGGCATTTCAGGCACTAAAATTGGCATTTGTGACATAATATTTGGCATTTCAGGCACTAAAATTGGCATTTGTGACATTATATTTGGCATTTCAGGCACTAAAATTGGCATTTGTGACATTATATTTGGCATTTCAGGCACTAAAATTGGCATTTGAGACATAATATTTGGCATTTCAGGCACTAAAATTGGCATTTGTGACATAATATTTGGCATTTCAGGCACTAAAATTGGCATTTGTGACATTATATTTGGCATTTCAGGCACTAAAATTGGCATTTGAGACATAATATTTGGCATTTCAGGCACTATAATCGGCATTTCAGGCACTAAAATTGGCTTTTGAGACATAATATTTGGCATTTCAGGCACTATAATTGGCATTTCAGGCACTAAAATTGGCATTTGTGACATTATATTTGGCATTTCAGGCACTAAAATTGGCATTTGAGACATAATATTTGGCATTTCAGGCACTATAATTGACATTTCAGGCACTAAAATTGGCATTTGAGACATAATATTTGGCATTTCAGGCACTATAATTGGCATTTGTGACATTATATTTGGCATTTCAGGCACTAAAATTGGCATTTGAGACATAATATTTGGCATTTCAGGCACTATAATTGGCATTTCAGGCACTAAAATTGGCATTTGAGACATAATATTTGGCATTTCAGGCACTATAATTGGCATTTGTGACATTATATTTGGCATTTCAGGCACTAAAATTGGCATTTGTGACATTCTATTTGGCATTTGTGACATAATATTTGGCATTTTAGACACTATAATTGGCATTTCAGACACAAAAATTTGCATTTGTGACATTATATTTGGCATTTCAGGCACTAAAATTGGCATTTCAGGCACTAAAATTGGCATTTGTGACGTAATATTTGGCATTTCAGGCACTAAAATTGGCATTTGAGACATAATATTTGGCATTTCAGGCACTATAATTGGCATTTCAGGCACTAAAATTGGCATTTGAGAAATAATAATTGGCATTTCAAGCACTATAATTGGCATTTCAGGCACTAAAATTGGCATTTGTGACATTATATTTGGCATTTCAGGCACTAAAATTGGCATTTGAGACATAATATTTGGCATTTCAGGCACTAAAATTGGCATTTGTGACATAATATTTGGCATTTCAGGCACTAAAATTGGCATTTGTGACATTATATTTGGCATTTCAGGCACTAAAATTGGCATTTGAGACATAATATTTGGCATTTCAGGCACTATAATCGGCATTTCAGGCACTAAAATTGGCTTTTGAGACATAATATTTGGCATTTCAGGCACTATAATTGGCATTTCAGGCACTAAAATTGGCATTTGTGACATTATATTTAGCATTTCAGGCACTAAAATTGGCATTTGAGACATAATATTTGGCATTTCAGGCACTATAATTGACATTTCAGGCACTAAAATTGGCATTTGAGACATAATATTTGGCATTTCAGGCACTATAATTGGCATTTGTGACATTATATTTGGCATTTGTGACATAATATTTGGCATTTTAGACACTATAATTGGCATTTCAGACACAAAAATTTGCATTTGTGACATTATATTTGGCATTTCAGGCACTAAAATTGGCATTTGTGACGTAATATTTGGCATTTCAGGCACTAAAATTGGCATTTGAGACATAATATTTGGCATTTCAGGCACTATAATTGGCATTTCAGGCACTAAAATTGGCATTTGAGAAATAATAATTGGCATTTCAGGCACTATAATTGGCATTTCAGGCACTAAAATTGGCATTTGTGACATTATATTTGGCATTTCAGGCACTAAAATTGGCATTTGAGACATAATATTTGGCATTTCAGGCACTAAAATTGGCATTTGTGACATAATATTTGGCATTTCAGGCACTAAAATTGGCATTTGTGACATTATATTTGGCATTTCAGGCACTAAAATTGGCATTTGAGACCTAATATTTGGCATTTCAGGCACTATAATTGGCATTTGTGACATTATATTTGGCATTTCAGGCACTAAAATTGGCATTTGTGACATTATATTTGGCATTTCAGGCACTACAATTGGCATTTGAGACATAATATTTGGCATTTCAGGCACTATAATTGGCATTTGTGACATAATATTTGGCATTTTAGACACTATAATTGGCATTTCAGGCACTAAAATTGGGATTTGAGACATAATATTTGTCATTTCAGGCACTAAAATTGGCATTTGTGACATAATATTTGGCATTTCAGGCACTAAAATTGGCATTTGTGACATAATATTTGGCATTTCAGGCGCTAAAATTGGCATTTTTGACATTATATTTGGCATTTCAGGCACTAAAATTGGCATTTGTGACATTATATTTGGCATTTCAGGCACTAAAATTGGCATTTGAGACCTAATATTTGGCATTTCAGGCACTATAATCGGCATTTCAGGCACTAAAATTGGCATTTGTGACATTATATTTGGCATTTCAGGCACTAAAATTGGCATTTCAGGCACTAAAATTGGCATTTGTGACATTATATTTGGCATTTCAGGCACTAAAATTGGCATTTGAGACATAATATTTGGCATTTCAGGCACTATAGTCGGCATTTCAGGCACTAAAATTGGCTGTTGAGACATAATATTTGGCATTTCAGGCACTATAATTGGCATTTCAGGCACTAAAATTGGCATTTGTGACATTATATTTGGCATTTCAGGCACTAAAATTGGCATTTGAGACATAATATTTGGCATTTCAGGCACTATAATCGGCATTTCAGGCACTAAAATTGGCATTTGTGACATAATATTTGGCATTTCAGGCACTATAATCGGCATTTCAGGCACTAAAATTGGCTTTTGAGACATAATATTTGGCATTTCAGGCACTATAATTGGCATTTCAGGCACTAAAATTGGCATTTGTGACATTATATTTGGCATTTCAGGCACTAAAATTGGCATTTGAGACATAATATTTGGCATTTCAGGCACTAAAATTGGCATTTGTGACATAATATTTGGCATTTCAGGCACTAAAATTGGCATTTGTGACATTATATTTGGCATTTCAGGCACTAAAATTGGCATTTGAGACCTAATATTTGGCATTTCAGGCACTATAATTGGCATTTGTGACATTATATTTGGCATTTCAGGCACTAAAATTGGCATTTGTGACATTATATTTGGCATTTCAGGCACTACAATTGGCATTTGAGACATAATATTTGGCATTTCAGGCACTATAATTGGCATTTGTGACATAATATTTGGCATTTTAGACACTATAATTGGCATTTCAGGCACTAAAATTGGGATTTGAGACATAATATTTGTCATTTCAGGCACTAAAATTGGCATTTGTGACATAATATTTGGCATTTCAGGCACTAAAATTGGCATTTGTGACATAATATTTGGCATTTCAGGCGCTAAAATTGGCATTTTTGACATTATATTTGGCATTTCAGGCACTAAAATTGGCATTTGTGACATTATATTTGGCATTTCAGGCACTAAAATTGGCATTTGAGACATAATATTTGGCATTTCAGGCACTATAATCGGCATTTCAGGCACTAAAATTGGCTTTTGAGACATAATATTTGGCATTTCAGGCACTATAATTGGCATTTCAGGCACTAAAATTGGCATTTGTGACATTATATTTGGCATTTCAGGCACTAAAATTGGCATTTGAGACATAATATTTGGCATTTCAGGCACTATAATTGACATTTCAGGCACTAAAATTGGCATTTGAGACATAATATTTGGCATTTCAGGCACTATAATTGGCATTTGTGACATTATATTTGGCATTTCAGGCACTAAAATTGGCATTTGAGACATAATATTTGGCATTTCAGGCACTATAATTGGCATTTCAGGCACTAAAATTGGCATTTGAGACATAATATTTGGCATTTCAGGCACTATAATTGGCATTTGTGACATTATATTTGGCATTTCAGGCACTAAAATTGGCATTTGTGACATTCTATTTGGCATTTGTGACATAATATTTGGCATTTTAGACACTATAATTGGCATTTCAGACACAAAAATTTGCATTTGTGACATTATATTTGGCATTTCAGGCACTAAAATTGGCATTTCAGGCACTAAAATTGGCATTTGTGACGTAATATTTGGCATTTCAGGCACTAAAATTGGCATTTGAGACATAATATTTGGCATTTCAGGCACTATAATTGGCATTTCAGGCACTAAAATTGGCATTTGAGAAATAATAATTGGCATTTCAAGCACTATAATTGGCATTTCAGGCACTAAAATTGGCATTTGTGACATTATATTTGGCATTTCAGGCACTAAAATTGGCATTTGAGACATAATATTTGGCATTTCAGGCACTAAAATTGGCATTTGTGACATAATATTTGGCATTTCAGGCACTAAAATTGGCATTTGTGACATTATATTTGGCATTTCAGGCACTAAAATTGGCATTTGAGACATAATATTTGGCATTTCAGGCACTATAGTCGGCATTTCAGGCACTAAAATTGGCTGTTGAGACATAATATTTGGCATTTCAGGCACTATAATTGGCATTTCAGGCACTAAAATTGGCATTTGTGACATTATATTTGGCATTTCAGGCACTAAAATTGGCATTTGAGACATAATATTTGGCATTTCAGGCACTATAATCGGCATTTCAGGCACTAAAATTGGCATTTGTGACATTATATTTGGCATTTCAGGTACTAAAATTGGCATTTGTGACATAATATTTGGCATTTCAGGCACTAAAATTGGCATTTCAGGCACTATAATCGGCATTTCAGGCACTAAAATTGGCATTTGTGACATTATATTTGGCATTTCAGGTACTAAAATTGGCATTTGTGACATAATATTTGGCATTTCAGGCACTAAAATTGGCATTTCAGGCACTATAATCGGCATTTCAGGCACTAAAATTGGCATTTGTGACATTATATTTGGCATTTCAGGCACTAAAATTGGCATTTTTGACATTATATTTGGCATTTCAGGCACTATAATCGGCATTTCAGGCACTAAAATTGGCATTTGTGACATTATATTTGCCATTTCAGGCACTAAAATTGGCATTTCAGGCACTATAATTGGCATTTGTGACATTATATTTGGCATTTCAGGCACTAAAATTGGCATTTGAGCAATAATATTTGGCAATTCAGGCACTATATTCGGCATTTCAGGCACTAAAATTGGCTTTTGAGACATAATATTTGGCATTTCAGGCACTATAATTGGCATTTCAGGCACTAAAATTGGCATTTGTGACATTATATTTGGCATTTCAGGCACTAAAATTGGCATTTGAGACATAATATTTGGCATTTCAGGCACTATTATCGGCATTTCAGGCACTAAAATTGGCATTTGAGACATAATATTTGGCATTTCAGGCACTATAATTGGCATTTCAGGCACTAAAATTGGCATTTGTGACATAATATTTGGCATTTCAGGCACTAAAATTGGCATTTGTGACATAATATTTGGCATTTCAGGCACTAAAATTGGCATTTGTGACATTATATTTGGCATTTCAGGCACTAAAATTGGCATTTGTGACATTATATTTGGCATTTCAGGCACTAAAATTGGCATTTGAGACATAATATTTGGCATTTCAGGCACTAAAATTGGCATTTGTGACATAATATTTGGCATTTCAGGCACTAAAATTGGCATTTGTGACATTATATTTGGCATTTCAGGCACTAAAATTGGCATTTGAGACATAATATTTGGCATTTCAGGCACTATAATCGGCATTTCAGGCACTAAAATTGGCTTTTGAGACATAATATTTGGCATTTCAGGCACTATAATTGGCATTTCAGGCACTAAAATTGGCATTTGTGACATTATATTTGGCATTTCAGGCACTAAAATTGGCATTTGAGACATAATATTTGGCATTTCAGGCACTATAATTGACATTTCAGGCACTAAAATTGGCATTTGAGACATAATATTTGGCATTTCAGGCACTATAATTGGCATTTGTGACATTATATTTGGCATTTCAGGCACTAAAATTGGCATTTGAGACATAATATTTGGCATTTCAGGCACTATAATTGGCATTTCAGGCACTAAAATTGGCATTTGAGACATAATATTTGGCATTTCAGGCACTATAATTGGCATTTGTGACATTATATTTGGCATTTCAGGCACTAAAATTGGCATTTGTGACATTCTATTTGGCATTTGTGACATAATATTTGGCATTTTAGACACTATAATTGGCATTTCAGACACAAAAATTTGCATTTGTGACATTATATTTGGCATTTCAGGCACTAAAATTGGCATTTCAGGCACTAAAATTGGCATTTGTGACGTAATATTTGGCATTTCAGGCACTAAAATTGGCATTTGAGACATAATATTTGGCATTTCAGGCACTATAATTGGCATTTCAGGCACTAAAATTGGCATTTGAGAAATAATAATTGGCATTTCAAGCACTATAATTGGCATTTCAGGCACTAAAATTGGCATTTGTGACATTATATTTGGCATTTCAGGCACTAAAATTGGCATTTGAGACATAATATTTGGCATTTCAGGCACTAAAATTGGCATTTGTGACATAATATTTGGCATTTCAGGCACTAAAATTGGCATTTGTGACATTATATTTGGCATTTCAGGCACTAAAATTGGCATTTGAGACATAATATTTGGCATTTCAGGCACTATAATCGGCATTTCAGGCACTAAAATTGGCTTTTGAGACATAATATTTGGCATTTCAGGCACTATAATTGGCATTTCAGGCACTAAAATTGGCATTTGTGACATTATATTTAGCATTTCAGGCACTAAAATTGGCATTTGAGACATAATATTTGGCATTTCAGGCACTATAATTGACATTTCAGGCACTAAAATTGGCATTTGAGACATAATATTTGGCATTTCAGGCACTATAATTGGCATTTGTGACATTATATTTGGCATTTGTGACATAATATTTGGCATTTTAGACACTATAATTGGCATTTCAGACACAAAAATTTGCATTTGTGACATTATATTTGGCATTTCAGGCACTAAAATTGGCATTTGTGACGTAATATTTGGCATTTCAGGCACTAAAATTGGCATTTGAGACATAATATTTGGCATTTCAGGCACTATAATTGGCATTTCAGGCACTAAAATTGGCATTTGAGAAATAATAATTGGCATTTCAGGCACTATAATTGGCATTTCAGGCACTAAAATTGGCATTTGTGACATTATATTTGGCATTTCAGGCACTAAAATTGGCATTTGAGACATAATATTTGGCATTTCAGGCACTAAAATTGGCATTTGTGACATAATATTTGGCATTTCAGGCACTAAAATTGGCATTTGTGACATTATATTTGGCATTTCAGGCACTAAAATTGGCATTTGAGACCTAATATTTGGCATTTCAGGCACTATAATTGGCATTTGTGACATTATATTTGGCATTTCAGGCACTAAAATTGGCATTTGTGACATTATATTTGGCATTTCAGGCACTACAATTGGCATTTGAGACATAATATTTGGCATTTCAGGCACTATAATTGGCATTTGTGACATAATATTTGGCATTTTAGACACTATAATTGGCATTTCAGGCACTAAAATTGGGATTTGAGACATAATATTTGTCATTTCAGGCACTAAAATTGGCATTTGTGACATAATATTTGGCATTTCAGGCACTAAAATTGGCATTTGTGACATAATATTTGGCATTTCAGGCGCTAAAATTGGCATTTTTGACATTATATTTGGCATTTCAGGCACTAAAATTGGCATTTGTGACATTATATTTGGCATTTCAGGCACTAAAATTGGCATTTGAGACCTAATATTTGGCATTTCAGGCACTATAATCGGCATTTCAGGCACTAAAATTGGCATTTGTGACATTATATTTGGCATTTCAGGCACTAAAATTGGCATTTCAGGCACTAAAATTGGCATTTGTGACATTATATTTGGCATTTCAGGCACTAAAATTGGCATTTGAGACATAATATTTGGCATTTCAGGCACTATAGTCGGCATTTCAGGCACTAAAATTGGCTGTTGAGACATAATATTTGGCATTTCAGGCACTATAATTGGCATTTCAGGCACTAAAATTGGCATTTGTGACATTATATTTGGCATTTCAGGCACTAAAATTGGCATTTGAGACATAATATTTGGCATTTCAGGCACTATAATCGGCATTTCAGGCACTAAAATTGGCATTTGTGACATTATATTTGGCATTTCAGGTACTAAAATTGGCATTTGTGACATAATATTTGGCATTTCAGGCACTAAAATTGGCATTTCAGGCACTATAATCGGCATTTCAGGCACTAAAATTGGCATTTGTGACATAATATTTGGCATTTCAGGCACTAAAATTGGCATTTGTGACATTATATTTGGCATTTCAGGCACTATAATCCGCATTTCAGGCACTAAAATTGGCATTTGTGACATTATATTTGGCATTTCAGGCACTAAAATTGGTATTTCAGGCACTATAATTGGCATTTGTGACATTATATTTGGCATTTAATGCACTAAAATTGGCATTTGAGACATAATATTTGGCATTTCAGGCACTATAATTGGCATTTCAGGCACTAAAATTGGCATTTGAGACATAATATTTGGCATTTCAGGCACTATAATTGGCATTTGTGACATTATATTTGGCATTTCAGGCACTAAAATTGGCATTTGTGACATTATATTTGGCATTTGTGACATAATATTTGGCATTTTAGACACTATAATTGGCATTTCAGACACAAAAATTTGCATTTGTGACATTATATTTGGCATTTCAGGCACTAAAATTGGCATTTGTGACGTAATATTTGGCATTTCAGGCACTAAAATTGGCATTTGAGACATAATATTTGGCATTTCAGGCACTATAATTGGCATTTCAGGCACTAAAATTGGCATTTGAGAAATAATAATGGCATTTCAGGCACTATAATTGGCATTTCAGGCACTAAAATTGGCATTTGTGACATTATATTTGGCATTTCAGGCACTAAAATTGGCATTTTTGACATAATATTTGGCATTTCAGGCACTATAATCGGCATTTCAAGCACTAAAATTGGCATTTGTGACAGTATATTTGGCATTTCAGGCACTAAAATTGGCATTTGTGACGTAATATTTGGCATTTCAGGCACTAAAATTGGCATTTGAGACATAATATTTGGCATTTCAGGCACTATAATTGGCATTTCAGGCACTAAAATTGGCATTTGAGAAATAATAATTGGCATTTCAAGCACTATAATTGGCATTTCAGGCACTAAAATTGGCATTTGTGACATTATATTTGGCATTTCAGGCACTAAAATTGGCATTTGAGACATAATATTTGGCATTTCAGGCAATAAAATTGGCATTTGTGACATAATATTTGGCATTTCAGGCACTAAAATTGGCATTTGTGACATTATATTTGGCATTTCAGGCACTAAAATTGGCATTTCAGGCACTAAAATTGGCATTTGTGACATTATATTTGGCATTTCAGGCACTAAAATTGGCATTTGAGACATAATATTTGGCATTTCAGGCACTATAGTCGGCATTTCAGGCACTAAAATTGGCATTTGAGACATAATATTTGGCATTTCAGGCACTAAAATTGGCATTTCAGGCACTATAATCGGCATTTCAGGCACTAAAATTGGCATTTGTGACATTATATTTGGCATTTCAGGTACTAAAATTGGTATTTCAGGCACTATAATTGGCATTTGTGACATTATATTTGGCATTTAATGCACTAAAATTGGCATTTGAGACATAATATTTGGCATTTCAGGCACTATAATTGGCATTTCAGGCACTAAAATTGGCATTTGAGACATAATATTTGGCATTTCAGGCACTATAATTGGCATTTGTGACATTATATTTGGCATTTCAGGCACTAAAATTGGCATTTGTGACATTATATTTGGCATTTGTGACATAATATTTGGCATTTTAGACACTATAATTGGCATTTCAGACACAAAAATTTGCATTTGTGACATTATATTTGGCATTTCAGGCACTAAAATTGGCATTTGTGACGTAATATTTGGCATTTCAGGCACTAAAATTGGCATTTGAGACATAATATTTGGCATTTCAGGCACTATAATTGGCATTTCAGGCACTAAAATTGGCATTTGAGAAATAATAATGGCATTTCAGGCACTATAATTGGCATTTCAGGCACTAAAATTGGCATTTGTGACATTATATTTGGCATTTCAGGCACTAAAATTGGCATTTTTGACATAATATTTGGCATTTCAGGCACTATAATCGGCATTTCAAGCACTAAAATTGGCATTTGTGACATTATATTTGGCATTTCAGGCACTAAAATTGGCATTTGTGACGTAATATTTGGCATTTCAGGCACTAAAATTGGCATTTGAGACATAATATTTGGCATTTCAGGCACTATAATTGGCATTTCAGGCACTAAAATTGGCATTTGAGAAATAATAATTGGCATTTCAAGCACTATAATTGGCATTTCAGGCACTAAAATTGGCATTTGTGACATTATATTTGGCATTTCAGGCACTAAAATTGGCATTTGAGACATAATATTTGGCATTTCAGGCAATAAAATTGGCATTTGTGACATAATATTTGGCATTTCAGGCACTAAAATTGGCATTTGTGACATTATATTTGGCATTTCAGGCACTAAAATTGGCATTTCAGGCACTAAAATTGGCATTTGTGACATTATATTTGGCATTTCAGGCACTAAAATTGGCATTTGAGACATAATATTTGGCATTTCAGGCACTATAGTCGGCATTTCAGGCACTAAAATTGGCATTTGAGACATAATATTTGGCATTTCAGGCACTAAAATTGGCATTTCAGGCACTATAATCGGCATTTCAGGCACTAAAATTGGCATTTGTGACATTATATTTGGCATTTCAGGTACTAAAATTGGCATTTGTGACATAATATTTGGCATTTCAGGCACTAAAATTGGCATTTCAGGCACTATAATCGGCATTTCAGGCACTAAAATTGGCATTTGTGACATTATATTTGGCATTTCAGGCACTAAAATTGGCATTTTTGACATTATATTTGGCATTTCAGGCACTATAATCGGCATTTCAGGCACTAAAATTGGCATTTGTGACATTATATTTGCCATTTCAGGCACTAAAATTGGCATTTCAGGCACTATAATTGGCATTTGTGACATTATATTTGGCATTTCAGGCACTAAAATTGGCATTTGAGCAATAATATTTGGCAATTCAGGCACTATATTCGGCATTTCAGGCACTAAAATTGGCTTTTGAGACATAATATTTGGCATTTCAGGCACTATAATTGGCATTTCAGGCACTAAAATTGGCATTTGTGACATTATATTTGGCATTTCAGGCACTAAAATTGGCATTTGAGACATAATATTTGGCATTTCAGGCACTATTATCGGCATTTCAGGCACTAAAATTGGCATTTGAGACATAATATTTGGCATTTCAGGCACTATAATTGGCATTTCAGGCACTAAAATTGGCATTTGTGACATAATATTTGGCATTTCAGGCACTAAAATTGGCATTTGTGACATAATATTTGGCATTTCAGGCACTAAAATTGGCATTTGTGACATTATATTTGGCATTTCAGGCACTAAAATTGGCATTTGTGACATTATATTTGGCATTTCAGGCACTAAAATTGGCATTTGAGACATAATATTTGGCATTTCAGGCACTAAAATTGGCATTTGTGACATAATATTTGGCATTTCAGGCACTAAAATTGGCATTTGTGACATTATATTTGGCATTTCAGGCACTAAAATTGGCATTTGAGACATAATATTTGGCATTTCAGGCACTATAATCGGCATTTCAGGCACTAAAATTGGCTTTTGAGACATAATATTTGGCATTTCAGGCACTATAATTGGCATTTCAGGCACTAAAATTGGCATTTGTGACATTATATTTGGCATTTCAGGCACTAAAATTGGCATTTGAGACATAATATTTGGCATTTCAGGCACTATAATTGACATTTCAGGCACTAAAATTGGCATTTGAGACATAATATTTGGCATTTCAGGCACTATAATTGGCATTTGTGACATTATATTTGGCATTTCAGGCACTAAAATTGGCATTTGAGACATAATATTTGGCATTTCAGGCACTATAATTGGCATTTCAGGCACTAAAATTGGCATTTGAGACATAATATTTGGCATTTCAGGCACTATAATTGGCATTTGTGACATTATATTTGGCATTTCAGGCACTAAAATTGGCATTTGTGACATTCTATTTGGCATTTGTGACATAATATTTGGCATTTTAGACACTATAATTGGCATTTCAGACACAAAAATTTGCATTTGTGACATTATATTTGGCATTTCAGGCACTAAAATTGGCATTTCAGGCACTAAAATTGGCATTTGTGACGTAATATTTGGCATTTCAGGCACTAAAATTGGCATTTGAGACATAATATTTGGCATTTCAGGCACTATAATTGGCATTTCAGGCACTAAAATTGGCATTTGAGAAATAATAATTGGCATTTCAAGCACTATAATTGGCATTTCAGGCACTAAAATTGGCATTTGTGACATTATATTTGGCATTTCAGGCACTAAAATTGGCATTTGAGACATAATATTTGGCATTTCAGGCACTAAAATTGGCATTTGTGACATAATATTTGGCATTTCAGGCACTAAAATTGGCATTTGTGACATTATATTTGGCATTTCAGGCACTAAAATTGGCATTTGAGACATAATATTTGGCATTTCAGGCACTATAGTCGGCATTTCAGGCACTAAAATTGGCTGTTGAGACATAATATTTGGCATTTCAGGCACTATAATTGGCATTTCAGGCACTAAAATTGGCATTTGTGACATTATATTTGGCATTTCAGGCACTAAAATTGGCATTTGAGACATAATATTTGGCATTTCAGGCACTATAATCGGCATTTCAGGCACTAAAATTGGCATTTGTGACATTATATTTGGCATTTCAGGTACTAAAATTGGCATTTGTGACATAATATTTGGCATTTCAGGCACTAAAATTGGCATTTCAGGCACTATAATCGGCATTTCAGGCACTAAAATTGGCATTTGTGACATTATATTTGGCATTTCAGGTACTAAAATTGGCATTTGTGACATAATATTTGGCATTTCAGGCACTAAAATTGGCATTTCAGGCACTATAATCGGCATTTCAGGCACTAAAATTGGCATTTGTGACATTATATTTGGCATTTCAGGCACTAAAATTGGCATTTTTGACATTATATTTGGCATTTCAGGCACTATAATCGGCATTTCAGGCACTAAAATTGGCATTTGTGACATTATATTTGCCATTTCAGGCACTAAAATTGGCATTTCAGGCACTATAATTGGCATTTGTGACATTATATTTGGCATTTCAGGCACTAAAATTGGCATTTGAGCAATAATATTTGGCAATTCAGGCACTATATTCGGCATTTCAGGCACTAAAATTGGCTTTTGAGACATAATATTTGGCATTTCAGGCACTATAATTGGCATTTCAGGCACTAAAATTGGCATTTGTGACATTATATTTGGCATTTCAGGCACTAAAATTGGCATTTGAGACATAATATTTGGCATTTCAGGCACTATTATCGGCATTTCAGGCACTAAAATTGGCATTTGAGACATAATATTTGGCATTTCAGGCACTATAATTGGCATTTCAGGCACTAAAATTGGCATTTGTGACATAATATTTGGCATTTCAGGCACTAAAATTGGCATTTGTGACATAATATTTGGCATTTCAGGCACTAAAATTGGCATTTGTGACATTATATTTGGCATTTCAGGCACTAAAATTGGCATTTGTGACATTATATTTGGCATTTCAGGCACTAAAATTGGCATTTGAGACATAATATTTGGCATTTCAGGCACTAAAATTGGCATTTGTGACATAATATTTGGCATTTCAGGCACTAAAATTGGCATTTGTGACATTATATTTGGCATTTCAGGCACTAAAATTGGCATTTGAGACATAATATTTGGCATTTCAGGCACTATAATCGGCATTTCAGGCACTAAAATTGGCTTTTGAGACATAATATTTGGCATTTCAGGCACTATAATTGGCATTTCAGGCACTAAAATTGGCATTTGTGACATTATATTTGGCATTTCAGGCACTAAAATTGGCATTTGAGACATAATATTTGGCATTTCAGGCACTATAATTGACATTTCAGGCACTAAAATTGGCATTTGAGACATAATATTTGGCATTTCAGGCACTATAATTGGCATTTGTGACATTATATTTGGCATTTCAGGCACTAAAATTGGCATTTGAGACATAATATTTGGCATTTCAGGCACTATAATTGGCATTTCAGGCACTAAAATTGGCATTTGAGACATAATATTTGGCATTTCAGGCACTATAATTGGCATTTGTGACATTATATTTGGCATTTCAGGCACTAAAATTGGCATTTGTGACATTCTATTTGGCATTTGTGACATAATATTTGGCATTTTAGACACTATAATTGGCATTTCAGACACAAAAATTTGCATTTGTGACATTATATTTGGCATTTCAGGCACTAAAATTGGCATTTCAGGCACTAAAATTGGCATTTGTGACGTAATATTTGGCATTTCAGGCACTAAAATTGGCATTTGAGACATAATATTTGGCATTTCAGGCACTATAATTGGCATTTCAGGCACTAAAATTGGCATTTGAGAAATAATAATTGGCATTTCAAGCACTATAATTGGCATTTCAGGCACTAAAATTGGCATTTGTGACATTATATTTGGCATTTCAGGCACTAAAATTGGCATTTGAGACATAATATTTGGCATTTCAGGCACTAAAATTGGCATTTGTGACATAATATTTGGCATTTCAGGCACTAAAATTGGCATTTGTGACATTATATTTGGCATTTCAGGCACTAAAATTGGCATTTGAGACATAATATTTGGCATTTCAGGCACTATAATCGGCATTTCAGGCACTAAAATTGGCTTTTGAGACATAATATTTGGCATTTCAGGCACTATAATTGGCATTTCAGGCACTAAAATTGGCATTTGTGACATTATATTTAGCATTTCAGGCACTAAAATTGGCATTTGAGACATAATATTTGGCATTTCAGGCACTATAATTGACATTTCAGGCACTAAAATTGGCATTTGAGACATAATATTTGGCATTTCAGGCACTATAATTGGCATTTGTGACATTATATTTGGCATTTGTGACATAATATTTGGCATTTTAGACACTATAATTGGCATTTCAGACACAAAAATTTGCATTTGTGACATTATATTTGGCATTTCAGGCACTAAAATTGGCATTTGTGACGTAATATTTGGCATTTCAGGCACTAAAATTGGCATTTGAGACATAATATTTGGCATTTCAGGCACTATAATTGGCATTTCAGGCACTAAAATTGGCATTTGAGAAATAATAATTGGCATTTCAGGCACTATAATTGGCATTTCAGGCACTAAAATTGGCATTTGTGACATTATATTTGGCATTTCAGGCACTAAAATTGGCATTTGAGACATAATATTTGGCATTTCAGGCACTAAAATTGGCATTTGTGACATAATATTTGGCATTTCAGGCACTAAAATTGGCATTTGTGACATTATATTTGGCATTTCAGGCACTAAAATTGGCATTTGAGACCTAATATTTGGCATTTCAGGCACTATAATTGGCATTTGTGACATTATATTTGGCATTTCAGGCACTAAAATTGGCATTTGTGACATTATATTTGGCATTTCAGGCACTACAATTGGCATTTGAGACATAATATTTGGCATTTCAGGCACTATAATTGGCATTTGTGACATAATATTTGGCATTTTAGACACTATAATTGGCATTTCAGGCACTAAAATTGGGATTTGAGACATAATATTTGTCATTTCAGGCACTAAAATTGGCATTTGTGACATAATATTTGGCATTTCAGGCACTAAAATTGGCATTTGTGACATAATATTTGGCATTTCAGGCGCTAAAATTGGCATTTTTGACATTATATTTGGCATTTCAGGCACTAAAATTGGCATTTGTGACATTATATTTGGCATTTCAGGCACTAAAATTGGCATTTGAGACCTAATATTTGGCATTTCAGGCACTATAATCGGCATTTCAGGCACTAAAATTGGCATTTGTGACATTATATTTGGCATTTCAGGCACTAAAATTGGCATTTCAGGCACTAAAATTGGCATTTGTGACATTATATTTGGCATTTCAGGCACTAAAATTGGCATTTGAGACATAATATTTGGCATTTCAGGCACTATAGTCGGCATTTCAGGCACTAAAATTGGCTGTTGAGACATAATATTTGGCATTTCAGGCACTATAATTGGCATTTCAGGCACTAAAATTGGCATTTGTGACATTATATTTGGCATTTCAGGCACTAAAATTGGCATTTGAGACATAATATTTGGCATTTCAGGCACTATAATCGGCATTTCAGGCACTAAAATTGGCATTTGTGACATTATATTTGGCATTTCAGGTACTAAAATTGGCATTTGTGACATAATATTTGGCATTTCAGGCACTAAAATTGGCATTTCAGGCACTATAATCGGCATTTCAGGCACTAAAATTGGCATTTGTGACATAATATTTGGCATTTCAGGCACTAAAATTGGCATTTGTGACATTATATTTGGCATTTCAGGCACTATAATCCGCATTTCAGGCACTAAAATTGGCATTTGTGACATTATATTTGGCATTTCAGGCACTAAAATTGGTATTTCAGGCACTATAATTGGCATTTGTGACATTATATTTGGCATTTAATGCACTAAAATTGGCATTTGAGACATAATATTTGGCATTTCAGGCACTATAATTGGCATTTCAGGCACTAAAATTGGCATTTGAGACATAATATTTGGCATTTCAGGCACTATAATTGGCATTTGTGACATTATATTTGGCATTTCAGGCACTAAAATTGGCATTTGTGACATTATATTTGGCATTTGTGACATAATATTTGGCATTTTAGACACTATAATTGGCATTTCAGACACAAAAATTTGCATTTGTGACATTATATTTGGCATTTCAGGCACTAAAATTGGCATTTGTGACGTAATATTTGGCATTTCAGGCACTAAAATTGGCATTTGAGACATAATATTTGGCATTTCAGGCACTATAATTGGCATTTCAGGCACTAAAATTGGCATTTGAGAAATAATAATGGCATTTCAGGCACTATAATTGGCATTTCAGGCACTAAAATTGGCATTTGTGACATTATATTTGGCATTTCAGGCACTAAAATTGGCATTTTTGACATAATATTTGGCATTTCAGGCACTATAATCGGCATTTCAAGCACTAAAATTGGCATTTGTGACATTATATTTGGCATTTCAGGCACTAAAATTGGCATTTGTGACGTAATATTTGGCATTTCAGGCACTAAAATTGGCATTTGAGACATAATATTTGGCATTTCAGGCACTATAATTGGCATTTCAGGCACTAAAATTGGCATTTGAGAAATAATAATTGGCATTTCAAGCACTATAATTGGCATTTCAGGCACTAAAATTGGCATTTGTGACATTATATTTGGCATTTCAGGCACTAAAATTGGCATTTGAGACATAATATTTGGCATTTCAGGCAATAAAATTGGCATTTGTGACATAATATTTGGCATTTCAGGCACTAAAATTGGCATTTGTGACATTATATTTGGCATTTCAGGCACTAAAATTGGCATTTGAGACATAATATTTGGCATTTCAGGCACTATAATCGGCATTTCAGGCACTAAAATTGGCTTTTGAGACATAATATTTGGCATTTCAGGCACTATAATTGGCATTTCAGGCACTAAAATTGGCATTTGTGACATTATATTTGGCATTTCAGGCACTAAAATTGGCATTTGAGACATAATATTTGGCATTTCAGGCACTATAATTGACATTTCAGGCACTAAAATTGGCATTTGAGACATAATATTTGGCATTTCAGGCACTATAATTGGCATTTGTGACATTATATTTGGCATTTCAGGCACTAAAATTGGCATTTGAGACATAATATTTGGCATTTCAGGCACTATAATTGGCATTTCAGGCACTAAAATTGGCATTTGAGACATAATATTTGGCATTTCAGGCACTATAATTGGCATTTGTGACATTATATTTGGCATTTCAGGCACTAAAATTGGCATTTGTGACATTCTATTTGGCATTTGTGACATAATATTTGGCATTTTAGACACTATAATTGGCATTTCAGACACAAAAATTTGCATTTGTGACATTATATTTGGCATTTCAGGCACTAAAATTGGCATTTGTGACGTAATATTTGGCATTTCAGGCACTAAAATTGGCATTTGAGACATAATATTTGGCATTTCAGGCACTATAATTGGCATTTCAGGCACTAAAATTGGCATTTGAGAAATAATAATTGGCATTTCAAGCACTATAATTGGCATTTCAGGCACTAAAATTGGCATTTGTGACATTATATTTGGCATTTCAGGCACTAAAATTGGCATTTGAGACATAATATTTGGCATTTCAGGCAATAAAATTGGCATTTGTGACATAATATTTGGCATTTCAGGCACTAAAATTGGCATTTGTGACATTATATTTGGCATTTCAGGCACTAAAATTGGCATTTGAGACATAATATTTGGCATTTCAGGCACTATAATCGGCATTTCAGGCACTAAAATTGGCTTTTGAGACATAATATTTGGCATTTCAGGCACTATAATTGGCATTTCAGGCACTAAAATTGGCATTTGTGACATTATATTTAGCATTTCAGGCACTAAAATTGGCATTTGAGACATAATATTTGGCATTTCAGGCACTATAATTGGCATTTGTGACATTATATTTGGCATTTCAGGCACTAAAATTGGCATTTGTGACATTCTATTTGGCATTTGTGACATAATATTTGGCATTTTAGACACTATAATTGGCATTTCAGACACAAAAATTTGCATTTGTGACATTATATTTGGCATTTCAGGCACTAAAATTGGCATTTGTGACGTAATATTTGGCATTTCAGGCACTAAAATTGGCATTTGAGACATAATATTTGGCATTTCAGGCACTATAATTGGCATTTCAGGCACTAAAATTGGCATTTGAGAAATAATAATTGGCATTTCAAGCACTATAATTGGCATTTCAGGCACTAAAATTGGCATTTGTGACATTATATTTGGCATTTCAGGCACTAAAATTGGCATTTGAGACATAATATTTGGCATTTCAGGCAATAAAATTGGCATTTGTGACATAATATTTGGCATTTCAGGCACTAAAATTGGCATTTGTGACATTATATTTGGCATTTCAGGCACTAAAATTGGCATTTGAGACATAATATTTGGCATTTCAGGCACTATAATCGGCATTTCAGGCACTAAAATTGGCTTTTGAGACATAATATTTGGCATTTCAGGCACTATAATTGGCATTTCAGGCACTAAAATTGGCATTTGAGACATAATATTTGGCATTTCAGGCACTATAATTGGCATTTGTGACATTATATTTGGCATTTCAGGCACTATAATCGGCATTTCAGGCACTAAAATTGGCATTTGTGACATAATATTTGGCATTTCAGGCACTAAAATTGGCATTTGTGACATTATATTTGGCATTTCAGGCACTAAAATTGGCATTTGAGACCTAATATTTGGCATTTCAGGCACTATAATTGGCATTTGTGACATTATATTTGGCATTTCAGGCACTAAAATTGGCATTTGTGGCATTATATTTGGCATTTCAGGCACTACAATTGGCATTTGAGACATAATATTTGGCATTTCAGGCACTATAATTGGCATTTGTGACATAATATTTGGCATTTTAGACACTATAATTGGCATTTCAGGCACTAAAATTGGGATTTGAGACATAATATTTGTCATTTCAGGCACTAAAATTGGCATTTGTGACATAATATTTGGCATTTCAGGCACTATAATTGGCATTTGTGACATTATATTTGGCATTTCAGGCACTATAATCGGCATTTCAGGCACTAAAATTGGCATTTGTGACATAATATTTGGCATTTCAGGCACTAAAATTGGCATTTGTGACATTATATTTGGCATTTCAGGCACTAAAATTGGGATTTGAGACATAATATTTGTCATTTCAGGCACTAAAATTGGCATTTGTGACATAATATTTGGCATTTCAGGCACTAAAATTGGCATTTGTGACATAATATTTGGCATTTCAGGCGCTAAAATTGGCATTTTTGACATTATATTTGGCATTTCAGGCACTATAACTGGCATTTCAGACACAAAAATTTGCATTTGTGACATTATATTTGGCATTTCAGGCACTAAAATTGGCATTTGTGACGTAATATTTGGCATTTCAGGCACTAAAATTGGCATTTGAGACATAATATTTGGCATTTCAGGCACTATAATTGGCATTTCAGGCACTAAAATTGGCATTTGAGAAATAATAATTGGCATTTCAGGCACTATAATTGGCATTTCAGGCACTAAAATTGGCATTTGTGACATTATATTTGGCATTTCAGGCACTATAATCGGCATTTCAGGCACTAAAATTGGCTTTTGAGACATAATATTTGGCATTTCAGGCACTATAATTGGCATTTCAGGCACTAAAATTGGCATTTGTGACATTATATTTGGCATTTCAGGCACTAAAATTGGCATTTTTGACATAATATTTGGCATTTCAGGCACTAAAATTGGCATTTGTGACATTATATTTGGCATTTCAGGCACTAAAATTGGCATTTCAGGCACTAAAATTGGCATTTGTGACATTATATTTGGCATTTCAGGCACTAAAATTGGCATTTGAGACATAATATTTGGCATTTCAGGCACTATAGTCGGCATTTCAGGCACTAAAATTGGCTGTTGAGACATAATATTTGGCATTTCAGGCACTATAATTGGCATTTCAGGCACTAAAATTGGCATTTGTGACATTATATTTGGCATTTCAGGCACTAAAATTGGCATTTGAGACATAATATTTGGCATTTCAGGCACTATAATCGGCATTTCAGGCACTAAAATTGGCATTTGTGACATTATATTTGGCATTTCAGGTACTAAAATTGGCATTTGTGACATAATATTTGGCATTTCAGGCACTAAAATTGGCATTTCAGGCACTATAATCGGCATTTCAGGCACTAAAATTGGCATTTGTGACATTATATTTGGCATTTCAGGCACTAAAATTGGCATTTTTGACATTATATTTGGCATTTCAGGCACTATAATCGGCATTTCAGGCACTAAAATTGGCATTTGTGACATTATATTTGCCATTTCAGGCACTAAAATTGGCATTTCAGGCACTATAATTGGCATTTGTGACATTATATTTGGCATTTCAGGCACTAAAATTGGCATTTGAGACATAATATTTGGCATTTCAGGCACTATAATCGGCATTTCAGGCACTAAAATTGGCTTTTGAGACATAATATTTGGCATTTCAGGCACTATAATTGGCATTTCAGGCACTAAAATTGGCATTTGTGACATTATATTTGGCATTTCAGGCACTAAAATTGGCATTTGAGACATAATATTTGGCATTTCAGGCACTATAATTGACATTTCAGGCACTAAAATTGGCATTTGAGACATAATATTTGGCATTTCAGGCACTATAATTGGCATTTGTGACATTATATTTGGCATTTCAGGCACTAAAATTGGCATTTGAGACATAATATTTGGCATTTCAGGCACTATAATTGGCATTTCAGGCACTAAAATTGGCATTTGAGACATAATATTTGGCATTTCAGGCACTATAATTGGCATTTGTGACATTATATTTGGCATTTCAGGCACTAAAATTGGCATTTGTGACATTCTATTTGGCATCTGTGACATAATATTTGGCATTTTAGACACTATAATTGGCATTTCAGACACAAAAATTTGCATTTGTGACATTATATTTGGCATTTCAGGCACTAAAATTGGCATTTGTGACGTAATATTTGGCATTTCAGGCACTAAAATTGGCATTTGAGACATAATATTTGGCATTTCAGGCACTATAATTGGCATTTCAGGCACTAAAATTGGAATTTGAGAAATAATAATTGGCATTTCAAGCACTATAATTGGCATTTCAGGCACTAAAATTGGCATTTGTGACATTATATTTGGCATTTCAGGCACTAAAATTGGCATTTGAGACATAATATTTGGCATTTCAGGCACTAAAATTGGCATTTGTGACATAATATTTGGCATTTCAGGCACTAAAATTGGCATTTGTGACATTATATTTGGCATTTCAGGCACTAAAATTGGCATTTGAGACATAATATTTGGCATTTCAGGCACTATAATCGGCATTTCAGGCACTAAAATTGGCTTTTGAGACATAATATTTGGCATTTCAGGCACTATAATTGGCATTTCAGGCACTAAAATTGGCATTTGTGACATTATATTTAGCATTTCAGGCACTAAAATTGGCATTTGAGTCATAATATTTGGCATTTCAGGCACTATAATTGACATTTCAGGCACTAAAATTGGCATTTGAGACATAATATTTGGCATTTCAGGCACTATAATTGGCATTTGTGACATTATATTTGGCATTTGTGACATAATATTTGGCATTTTAGACACTATAATTGGCATTTCAGACACAAAAATTTGCATTTGTGACATTATATTTGGCATTTCAGGCACTAAAATTGGCATTTGTGACGTAATATTTGGCATTTCAGGCACTAAAATTGGCATTTGAGACATAATATTTGGCATTTCAGGCACTATAATTGGCATTTCAGGCACTAAAATTGGCATTTGAGAAATAATAATTGGCATTTCAGGCACTATAATTGGCATTTCAGGCACTAAAATTGGCATTTGTGACATTATATTTGGCATTTCAGGCACTAAAATTGGCATTTGAGACATAATATTTGGCATTTCAGGCACTATAATTGGCATTTGTGACATTATATTTGGCATTTCAGGCACTATAATCGGCATTTCAGGCACTAAAATTGGCATTTGTGACATAATATTTGGCATTTCAGGCACTAAAATTGGCATTTGTGACATTATATTTGGCATTTCAGGCACTAAAATTGGCATTTGAGACATAATATTTGGCATTTCAGGCACTATAATTGGCATTTGTGACATTATATTTGGCATTTCAGGCACTAAAATTGGCATTTGAGACATAATATTTGGCATTTCAGGCACTATAATTGGCATTTCAGGCACTATAATTGGCTTTTGAGACATAATATTTGGCATTTCAGGCACTATAATTGGCATTTCAGGCACTAAAATTGGCATTTGTGACATTATATTTGGCATTTCAGGCACTAAAATTGGCATTTGAGACATAATATTTGGCATTTCAGGCACTATAATTGACATTTCAGGCACTAAAATTGGCATTTGAGACATAATATTTGGCATTTCAGGCACTATAATTGGCATTTGTGACATTATATTTGGCATTTCAGGCACTAAAATTGGCATTTGAGACATAATATTTGGCATTTCAGGCACTATAATTGGCATTTCAGGCACTAAAATTGGCATTTGAGACATAATATTTGGCATTTCAGGCACTATAATTGGCATTTGTGACATTATATTTGGCATTTCAGGCACTAAAATTGGCATTTGTGACATTCTATTTGGCATCTGTGACATAATATTTGGCATTTTAGACACTATAATTGGCATTTCAGACACAAAAATTTGCATTTGTGACATTATATTTGGCATTTCAGGCACTAAAATTGGCATTTGTGACGTAATATTTGGCATTTCAGGCACTAAAATTGGCATTTGAGACATAATATTTGGCATTTCAGGCACTATAATTGGCATTTCAGGCACTAAAATTGGCATTTGAGAAATAATAATTGGCATTTCAAGCACTATAATTGGCATTTCAGGCACTAAAATTGGCATTTGTGACATTATATTTGGCATTTCAGGCACTAAAATTGGCATTTGAGACATAATATTTGGCATTTCAGGCACTAAAATTGGCATTTGTGACATAATATTTGGCATTTCAGGCACTAAAATTGGCATTTGTGACATTATATTTGGCATTTCAGGCACTAAAATTGGCATTTGAGACATAATATTTGGCATTTCAGGCACTATAATCGGCATTTCAGGCACTAAAATTGGCTTTTGAGACATAATATTTGGCATTTCAGGCACTATAATTGGCATTTCAGGCACTAAAATTGGCATTTGTGACATTATATTTAGCATTTCAGGCACTAAAATTGGCATTTGAGTCATAATATTTGGCATTTCAGGCACTATAATTGACATTTCAGGCACTAAAATTGGCATTTGAGACATAATATTTGGCATTTCAGGCACTATAATTGGCATTTGTGACATTATATTTGGCATTTGTGACATAATATTTGGCATTTTAGACACTATAATTGGCATTTCAGACACAAAAATTTGCATTTGTGACATTATATTTGGCATTTCAGGCACTAAAATTGGCATTTGTGACGTAATATTTGGCATTTCAGGCACTAAAATTGGCATTTGAGACATAATATTTGGCATTTCAGGCACTATAATTGGCATTTCAGGCACTAAAATTGGCATTTGAGAAATAATAATTGGCATTTCAGGCACTATAATTGGCATTTCAGGCACTAAAATTGGCATTTGTGACATTATATTTGGCATTTCAGGCACTAAAATTGGCATTTGAGACATAATATTTGGCATTTCAGGCACTATAATTGGCATTTGTGACATTATATTTGGCATTTCAGGCACTATAATCGGCATTTCAGGCACTAAAATTGGCATTTGTGACATAATATTTGGCATTTCAGGCACTAAAATTGGCATTTGTGACATTATATTTGGCATTTCAGGCACTAAAATTGGCATTTGAGACATAATATTTGGCATTTCAGGCACTATAATTGGCATTTGTGACATTATATTTGGCATTTCAGGCACTAAAATTGGCATTTGAGACATAATATTTGGCATTTCAGGCACTATAATTGGCATTTCAGGCACTAAAATTGGCATTTGAGACATAATATTTGGCATTTCAGGCACTATAATTGGCATTTGTGACATTATATTTGGCATTTCAGGCACTAAAATTGGCATTTGTGACATTCTAATTGGCATTTCAGACACAAAAATTTGCATTTGTGACATTATATTTGGCATTTCAGGCACTAAAATTGGCATTTGTGACGTAATATTTGGCATTTCAGGCACTAAAATTGGCATTTGAGACATAATATTTGGCATTTCAGGCACTATAATTGGCATTTCAGGCACTAAAATTGGCATTTGAGAAATAATAATTGGCATTTCAAGCACTATAATTGGCATTTCAGGCACTAAAATTGGCATTTGTGACATTATATTTGGCATTTCAGGCACTAAAATTGGCATTTGAGACATAATATTTGGCATTTCAGGCAATAAAATTGGCATTTGTGACATAATATTTGGCATTTCAGGCACTAAAATTGGCATTTGTGACATTATATTTGGCATTTCAGGCACTAAAATTGGCATTTGAGACATAATATTTGGCATTTCAGGCACTATAATCGGCATTTCAGGCACTAAAATTGGCTTTTGAGACATAATATTTGGCATTTCAGGCACTATAATTGGCATTTCAGGCACTAAAATTGGCATTTGTGACATTATATTTAGCATTTCAGGCACTAAAATTGGCATTTGAGACATAATATTTGGCATTTCAGGCACTATAATTGACATTTCAGGCACTAAAATTGGCATTTGAGACATAATATTTGGCATTTCAGGCACTATAATTGGCATTTGTGACATTATATTTGGCATTTGTGACATAATATTTGGCATTTTAGACACTATAATTGGCATTTCAGACACAAAAATTTGCATTTGTGACATTATATTTGGCATTTCAGGTACTAAAATTGGCATTTGTGACGTAATATTTGGCATTTCAGGCACTAAAATTGGCATTTGAGACATAATATTTGGCATTTCAGGCACTATAATTGGCATTTCAGGCACTAAAATTGGCATTTGAGAAATAATAATTGGCATTTCAGGCACTATAATTGGCATTTCAGGAATAATAATTGGCATTTCAGGCACTATAATTGGCATTTCAGGCACTAAAATTGGCATTTGTGACATTATATTTGGCATTTCAGGCACTAAAATTGGCATTTGAGACATAATATTTGGCATTTCAGGCACTATAATTGGCATTTGTGACATTATATTTGGCATTTCAGGCACTATAATCGGCATTTCAGGCACTAAAATTGGCATTTGTGACATAATATTTGGCATTTCAGGCACTAAAATTGGCATTTGTGACATTATATTTGGCATTTCAGGCACTAAAATTGGCATTTGAGACCTAATATTTGGCATTTCAGGCACTATAATTGGCATTTGTGACATTATATTTGGCATTTCAGGCACTAAAATTGGCATTTGTGGCATTATATTTGGCATTTCAGGCACTACAATTGGCATTTGAGACATAATATTTGGCATTTCAGGCACTATAATTGGCATTTGTGACATAATATTTGGCATTTTAGACACTATAATTGGCATTTCAGGCACTAAAATTGGGATTTGAGACATAATATTTGTCATTTCAGGCACTAAAATTGGCATTTGTGACATAATATTTGGCATTTCAGGCACTAAAATTGGCATTTGTGACATAATATTTGGCATTTCAGGCGCTAAAATTGGCATTTTTGACATTATATTTGGCATTTCAGGCACTATAACTGGCATTTCAGACACAAAAATTTGCATTTGTGACATTATATTTGGCATTTCAGGCACTAAAATTGGCATTTGTGACGTAATATTTGGCATTTCAGGCACTAAAATTGGCATTTGAGACATAATATTTGGCATTTCAGGCACTATAATTGGCATTTCAGGCACTAAAATTGGCATTTGAGAAATAATAATTGGCATTTCAGGCACTATAATTGGCATTTCAGGCACTAAAATTGGCATTTGTGACATTATATTTGGCATTTCAGGCACTATAATCGGCATTTCAGGCACTAAAATTGGCTTTTGAGACATAATATTTGGCATTTCAGGCACTATAATTGGCATTTCAGGCACTAAAATTGGCATTTGTGACATTATATTTGGCATTTCAGGCACTAAAATTGGCATTTTTGACATAATATTTGGCATTTCAGGCACTAAAATTGGCATTTGTGACATTATATTTGGCATTTCAGGCACTAAAATTGGCATTTCAGGCACTAAAATTGGCATTTGTGACATTATATTTGGCATTTCAGGCACTAAAATTGGCATTTGAGACATAATATTTGGCATTTCAGGCACTATAGTCGGCATTTCAGGCACTAAAATTGGCTGTTGAGACATAATATTTGGCATTTCAGGCACTATAATTGGCATTTCAGGCACTAAAATTGGCATTTGTGACATTATATTTGGCATTTCAGGCACTAAAATTGGCATTTGAGACATAATATTTGGCATTTCAGGCACTATAATCGGCATTTCAGGCACTAAAATTGGCATTTGTGACATTATATTTGGCATTTCAGGTACTAAAATTGGCATTTGTGACATAATATTTGGCATTTCAGGCACTAAAATTGGCATTTCAGGCACTATAATCGGCATTTCAGGCACTAAAATTGGCATTTGTGACATTATATTTGGCATTTCAGGTACTAAAATTGGCATTTGTGACATAATATTTGGCATTTCAGGCACTAAAATTGGCATTTCAGGCACTATAATCGGCATTTCAGGCACTAAAATTGGCATTTGTGACATTATATTTGGCATTTCAGGCACTAAAATTGGCATTTTTGACATTATATTTGGCATTTCAGGCACTATAATCGGCATTTCAGGCACTAAAATTGGCATTTGTGACATTATATTTGCCATTTCAGGCACTAAAATTGGCATTTCAGGCACTATAATTGGCATTTGTGACATTATATTTGGCATTTCAGGCACTAAAATTGGCATTTGAGACATAATATTTGGCATTTCAGGCACTATAATCGGCATTTCAGGCACTAAAATTGGCTTTTGAGACATAATATTTGGCATTTCAGGCACTATAATTGGCATTTCAGGCACTAAAATTGGCATTTGTGACATTATATTTGGCATTTCAGGCACTAAAATTGGCATTTGAGACATAATATTTGGCATTTCAGGCACTATAATTGACATTTCAGGCACTAAAATTGGCATTTGAGACATAATATTTGGCATTTCAGGCACTATAATTGGCATTTGTGACATTATATTTGGCATTTCAGGCACTAAAATTGGCATTTGAGACATAATATTTGGCATTTCAGGCACTATAATTGGCATTTGTGACATTATATTTGGCATTTCAGGCACTAAAATTGGCATTTGTGACATTCTATTTGGCATTTGTGACATAATATTTGGCATTTTAGACACTATAATTGGCATTTCAGACACAAAAATTTGCATTTGTGACATTATATTTGGCATTTCAGGCACTAAAATTGGCATTTGTGACGTAATATTTGGCATTTCAGGCACTAAAATTGGCATTTGAGACATAATATTTGGCATTTCAGGCACTATAATTGGCATTTCAGGCACTAAAATTGGCATTTGAGAAATAATAATTGGCATTTCAAGCACTATAATTGGCATTTCAGGCACTAAAATTGGCATTTGTGAAATTATATTTGGCATTTCAGGCACTAAAATTGGCATTTGAGACATAATATTTGGCATTTCAGGCACTAAAATTGGCATTTGTGACATAATATTTGGCATTTCAGGCACTAAAATTGGCATTTGTGACATTATATTTGGCATTTCAGGCACTAAAATTGGCATTTGAGACATAATATTTGGCATTTCAGGCACTATAATCGGCATTTCAGGCACTAAAATTGGCTTTTGAGACATAATATTTGGCATTTCAGGCACTATAATTGGCATTTCAGGCACTAAAATTGGCATTTGTGACATTATATTTAGCATTTCAGGCACTAAAATTGGCATTTGAGACATAATATTTGGCATTTCAGGCACTATAATTGACATTTCAGACACTAAAATTGGCATTTGAGACATAATATTTGGCATTTCAGGCACTATAATTGGCATTTGTGACATTATATTTGGCATTTGTGACATAATATTTGGCATTTTAGACACTATAATTGGCATTTCAGACACAAAAATTTGCATTTGTGACATTATATTTGGCATTTCAGGCACTAAAATTGGCATTTGTGACGTAATATTTGGCATTTCAGGCACTAAAATTGGCATTTGAGACATAATATTTGGCATTTCAGGCACTATAATTGGCATTTCAGGCACTAAAATTGGCATTTCAGGCACTAAAATTGGCATTTGTGACATTATATTTGGCATTTCAGGCACTAAAATTGGCATTTGAGACATAATATTTGGCATTTCAGGCACTATAATTGGCATTTGTGACATTATATTTGGCATTTCAGGCACTATAATCGGCATTTCAGGCACTAAAATTGGCATTTGTGACATAATATTTGGCATTTCAGGCACTAAAATTGGCATTTGTGACATTATATTTGGCATTTCAGGCACTAAAATTGGCATTTGAGACCTAATATTTGGCATTTCAGGCACTATAATTGGCATTTGTGACATTATATTTGGCATTTCAGGCACTAAAATTGGCATTTGTGGCATTATATTTGGCATTTCAGGCACTACAATTGGCATTTGAGACATAATATTTGGCATTTCAGGCACTATAATTGGCATTTGTGACATAATATTTGGCATTTTAGACACTATAATTGGCATTTCAGGCACTAAAATTGGGATTTGAGACATAATATTTGTCATTTCAGGCACTAAAATTGGCATTTGTGACATAATATTTGGCATTTCAGGCACTAAAATTGGCATTTGTGACATAATATTTGGCATTTCAGGCGCTAAAATTGGCATTTTTGACATTATATTTGGCATTTCAGGCACTATAATTGGCATTTCAGACACAAAAATTTGCATTTGTGACATTATATTTGGCATTTCAGGCACTAAAATTGGCATTTGTGACGTAATATTTGGCATTTCAGGCACTAAAATTGGCATTTGAGACATAATATTTGGCATTTCAGGCACTATAATTAGCATTTCAGGCACTAAAATTGGCATTTGAGAAATAATAATTGGCATTTCAGGCACTATAATTGGCATTTCAGGCACTAAAATTGGCATTTGTGACATTATATTTGGCATTTCAGGCACTATAATCGGCATTTCAGGCACTAAAATTGGCTTTTGAGACATAATATTTGGCATTTCAGGCACTATAATTGGCATTTCAGGCACTAAAATTGGCATTTGTGACATTATATTTGGCATTTAAGGCACTAAAATTGGCATTTTTGACATAATATTTGGCATTTCAGGCACTATAATCGGCATTTCAGGCACTAAAATTGGCATTTGTGACATTATATTTGGCATTTCAGGCACTAAAATTGGCATTTCAGGCACTAAAATTGGCATTTCAGGCACTAAAATTGGCATTTGTGACATTATATTTGGCATTTCAGGCACTAAAATTGGCATTTGAGACATAATATTTGGCATTTCAGGCACTATAGTCGGCATTTCAGGCACTAAAATTGGCTGTTGAGACATAATATTTGGCATTTCAGGCACTATAATTGGCATTTCAGGCACTAAAATTGGCATTTGTGACATTATATTTGGCATTTCAGGCACTAAAATTGGCATTTGAGACATAATATTTGGCATTTCAGGCACTATAATCGGCATTTCAGGCACTAAATTTGGCATTTGTGACATTATATTTGGCATTTCAGGTACTAAAATTGGCATTTGTGACATAATATTTGGCATTTCAGGCACTAAAATTGGCATTTCAGGCACTATAATCGGCATTTCAGGCACTAAAATTGGCATTTGTGACATTATATTTGGCATTTCAGGTACTAAAATTGGCATTTGTGACATAATATTTGGCATTTCAGGCACTAAAATTGGCATTTCAGGCACTATAATCGGCATTTCAGGCACTAAAATTGGCATTTGTGACATTATATTTGGCATTTCAGGCACTAAAATTGGCATTTTTGACATTATATTTGGCATTTCAGGCACTATAATCGGCATTTCAGGCACTAAAATTGGCATTTGTGACATTATATTTGCCATTTCAGGCACTAAAATTGGCATTTCAGGCACTATAATTGGCATTTGTGACATTATATTTGGCATTTCAGGCACTAAAATTGGCATTCGAGCAATAATATTTGGCAATTCAGGCACTATATTCGGCATTTCAGGCACTAAAATTGGCTTTTGAGACATAATATTTGGCATTTCAGGCACTATAATTGGCATTTCAGGCACTAAAATTGGCATTTGTGACATTATATTTGGCATTTCAGGCACTAAAATTGGCATTTGAGACATAATATTTGGCATTTCAGGCACTATTATCGGCATTTCAGGCACTAAAATTGGCATTTGAGACATAATATTTGGCATTTCAGGCACTACAATTGGCATTTGAGACATAATATTTGGCATTTCAGGCACTACAATTGGCATTTGAGACATAATATTTGGCATTTCAGGCACTATAATTGGCATTTGTGACATAATATTTGGCATTTTAGACACTATAATTGGCATTTCAGGCACTAAAATTGGGATTTGAGACATAATATTTGTCATTTCAGGCACTAAAATTGGCATTTGTGACATAATATTTGGCATTTCAGGCACTAAAATTGGCATTTGTGACATAATATTTGGCATTTCAGGCGCTAAAATTGGCATTTTTGACATTATATTTGGCATTTCAGGCACTATAACTGGCATTTCAGACACAAAAATTTGCATTTGTGACATTATATTTGGCATTTCAGGCACTAAAATTGGCATTTGTGACGTAATATTTGGCATTTCAGGCACTAAAATTGGCATTTGAGACATAATATTTGGCATTTCAGGCACTATAATTGGCATTTCAGGCACTAAAATTGGCATTTGAGAAATAATAATTGGCATTTCAGGCACTATAATTGGCATTTCAGGCACTAAAATTGGCATTTGTGACATTATATTTGGCATTTCAGGCACTATAATCGGCATTTCAGGCACTAAAATTGGCTTTTGAGACATAATATTTGGCATTTCAGGCACTATAATTGGCATTTCAGGCACTAAAATTGGCATTTGTGACATTATATTTGGCATTTCAGGCACTAAAATTGGCATTTTTGACATAATATTTGGCATTTCAGGCACTAAAATTGGCATTTGTGACATTATATTTGGCATTTCAGGCACTAAAATTGGCATTTCAGGCACTAAAATTGGCATTTGTGACATTATATTTGGCATTTCAGGCACTAAAATTGGCATTTGAGACATAATATTTGGCATTTCAGGCACTATAGTCGGCATTTCAGGCACTAAAATTGGCTGTTGAGACATAATATTTGGCATTTCAGGCACTATAATTGGCATTTCAGGCACTAAAATTGGCATTTGTGACATTATATTTGGCATTTCAGGCACTAAAATTGGCATTTGAGACATAATATTTGGCATTTCAGGCACTATAATCGGCATTTCAGGCACTAAAATTGGCATTTGTGACATTATATTTGGCATTTCAGGTACTAAAATTGGCATTTGTGACATAATATTTGGCATTTCAGGCACTAAAATTGGCATTTCAGGCACTATAATCGGCATTTCAGGCACTAAAATTGGCATTTGTGACATTATATTTGGCATTTCAGGTACTAAAATTGGCATTTGTGACATAATATTTGGCATTTCAGGCACTAAAATTGGCATTTCAGGCACTATAATCGGCATTTCAGGCACTAAAATTGGCATTTGTGACATTATATTTGGCATTTCAGGCACTAAAATTGGCATTTTTGACATTATATTTGGCATTTCAGGCACTATAATCGGCATTTCAGGCACTAAAATTGGCATTTGTGACATTATATTTGCCATTTCAGGCACTAAAATTGGCATTTCAGGCACTATAATTGGCATTTGTGACATTATATTTGGCATTTCAGGCACTAAAATTGGCATTTGAGACATAATATTTGGCATTTCAGGCACTATAATCGGCATTTCAGGCACTAAAATTGGCTTTTGAGACATAATATTTGGCATTTCAGGCACTATAATTGGCATTTCAGGCACTAAAATTGGCATTTGTGACATTATATTTGGCATTTCAGGCACTAAAATTGGCATTTGAGACATAATATTTGGCATTTCAGGCACTATAATTGACATTTCAGGCACTAAAATTGGCATTTGAGACATAATATTTGGCATTTCAGGCACTATAATTGGCATTTGTGACATTATATTTGGCATTTCAGGCACTAAAATTGGCATTTGAGACATAATATTTGGCATTTCAGGCACTATAATTGGCATTTGTGACATTATATTTGGCATTTCAGGCACTAAAATTGGCATTTGTGACATTCTATTTGGCATTTGTGACATAATATTTGGCATTTTAGACACTATAATTGGCATTTCAGACACAAAAATTTGCATTTGTGACATTATATTTGGCATTTCAGGCACTAAAATTGGCATTTGTGACGTAATATTTGGCATTTCAGGCACTAAAATTGGCATTTGAGACATAATATTTGGCATTTCAGGCACTATAATTGGCATTTCAGGCACTAAAATTGGCATTTGAGAAATAATAATTGGCATTTCAAGCACTATAATTGGCATTTCAGGCACTAAAATTGGCATTTGTGACATTATATTTGGCATTTCAGGCACTAAAATTGGCATTTGAGACATAATATTTGGCATTTCAGGCACTAAAATTGGCATTTGTGACATAATATTTGGCATTTCAGGCACTAAAATTGGCATTTGTGACATTATATTTGGCATTTCAGGCACTAAAATTGGCATTTGAGACATAATATTTGGCATTTCAGGCACTATAATCGGCATTTCAGGCACTAAAATTGGCTTTTGAGACATAATATTTGGCATTTCAGGCACTATAATTGGCATTTCAGGCACTAAAATTGGCATTTGTGACATTATATTTAGCATTTCAGGCACTAAAATTGGCATTTGAGACATAATATTTGGCATTTCAGGCACTATAATTGACATTTCAGGCACTAAAATTGGCATTTGAGACATAATATTTGGCATTTCAGGCACTATAATTGGCATTTGTGACATTATATTTGGCATTTGTGACATAATATTTGGCATTTTAGACACTATAATTGGCATTTCAGACACAAAAATTTGCATTTGTGACATTATATTTGGCATTTCAGGCACTAAAATTGGCATTTGTGACGTAATATTTGGCATTTCAGGCACTAAAATTGGCATTTGAGACATAATATTTGGCATTTCAGGCACTATAATTGGCATTTCAGGCACTAAAATTGGCATTTCAGGCACTAAAATTGGCATTTGTGACATTATATTTGGCATTTCAGGCACTAAAATTGGCATTTGAGACATAATATTTGGCATTTCAGGCACTATAATTGGCATTTGTGACATTATATTTGGCATTTCAGGCACTATAATCGGCATTTCAGGCACTAAAATTGGCATTTGTGACATAATATTTGGCATTTCAGGCACTAAAATTGGCATTTGTGACATTATATTTGGCATTTCAGGCACTAAAATTGGCATTTGAGACCTAATATTTGGCATTTCAGGCACTATAATTGGCATTTGTGACATTATATTTGGCATTTCAGGCACTAAAATTGGCATTTGTGGCATTATATTTGGCATTTCAGGCACTACAATTGGCATTTGAGACATAATATTTGGCATTTCAGGCACTATAATTGGCATTTGTGACATAATATTTGGCATTTTAGACACTATAATTGGCATTTCAGGCACTAAAATTGGGATTTGAGACATAATATTTGTCATTTCAGGCACTAAAATTGGCATTTGTGACATAATATTTGGCATTTCAGGCACTAAAATTGGCATTTGTGACATAATATTTGGCATTTCAGGCGCTAAAATTGGCATTTTTGACATTATATTTGGCATTTCAGGCACTATAATTGGCATTTCAGACACAAAAATTTGCATTTGTGACATTATATTTGGCATTTCAGGCACTAAAATTGGCATTTGTGACGTAATATTTGGCATTTCAGGCACTAAAATTGGCATTTGAGACATAATATTTGGCATTTCAGGCACTATAATTAGCATTTCAGGCACTAAAATTGGCATTTGAGAAATAATAATTGGCATTTCAGGCACTATAATTGGCATTTCAGGCACTAAAATTGGCATTTGTGACATTATATTTGGCATTTCAGGCACTATAATCGGCATTTCAGGCACTAAAATTGGCTTTTGAGACATAATATTTGGCATTTCAGGCACTATAATTGGCATTTCAGGCACTAAAATTGGCATTTGTGACATTATATTTGGCATTTAAGGCACTAAAATTGGCATTTTTGACATAATATTTGGCATTTCAGGCACTATAATCGGCATTTCAGGCACTAAAATTGGCATTTGTGACATTATATTTGGCATTTCAGGCACTAAAATTGGCATTTCAGGCACTAAAATTGGCATTTGTGACATTATATTTGGCATTTCAGGCACTAAAATTGGCATTTGAGACATAATATTTGGCATTTCAGGCACTATAGTCGGCATTTCAGGCACTAAAATTGGCTGTTGAGACATAATATTTGGCATTTCAGGCACTATAATTGGCATTTCAGGCACTAAAATTGGCATTTGTGACATTATATTTGGCATTTCAGGCACTAAAATTGGCATTTGAGACATAATATTTGGCATTTCAGGCACTATAATCGGCATTTCAGGCACTAAAATTGGCATTTGTGACATTATATTTGGCATTTCAGGTACTAAAATTGGCATTTGTGACATAATATTTGGCATTTCAGGCACTAAAATTGGCATTTCAGGCACTATAATCGGCATTTCAGGCACTAAAATTGGCATTTGTGACATTATATTTGGCATTTCAGGTACTAAAATTGGCATTTGTGACATAATATTTGGCATTTCAGGCACTAAAATTGGCATTTCAGGCACTATAATCGGCATTTCAGGCACTAAAATTGGCATTTGTGACATTATATTTGGCATTTCAGGCACTAAAATTGGCATTTTTGACATTATATTTGGCATTTCAGGCACTATAATCGGCATTTCAGGCACTAAAATTGGCATTTGTGACATTATATTTGCCATTTCAGGCACTAAAATTGGCATTTCAGGCACTATAATTGGCATTTGTGACATTATATTTGGCATTTCAGGCACTAAAATTGGCATTTGAGCAATAATATTTGGCAATTCAGGCACTATATTCGGCATTTCAGGCACTAAAATTGGCTTTTGAGACATAATATTTGGCATTTCAGGCACTATAATTGGCATTTCAGGCACTAAAATTGGCATTTGTGACATTATATTTGGCATTTCAGGCACTAAAATTGGCTTTTGAGACATAATATTTGGCATTTCAGGCACTATTATCGGCATTTCAGGCACTAAAATTGGCATTTGAGACATAATATTTGGCATTTCAGGCACTATAATTGGCATTTCAGGCACTAAAATTGGCATTTGTGACATAATATTTGGCATTTCAGGCACTAAAATTGGCATTTGTGACATAATATTTGGCATTTCAGGCACTAAAATTGGCATTTGTGACATTATATTTGGCATTTCAGGCACTAAAATTGGCATTTGTGACATTATATTTGGCATTTCAGGCACTAAAATTGGCATTTGAGACATAATATTTGGCATTTCAGGCACTAAAATTGGCATTTGTGACATAATATTTGGCATTTCAGGCACTAAAATTGGCATTTGTGACATTATATTTGGCATTTCAGGCACTAAAATTGGCATTTGAGACATAATATTTGGCATTTCAGGCACTATAATCGGCATTTCAGGCACTAAAATTGGCTTTTGAGACATAATATTTGGCATTTCAGGCACTATAATTGGCATTTCAGGCACTAAAATTGGCATTTGTGACATTATATTTGGCATTTCAGGCACTAAAATTGGCATTTGAGACATAATATTTGGCATTTCAGGCACTATAATTGGCATTTCAGGCACTAAAATTGGCATTTGAGACATAATATTTGGCATTTCAGGCACTATAATTGGCATTTGTGACATTATATTTGGCATTTCAGGCACTAAAATTGGCATTTGTGACATTCTATTTGGCATTTGTGACATAATATTTGGCATTTTAGACACTATAATTGGCATTTCAGACACAAAAATTTGCATTTGTGACATTATATTTGGCATTTCAGGCACTAAAATTGGCATTTCAGGCACTAAAATTGGCATTTGTGACGTAATATTTGGCATTTCAGGCACTAAAATTGGCATTTGAGACATAATATTTGGCATTTCAGGCACTATAATTGGCATTTCAGGCACTAAAATTGGCATTTGAGAAATAATAATTGGCATTTCAAGCACTATAATTGGCATTTCAGGCACTAAAATTGGCATTTGTGACATTATATTTGGCATTTCAGGCACTAAAATTGGCATTTGAGACATAATATTTGGCATTTCAGGCACTAAAATTGGCATTTGTGACATAATATTTGGCATTTCAGGCACTAAAATTGGCATTTGTGACATTATATTTGGCATTTCAGGCACTAAAATTGGCATTTGAGACATAATATTTGGCATTTCAGGCACTATAATCGGCATTTCAGGCACTAAAATTGGCTTTTGAGACATAATATTTGGCATTTCAGGCACTATAATTGGCATTTCAGGCACTAAAATTGGCATTTGTGACATTATATTTAGCATTTCAGGCACTAAAATTGGCATTTGAGACATAATATTTGGCATTTCAGGCACTATAATTGACATTTCAGGCACTAAAATTGGCATTTGAGACATAATATTTGGCATTTCAGGCACTATAATTGGCATTTGTGACATTATATTTGGCATTTGTGACATAATATTTGGCATTTTAGACACTATAATTGGCATTTCAGACACAAAAATTTGCATTTGTGACATTATATTTGGCATTTCAGGCACTAAAATTGGCATTTGTGACGTAATATTTGGCATTTCAGGCACTAAAATTGGCATTTGAGACATAATATTTGGCATTTCAGGCACTATAATTGGCATTTCAGGCACTAAAATTGGCATTTGAGAAATAATAATTGGCATTTCAGGCACTATAATTGGCATTTCAGGCACTAAAATTGGCATTTGTGACATTATATTTGGCATTTCAGGCACTAAAATTGGCATTTGAGACATAATATTTGGCATTTCAGGCACTAAAATTGGCATTTGTGACATAATATTTGGCATTTCAGGCACTAAAATTGGCATTTGTGACATTATATTTGGCATTTCAGGCACTAAAATTGGCATTTGAGACCTAATATTTGGCATTTCAGGCACTATAATTGGCATTTGTGACATTATATTTGGCATTTCAGGCACTAAAATTGGCATTTGTGACATTATATTTGGCATTTCAGGCACTACAATTGGCATTTGAGACATAATATTTGGCATTTCAGGCACTATAATTGGCATTTGTGACATAATATTTGGCATTTTAGACACTATAATTGGCATTTCAGGCACTAAATATCCCGACGGACAATTAGTTCCCTGAAGTTGTTCCATCGTTCTCGTCATCTCCTTACACAATCTTCCCGCAAGCTTCTCGTATCTTCTCTCATCTTCCCCCACTTTGACTATTGTAGCGTGGTATATGGAGGCCTCTCTAAAATGCTTGAAGACAGATTAAAGAGAATAATGAACTGCTCTCTAAGATTTGTGCTTGGTACTCCGAAGCGATCGCGCGTCTCCCACCTCTATGATGGGTTAAAGTGGCTCTTCCCTCCCTTCCGAAGACAATATTTCCTCTGTTCATTCTTATACCAATCCATTCACTCTCAACACCCTTCATATATCTACAGTCTACTCCAATTCAAATCATCAGTTCAACACCATAAAACAAGATCCCGCCTTTCTGATCTCTATATACGTTCACACAGAACTAAAGCATTCGAACGTTCCTTTCTCGCCCGCTCCACCACAATGTGGAACTCAATCCCCCCTAATATCCGTCATACTCCCTCTCTATCATTATTCAAATCCTTGCTGTATCAACATCTATTAGCTTCCCAAAAGGATAGTCTCTAGGTAGGTTAGTCATTTGCTTAGAATACAATGTATATAATAACTCATTGTGTTATCTAGTTCTTTTAATTCTGCTCTTTGAAAAGCTGTACATCATGTAAACAAATTATTGAATGCTAGCTCATGCATTCAATTTCAAAAGCTATGGTTTTTATCTACTCTCTGTAATTGCTTAATATCCTGTCAAGATCTGTACTATTTATTTACTTAGTATTATTTTTGTTTATATATTTCTTTTTAAATTGTTTTCTGTCATGTTTTCACGCTTTATGATTTGTAACATTTAGCCTTCTGGCCAGATATATATATTATGTTTTTATTCCTGTTCATATCTGTTATTCTAAAGGGACTTTGTCCCAGAATAAAGTTACTTTTCTATTCTATTCTATTCTATTCTATTCTAAAATTGGGATTTGAGACATAATATTTGTCATTTCAGGCACTAAAATTGGCATTTGTGACATAATATTTGGCATTTCAGGCACTAAAATTGGCATTTGTGACATAATATTTGGCATTTCAGGCGCTAAAATTGGCATTTTTGACATTATATTTGGCATTTCAGGCACTAAAATTGGCATTTGTGACATTATATTTGGCATTTCAGGCACTAAAATTGGCATTTGAGACCTAATATTTGGCATTTCAGGCACTATAATCGGCATTTCAGGCACTAAAATTGGCATTTGTGACATTATATTTGGCATTTCAGGCACTAAAATTGGCATTTCAGGCACTAAAATTGGCATTTGTGACATTATATTTGGCATTTCAGGCACTAAAATTGGCATTTGAGACATAATATTTGGCATTTCAGGCACTATAGTCGGCATTTCAGGCACTAAAATTGGCTGTTGAGACATAATATTTGGCATTTCAGGCACTATAATTGGCATTTCAGGCACTAAAATTGGCATTTGTGGCATTATATTTGGCATTTCAGGCACTAAAATTGGCATTTGAGACATAATATTTGGCATTTCAGGCACTATAATCGGCATTTCAGGCACTAAAATTGGCATTTGTGACATTATATTTGGCATTTCAGGTACTAAAATTGGCATTTGTGACATAATATTTGGCATTTCAGGCACTAAAATTGGCATTTCAGGCACTATAATCGGCATTTCAGGCACTAAAATTGGCATTTGTGACATTATATTTGGCATTTCAGGTACTAAAATTGGCATTTGTGACATAATATTTGGCATTTCAGGCACTAAAATTGGCATTTCAGGCACTATAATCGGCATTTCAGGCACTAAAATTGGCATTTGTGACATTATATTTGGCATTTCAGGCACTAAAATTGGCATTTTTGACATTATATTTGGCATTTCAGGCACTATAATCGGCATTTCAGGCACTAAAATTGGCATTTGTGACATTATATTTGCCATTTCAGGCACTAAAATTGGCATTTCAGGCACTATAATTGGCATTTGTGACATTATATTTGGCATTTCAGGCACTAAAATTGGCATTTGAGCAATAATATTTGGCATTTCAGGCACTATATTCGGCATTTCAGGCACTAAAATTGGCTTTTGAGACATAATATTTGGCATTTCAGGCACTATAATTGGCATTTCAGGCACTAAAATTGGCATTTGTGACATTATATTTGGCATTTCAGGCACTAAAATTGGCATTTGAGACATAATATTTGGCATTTCAGGCACTATTATCGGCATTTCAGGCACTAAAATTGGCATTTGAGACATAATATTTGGCATTTCAGGCACTATAATTGGCATTTCAGGCACTAAAATTGGCATTTGTGACATAATATTTGGCATTTCAGGCACTAAAATTGGCATTTGTGACATTATATTTGGCATTTCAGGCACTAAAATTGGCATTTGTGACATTATATTTGGCATTTCAGGCACTAAAATTGGCATTTGAGACATAATATTTGGCATTTCAGGCACTAAAATTGGCATTTGTGACATAATATTTGGCATTTCAGGCACTAAAATTGGCATTTGTGACATTATATTTGGCATTTCAGGCACTAAAATTGGCATTTGAGACATAATATTTGGCATTTCAGGCACTATAATCGGCATTTCAGGCACTAAAATTGGCTTTTGAGACATAATATTTGGCATTTCAGGCACTATAATTGGCATTTCAGGCACTAAAATTGGCATTTGTGACATTATATTTGGCATTTCAGGCACTAAAATTGGCATTTGAGACATAATATTTGGCATTTCAGGCACTATAATTGACATTTCAGGCACTAAAATTGGCATTTGAGACATAATATTTGGCATTTCAGGCACTATAATTGGCATTTGTGACATTATATTTGGCATTTCAGGCACTAAAATTGGCATTTGAGACATAATATTTGGCATTTCAGGCACTATAATTGGCATTTCAGGCACTAAAATTGGCATTTGAGACATAATATTTGGCATTTCAGGCACTATAATTGGCATTTGTGACATTATATTTGGCATTTCAGGCACTAAAATTGGCATTTGTGACATTCTATTTGGCATTTGTGACATAATATTTGGCATTTTAGACACTATAATTGGCATTTCAGACACAAAAATTTGCATTTGTGACATTATATTTGGCATTTCAGGCACTAAAATTGGCATTTGTGACGTAATATTTGGCATTTCAGGCACTAAAATTGGCATTTGAGACATAATATTTGGCATTTCAGGCACTATAATTGGCATTTCAGGCACTAAAATTGGCATTTGAGAAATAATAATTGGCATTTCAAGCACTATAATTGGCATTTCAGGCACTAAAATTGGCATTTGTGACATTATATTTGGCATTTCAGGCACTAAAATTGGCATTTGAGACATAATATTTGGCATTTCAGGCACTAAAATTGGCATTTGTGACATAATATTTGGCATTTCAGGCACTAAAATTGGCATTTGTGACATTATATTTGGCATTTCAGGCACTAAAATTGGCATTTGAGACATAATATTTGGCATTTCAGGCACTATAATCGGCATTTCAGGCACTAAAATTGGCTTTTGAGACATAATATTTGGCATTTCAGGCACTATAATTGGCATTTCAGGCACTAAAATTGGCATTTGTGACATTATATTTAGCATTTCAGGCACTAAAATTGGCATTTAAGACATAATATTTGGCATTTCAGGCACTATAATTGACATTTCAGGCACTAAAATTGGCATTTGAGACATAATATTTGGCATTTCAGGCACTATAATTGGCATTTGTGACATTATATTTGGCATTTGTGACATAATATTTGGCATTTTAGACACTATAATTGGCATTTCAGACACAAAAATTTGCATTTGTGACATTATATTTGGCATTTCAGGCACTAAAATTGGCATTTGTGACGTAATATTTGGCATTTCAGGCACTAAAATTGGCATTTGAGACATAATATTTGGCATTTCAGGCACTATAATTGGCATTTCAGGCACTAAAATTGGCATTTGAGAAATAATAATTGGCATTTCAGGCACTATAATTGGCATTTCAGGCACTAAAATTGGCATTTGTGACATTATATTTGGCATTTCAGGCACTAAAATTGGCATTTGAGACATAATATTTGGCATTTCAGGCACTAAAATTGGCATTTGTGACATAATATTTGGCATTTCAGGCACTAAAATTGGCATTTGTGACATTATATTTGGCATTTCAGGCACTAAAATTGGCATTTGAGACCTAATATTTGGCATTTCAGGCACTATAATTGGCATTTGTGACATTATATTTGGCATTTCAGGCACTAAAATTGGCATTTGTGACATTATATTTGGCATTTCAGGCACTACAATTGGCATTTGAGACATAATATTTGGCATTTCAGGCACTATAATTGGCATTTGTGACATAATATTTGGCATTTTAGACACTATAATTGGCATTTCAGGCACTAAAATTGGGATTTGAGACATAATATTTGTCATTTCAGGCACTAAAATTGGCATTTGTGACATAATATTTGGCATTTCAGGCACTAAAATTGGCATTTGTGACATAATATTTGGCATTTCAGGCGCTAAAATTGGCATTTTTGACATTATATTTGGCATTTCAGGCACTAAAATTGGCATTTGTGACATTATATTTGGCATTTCAGGCACTATAATCGGCATTTCAGCCACTAAAATTGGCATTTGTGACATTATATTTGGCATTTCAGGCACTAAAATTGGCATTTCAATCACTAAAATTGGCATTTGTGACATTATATTTGGCATTTCAGGCACTAAAATTGGCATTTGAGACATAATATTTGGTATTTCAGGCACTAAAATTGGCATTTGTGACATTATATTTGGCATTTCAGGCACTAAAATTGGCATTTTTGACATAATATTTGGCATTTCAGGCACTATAATCGGCATTTCAGGCACTAAAATTGGCATTTGTGACATTATATTTGGCATTTCAGGCACTAAAATTGGCATTTCAGGCACTAAAATTGGCATTTGTGACATTATATTTGGCATTTCAGGCACTAAAATTGGCATTTGAGACATAATATTTGGCATTTCAGGCACTATAGTCGGCATTTCAGGCACTAAAATTGGCTGTTGAGACATAATATTTGGCATTTCAGGCACTATAATTGGCATTTCAGGCACTAAAATTGGCATTTGTGACATTATATTTGGCATTTCAGGCACTAAAATTGGCATTTGAGACATAATATTTGGCATTTCAGGCACTATAATCGGCATTTCAGGCACTAAAATTGGCATTTGTGACATTATATTTGGCATTTCAGGTACTAAAATTGGCATTTGTGACATAATATTTGGCATTTCAGGCACTAAAATTGGCATTTCAGGCACTATAATCGGCATTTCAGGCACTAAAATTGGCATTTGTGACATTATATTTGGCATTTCAGGCACTAAAATTGGCATTTCAATCACTAAAATTGGCATTTGTGACATTATATTTTGCATTTCAGGCACTAAAATTGGCATTTCAGGCACTATAATTGGCATTTCAGGCACTATAATCGGCATTTCAGGCACTAAAATTGGCATTTGAGACATAATATTTGGCATTTCAGGCACTATAATTGGCATTTCAGGCACTATAATTGGCATTTCAGGCACTAAAATTGGCATTTGAGACATAATATTTGGCATTTCAGGCACTATAATTGGCATTTGTGACATTATATTTGGCATTTCAGGCACTAAAATTGACATTTGAGACATAATATTTGGCATTTCAGGCACTATAATTGGCATTTCAGGCACTAAAATTGGCATTTGAGACATAATATTTGGCATTTCAGGCACTATAATTGGCATTTGTGACATTATATTTGGCATTTCAGGCACTATAATCGGCATTTCAGGCACTAAAATTGGCATTTGTGACATTATATTTGGCATTTCATGCACTAAAATTGGCATTTCAATCACTAAAATTGGCATTTGTGACATTATATTTGGCATTTCAGGCACTAAAATTGGCATTTGAGACATAATATTTGGTATTTCAGGCACTAAAATTGGCATTTGTGACATTATATTTGGCATTTCAGGCACTATAATTGGCATTTCAGGCACTAAAATTGGGATTTGAGACATAATATTTGTCATTTCAGGCACTATAATTGGCATTTCAGGCACTAAAATTGGCATTTGTGACATAATATTTAGCATTTCAGGCACTAAAATTGGCATTTGTGACATAATATTTGGCATTTCAGGCACTAAAATTGGCATTTTTGACATTATATTTGGCATTTCAGGCACTAAAATTGGCATTTTTGACATTATATTTGGCATTTCAGGCACTATAATCGGCATTTCAGGCACTAAAATTGGCATTTGTGACATTATATTTGGCATTTCAGGCACTAAAATTGGCATTTTTGACATTATATTTGGCATTTCAGGCACTATAATCGGCATTTCAGGCACTAAAATTGGCATTTGTGACATTATATTTGGCATTTCAGGCACTAAAATTGGCATTTCAATCACTAAAATTGGCATTTGTGACATTATATTTGGCATTTCAGGCACTAAAATTGGCATTTGAGACATAATATTTGGCATTTCAGGCACTAAAATTGGCATTTCAGGAACTATAATCGGCATTTCAGGCACTAAAATTGGCATTTTTGACATTATATTTGCCATTTCAGGCACTAAAATTGGCATTTCAGGCACTATAATTGGCATTTGTGACATTATATTTGGCATTTCAGGCACTAAAATTGGCATTTGAGCAATAATATTTGGCATTTCAGGCACTATATTCGGCATTTCAGGCACTAAAATTGGCTTTTGAGACATAATATTTGGCATTTCAGGCACTATAATTGGCATTTCAGGCACTAAAATTGGCATTTGTGACATTATATTTGGCATTTCAGGCACTAAAATTGGCATTTGAGACATAATATTTGGCATTTCAGGCACTAAAATTGGCATTTGTGACATAATATTTGGCATTTCAGGCACTAAAATTGGCATTTGTGACATAATATTTGGCATTTCAGGCGCTAAAATTGGCATTTTTGACATTATATTTGGCATTTCAGGCACTAAAATTGGCATTTGTGACATTATATTTGGCATTTCAGGCACTATAATCGGCATTTCAGCCACTAAAATTGGCATTTGTGACATTATATTTGGCATTTCAGGCACTAAAATTGGCATTTGTGACATTATATTTGGCATTTCAGGCACTAAAATTGGCATTTGAGCAATAATATTTGGCATTTCAGGCACTATATTCGGCATTTCAGGCACTAAAATTGGCTTTTGAGACATAATATTTGGCATTTCAGGCACTAAAATTGGCATTTGTGACATTATATTTGGCATTTCAGGCACTAAAATTGGCATTTGAGACATAATATTTGGCATTTCAGGCACTATTATCGGCATTTCAGGCACTAAAATTGGCATTTGAGACATAATATTTGGCATTTCAGGCACTATAATTGGCATTTCAGGCACTAAAATTGGCATTTGTGACATAATATTTGGCATTTCAGGCACTAAAATTGGCATTTGTGACATTATATTTGGCATTTCAGGCACTATAATCCGCATTTCAGGCACTAAAATTGGCATTTGTGACATTATATTTGGCATTTCAGGCACTAAAATTGGCATTTGTGACATTATATTTGGCATTTCAGGCACTAAAATTGGCATTTTTGACATTATATTTGGCATTTCAGGCACTATAATCGGCATTTCAGGCACTAAAATTGGCATTTGTGACATTATATTTGGCATTTCAGGCACTAAAATTGGCATTTCAATCACTAAAATTGGCATTTGTGACATTATATTTGGCATTTCAGGCACTAAAATTGGCATTTGAGACATAATATTTGGCATTTCAGGCACTAAAATTGGCATTTGTGACATTATATTTGGCATTTCAGGCACTAAAATTGGCATTTTTGACATTATATTTGGCATTTCAGGCACTATAATCGGCATTTCAGGCACTTAAATTGGCATTTGTGACATTATATTTGCCATTTCAGGCACTAAAATTGGCATTTGTGACATAATATTTGGCATTTCAGGCACTAAAATTGGCATTTTTGACATTATATTTGGCATTTCAGGCACTAAAATTGGCATTTGTGACATTATATTTGGCATTTCAGGCACTATAATCGGCATTTCAGGCACTAAAATTGGCATTTGTGACATTATATTTGGCATTTCAGGCACTATTATCGGCATTTCAGGCACTAAAATTGGCATTTGAGACATAATATTTGGCATTTCAGGCACTATAATTGGCATTTCAGGCACTAAAATTGGCATTTGTGACATTATATTTGGCATTTCAGGCACTAAAATTGGCATTTGTGACATTATATTTGGCATTTCAGGCACTAAAATTGGCATTTTTGACATTATATTTGGCATTTCAGGCACTATAATCGGCATTTCAGGCACTAAAATTGGCATTTGTGACATTATATTTGGCATTTCAGGCACTAAAATTGGCATTTCAATCACTAAAATTGGCATTTGTGACATTATATTTGGCATTTCAGGCACTAAAATTGGCATTTGAGACATAATATTTGGCATTTCAGGCACTAAAATTGGCATTAGTGACATTATATTTGGCATTTCAGGCACTAAAATTGGCATTTTTGACATTATATTTGGCATTTCAGGCACTATAATCGGCATTTCAGGCACTTAAATTGGCATTTGTGACATTATATTTGCCATTTCAGGCACTAAAATTGGCATTTGTGACATAATATTTGGCATTTCAGGCACTAAAATTGGCATTTTTGACATTATATTTGGCATTTCAGGCACTAAAATTGGCATTTGTGACATTATATTTGGCATTTCAGGCACTATAATCGGCATTTCAAGCACTAAAATTGGCATTTGTGACATTATATTTGGCATTTCAGGCACTATTATCGGCATTTCAGGCACTAAAATTGGCATTTGAGACATAATATTTGGCATTTCAGGCACTATAATTGGCATTTCAGGCACTAAAATTGGCATTTGTGACATTATATTTGGCATTTCAGACACTAAAATTGGCATTTGAGACATAATATTTGGCATTTCAGGCACTATAATTGGCATTTCAGGCACTAAAATTGGCATTTGAGACATAATATTTGGCATTTCAGGCACTATAATTGGCATTTGTGACATTATATTTGGCATTTAATGCACTAAAATTGGCATTTGAGACATAATATTTGGCATTTCAGGCACTATAATTGGCATTTCAGGCACTAAAATTGGCATTTGAGACATAATATTTGGCATTTCAGGCACTATAATTGGCATTTGTGACATTATATTTGGCATTTCAGGCACTAAAATTGGCATTTGTGACATTATATTTGGCATTTGTGACATAATATTTGGCATTTTAGACACTATAATTGGCATTTCAGACACAAAAATTTGCATTTGTGACATTATATTTGGCATTTCAGGCACTAAAATTGGCATTTGTGACGTAATATTTGGCATTTCAGGCACTAAAATTGGCATTTGAGACATAATATTTGGCATTTCAGGCACTATAATTGGCATTTCAGGCACTAAAATTGGCATTTGAGAAATAATAATTGGCATTTCAGGCACTATAATTGGCATTTCAGGCACTAAAATTGGCATTTGTGACATTAAATTTGGCATTTCAGGCACTATAATCGGCATTTCAGGCACTAAAATTGGCTTTTGAGACATAATATTTGGCATTTCAGGCACTATAATTGGCATTTCAGGCACTAAAATTGGCATTTGTGACATTATATTTGGCATTTCAGGCACTAAAATTGGCATTTTTGACATAATATTTGGCATTTCAGGCACTATAATCGGCATTTCAGGCACTAAAATTGGCATTTGTGACATTATATTTGGCATTTCAGGCACTAAAATTGGCATTTCAGGCACTAAAATTGGCATTTGTGACATTATATTTGGCATTTCAGGCACTAAAATTGGCATTTGAGACATAATATTTGGCATTTCAGGCACTATAGTCGGCATTTCAGGCACTAAAATTGGCTGTTGAGACATAATATTTGGCATTTCAGGCACTATAATTGGCATTTCAGGCACTAAAATTGGCATTTGTGACATTATATTTGGCATTTCAGGCACTAAAATTGGCATTTGAGACATAATATTTGGCATTTCAGGCACTATAATCGGCATTTCAGGCACTAAAATTGGCATTTGTGACATTATATTTGGCATTTCAGGTACTAAAATTGGCATTTGTGACATAATATTTGGCATTTCAGGCACTAAAATTGGCATTTCAGGCACTATAATCGGCATTTCAGGCACTAAAATTGGCATTTGTGACATTATATTTGGCGTTTCAGGTACTAAAATTGGCATTTGTGACATAATATTTGGCATTTCAGGCACTAAAATTGGCATTTCAGGCACTATAATCGGCATTTCAGGCACTAAAATTGGCATTTGTGACATTATATTTGGCATTTCAGGCACTAAAATTGGCATTTTTGACATTATATTTGGCATTTCAGGCACTATAATCGGCATTTCAGGCACTAAAATTGGCATTTGTGACATTATATTTGCCATTTCAGGCACTAAAATTGGCATTTCAGGCACTATAATTGGCATTTGTGACATTATATTTGGCATTTCAGGCACTAAAATTGGCATTTCAGGCACTAAAATTGGCATTTCAGGCACTAAAATTGGCATTTGTGACATAATATTTGGCATTTCAGGCACTAAAATTGGCTTTTTTGCGACATTATATTTGGCATTTCAGGCACTAAAATTGGCATTTGAGACATAATATTTGGCATTTCAGGCACTATAATCGGCATTTCAGGCACTAAAATTGGCTTTTGAGACATAATATTTGGCATTTCAGGCACTATAATTGGCATTTCAGGCACTAAAATTGGCATTTGTGACATTATATTTGGCATTTCAGGCACTAAAATTGGCATTTGAGACATAATATTTGGCATTTCAGGCACTATAATTGACATTTCAGGCACTATTATTGGCATTGGAGACATAATATTTGGCATTTCAGGCACTATAATTGGCATTTGTGACATTATATTTGGCATTTCAGGCACTAAAATTGGCATTTCAGGCACTAAAATTGGCATTTGAGACATAATATTTGGCATTTCAGGCACTATAATTGGCATTTGTGACATTATATTTGGCATTTCAGGCACTATAATTGGCATTTGTGACATTATATTTGGCATTTCAGGCACTATAATCGGCATTTCAGGCACTAAAATGGGCATTTGTGACATTATATTTGGCATTTCATGCACTAAAATTGGCATTTCAATCACTAAAATTGGCATTTGTGACATTATATTTGGCATTTCAGGCACTAAAATTGGCATTTGAGACATAATATTTGGTATTTCAGGCACTAAAATTGGCATTTGTGACATTATATTTGGCATTTCAGGCACTAAAATTGGCATTTTTGACATTATATTTGGCATTTCAGGCACTATAATCGGCATTTCAGGCACTAAAATTGGCATTTGTGACATTATATTTGGCATTTCAGGCACTATAATTGGCATTTCAGGCACTAAAATTGGGATTTGAGACATAATATTTGTCATTTCAGGCACTATAATTGGCATTTCAGGCACTAAAATTGGCATTTGTGACATAATATTTAGCATTTCAGGCACTAAAATTGGCATTTGTGACATAATATTTGGCATTTCAGGCACTAAAATTGGCATTTTTGACATTATATTTGGCATTTCAGGCACTAAAATTGGCATTTTTGACATTATATTTGGCATTTCAGGCACTATAATCGGCATTTCAGGCACTAAAATTGGCATTTGTGACATTATATTTGGCATTTCAGGCACTAAAATTGGCATTTTTGACATTATATTTGGCATTTCAGGCACTATAATCGGCATTTCAGGCACTAAAATTGGCATTTGTGACATTATATTTGGCATTTCAGGCACTAAAATTGGCATTTCAATCACTAAAATTGGCATTTGTGACATTATATTTGGCATTTCAGGCACTAAAATTGGCATTTGAGACATAATATTTGGCATTCCAGGCACTAAAATTGGCATTTCAGGAACTATAATCGGCATTTCAGGCACTAAAATTGGCATTTTTGACATTATATTTGCCATTTCAGGCACTAAAATTGGCATTTCAGGCACTATAATTGGCATTTGTGACATTATATTTGGCATTTCAGGCACTAAAATTGGCATTTGAGCAATAATATTTGGCATTTCAGGCACTATATTCGGCATTTCAGGCACTAAAATTGGCTTTTGAGACATAATATTTGGCATTTCAGGCACTATAATTGGCATTTCAGGCACTAAAATTGGCATTTGTGACATTATATTTGGCATTTCAGGCACTAAAATTGGCATTTGAGACATAATATTTGGCATTTCAGGCACTAAAATTGGCATTTGTGACATAATATTTGGCATTTCAGGCACTAAAATTGGCATTTTTGACATTATATTTGGCATTTCAGGCACTAAAATTGGCATTTTTGACATTATATTTGGCATTTCAGGCACTATAATCGGCATTTCAGGCACTAAAATTGGCATTTGTGACATTATATTTGGCATTTCAGGCACTAAAATTGGCATTTGTGACATTATATTTGGCATTTCAGGCACTAAAATTGGCATTTTTGACATTATATTTGGCATTTCAGGCACTATAATCGGCATTTCAGGCACTAAAATTGGCATTTGTGACATTATATTTGGCATTTCAGGCACTAAAATTGTCATTTCAATCACTGAAATTGGCATTTGTGACATTATATTTGGCATTTCAGGCACTAAAATTGGCATTTGAGACATAATATTTGGCATTTCAGGCACTAAAATTGGCATTTGTGACATTATATTTGGCATTTCAGGCACTAAAATTGGCATTTTTGACATTATATTTGGCATTTCAGGCACTATAATCGGCATTTCAGGCACTAAAATTGGCATTTGTGACATTATATTTGCCATTTCAGGCACTAAAATTGGCATTTCAGGCACTATAATTGGCATTTGTGACATTATATTTGGCATTTCAGGCACTAAAATTGGCATTTGAGCAATAATATTTGGCATTTCAGGCACTATATTCGGCATTTCAGGCACTAAAATTGGCTTTTGAGACATAATATTTGGCATTTCAGGCACTATAATTGGCATTTCAGGCACTAAAATTGGCATTTGTGACATTATATTTGGCATTTCAGGCACTAAAATTGGCATTTGAGACATAATATTTGGCATTTCAGGCACTATTATCGGCATTTCAGGCACTAAAATTGGCATTTGAGACATAATATTTGGCATTTCAGGCACTATAATTGGCATTTCAGGCACTAAAATTGGCATTTGTGACATAATATTTGGCATTTCAGGCACTAAAATTGGCATTTGTGACATTATATTTGGCATTTCTGGCACTATAATCCGCATTTCAGGCACTAAAATTGGCATTTGTGACATTATATTTGGCATTTCAGGCACTAAAATTGGCATTTGTGACATTATATTTGGCATTTCAGGCACTAAAATTGGCATTTTTGACATTATATTTGGCATTTCAGGCACTATAATCGGCATTTCAGGCACTAAAATTGGCATTTGTGACATTATATTTGGCATTTCAGGCACTAAAATTGGCATTTCAATCACTAAAATTGGCATTTGTGACATTATATTTGGCATTTCAGGCACTAAAATTGGCATTTGAGACATAATATTTGGCATTTCAGGCACTAAAATTGGCATTTGTGACATTATATTTGGCATTTCAGGCACTAAAATTGGCATTTTTGACATTATATTTGGCATTTCAGGCACTATAATCGGCATTTCAGGCACTTAAATTGGCATTTGTGACATTATATTTGCCATTTCAGGCACTAAAATTGGCATTTGTGACATAATATTTGGCATTTCAGGCACTAAAATTGGCATTTTTGACATTATATTTGGCATTTCAGGCACTAAAATTGGCATTTGTGACATTATATTTGGCATTTCAGGCACTATAATCGGCATTTCAGGCACTAAAATTGGCATTTGTGACATTATATTTGGCATTTCAGGCACTATTATCGGCATTTCAGGCACTAAAATTGGCATTTGAGACATAATATTTGGCATTTCAGGCACTATAATTGGCATTTCAGGCACTAAAATTGGCATTTGTGACATTATATTTGGCATTTCAGGCACTAAAATTGGCATTTGAGACATAATATTTGGCATTTCAGGCACTAAAATTGGCATTTGTGACATTATATTTGGCATTTCAGGCACTAAAATTGGCATTTTTGACATTATATTTGGCATTTCAGGCACTATAATCGGCATTTCAGGCACTTAAATTGGCATTTGTGACATTATATTTGCCATTTCAGGCACTAAAATTGGCATTTGTGACATAATATTTGGCATTTCAGGCACTAAAATTGGCATTTTTGACATTATATTTGGCATTTCAGGCACTAAAATTGGCATTTGTGACATTATATTTGGCATTTCAGGCACTATAATCGGCATTTCAGGCACTAAAATTGGCATTTGTGACATTATATTTGGCATTTCAGGCACTATTATCGGCATTTCAGGCACTAAAATTGGCATTTGAGACATAATATTTGGCATTTCAGGCACTATAATTGGCATTTCAGGCACTAAAATTGGCATTTGTGACATTATATTTGGCATTTCAGACACTAAAATTGGCATTTGAGACATAATATTTGGCATTTCAGGCACTATAATTGGCATTTCAGGCACTAAAATTGGCATTTGAGACATAATATTTGGCATTTCAGGCACTATAATTGGCATTTGTGACATTATATTTGGCATTTAATGCACTAAAATTGGCATTTGAGACATAATATTTGGCATTTCAGGCACTATAATTGGCATTTCAGGCACTAAAATTGGCATTTGAGACATAATATTTGGCATTTCAGGCACTATAATTGGCATTTGTGACATTATATTTGGCATTTCAGGCACTAAAATTGGCATTTGTGACATTATATTTGGCATTTGTGACATAATATTTGGCATTTTAGACACTATAATTGGCATTTCAGACACAAAAATTTGCATTTGTGACATTATATTTGGCATTTCAGGCACTAAAATTGGCATTTGTGACGTAATATTTGGCATTTCAGGCACTAAAATTGGCATTTGAGACATAATATTTGGCATTTCAGGCACTATAATTGGCATTTCAGGCACTAAAATTGGCATTTGAGAAATAATAATTGGCATTTCAGGCACTATAATTGGCATTTCAGGCACTAAAATTGGCATTTGTGACATTAAATTTGGCATTTCAGGCACTATAATCGGCATTTCAGGCACTAAAATTGGCTTTTGAGACATAATATTTGGCATTTCAGGCACTATAATTGGCATTTCAGGCACTAAAATTGGCATTTGTGACATTATATTTGGCATTTCAGGCACTAAAATTGGCATTTTTGACATAATATTTGGCATTTCAGGCACTATAATCGGCATTTCAGGCACTAAAATTGGCATTTGTGACATTATATTTGGCATTTCAGGCACTAAAATTGGCATTTCAGGCACTAAAATTGGCATTTGTGACATTATATTTGGCATTTCAGGCACTAAAATTGGCATTTGAGACATAATATTTGGCATTTCAGGCACTATAGTCGGCATTTCAGGCACTAAAATTGGCTGTTGAGACATAATATTTGGCATTTCAGGCACTATAATTGGCATTTCAGGCACTAAAATTGGCATTTGTGACATTATATTTGGCATTTCAGGCACTAAAATTGGCATTTGAGACATAATATTTGGCATTTCAGGCACTATAATCGGCATTTCAGGCACTAAAATTGGCATTTGTGACATTATATTTGGCATTTCAGGTACTAAAATTGGCATTTGTGACATAATATTTGGCATTTCAGGCACTAAAATTGGCATTTCAGGCACTATAATCGGCATTTCAGGCACTAAAATTGGCATTTGTGACATTATATTTGGCGTTTCAGGTACTAAAATTGGCATTTGTGACATAATATTTGGCATTTCAGGCACTAAAATTGGCATTTCAGGCACTATAATCGGCATTTCAGGCACTAAAATTGGCATTTGTGACATTATATTTGGCATTTCAGGCACTAAAATTGGCATTTTTGACATTATATTTGGCATTTCAGGCACTATAATCGGCATTTCAGGCACTAAAATTGGCATTTGTGACATTATATTTGCCATTTCAGGCACTAAAATTGGCATTTCAGGCACTATAATTGGCATTTCAGGCACTAAAATTGGCATTTCAGGCACTAAAATTGGCATTTCAGGCACTAAAATTGGCATTTGTGACATAATATTTGGCATTTCAGGCACTAAAATTGGCATTTGTGACATTATATTTGGCATTTCAGGCACTAAAATTGGCATTTGAGACATAATATTTGGCATTTCAGGCACTATAATCGGCATTTCAGGCACTAAAATTGGCTTTTGAGACATAATATTTGGCATTTCAGGCACTATAATTGGCATTTCAGGCACTAAAATTGGCATTTGTGACATTATATTTGGCATTTCAGGCACTAAAATTGGCATTTGAGACATAATATTTGGCATTTCAGGCACTATAATTGACATTTCAGGCACTATTATTGGCATTTGAGACATAATATTTGGCATTTCAGGCACTATAATTGGCATTTGTGACATTATATTTGGCATTTCAGGCACTAAAATTGGCATTTCAGGCACTAAAATTGGCATTTGAGACATAATATTTGGCATTTCAGGCACTATAATTGGCATTTGTGACATTATATTTGGCATTTCAGGCACTAAAATTGGCATTTGTGACATTATATTTGGCATTTGTGACATAATATTTGGCATTTTAGACACTATAATTGGCATTTCAGACACAAAAATTTGCATTTGTGACATTATATTTGGCATTTCAGGCACTAAAATTGGCATTTGTGACGTAATATTTGGCATTTCAGGCACTAAAATTGGCATTTGAGACATAATATTTGGCATTTCAGGCACTATAATTGGCATTTCAGGCACTAAAATTGGCATTTGAGAAATAATAATTGGCATTTCAGGCACTATAATTGGCATTTCAGGCACTAAAATTGGCATTTGTGACATTATATATGGCATTTCAGGCACTAAAATTGGCATTTGAGACATAATATTTGGCATTTCAGGCACTAAAATTGGCATTTGTGACATAATATTTGGCATTTCAGGCACTAAAATTGGCATTTGTGACATTATATTTGGCATTTCAGGCACTAAAATTGGCATTTGAGACATAATATTTGGCATTTCAGGCACTATAATCGGCAATTCAGGCACTAAAATTGGCTTTTGAGACATAATATTTGGCATTTCAGGCACTATAATTGGCATTTCAGGCACTAAAATTGGCATTTGTGACAATATATTTAGCATTTCAGGCACTAAAATTGGCATTTGAGACATAATATTTGGCATTTCAGGCACTATAATTGACATTTCAGGCACTAAAATTGGCATTTGTGACATTATATTTGGCATTTCAGGCACTAAAATTGGCATTTGAGACATAATATTTGGCATTTCAGGCACTATAATTGGCATTTCAGGCACTAAAATTGGCATTTTTGACATTATATTTGGCATTTCAGGCACTAAAATTGGCATTTGTGACATTATATTTGGCATTTCAGGCACTATAATCGGCATTTCAGGCACTAAAATTGGCATTTGTGACATTATATTTGGCATTTCAGGCACTATTATCGGCATTTCAGGCACTAAAATTGGCATTTGAGACATAATATTTGGCATTTCAGGCACTATAATTGGCATTTCAGGCACTAAAATTGGCATTTGTGACATTATATTTGGCATTTCAGACACTAAAATTGGCATTTGAGACATAATATTTGGCATTTCAGGCACTATAATTGGCATTTCAGGCACTAAAATTGGCATTTGAGACATAATATTTGGCATTTCAGGCACTATAATTGGCATTTGTGACATTATATTTGGCATTTAATGCACTAAAATTGGCATTTGAGACATAATATTTGGCATTTCAGGCACTATAATTGGCATTTCAGGCACTAAAATTGGCATTTGAGACATAATATTTGGCATTTCAGGCACTATAATTGGCATTTGTGACATTATATTTGGCATTTCAGGCACTAAAATTGGCATTTGTGACATTATATTTGGCATTTGTGACATAATATTTGGCATTTTAGACACTATAATTGGCATTTCAGACACAAAAATTTGCATTTGTGACATTATATTTGGCATTTCAGGCACTAAAATTGGCATTTGTGACATTATATTTGGCATTTCAGGCACTAAAATTGGCATTTTTGACATTATATTTGGCATTTCAGGCACTATAATCGGCATTTCAGGCACTAAAATTGGCATTTGTGACATTATATTTGCCATTTCAGGCACTAAAATTGGCATTTCAGGCACTATAATTGGCATTTGTGACATTATATTTGGCATTTCAGGCACTAAAATTGGCATTTGAGCAATAATATTTGGCATTTCAGGCACTATATTCGGCATTTCAGGCACTAAAATTGGCTTTTGAGACATAATATTTGGCATTTCAGGCACTATAATTGGCATTTCAGGCACTAAAATTGGCATTTGTGACATTATATTTGGCATTTCAGGCACTAAAATTGGCATTTGAGACATAATATTTGGCATTTCAGGCACTAAAATTGGCATTTGTGACATAATATTTGGCATTTCAGGCACTAAAATTGGCATTATTGACATTATATTTGGCATTTCAGGCACTAAAATTGGCATTTTTGACATTATATTTGGCATTTCAGGCACTATAATCGGCATTTCAGGCACTAAAATTGGCATTTGTGACATTATATTTGGCATTTCAGGCACTAAAATTGGCATTTGTGACATTATATTTGGCATTTCAGGCACTAAAATTGGCATTTTTGACATTATATTTGGCATTTCAGGCACTATAATCGGCATTTCAGGCACTAAAATTGGCATTTGTGACATTATATTTGGCATTTCAGGCACTAAAATTGTCATTTCAATCACTGAAATTGGCATTTGTGACATTATATTTGGCATTTCAGGCACTAAAATTGGCATTTGAGACATAATATTTGGCATTTCAGGCACTAAAATTGGCATTTGTGACATTATATTTGGCATTTCAGGCACTAAAATTGGCATTTTTGACATTATATTTGGCATTTCAGGCACTATAATCGGCATTTCAGGCACTAAAATTGGCATTTGTGACATTATATTTGCCATTTCAGGCACTAAAATTGGCATTTCAGGCACTATAATTGGCATTTGTGACATTATATTTGGCATTTCAGGCACTAAAATTGGCATTTGAGCAATAATATTTGGCATTTCAGGCACTATATTCGGCATTTCAGGCACTAAAATTGGCTTTTGAGACATAATATTTGGCATTTCAGGCACTATAATTGGCATTTCAGGCACTAAAATTGGCATTTGTGACATTATATTTGGCATTTCAGGCACTAAAATTGGCATTTGAGACATAATATTTGGCATTTCAGGCACTATTATCGGCATTTCAGGCACTAAAATTGGCATTTGAGACATAATATTTGGCATTTCAGGCACTATAATTGGCATTTCAGGCACTAAAATTGGCATTTGTGACATAATATTTGGCATTTCAGGCACTAAAATTGGCATTTGTGACATTATATTTGGCATTTCAGGCACTATAATCCGCATTTCAGGCACTAAAATTGGCATTTGTGACATTATATTTGGCATTTCAGGCACTAAAATTGGCATTTGTGACATTATATTTGGCATTTCAGGCACTAAAATTGGCATTTTTGACATTATATTTGGCATTTCAGGCACTATAATCGGCATTTCAGGCACTAAAATTGGCATTTGTGACATTATATTTGGCATTTCAGGCACTAAAATTGGCATTTCAATCACTAAAATTGGCATTTGTGACATTATATTTGGCATTTCAGGCACTAAAATTGGCATTTGAGACATAATATTTGGCATTTCAGGCACTAAAATTGGCATTTGTGACATTATATTTGGCATTTCTGGCACTAAAATTGGCATTTTTGACATTATATTTGGCATTTCAGGCACTATAATCGGCATTTCAGGCACTTAAATTGGCATTTGTGACATTATATTTGCCATTTCAGGCACTAAAATTGGCATTTGTGACATAATATTTGGCATTTCAGGCACTAAAATTGGCATTTTTGACATTATATTTGGCATTTCAGGCACTAAAATTGGCATTTGTGACATTATATTTGGCATTTCAGGCACTATAATCGGCATTTCAGGCACTAAAATTGGCATTTGTGACATTATATTTGGCATTTCAGGCACTATTATCGGCATTTCAGGCACTAAAATTGGCATTTGAGACATAATATTTGGCATTTCAGGCACTATAATTGGCATTTCAGGCACTAAAATTGGCATTTGTGACATTATATTTGGCATTTCAGACACTAAAATTGGCATTTGAGACATAATATTTGGCATTTCAGGCACTATAATTGGCATTTCAGGCACTAAAATTGGCATTTGAGACATAATATTTGGCATTTTAGGCACTATAATTGGCATTTGTGACATTATATTTGGCATTTAATGCACTAAAATTGGCATTTGAGACATAATATTTGGCATTTCAGGCACTATAATTGGCTTTTCAGGCACTAAAATTGGCATTTGAGACATAATATTTGGCATTTCAGGCACTATAATTGGCATTTGTGACATTATATTTGGCATTTCAGGCACTAAAATTGGCATTTGTGACATTATATTTGGCATTTGTGACATAATATTTGGCATTTTAGACACTATAATTGGCATTTCAGACACAAAAATTTGCATTTGTGACATTATATTTGGCATTTCAGGCACTAAAATTGGCATTTGTGACGTAATATTTGGCATTTCAGGCACTAAAATTGGCATTTGAGACATAATATTTGGCATTTCAGGCACTATAATTGGCATTTCAGGCACTAAAATTGGCATTTGAGAAATAATAATTGGCATTTCAGGCACTATAATTGGCATTTCAGGCACTAAAATTGGCATTTGTGACATTAAATTTGGCATTTCAGGCACTATAATCGGCATTTCAGGCACTAAAATTGGCTTTTGAGACATAATATTTGGCATTTCAGGCACTATAATTGGCATTTCAGGCACTAAAATTGGCATTTGTGACATTATATTTGGCATTTCAGGCACTAAAATTGGCATTTTTGACATAATATTTGGCATTTCAGGCACTATAATCGGCATTTCAGGCACTAAAATTGGCATTTGTGACATTATATTTGGCATTTCAGGCACTAAAATTGGCATTTCAGGCACTAAAATTGGCATTTGTGACATTATATTTGGCATTTCAGGCACTAAAATTGGCATTTGAGACATAATATTTGGCATTTCAGGCACTATAGTCGGCATTTCAGTCACTAAAATTGGCTGTTGAGACATAATATTTGGCATTTCAGGCACTATAATTGGCATTTCAGGCACTAAAATTGGCATTTGTGACATTATATTTGGCATTTCAGGCACTAAAATTGGCATTTGAGACATAATATTTGGCATTTCAGGCACTATAATCGGCATTTCAGGCACTAAAATTGGCATTTGTGACATTATATTTGGCATTTCAGGTACTAAAATTGGCATTTGTGACATAATATTTGGCATTTCAGGTACTAAAATTGGCATTTGTGACATAATATTTGGCATTTCAGGCACTATAATCGGCATTTCAGGCACTAAAATTGGCATTTGTGACATTATATTTGGCGTTTCAGGTACTAATATTGGCATTTGTGACATAATATTTGGCATTTCAGGCACTAAAATTGGCATTTCAGGCACTATAATCGGCATTTCAGGCACTAAAATTGGCATTTGTGACATTATATTTGGCATTTCAGGCACTAAAATTGGCATTTTTGACATTATATTTGGCATTTCAGGCACTATAATCGGCATTTCAGGCACTAAAATTGGCATTTGTGACATTATATTTGCCATTTCAGGCACTAAAATTGGCATTTCAGGCACTATAATTGGCATTTGTGACATTATATTTGGCATTTCAGGCACTAAAATTGGCATTTCAGGCACTAAAATTGGCATTTGTGACATAATATTTGGCATTTCAGGCACTAAAATTGGCATTTGTGACATTATATTTGGCATTTCAGGCACTAAAATTGGCATTTGAGACATAATATTTGGCATTTCAGGCACTATAATCGGCATTTCAGGCACTAAAATTGGCTTTTGAGACATAATATTTGGCATTTCAGGCACTATAATTGGCATTTCAGGCACTAAAATTGGCATTTGTGACATTATATTTGGCATTTCAGGCACTAAAATTGGCATTTGAGACATAATATTTGGCATTTCAGGCACTATAATTGACATTTCAGGCACTAAAATTGGCATTTGAGACATAATATTTGGCATTTCAGGCACTATAATTGGCATTTGTGACATTATATTTGGCATTTCAGGCACTAAAATTGGCATTTGAGACATAATATTTGGCATTTCAGGCACTATAATCGGCATTTCAGGCACTAAAATTGGCTTTTGAGACATAATATTTGGCATTTCGGGCACTATAATTGGCATTTCAGGCACTAAAATTGGCATTTGTGACATTATATTTAGCATTTCAGGCACTAAAATTGGCATTTGAGACATAATATTTGGCATTTCAGGCACTATAATTGACATTTCAGGCACTAAAATTGGCATTTGAGACATAATATTTGGCATTTCAGGCACTATAATTGGCATTTGTGACATTATATTTGGCATTTCAGGCACTAAAATTGGCATTTGTGACATTATATTTGGCATTTCAGGCACTAAAATTGGCATTTGAGACATAATATTTGGCATTTCAGGCACTATAATCGGCATTTCAGGCACTAAAATTGGCATTTGTGACATTATATTTGGCATTTCAGGCACTATAATCGGCATTTCAGGCACTAAAATTGGCATTTGTGACATTATATTTGGCATTTCAGGCACTATTATCGGCATTTCAGGCACTAAAAATTGCATTTGAGACATAATATTTGGCATTTCAGGCACTATAATTGGCATTTCAGGCACTAAAATTGGCATTTGTGACATTATATTTGGCATTTCAGACACTAAAATTGGCATTTGAGACATAATATTTGGCATTTCAGGCACTATAATTGGCATTTCAGGCACTAAAATTGGCATTTGAGACATAATATTTGGCATTTCAGGCACTATAATTGGCATTTGTGACATTATATTTGGCATTTAATGCACTAAAATTGGCATTTGAGACATAATATTTGGCATTTCAGGCACTATAATTGGCATTTCAGGCAATAAAATTGGCATTTGAGACATAATATTTGGCATTTCAGGCACTATAATTGGCATTTGTGACATTATATTTGGCATTTCAGGCACTAAAATTGGCATTTGTGACATTATATTTGGCATTTGTGACATAATATTTAGCATTTTAGACACTATAATTGGCATTTCAGACACAAAAATTTGCATTTGTGACATTATATTTGGCATTTCAGGCACTAAAATTGGCATTTGTGACATTATATTTGGCATTTCAGGCACTAAAATTGGCATTTTTGACATTATATTTGGCATTTCAGGCACTATAATCGGCATTTCAGGCACTAAAATTGGCATTTGTGACATTATATTTGCCATTTCAGGCACTAAAATTGGCATTTCAGGCACTATAATTGGCATTTGTGACATTATATTTGGCATTTCAGGCACTAAAATTGGCATTTGAGCAATAATATTTGGCATTTCAGGCACTATATTCGGCATTTCAGGCACTAAAATTGGCTTTTGAGACATAATATTTGGCATTTCAGGCACTATAATTGGCATTTCAGGCACTAAAATTGGCATTTGTGACATTATATTTGGCATTTCAGGCACTAAAATTGGCATTTGAGACATAATATTTGGCATTTCAGGCACTAAAATTGGCATTTGTGACATAATATTTGGCATTTCAGGCACTAAAATTGGCATTATTGACATTATATTTGGCATTTCAGGCACTAAAATTGGCATTTTTGACATTATATTTGGCATTTCAGGCACTATAATCGGCATTTCAGGCACTAAAATTGGCATTTGTGACATTATATTTGGCATTTCAGGCACTAAAATTGGCATTTGTGACATTATATTTGGCATTTCAGGCACTAAAATTGGCATTTTTGACATAATATTTGGCATTTCAGGCACTAAAATTGGCATTTGTGACATTATATTTGGCATTTCAGGCACTATAATCCGCATTTCAGGCACTAAAATTGGCATTTGTGACATTATATTTGGCATTTCAGGCACTAAACTTGGCATTTGTGACATTATATTTGGCATTTCAGGCACTAAAATTGGCATTTGAGACATAATATTTGGCATTTCAGGCACTAAAATTGGCATTTGTGACATAATATTTGGCATTTCAGGCACTAAAATTGGCATTTGTGACATTATATTCGGCATTTCAGGCACTAAAATTGGCATTTGAGACATAATATTTGGCATTTCAGGCACTATAATCGGCATTTCAGGCACTAAAATTGGCTTTTGAGACATAATATTTGGCATTTCAGGCACTATAATTGGCATTTCAGGCACTAAAATTGGCATTTGTGACATTATATTTGGCATTTCAGGCACTAAAATTGGCATTTGAGACATAATATTTGGCATTTCAGGCACTATAATTGACATTTCAGGCACTAAAATTGGCATTTGAGACATAATATTTGGCATTTCAGGCACTATAATTGGCATTTGTGACATTATATTTGGCATTTCAGGCACTAAAATTGGCATTTGAGACATAATATTTGGCATTTCAGGCACTATAATTGGCATTTGAGACATAATATTTGGCATTTCAGGCACTAAAATTGGCATTTGTGACATAATATTTGGCATTTCAGGCACTAAAATTGGCATTTGTGACATTATATTTGGCATTTCAGGCACTAAAATTGGCATTTGAGACATAATATTTGGCATTTCAGGCACTATAATCGGCATTTCAGGCACTAAAATTGGCTTTTGAGACATAATATTTGGCATTTCAGGCACTATAATTGGCATTTCAGGCACTAAAATTGGCATTTGTGACATTATATTTGCCATTTCAGGCACTAAAATTGGCATTTCAGGCACTATAATTGGCATTTGTGACATTATATTTGGCATTTCAGGCACTAAAATTGGCATTTCAGGCACTAAAATTGGCATTTGTGACATAATATTTGGCATTTCAGGCACTAAAATTGGCATTTGTGACATTATATTTGGCATTTCAGGCACTAAAATTGGCATTTGAGACATAATATTTGGCATTTCAGGCACTATAATCGGCATTTCAGGCACTAAAATTGGCTTTTGAGACATAATATTTGGCATTTCAGGCACTATAATTGGCATTTCAGGCACTAAAATTGGCATTTGTGACATTATATTTGGCATTTCAGGCACTAAAATTGGCATTTGAGACATAATATTTGGCATTTCAGGCACTATAATTGACATTTCAGGCACTAAAATTGGCATTTGAGACATAATATTTGGCATTTCAGGCACTATAATTGGCATTTGTGACATTATATTTGGCATTTCAGGCACTAAAATTGGCATTTGAGACATAATATTTGGCATTTCAGGCACTATAATCGGCATTTCAGGCACTAAAATTGGCTTTTGAGACATAATATTTGGCATTTCAGGCACTATAATTGGCATTTCAGGCACTAAAATTGGCATTTGTGACATTATATTTAGCATTTCAGGCACTAAAATTGGCATTTGAGACATAATATTTGGCATTTCAGGCACTATAATTGACATTTCAGGCACTAAAATTGGCATTTGAGACATAATATTTGGCATTTCAGGCACTATAATTGGCATTTGTGACATTATATTTGGCATTTCAGGCACTAAAATTGGCATTTGAGACATAATATTTGGCATTTCAGGCACTATAATTGGCATTTCAGGCACTAAAATTGGCATTTTTGACATTATATTTGGCATTTCAGGCACTAAAATTGGCATTTGTGACATTATATTTGGCATTTCAGGCACTATAATCGGCATTTCAGGCACTAAAATTGGCATTTGTGACATTATATTTGGCATTTCAGGCACTATTATCGGCATTTCAGGCACTAAAAATTGCATTTGAGACATAATATTTGGCATTTCAGGCACTATAATTGGCATTTCAGGCACTAAAATTGGCATTTGTGACATTATATTTGGCATTTCAGACACTAAAATTGGCATTTGAGACATAATATTTGGCATTTCAGGCACTATAATTGGCATTTCAGGCACTAAAATTGGCATTTGAGACATAATATTTGGCATTTCAGGCACTATAATTGGCATTTGTGACATTATATTTGGCATTTAATGCACTAAAATTGGCATTTGAGACATAATATTTGGCATTTCAGGCACTATAATTGGCATTTCAGGCAATAAAATTGGCATTTGAGACATAATATTTGGCATTTCAGGCACTATAATTGGCATTTGTGACATTATATTTGGCATTTCAGGCACTAAAATTGGCATTTGTGACATTATATTTGGCATTTGTGACATAATATTTAGCATTTTAGACACTATAATTGGCATTTCAGACACAAAAATTTGCATTTGTGACATTATATTTGGCATTTCAGGCACTAAAATTGGCATTTGTGACATTATATTTGGCATTTCAGGCACTAAAATTGGCATTTTTGACATTATATTTGGCATTTCAGGCACTATAATCGGCATTTCAGGCACTAAAATTGGCATTTGTGACATTATATTTGCCATTTCAGGCACTAAAATTGGCATTTCAGGCACTATAATTGGCATTTGTGACATTATATTTGGCATTTCAGGCACTAAAATTGGCATTTGAGCAATAATATTTGGCATTTCAGGCACTATATTCGGCATTTCAGGCACTAAAATTGGCTTTTGAGACATAATATTTGGCATTTCAGGCACTATAATTGGCATTTCAGGCACTAAAATTGGCATTTGTGACATTATATTTGGCATTTCAGGCACTAAAATTGGCATTTGAGACATAATATTTGGCATTTCAGGCACTAAAATTGGCATTTGTGACATAATATTTGGCATTTCAGGCACTAAAATTGGCATTATTGACATTATATTTGGCATTTCAGGCACTAAAATTGGCATTTTTGACATTATATTTGGCATTTCAGGCACTATAATCGGCATTTCAGGCACTAAAATTGGCATTTGTGACATTATATTTGGCATTTCAGGCACTAAAATTGGCATTTGTGACATTATATTTGGCATTTCAGGCACTAAAATTGGCATTTTTGACATAATATTTGGCATTTCAGGCACTAAAATTGGCATTTGTGACATTATATTTGGCATTTCAGGCACTATAATCCGCATTTCAGGCACTAAAATTGGCATTTGTGACATTATATTTGGCATTTCAGGCACTAAACTTGGCATTTGTGACATTATATTTGGCATTTCAGGCACTAAAATTGGCATTTGAGACATAATATTTGGCATTTCAGGCACTAAAATTGGCATTTGTGACATAATATTTGGCATTTCAGGCACTAAAATTGGCATTTGTGACATTATATTCGGCATTTCAGGCACTAAAATTGGCATTTGAGACATAATATTTGGCATTTCAGGCACTATAATCGGCATTTCAGGCACTAAAATTGGCTTTTGAGACATAATATTTGGCATTTCAGGCACTATAATTGGCATTTCAGGCACTAAAATTGGCATTTGTGACATTATATTTGGCATTTCAGGCACTAAAATTGGCATTTGAGACATAATATTTGGCATTTCAGGCACTATAATTGACATTTCAGGCACTAAAATTGGCATTTGAGACATAATATTTGGCATTTCAGGCACTATAATTGGCATTTGTGACATTATATTTGGCATTTCAGGCACTAAAATTGGCATTTGAGACATAATATTTGGCATTTCAGGCACTATAATTGGCATTTGAGACATAATATTTGGCATTTCAGGCACTAAAATTGGCATTTGTGACATAATATTTGGCATTTCAGGCACTAAAATTGGCATTTGTGACATTATATTTGGCATTTCAGGCACTAAAATTGGCATTTGAGACATAATATTTGGCATTTCAGGCACTATAATCGGCATTTCAGGCACTAAAATTGGCTTTTGAGACATAATATTTGGCATTTCAGGCACTATAATTGGCATTTCAGGCACTAAAATTGGCATTTGTGACATTATATTTGGCATTTCAGGCACTAAAATTGGCATTTGAGACATAATATTTGGCATTTCAGGCACTATAATTGACATTTCAGGCACTAAAATTGGCATTTGAGACATAATATTTGGCATTTCAGGCACTATAATTGGCATTTGTGACATTATATTTGGCATTTCAGGCACTAAAATTGGCATTTGAGACATAATATTTGGCATTTCAGGCACTATAATTGGCATTTCAGGCACTAAAATTGGCATTTTTGACATTATATTTGGCATTTCAGGCACTAAAATTGGCATTTGTGACATTATATTTGGCATTTCAGGCACTATAATTGGCATTTCAGGCACTAAAATTGGCATTTGTGACATTATATTTGGCATTTCAGGCACTAAAATTGGCATTTGAAACATAATATTTGGCATTTCAGGCACTAAAATTGGCATTTGTGACATAATATTTGGCATTTCAGGCACTATAATTGGCATTTCAGGCACTAAAATTGGCATTTGTGACATTATATTTAGCATTTCAGGCACTAAAATTGGCATTTGAGACATAATATTTGGCATTTCAGGCACTATAATTGGCATTTGTGACATTATATTTGGCATTTCAGGCACTAAAATTGGCATTTGAGACATAATATTTGGCATTTCAGGCACTATAATTGGCATTTCAGGCACTAAAATTGGCATTTTTGACATTATATTTGGCATTTCAGGCACTAAAATTGGCATTTGTGACATTATATTTGGCATTTCAGGCACTATAATCGGCATTTCAGGCACTAAAATTGGCATTTGTGACATTATATTTGGCATTTCAGGCACTATTATCGGCATTTCAGGCACTAAAATTGGCATTTGAGACATAATATTTGGCATTTCAGGCACTATAATTGGCATTTCAGGCACTATAATTGGCATTTGTGACATTATATTTGGCATTTCAGGCACTAAAATTGGCATTTGTGACATTATATTTGGCATTTGTGACATAATATTTGGCATTTTAGACACTATAATTGGCATTTCAGACACAAAAATTTGCATTTGTGACATTATATTTGGCATTTCAGGCACTAAAATTGGCATTTGTGACATTATATTTGGCATTTCAGGCACTAAAATTGGCATTTTTGACATTATATTTGGCATTTCAGGCACTATAATCGGCATTTCAGGCACTAAAATTGGCATTTGTGACATTATATTTGCCATTTCAGGCACTAAAATTGGCATTTCAGGCACTATAATTGGCATTTGTGACATTATATTTGGCATTTCAGGCACTAAAATTGGCATTTGAGCAATAATATTTGGCATTTCAGGCACTATATTCGGCATTTCAGGCACTAAAATTGGCTTTTGAGACATAATATTTGGCATTTCAGGCACTATAATTGGCATTTCAGGCACTAAAATTGGCATTTGTGACATTATATTTGGCATTTCAGGCACTAAAATTGGCATTTGAGACATAATATTTGGCATTTCAGGCACTAAAATTGGCATTTGTGACATAATATTTGGCATTTCAGGCACTAAAATTGGCATTATTGACATTATATTTGGCATTTCAGGCACTAAAATTGGCATTTTTGACATTATATTTGGCATTTCAGGCACTATAATCGGCATTTCAGGCACTAAAATTGGCATTTGTGACATTATATTTGGCATTTCAGGCACTAAAATTGTCATTTGTGACATTATATTTGGCATTTCAGGCACTAAAATTGGCATTTTTGACATAATATTTGGCATTTCAGGCACTAAAATTGGCATTTGTGACATTATATTTGGCATTTCAGGCACTATAATCCGCATTTCAGGCACTAAAATTGGCATTTGTGACATTATATTTGGCATTTCAGGCACTAAACTTGGCATTTGTGACATTATATTTGGCATTTCAGGCACTATATTCGGCATTTCAGGCACTAAAATTGGCTTTTGAGACGTAATATTTGGCATTTCAGGCACTATAATTGGCATTTCAGGAACTAAATTTGGCATTTGTGACATTATATTTGGCATTTCAGGCACTAAAATTGGCATTTGAGACATAATATTTGGCATTTCAGGCACTAAAATTGGCATTTGTGACATAATATTTGGCATTTCAGGCACTAAAATTGGCATTATTGACATTATATTTGGCATTTCAGGCACTAAAATTGGCATTTTTGACATTATATTTGGCATTTCAGGCACTATAATCGGCATTTCAGGCACTAAAATTGGCATTTGTGACATTATATTTGGCATTTCAGGCACTAAAATTGTCATTTGTGACATTATATTTGGCATTTCAGGCACTAAAATTGGCATTTCAGGCACTAAAATTGGCATTTGTGACATAATATTTGGCATTTCAGGCACTAAAATTGGCATTTGTGACATTATATTTGGCATTTCAGGCACTAAAATTGGCATTTGAGACATAATATTTGGCATTTCAGGCACTATAATCGGCATTTCAGGCACTAAAATTGGCTTTTGAGACATAATATTTGGCATTTCAGGCATTATAATTGGCATTTCAGGCACTAAAATTGGCATTTGTGACATTATATTTGGCATTTCAGGCACTAAAATTGGCATTTGAGACATAATATTTGGCATTTCAGGCACTATAATTGGCATTTCAGGCACTAAAATTGGCATTTGAGACATAATATTTGGCATTTCAGGCACTATAATTGGCATTTGTGACATTATATTTGGCATTTCAGGCACTATAATCGGCATTTCAGGCACTAAAATTGGCATTTGTGACATTATATTTGGAATTTCAGGCACTAAAATTGGCATTTGAGACATAATATTTGGTATTTCAGGCACTAAAATTGGCATTTGTGACATTATATTTGGCATTTCAGGCACTAAAATTGGCATTTTTGACATAATATTTGGCATTTCAGGCACTATAATCGGCATTTCAGGCACTAAAATTGGCATTTGTGACATTATATTTGGCATTTCAGGCACTAAAATTGGCATTTCAGGCACTAAAATTGGCATTTTTGACATAATATTTGGCATTTCAGGCACTATAATCGGCATTTCAGGCACTAAAATTGGCATTTGAGACATAATATTTGGCATTTCAGGCACTATAATCGGTTTTCAGACACTAAAATTGGCTTTTGAGACATAATATTTGGCATTTCAGGCACTAAAATTGGCATTTGTGACATTATATTTGGCATTTCAGGCACTAAAATTGGCATTTGAGACATAATATTTGGTATTTCAGGCACTAAAATTGGCATTTGTGACATTATATTTGGCATTTCAGGCACTAAAATTGGCATTTTTGACATAATATTTGGCATTTCAGGCACTATAATCGGCATTTCAGGCACTAAAATTGGCATTTGTGACATTATATTTGGCATTTCAGGCACTAAAATTGGCATTTCAGGCACTAAAATTGGCATTTGTGACATTATATTTGGCATTTCAGGCACTAAAATTGGCATTTGAGATATAATATTTGGCATTTCAGGCACTATAGTCGGCATTTCAGGCACTAAAATTGGCTGTTGAGACATAATATTTGGCATTTCAGGCACTATAATTGGCATTTCAGGCACTAAAATTGGCATTTGTGACATTATATTTGGCATTTCAGGCACTAAAATTGGCATTTGAGACATAATATTTGGCATTTCAGGCACTATAATCGGCATTTCAGGCACTAAAATTGGCATTTGTGACATTATATTTGGCATTTCAGACACTAAAATTGGCATTTCAATCACTAAAATTGGCATTTGTGACATTATATTTGGCATTTCAGGCACTAATATTGGCATTTGAGACATAATATTTGGTATTTCAGGCACTAAAATTGGCATTTGTGACATTATATTTGGTATTTCAGGCACTAAAATTGGCATTTTTGACATTATATTTGGCATTTCAGGCACTATAATCGGCATTTCAGGCACTAAAATTGGCATTTGTGACATTATATTTGGCATTTCAGGCACTAAAATTGGCATTTCAGGCACTAAAATTGGCATTTGTGACATTATATTTGGCATTTCAGGCACTAAAATTGGCATTTGAGACATAATATTTGGCATTTCAGGCACTATAATCGGTTTTCAGGCACTAAAATTGGCTTTTGAGACATAATATTTGGCATTTCAGGCACTATAATTGGCATTTCAGGCACTAAAATTGGCATTTGTGACATTATATTTGGCATTTCAGGCACTAAAATTGGCATTTGAGACATAATATCTGGCATTTCAGGCACTATAATCGGCATTTCAGGCAATAAAATTGGCATTTGTGACATTATATTTGGCATTTCAGGCACTAAAATTGGCATTTGTGACATAATATTTGGCATTTCAGGCACTAAAATTGGCATTTGAGACATAATATTTGGCATTTCAGGCACTACAATTGGCATTTCAGGCACTAAAATTGGCATTTGAGACATAATATTTGGCATTTCAGGCACTACAATTGGCATTTCAGGCACTAAAATTGGCATTTGAGACATAATATTTGGCATTTCAGGCACTATAATTGGCATTTCAGGCACTAAAATTGGCATTTCAGGCACTATAATCGGCATTTCAGGCACTAAAATTGGCATTTGTGACATTATATTTGGCATTTCAGGCACTAAAATTGGCATTTCAATCACTAAAATTGGCATTTGTGACATTATATTTGGCATTTCAGGCACTAAAATTGGCATTTGAGACATAATATTTGGCATTTCAGGCACTATAATCGGCATTTCAGGCACTAAAATTGGCATTTGAGACATAATATTTGGCATTTCAGGCACTATAATTGGCATTTCAGGCACTAAAATTGGCATTTGTGACATTATATTTGGCATTTCAGGCACTAAAATTGGCATTTGAGACATAATATTTGGCATTTCAGGCACTATAATTGGCATTTCAGGCACTAAAATTGGCATTTGAGACATAATATTTGGCATTTCAGGCACTATAATTGGCATTTGTGACATTATATTTGGCATTTCAGGCACTAAAATTGGCATTTGAGACATAATATTTGGCATTTCAGGCACTATAATTGGCATTTCAGGCACTAAAATTGGCATTTGAGACATAATATTTGGCATTTCAGGCACTATAATTGGCATTTGTGACATTATATTTGGCATTTCAGGCACTATAATCGGCATTTCAGGCACTAAAATTGGCATTTGTGACATAATATTTGGCATTTCAGGCACTATAATTGGCATTTCAGGCACTAAAATTATATCATATGAGGCCCTAGATCACTGGGTAGTACCTCTCTTGCATGTATTTTATCAGGCCCTGGATCACTGGGTAGTACCTCTCTTCTATTTATCTTATAAGGCCCTAGATCACTGGGTAGTACCTCTCTTCTATTTATCTTATAAGGTCCTAGATCACTGGTTAGTACCTCTCTTCTATTTATTCTTCAGTTCTAACAGCAACTCTAACAGCAGTTCTAACAGCAGTTCTAATAGCAGTTCTAATATCACTTCTAATAGCAGTTCTAATAGCAGTTCAAAAGCAGTCCTAATATCAGTTCTAGTAGCAGTTCTAATATCAGTTCTTATATTAGTTCTAATATCAGTTCTAATAGCAGTTCTAATAGCAGTTCTAATAGCAGTTCAATAGCAGTTCTAATAGCAGTTCTAATAGTAGTTCTATGTCCCTAGAGGGATTTCTTGGTCCCTAGAGGGATTTCTTGGCCCCTAGAGAGATTTCTAGAGCGTGTTACAGGGTTTTGAGAGGGATATCATGGGTTTTTAGAGTGATTTCAAGGGTATCTAAAGCGTTATCTTGGGTTTTGAGAGGGATATCTGGAGTTTTAGGAGGGATTTCTAGGTCCCTAGAGTGATTTGTAGGGATTCTAGAGGGAGTTATAGGTCCCTAGAGGGATTTCTAGGTCCGTAGAGGGATTTGTAGGGATTCTAGAGCGTGTTACAGTGTTTTGAGAGGGATATCTAGGGTTTTTTCAGTGATTTCTAGCTTTCTATACAGATTTCTAGGTCCCTAGAGGGATTTCTAGGTCCCTAGAGGGATTTCTTGGTCCCTAGAGGGATTTCTTGGTCCCTAGAGGGATTTCTTGGTCCCTAGAGGGATTTCTAGGTCCCCAGAGGGATTTCTAGGTCCCCAGAGGGATTTCTAGGTCCCTAGAGGGATTTCTAGGTCCCTAGAGGGATTTCTAGGTCCCTAGAGGGATTTCTAGGTCCCTAGAGGGATTTCTAGGTCCCTAGAGGGATTTCTAGGTCCCTAGAGGGATTTCTTGGTCCCTAGAGGGATTTCTAGGTCCCTAGAGGGATTTCTAGGTCCCTAAAGGGATTTCTTGGTCCCTAGAGGGATTTCTAGGTCCCTAGAGGGATTTCTAGGTCCGTAGAGGGAGTTGTAGGGATTCTAGAGCGTGTTACAGGGTTTTGAGAGGATATCTAGGGTTTTTTCAGTGATTTCTAGCTTCCTATAGAGATTTCTAGGTCCCTAGAGGGATTTCTTGGCCCCTAGAGAGATTTCTAGAGCGTGTTACAGGGTTTTGAGAGGGATATCATGGGTTTTTAGAGTGATTTCAAGGGTTTCTAAAGCGTTATCTTGGGTTTTGAGAGGGATATCTGTAGTTTTAGGAGGGATTTCTAGGTCCCTAGAGGGATTTCTAGGTCCCTAGAGGGATTTCTAGGTCCCTAGAGAGATTTCTAGGTCCCTATAGGGATTTCTAGGTCCCTAGAGGGATTTCTAGGTCCCTAGAGTGATTTGTAGGGATTCTAGAGGGAGTTATAGGTCCCTAGAGGGATTTCTAGGTCCGTAGAGGGATTTGTAGGGATTCTAGAGCGTGTTACAGGGTTTTGAGAGGGATATCTAGGGTTTTTTCAGTGATTTCTAGCTTCCTATACAGATTTCTAGGTCCCTAGAGAGATTTCTAGGTCCCTATAGGGATTTCTAGGTCCCTAGAGGGATTTCTAGGTCCCTAGAGTGATTTGTAGGGATTCTAGAGGAGAGGTACTAACCAGTGATCGAGGGCCTGATAATCTATATGCAAGAGAGGTACCAACCAGTGATCTAGGGCTTCATAAGATAAATAGAAGAGAGGTACTACTTAATTTATTTTATTTTATTTTTATTTTATTTTTATTTTTATTTATTTTTATTTATTTTTATTTTATAATTTTATAAGATCACAGGGTAGTACTTCTATTGCATATGTTTTATCAGACCCTAGATCACTGGGTAGTACCTCTCTTACGTGTTCATTATCATGCCCTAGATCACTGGGTAGTACCACTCTTGCATGTATTTTATCAGGCCATAGATCACTGGTCGGTACCTCTCCTGCATGAATTATATCAGGCCCTAGATCACTGGGTAGTACCTCTCTTGCATGTATTTTATCAGGCCCTGGATCACAGGGTAGTAACTCTCTTCTATTTATCTTATAAGGCCCTAGATCACTGGGTAGTACCTCTCTTCTATTTATCTTATAAGGTCCTAGATCACTGGTTAGTACCTCTCTTCTATTTATCTTATGAGGCCCTAGATCACTGGGTAGTACCTCTCTTCTATTTATCATATGAGGCCCTAGATCACTGGGTAGTACCTCTCTTGCATGTATTTTATCAGGCCCTGGATCACTGGGTAGTACCTCTCTTCTATTTATCTTATAAGGCCCTAGATCACTGGGTAGTACCTCTCTTCTATTTATCTTATAAGGTCCTAGATCACTGGTTAGTACCTCTCTTCTATTTATTCTTCAGTTCTAACAGCAACTCTAACAGCAGTTCTAACAGCAGTTCTAATAGCAGTTCTAATATCACTTCTAATAGCAGTTCTAATAGCAGTTCAAAAGCAGTCCTAATATCAGTTCTAGTAGCAGTTCTAATATCAGTTCTTATATTAGTTCTAATATCAGTTCTAATAGAAGTTCTAATAGCAGTTCTAATAGCAGTTCAATAGCAGTTCTAATAGCAGTTCTAATAGTAGTTCTAATAGCAGTTCAAAAGCAGTTCTAACATCAGTTCTAATAGCAGTTCTAATAGCAGTTCTAACATCAGTTCTAATAGCACTTCTAATATCAGTTCTAGTAGCAGTTCTAACAGCAGTTCTAATAGCAGTTCTAATAGCAGTTCTAATTGCAGTTCTAGTAGCAGTTCTAATAGCAGTTCTAATAGCAGTTCAATAGCAGTTCTAATAGCAGTTCTAATAGTAGTTCTAATAGCAGTTCAAAAGCTGTCAAAAGAACTGTTATAAGAACTGATATTAGAACTGCTATTAGAACTGTTATAAGAACTGATATTAGAACTGCTATAGACATAGAAATCCCTCTAGGGACCTAGAAATCCCTCTGGGGACCTAGAAATCCCTCTAGGGACATAGAAATCCCTCTAGGGACCTAGAAATCCTTCTAGGGACCTAGAAATCCCTCTGGGGACCTAGAAATCCCTCTAGGGACATAGAAATCCCTCTAGGGACCAAGAAATCCCTCTAGGGACCTAGAAATCCCTCTAGGGACCTAGAAATCCCTCTAGGGACCTAGAAATCCCTCTGGGGACCTAGAAATCCCTCTGGGGACCTAGAAATCCCTCTAGGGACCTAGAAATCCCTCTAGGGACCAAGAAATCCCTCTAGGGACCAAGAAATCCCTCTAGGGACCAAGAAATCCCTCTGAGACCAAGAAATCCCTCTAGGGACCTAGAAATCGCTCTAGGGACCTAGAAATCCCTCTAGGGACCTAGAAATCCCTCTGGGGACCTAGAAATCCCTCTGGGGACCTAGAAATCCCTCTAGGGACCAAGAAATCCCTCTAGGGACCAAGAAATCCCTCCTAAAACTCCAGATATCCCTCTCAAAACCCAAGATAACGCTTTAGAAACCCTTGAAATCACTCTAAAAACCCATGATATCCCTCTCAAAACCCTGTAACACGCTCTAGAAATCTCTCTAGGGACATAGAAATCCCTCTAGGGACCTAGAAATCCCTCTAGGGACCTAGAAATCCCTCTAGGGACCTAGAAATCCCTCAAGGGACCTAGAAATCCCTGTAGGGACATAAAAATCCCTCTAGGGACATAGAAATCCCTCTAGGGACCTAAAAATCCCTCTGGGGACCTGGAAATCCTTCTAGGGACATAGAAATCCCTCTAGGGACCTAGAAATCCCTCTAGGGACCTAGAAATCCCTCTGGGGACCTAGAAATCCCTCTAGGGACATAGAAATCCCTCTAGGGACCAAGAAATCCCTCTAGGGACCTAGAAATCCCTCTAGGGACCTAGAAATCCCTCTAGGGACCAAGAAATCCCTCTAGGGACCTAGAAATCCCTCTAGGGACCTAGAAATCCCTCTAGGGACCTAGAAATCCCTCTGGGGACCTAGAAATCCCTCTGGGGACCTAGAAATCCCTCTAGGGACCTAGAAATCCCTCTAGGGACCAAGAAATCCCTCTAGGGACCAAGAAATCCCTCTAGGGACCAAGAAATCCCTCTGAGACCAAGAAATCCCTCTAGGGACCTAGAAATCGCTCTAGGGACCTAGAAATCCCTCTAGGGACCTAGAAATCCCTCTGGGGACCTAGAAATCCCTCTGGGGACCTAGAAATCCCTCTAGGGACCAAGAAATCCCTCTAGGGACCAAGAAATCCCTCCTAAAACTCCAGATATCCCTCTCAAAACCCAAGATAACGCTTTAGAAACCCTTGAAATCACTCTAAAAACCCATGATATCCCTCTCAAAACCCTGTAACACGCTCTAGAAATCTCTCTAGGGACATAGAAATCCCTCTGGGGACCTAGAAATCCCTCCAGGGACCAAGAAATCCCTCTAGGGACCAAGAAATCCCTCCTAAAACTCCAGATATCCCTCTCAAAACCCAAGATAACGCTTTAGAAACCCTTGAAATCACTCTAAAAACCCATGATATCCCTCTCAAAACCCTGTAACACGCTCTAGAAATCTCTCTAGGGACATAGAAATCCCTCTAGGGACCTAGAAATCCCTCTAGGGACCAAGAAATCCCTCTAGGGACCAAGAAATCCCTCTAGGGACCAAGAAATCCCTCTAGGGACCTAGAAATCGCTCTAGGGACCTAGAAATCCCTCTAGGGACCTAGAAATCCCTCTGGGGACCTAGAAATCCCTCTGGGGACCTAGAAATCCCTCTAGGGACCAAGAAATCCCTCTAGGGACCAAGAAATCCCTCTAGGGACCAAGAAATCCCTCCTAAAACTCCAGATATCCCTCTTAAAACCCAAGATAACGCTTTAGAAACCCTTGAAATCACTCTAAAAACCCATGATATCCCTCTCAAAACCCTGTAACACGCTCTAGAAATCTCTCTAGGGACATAGAAATCCCTCTAGGGACCTAGAAATCCCTCTAGGGACCTAGAAATTCCTCTAGGGACCTAGAAATCCCTCAAGGGACCTAGAAATCCCTGTAGGGACATAAAAATCCCTCTAGGGACATAGAAATCCCTCTAGGGACCTAGAAATCCCTCTGGGGACCTAGAAATCCCTCTAGGGACATAGAAATCCCTCTAGGGACCTAGAAATCCCTCTAGGGACCTAGAAATCCCTCTGGGGACCTAGAAATCCCTCTAGGGACATAGAAATCCCTCTAGGGACCAAGAAATCCCTCTAGGGACCTAGAAATCCCTCTAGGGACCTAGAAATCCCTCTAGGGACCTAGAAATCCCTCTGGGGACCTAGAAATCCCTCTGGGGACCTAGAAATCCCTCTAGGGACCTAGAAATCCCTCTAGGGACCAAGAAATCCCTCTAGGGACCAAGAAATCCCTCTAGGGACCAAGAAATCCCTCCTAAAACTCCAGATATCCCTCTCAAAACCCAAGATAACGCTTTAGAAACCCTTGAAATCACTCTAAAAACACATGATATCCCTCTCAAAACCCTGTAACACGCTCTAGAAATCTCTCTAGGGACATAGAAATCCCTCTAGGGACCTAGAAATCCCTCTAGGGGCCTAGAAATCCCTCAAGGGACCTAGAAATCCCTGTAGGGACATAAAAATCCCTCTAGGGACATAGAAATCCCTCTAGGGACCTACAAATCCCTCTAGGGACCTAGAAATCTCTATAGGAAGCTAGAAATCACTGAAAAAACCCTAGATATCCCTCTCAAAACCCTGTAACACGCTCTAGAATCCCTACAACTCCCTCTACGGACCTAGAAATCCCTCTAGGGACCAAGAAATCCCTCTAGGGACCTAGAAATCCCTCTAGGGACCTAGAAATCCCTCTAGGGACCTAGAAATCCCTCTAGGGACCTAGAAATCCCTCTAGGGACCTAGAAATCCCTCTAGGGACCTAGAAATCCCTCTAGGGACCTAGAAATCCCTCTAGGGACCTAGAAATCCCTCTAGGGACCTAGAAATCCCTCTAGGGACCTAGAAATCCCTCTAGGGACCTAGAAATCCCTCTAGGGACCTAGAAATCCCTCTAGGGACCTAGAAATCCCTCTGGGGACCTAGAAATCCCTCTGGGGACCTAGAAATCCTTCTCGGGACCTAGAAATCCCTCTAGGGACCTAGAAATCCCTCTAGGGACCTAGAAATCCCTCTAGGGACCTAGAAATCCCTCTAGGGACCTAGAAATCCCTCTAGGGACCTAGAAATCCCTCTAGGGACCTAGAAATCCCTCTAGGGACCTAGAAATCCCTCTGGGGACCTAGAAATCCCTCTAGGGACATAGAAATCCCTCTAGGGACCTAGAAATCCCTCTAGGGCCCTAGAAATCCCTCTAGGGACCAAGAAATCCCTCTAGGGACCAAGAAATCCCTCTAGGGACCAAGAAATCCCTCTAGGGACCAAGAAATCCCTCTAGGGACCTAGAAATCCCTCTGGGGACCTAGAAATCCCTCTGGGGACCTAGAAATCCCTAGAGGGACATAGAAATCCCTCTAGGGACCAAGAAATCCCTCTAGGGACCTAGAAATCCCTAGAGGGACATAAAAATCCCTCTAGGGACATAGAAATCCCTCTAGGGACCTAGAAATCCCTCTGGGGACCTAGAAATCCCTCTAGGGACCTAGAAATCCCTCAAGGGACTTAAAAATCCCTGTAGGGACATAAAAATCCCTCTAGGGACATAGAAATCCCTCTAGGGACCTAGAATGGCCTCTAGGGACATAGAAATCTCTCTAGGGACCTAGAATGCCCTCTAGGGACATAAAAATCCCTCTAGGGACCTAGAAATCCCTCTAGGGACCTAGAAATCCCTCTAGGGACCAAGAAATCCCTCTAGGGACCTAGAAATCGCTCTAGGGACCTAGAAATCCCTCTAGGGACCTAGAAATCCCTCTGGGGACCTAGAAATCCCTCTGGGGACCTAGAAATCCCTCTAGGGACCAAGAAATCCCTCTAGGGACCAAGAAATCCCTCCTAAAACTCCAGATATCCCTCTCAAAACCCAAGATAACGCTTTAGAAACCCTTGAAATCACTCTAAAAACCCATGATATCCCTCTCAAAACCCTGTAACACGCTCTAGAAATCTCTCTAGGGACATAGAAATCCCTCTAGGGACCTAGAAATCCCTGTAGGGACATAAAAATCCCTCTAGGGACATAGAAATCCCTCTAGGGACCTAGAAATCCCTCTGGGGACCTAGAAATCCCTCTAGGGACATAGAAATCCCTCTAGGGACCAAGAAATCCCTCTACGGACCTAGAAATCCCTCTAGGGACCTAGAAATCCCTCTAGGGACCTAGAGATCCCTCTAGGGACCTAGAAATCCCTCTAGGGACCTAGAAATCCCTCTAGGGACCTAGAAATCCCTCTGGGGACCTAGAAATCCCTCTGGGGACCTAGAAATCCCTCTGGGGACCTAGAAATCCCTCTAGGGACCTAGAAATCCCTCTAGGGACCTAGAAATCCCTCTAGGGACCTAGAAATCCCTCTAGGGACCTAGAAATCCCTCTAGGGACCTAGAAATCCCTCTAGGGACCTAGAAATCCCTCTAGGGACCTAGAAATCCCTCTAGGGACCTAGAAATCCCTCTGGGACCTAGAAATCCCTCTGGGGACCTAGAAATCCCTCTGGGGACCTAGAAATCCCTCTGGGGACCTAGAAATCCCTCTAGGGACCTAGAAATCCCTCTAGGGACCTAGAAATCCCTCTAGGGACCTAGAAATCCCTCTAGGGACCTAGAAATCCCTCTAGGGACCTTGAAATCCCTCTAGGGACCTAGAAATCCCTCTGGGGACCTAGAAATCCCTCTAGGGACCTAGGAATCCCTCTGGGGACCTAGAAATCCCTCTGGGGATCTAGAAATCCCTCTAGGGACCAAGAAATCCCTCTAGGGACCAAGAAATCCCTCTAGGGACCAAGAAATCCCTCCTAAAACTCCAGATATCCCTCTCAAAACCCAAGATAACGCTTTAGAAACCCTTGAAATCACTCTAAAAACCCATGATATCCCTCTCAAAACCCTGTAACACGCTCTAGAAATCTCTCTAGGGACATAGAAATCCCTCTAGGGACCTAGAAATCCCTCTAGGGACCTAGAAATCCCTCTAGGGACCTAGAAATCCCTCAAGGGACCTAGAAATCCCTGTAGGGACATAAAAATCCCTCTAGGGACATAGAAATCCCTCTAGGGACCTAGAAATCCCTCTGGGGACCTAGAAATCCCTCTAGGGACATAGAAATCCCTCTAGGGACCTAGAAATCCCTCTAGGGACCTAGAAATCCCTCTAGGGACCTAGAAATCCCTCTAGGGACCTAGAAATCCCTCTAGGGACCTAGAAATCCCTCTAGGGACCTAGAAATCCCTCTAGGGACCTAGAAATCCCTCTGGGGACCTAGAAATCCCTCTAGGGACATAGAAATCCCTCTAGGGACCTAGAAATCCCTCTAGGGACCTAGAAATCCCTCTAGGGACCAAGAAATCCCTCTAGGGACCAAGAAATCCCTCTAGGGACCAAGAAATCCCTCCTAAAACTCCAGATATCCCTCTCAAAACCCAAGATAACGCTTTAGAAACCCTTGAAATCACTCTAAAAACCCATGATATCCCTCTCAAAACCCTGTAACACGCTCTAGAAATCTCTCTAGGGACATAGAAATCCCTCTAGGGACCTAGAAATCCCTGTAGGGACATAAAAATCCCTCTAGGGACATAGAAATCCCTCTAGGGACCTAGAAATCCCTCTGGGGACCTAGAAATCCCTCTAGGGACCTAGAAATCCCTCTGGGGACCTAGAAATCCCTCTAGGGACATAGAAATCCCTCTAGGGACCTAGAAATCTCTCTAGGGCCCTAGAAATCCCTCTAGGGACCAAGAAATCCCTCTAGGGACCTAGAAATCCCTCTAGGGACCTAGAAATCCCTCTAGGGACCTAGAAATCCTTCTAGGGACCTAGAAATCCCTCTGGGGACCTAGAAATCCCTCTGGGGACCTAGAAATCCCTCTGGGGACCTAGAAATCCCTAGAGGGACATAGAAATCCCTCTAGGGACCAAGAAATCCCTCTAGGGACCTAGAAATCCCTAGAGGGACATAAAAATCCCTCTAGGGACATAGAAATCCCTCTAGGGACCTAGAAATCCCTCTGGGGACCTAGAAATCCCTCTAGGGACCTAGAAATCCCTCAAGGGACTTAGAAATCCCTGTAGGGACATAAAAATCCCTCTAGGGACATAGAAATCCCTCTAGGGACCTAGAATGGCCTCTAGGGACATAGAAATCTCTCTAGGGACCTAGAATGCCCTCTAGGGACATAAAAATCCCTCTAGGGACCTAGAAATCCCTCTAGGGACCTAGAAATCCCTCTGGGGACCTAGAAATCCCTCTAGGGACCTAGAAATCCCTCTAGGGACCTAGAAATCCCTCTAGGGACCTAGAAATCCCTCTAGGGACCTAGAAATCCCTCTAGGGACCTAGAAATCCCTCTAGGGACCTAGAAATCCCTCTAGGGACCTAGAAATCCCTCTAGGGACCTAGAAATCCCTCTGGGGACCTAGAAATCCCTCTAGGGACCTAGAAATCCCTCTAGGGACCTAGAAATCCCTCTAGGGACCTAGAAATCCCTCTAGGGACCAAGAAATCCCTCTAGGGACCAAGAAATCCCTCTAGGGACCAAGAAATCCCTCCTAAAACTCCAGATATCCCTCTCAAAACCCAAGATAACGCTTTAGAAACCCTTGAAATCACTCTAAAAACCCATGATATCCCTCTCAAAACCCTGTAACACGCTCTAGAAATCTCTCTAGGGACATAGAAATCCCTCTAGGGACCTAGAAATCCCTGTAGGGACATAAAAATCCCTCTAGGGACATAGAAATCCCTCTAGGGACCTAGAAATCCCTCTGGGGACCTAGAAATCCCTCTAGGGACCTAGAAATCCCTCTGGGGACCTAGAAATCCCTCTAGGGACATAGAAATCCCTCTAGGGACCTAGAAATCTCTCTAGGGCCCTAGAAATCCCTCTAGGGACCAAGAAATCCCTCTAGGGACCTAGAAATCCCTCTAGGGACCTAGAAATCCCTCTAGGGACCTAGAAATCCCTCTGGGGACCTAGAAATCCCTCTGGGGACCTAGAAATCCCTCTGGGGACCTAGAAATCCCTAGAGGGACATAGAAATCCCTCTAGGGACCAAGAAATCCCTCTAGGGACCTAGAAATCCCTAGAGGGACATAAAAATCCCTCTAGGGACATAGAAATCCCTCTAGGGACCTAGAAATCCCTCTGGGGACCTAGAAATCCCTCTAGGGACCTAGAAATCCCTCAAGGGACTTAGAAATCCCTGTAGGGACATAAAAATCCCTCTAGGGACATAGAAATCCCTCTAGGGACCTAGAATGGCCTCTAGGGACATAGAAATCTCTCTAGGGACCTAGAATGCCCTCTAGGGACATAAAAATCCCTCTAGGGACCTAGAAATCCCTCTAGGGACCTAGAAATCCCTCTAGGGACCAAGAAATCCCTCTAGGGACCTAGAAATCGCTCTAGGGACCTAGAAATCCCTCAAGGGACCTAGAAATCCCTCTGGGGACCTAGAAATCCCTCTGGGGACCTAGAAATCCCTCTAGGGACCAAGAAATCCCTCTAGGGACCAAGAAATCCCTCCTAAAACTCCAGATATCCCTCTCAAAACCCAAGATAACGCTTTAGAAACCCTTGAAATCACTCTAAAAACCCATGATATCCCTCTCAAAACCCTGTAACACGCTCTAGAAATCTCTCTAGGGACATAGAAATCCCTCTAGGGACCTAGAAATCCCTCTAGGGACCTAGAAATCCCTCTAGGGACCTAGAAATCCCTCTAGGGACCTAGAAATCCCTCAAGGGACCTAGAAATCCCTGTAGGGACATAAAAATCCCTCTAGGGACATAGAAATCCCTCTAGGGACCTAGAAATCCCTCTGGGGACCTAGAAATCCCTCTAGGGACATAGAAATCCCTCTAGGGACCTAGAAATCCCTCTAGGGACCTAGAAATCCCTCTAGGGACCTAGAAATCCCTCTAGGGACCTAGAAATCCCTCTAGGGACCTAGAAATCCCTCTAGGGACCTAGAAATCCCTCTAGGGACCTAGAAATCCCTCTGGGGACCTAGAAATCCCTCTAGGGACATAGAAATCCCTCTAGGGACCTAGAAATCCCTCTAGGGACCTAGAAATCCCTCTAGGGACCAAGAAATCCCTCTAGGGACCAAGAAATCCCTCTAGGGACCAAGAAATCCCTCCTAAAACTCCAGATATCCCTCTCAAAACCCAGGATAACGCTTTAGAAACCCTTGAAATCACTCTAAAAACCCATGATATCCCTCTCAAAACCCTGTAACACGCTCTAGAAATCTCTCTAGGGACATAGAAATCCCTCTAGGGACCTAGAAATCCCTGTAGGGACATAAAAATCCCTCTAGGGACATAGAAATCCCTCTAGGGACATAGAAATCCCTCTAGGGACCTAGAAATCCCTCTGGGGACCTAGAAATCCCTCTAGGGACCTAGAAATCCCTCTGGGGACCTAGAAATCCCTCTAGGGACATAGAAATCCCTCTAGGGACCTAGAAATCTCTCTAGGGCCCTAGAAATCCCTCTAGGGACCAAGAAATCCCTCTAGGGACCTAGAAATCCCTCTAGGGACCTAGAAATCCCTCTAGGGACCTAGAAATCCCTCTAGGGACCTAGAAATCCCTCTGGGGACCTAGAAATCCCTCTGGGGACCTAGAAATCCCTCTGGGGACCTAGAGACCCTAGAGGGACATAGAAATCCCTCTAGGGACCAAGAAATCCCTCTAGGGACCTAGAAATCCCTAGAGGGACATAAAAATCCCTCTAGGGACATAGAAATCCCTCTAGGGACCTAGAAATCCCTCTGGGGACCTAGAAATCCCTCTAGGGACCTAGAAATCCCTCAAGGGACTTAGAAATCCCTGTAGGGACATAAAAATCCCTCTAGGGACATAGAAATCCCTCTAGGGACCTAGAATGGCCTCTAGGGACATAGAAATCTCTCTAGGGACCTAGAATGCCCTCTAGGGACATAAAAATCCCTCTAGGGACCTAGAAATCCCTCTAGGGACCTAGAAATCCCTCTAGGGACCAAGAAATCCCTCTAGGGACCTAGAAATCGCTCTAGGGACCTAGAAATCCCTCAAGGGACCTAGAAATCCCTCTGGGGACCTAGAAATCCCTCTGGGGACCTAGAAATCCCTCTAGGGACCAAGAAATCCCTCTAGGGACCAAGAAATCCCTCCTAAAACTCCAGATATCCCTCTCAAAACCCAAGATAACGCTTTAGAAACCCTTGAAATCACTCTAAAAACCCATGATATCCCTCTCAAAACCCTGTAACACGCTCTAGAAATCTCTCTAGGGACATAGAAATCCCTCTAGGGACCTAGAAATCCCTCTAGGGACCTAGAAATCCCTCTAGGGACCTAGAAATCCCTCAAGGGACCTAGAAATCCCTGTAGGGACATAAAAATCCCTCTAGGGACATAGAAATCCCTCTAGGGACCTAGAAATCCCTCTGGGGACCTAGAAATCCCTCTAGGGACATAGAAATCCCTCTAGGGACCTAGAAATCCCTCTAGGGACCTAGAAATCCCTCTAGGGACCTAGAAATCCCTCTAGGGACCTAGAAATCCCTCTAGGGACCTAGAAATCCCTCTAGGGACCTAGAAATCCCTCTAGGGACCTAGAAATCCCTCTGGGGACCTAGAAATCCCTCTAGGGACATAGAAATCCCTCTAGGGACCTAGAAATCCCTCTAGGGACCTAGAAATCCCTCTAGGGACCAAGAAATCCCTCTAGGGACCAAGAAATCCCTCCTAAAACTCCAGATATCCCTCTCAAAACCCAGGATAACGCTTTAGAAACCCTTGAAATCACTCTAAAAACCCATGATATCCCTCTCAAAACCCTGTAACACGCTCTAGAAATCTCTCTAGGGACATAGAAATCCCTCTAGGGACCTAGAAATCCCTGTAGGGACATAAAAATCCCTCTAGGGACATAGAAATCCCTCTAGGGACCTAGAAATCCCTCTAGGGACCTAGAAATCCCTCTAGGGACCTAGAAATCCCTCTGGGGACCTAGAAATCCCTCTAGGGACATAGAAATCCCTCTAGGGACCTAGAAATCCCTCTAGGGACCTAGAAATCCCTCTAGGGACCAAGAAATCCCTCTAGGGACCAAGAAATCCCTCTAGGGACCAAGAAATCCCTCCTAAAACTCCAGATATCCCTCTCAAAACCCAAGATAACGCTTTAGAAACCCTTGAAATCACTCTAAAAACCCATGATATCCCTCTCAAAACCCTGTAACACGCTCTAGAAATCTCTCTAGGGACATAGAAATCCCTCTAGGGACCTAGAAATCCCTGTAGGGACATAAAAATCCCTCTAGGGACATAGAAATCCCTCTAGGGACCTAGAAATCCCTCTAGGGACCTAGAAATCCCTCTGGGGACCTAGAAATCCCTCTAGGGACCTAGAAATCCCTCTAGGGACCAAGAAATCCCTCAAGGGACCTAGAAATCGCTCTAGGGACCTAGAAATCCCTCTGGGGACCTAGAAATCCCTCTAGGGACCTAGAAATCCCTCTAGGGACCTAGAAATCCCTCTGGGGACCTAGAAATCCCTCTAGGGACATAGAAATCCCTCTAGGGACATAGAAATCCCTCTAGGGACCTAGAAATCCCTCTAGGGACCAAGAAATCCCTCTAGGGACCAAGAAATCCCTCTAGGGACCAAGAAATCCCTCCTAAAACTCCAGATATCCCTCTCAAAACCCAAGATAACGCTTTAGAAACCCTTGAAATCACTCTAAAAACCCATGATATCCCTCTCAAAACCCTGTAACACGCTCTAGAAATCTCTCTAGGGACATAGAAATCCCTCTAGGGACCTAGAAATCCCTGTAGGGACATAAAAATCCCTCTAGGGACATAGAAATCCCTCTAGGGACCTAGAAATCCCTCTAGGGACCTAGAAATCCCTCTGGGGACCTAGAAATCCCTCTAGGGACCTAGAAATCCCTCTAGGGACCAAGAAATCCCTCTAGGGACCTAGAAATCGCTCTAGGGACCTAGAAATCCCTCTAGGGACCTAGAAATCCCTCTGGGGACCTAGAAATCCTTCTGGGGACCTAGAAATCCCTCTAGGGACCAAGAAATCCCTCTAGGGACCAAGAAATCCCTCCTAAAACTCCAGATATCCCTCTCAAAACCCAAGATAACGCTTTAGAAACCCTTGAAATCACTCTAAAAACCCATGATATCCCTCTCAAAACCCTGTAACACGCTCTAAAAATCTCTCTAGGGACATAGAAATCCCTCTAGGGACCTAGAAATCCCTCTAGGGACCTAGAAATCCCTCTAGGGACCTAGAAATCCCTCAAGGGACCTAGAAATCCCTGTAGGGACATAAAAATCCCTCTAGGGACATAGAAATCCCTCTAGGGACCTGGAAATCCCTCTGGGGACCTAGAAATCCCTCTAGGGACATAGAAATCCCTCTAGGGACCTAGAAATCCCTCTAGGGACCTAGAAATCCCTCTAGGGACCTAGAAATCCCTCTAGGGACCTAGAAATCCCTCTAGGGACCTAGAAATCCCTCTAGGGACCTAGAAATCCCTCTAGGGACCTAGAAATCCCTCTAGGGACCTAGAAATCCCTCTGGGGACCTAGAAATCCCTCTCGAGACATAGAAATCCCTCTAGGGACCTAGAAATCCCTCTAGGGACCTAGAAATCCCTCTAGGGACCAAGAAATCCCTCTAGGGACCAAGAAATCCCTCTAGGGACCAAGAAATCCCTCCTAAAACTCCAGATATCCCTCTCAAAACCCAAGATAACGCTTTAGAAACCCTTGAAATCACTCTAAAAACCCATGATATCCCTCTCAAAACCCTGTAACACGCTCTAGAAATCTCTCTAGGGACATAGAAATCCCTCTAGGGACCTAGAAATCCCTGTAGGGACATAAAAATCCCTCTAGGGACATAGAAATCCCTCTAGGGACCTAGAAATCCCTCTAGGGACCTAGAAATCCCTCTGGGGACCTAGAAATCCCTCTAGGGACCTAGAAATCCCTCTAGGGACCAAGAAATCCCTCTAGGGACCAAGAAATCCCTCTAGGGACCAAGAAATCCCTCTAGGGACCAAGAAATCCCTCCTAAAACTCCAGATATCCCTCTCAAAACCCAAGATAACGCTTTAGAAACCCTTGAAATCACTCTAAAAACCCATGATATCCCTCTCAAAACCCTGTAACACGCTCTAGAAATCTCTCTAGGGACATAGAAATCCCTCTAGGGACCTAGAAATCCCTGTAGGGACATAAAAATCCCTCTAGGGACCTAGAAATCCCTCTAGGGACCTAGAAATCCCTCTGGGGACCTAGAAATCCCTCTAGGGACATAGAAATCCCTCTAGGGACCTAGAAATCCCTCTAGGGACCAAGAAATCCCTCTAGGGACCAAGAAATCCCTCTAGGGACCAAGAAATCCCTCCTAAAACTCCAGATATCCCTCTCAAAACCCAAGATAACGCTTTAGAAACCCTTGAAATCACTCTAAAAACCCATGATATCCCTCTCAAAACCCTGTAACACGCTCTAGAAATCTCTCTAGGGACATAGAAATCCCTCTAGGGACCTAGAAATCCCTGTAGGGACATAAAAATCCCTCTAGGGACATAGAAATCCCTCTAGGGACCTAGAAATCCCTCTAGGGACCTAGAAATCCCTCTGGGGACCTAGAAATCCCTCTAGGGACCTAGAAATCCCTCTAGGGACCTAGAAATCCCTCTAGGGACCTAGAAATCCCTCTAGGGACCTAGAAATCCCTCTGGGGACCTAGAAATCCCTCTGGGGACCTAGAAATCCCTCTGGGGACCTAGAAATCCCTAGAGGGACATAGAAATCCCTCTAGGGACCAAGAAATCCCTCTAGGGACCTAGAAATCCCTAGAGGGACATAAAAATCCCTCTAGGGACATAGAAATCCCTCTAGGGACCTAGAAATCCCTCTGGGGACCTAGAAATCCCTCTAGGGACCTAGAAATCCCTCAAGGGACTTAGAAATCCCTGTAGGGACATAAAAATCCCTCTAGGGACATAGAAATCCCTCTAGGGACCTAGAATGGCCTCTAGGGACATAGAAATCTCTCTAGGGACCTAGAATGCCCTCAAAACCCAAGATAACGCTTTAGAAACCCTTGAAATCACTCTAAAAACCCATGATATCCCTCTCAAAACCCTGTAACACGCTCTAGAAATCTCTCTAGGGACATAGAAATCCCTCTAGGGACCTAGAAATCCCTGTAGGGACATAAAAATCCCTCTAGGGACATAGAAATCCCTCTAGGGACATAGAAATCCCTCTAGGGACCTAGAAATCCCTCTGGGGACCTAGAAATCCCTCTAGGGACCTAGAAATCCCTCTGGGGACCTAGAAATCCCTCTAGGGACATAGAAATCCCTCTAGGGACCTAGAAATCTCTCTAGGGCCCTAGAAATCCCTCTAGGGACCAAGAAATCCCTCTAGGGACCTAGAAATCCCTCTAGGGACCTAGAAATCCCTCTAGGGACCTAGAAATCCCTCTAGGGACCTAGAAATCCCTCTGGGGACCTAGAAATCCCTCTGGGGACCTAGAAATCCCTCTGGGGACCTAGAGACCCTAGAGGGACATAGAAATCCCTCTAGGGACCAAGAAATCCCTCTAGGGACCTAGAAATCCCTAGAGGGACATAAAAATCCCTCTAGGGACATAGAAATCCCTCTAGGGACCTAGAAATCCCTCTGGGGACCTAGAAATCCCTCTAGGGACCTAGAAATCCCTCAAGGGACTTAGAAATCCCTGTAGGGACATAAAAATCCCTCTAGGGACATAGAAATCCCTCTAGGGACCTAGAATGGCCTCTAGGGACATAGAAATCTCTCTAGGGACCTAGAATGCCCTCTAGGGACATAAAAATCCCTCTAGGGACCTAGAAATCCCTCTAGGGACCTAGAAATCCCTCTAGGGACCAAGAAATCCCTCTAGGGACCTAGAAATCGCTCTAGGGACCTAGAAATCCCTCAAGGGACCTAGAAATCCCTCTGGGGACCTAGAAATCCCTCTGGGGACCTAGAAATCCCTCTAGGGACCAAGAAATCCCTCTAGGGACCAAGAAATCCCTCCTAAAACTCCAGATATCCCTCTCAAAACCCAAGATAACGCTTTAGAAACCCTTGAAATCACTCTAAAAACCCATGATATCCCTCTCAAAACCCTGTAACACGCTCTAGAAATCTCTCTAGGGACATAGAAATCCCTCTAGGGACCTAGAAATCCCTCTAGGGACCTAGAAATCCCTCTAGGGACCTAGAAATCCCTCAAGGGACCTAGAAATCCCTGTAGGGACATAAAAATCCCTCTAGGGACATAGAAATCCCTCTAGGGACCTAGAAATCCCTCTGGGGACCTAGAAATCCCTCTAGGGACATAGAAATCCCTCTAGGGACCTAGAAATCCCTCTAGGGACCTAGAAATCCCTCTAGGGACCTAGAAATCCCTCTAGGGACCTAGAAATCCCTCTAGGGACCTAGAAATCCCTCTAGGGACCTAGAAATCCCTCTAGGGACCTAGAAATCCCTCTGGGGACCTAGAAATCCCTCTAGGGACATAGAAATCCCTCTAGGGACCTAGAAATCCCTCTAGGGACCTAGAAATCCCTCTAGGGACCAAGAAATCCCTCTAGGGACCAAGAAATCCCTCCTAAAACTCCAGATATCCCTCTCAAAACCCAGGATAACGCTTTAGAAACCCTTGAAATCACTCTAAAAACCCATGATATCCCTCTCAAAACCCTGTAACACGCTCTAGAAATCTCTCTAGGGACATAGAAATCCCTCTAGGGACCTAGAAATCCCTGTAGGGACATAAAAATCCCTCTAGGGACATAGAAATCCCTCTAGGGACCTAGAAATCCCTCTAGGGACCTAGAAATCCCTCTAGGGACCTAGAAATCCCTCTGGGGACCTAGAAATCCTCTAGGGACATAGAAATCCCTCTAGGGACCTAGAAATCCCTCTAGGGACCTAGAAATCCCTCTAGGGACCAAGAAATCCCTCTAGGGACCAAGAAATCCCTCTAGGGACCAAGAAATCCCTCCTAAAACTCCAGATATCCCTCTCAAAACCCAAGATAACGCTTTAGAAACCCTTGAAATCACTCTAAAAACCCATGATATCCCTCTCAAAACCCTGTAACACGCTCTAGAAATCTCTCTAGGGACATAGAAATCCCTCTAGGGACCTAGAAATCCCTGTAGGGACATAAAAATCCCTCTAGGGACATAGAAATCCCTCTAGGGACCTAGAAATCCCTCTAGGGACCTAGAAATCCCTCTGGGGACCTAGAAATCCCTCTAGGGACCTAGAAATCCCTCTAGGGACCAAGAAATCCCTCAAGGGACCTAGAAATCGCTCTAGGGACCTAGAAATCCCTCTGGGGACCTAGAAATCCCTCTAGGGACCTAGAAATCCCCTCTAGGGACCTAGAAATCCCTCTGGGGACCTAGAAATCCCTCTAGGGACATAGAAATCCCTCTAGGGACATAGAAATCCCTCTAGGGACCTAGAAATCCCTCTAGGGACCAAGAATCCCTCTAGGGACCAAGAAATCCCTCTAGGGACCAAGAAATCCCTCCTAAAACTCCAGATATCCCTCTCAAAACCCAAGATAACGCTTTAGAAACCCTTGAAATCACTCTAAAAACCCATGATATCCCTCTCAAAACCCTGTAACACGCTCTAGAAATCTCTCTAGGGACATAGAAATCCCTCTAGGGACCTAGAAATCCCTGTAGGGACATAAAAATCCTCTTAGGGACATAGAAATCCCTCTAGGGACCTAGAAATCCCTCTAGGGACCTAGAAATCCCTCTGGGGACCTAGAAATCCCTCTAGGGACCTAGAAATCCCTCTAGGGACCAAGAAATCCCTCTAGGGACCTAGAAATCGCTCTAGGGACCTAGAAATCCCTCTAGGGACCTAGAAATCCCTCTGGGGACCTAGAAATCCTTCTGGGGACCTAGAAATCCCTCTAGGGACCAAGAAATCCCTCTAGGGACCAAGAAATCCCTCCTAAAACTCCAGATATCCCTCTCAAAACCCAAGATAACGCTTTAGAAACCCTTGAAAACACTCTAAAAACCCATGATATCCCTCTCAAAACCCTGTAACACGCTCTAAAAATCTCTCTAGGGACATAGAAATCCCTCTAGGGACCTAGAAATCCCTCTAGGGACATAGAAATCCCTCTAGGGACCTAGAAATCCCTCAAGGGACCTAGAAATCCCTGTAGGGACATAAAAATCCCTCTAGGGACATAGAAATCCCTCTAGGGACCTGGAAATCCTCTAGGGACCAAGAAATCCCTCTAGGGACCAAGAAATCCCTCCTAAAACTCCAGATATCCCTCTCAAAACCCAAGATAACGCTTTAGAAACCCTTGAAATCACTCTAAAAACCCATGATATCCCTCTCAAAACCCTGTAACACGCTCTAGAAATCTCTCTAGGGACATAGAAATCCCTCTAGGGACCTAGAAATCCCTGTAGGGACATAAAAATCCCTCTAGGGACATAGAAATCCCTCTAGGGACCTAGAAATCCCTCTAGGGACCTAGAAATCCCTCTGGGGACCTAGAAATCCCTCTAGGGACCTAGAAATCCCTCTAGGGACCAAGAAATCCCTCAAGGGACCTAGAAATCGCTCTAGGGACCTAGAAATCCCTCTGGGGACCTAGAAATCCCTCTAGGGACCTAGAAATCCCTCTAGGGACCTAGAAATCCCTCTGGGGACCTAGAAATCCCTCTAGGGACATAGAAATCCCTCTAGGGACATAGAAATCCCTCTAGGGACCTAGAAATCCCTCTAGGGACCAAGAAATCCCTCTAGGGACCAAGAAATCCCTCTAGGGACCAAGAAATCCCTCCTAAAACTCCAGATATCCCTCTCAAAACCCAAGATAACGCTTTAGAAACCCTTGAAATCACTCTAAAAACCCATGATATCCCTCTCAAAACCCTGTAACACGCTCTAGAAATCTCTCTAGGGACATAGAAATCCCTCTAGGGACCTAGAAATCCCTGTAGGGACATAAAAATCCCTCTAGGGACATAGAAATCCCTCTAGGGACCTAGAAATCCCTCTAGGGACCTAGAAATCCCTCTGGGGACCTAGAAATCCCTCTAGGGACCTAGAAATCCCTCTAGGGACCAAGAAATCCCTCTAGGGACCTAGAAATCGCTCTAGGGACCTAGAAATCCCTCTAGGGAACCTAGAAATCCCTCTGGGGACCTAGAAATCCTTCTGGGGACCTAGAAATCCCTCTAGGGACCAAGAAATCCCTCTAGGGACCAAGAAATCCCTCCTAAAACTCCAGATATCCCTCTCAAAACCCAAGATAACGCTTTAGAAACCCTTGAAATCACTCTAAAAACCCATGATATCCCTCTCAAAACCCTGTAACACGCTCTAAAAATCTCTCTAGGGACATAGAAATCCCTCTAGGGACCTAGAATCCCTCTAGGGACCTAGAAATCCCTCTAGGGACCTAGAAATCCCTCAAGGGACCTAGAAATCCCTGTAGGGACATAAAAATCCCTCTAGGGACATAGAAATCCCTCTAGGGACCTGGAAATCCCTCTGGGGACCTAGAAATCCCTCTAGGGACATAGAAATCCCTCTAGGGACCTAGAAATCCCTCTAGGGACCTAGAAATCCCTCTAGGGACCTAGAAATCCCTCTAGGGACCTAGAAATCCCTCTAGGGACCTAGAAATCCCTCTAGGGACCTAGAAATCCCTCTAGGGACCTAGAAATCCCTCTAGGGACCTAGAAATCCCTCTGGGGACCTAGAAATCCCTCTCGAGACATAGAAATCCCTCTAGGGACCTAGAAATCCCTCTAGGGACCTAGAAATCCCTCTAGGGACCAAGAAATCCCTCTAGGGACCAAGAAATCCCTCTAGGGACCAAGAAATCCCTCCTAAAACTCCAGATATCCCTCTCCAAAACCCAAGATAACGCTTTAGAAACCCTTGAAATCACTCTAAAAACCCATGATATCCCTCTCAAAACCCTGTAACACGCTCTAGAAATCTCTCTAGGGACATAGAAATCCCTCTAGGGACCTAGAAATCCCTGTAGGGACATAAAAATCCCTCTAGGGACATAGAAATCCCTCTAGGGACCTAGAAATCCCTCTAGGGACCTAGAAATCCCTCTGGGGACCTAGAAATCCCTCTAGGGACCTAGAAATCCCTCTAGGGACCAAGAAATCCCTCTAGGGACCAAGAAATCCCTCTAGGGACCAAGAAATCCCTCTAGGACCAAGAAATCCCTCCTAAAAACTCCAGATTATCCCTCTCAAAACCCAAGATAACGCTTTAGAAACCCTTGAAATCACTCTAAAAACCCATGATATCCCTCTCAAACCCTGTAACACGCTCTAGAAATCTCTCTAGGGACATAGAAATCCCTCTAGGGACCTAGAAATCCCTGTAGGGACATAAAAATCCCTCTAGGGACCTAGAAATCCCTCTAGGGACCTAGAAATCCCTCTGGGGACCTAGAAATCCCTCTAGGGACATAGAAATCCCTCTAGGGACCTAGAAATCCCTCTAGGGACCAAGAAATCCCTCTAGGGACCAAGAAATCCCTCTAGGGACCAAGAAATCCCTCCTAAAACTCCAGATATCCCTCTCAAAACCCAAGATAACGCTTTAGAAACCCTTGAAATCACTCTAAAAACCCATGATATCCCTCTCAAAACCCTGTAACACGCTCTAGAAATCTCTCTAGGGACATAGAAATCCCTCTAGGGACCTAGAAATCCCTGTAGGGACATAAAAATCCCTCTAGGGACATAGAAATCCCTCTAGGGACCTAGAAATCCCTCTAGGGACCTAGAAATCCCTCTGGGGACCTAGAAATCCCTCTAGGGACCTAGAAATCCCTCTAGGGACCTAGAAATCCCTCTAGGGACCTAGAAATCCCTCTAGGGACCTAGAAATCCCTCTGGGGACCTAGAAATCCCTCTGGGGACCTAGAAATCCCTCTGGGGACCTAGAAATCCCTAGAGGGACATAGAAATCCCTCTAGGGACCAAGAAATCCCTCTAGGGACCTAGAAATCCCTAGAGGGACATAAAAATCCCTCTAGGGACATAGAAATCCCTCTAGGGACCTAGAAATCCCTCTGGGGACCTAGAAATCCCTCTAGGGACCTAGAAATCCCTCAAGGGACTTAGAAATCCCTGTAGGGACATAAAAATCCCTCTAGGGACATAGAAATCCCTCTAGGGACCTAGAATGGCCTCTAGGGACATAGAAATCTCTCTAGGGACCTAGAATGCCCTCAAAACCCAAGATAACGCTTTAGAAACCCTTGAAATCACTCTAAAAACCCATGATATCCCTCTCAAAACCCTGTAACACGCTCTAGAAATCTCTCTAGGGACATAGAAATCCCTCTAGGGACCTAGAAATCCCTGTAGGGACATAAAAATCCCTCTAGGGACATAGAAATCCCTCTAGGGACCTAGAAATCCCTCTGGGGACCTAGAAATCCCTCTAGGGACCTAGAAATCCCTCTAGGGACCTAGAAATCCCTCTGGGGACCTAGAAATCCCTCTGGGGACCTAGAAATCTCTCTGGGGACCTAGAAATCCCTAGAGGGACCTAGAAATCCCTAGAGGGACATAGAAATCCCTCTAGGGACCAAGAAATTCCTCTAGGGACCTAGAAATCCCTCTAGGGACATAGAAATCCCTCTAGGGACCTAGAAATCCCTCTGGGGACCTAGAAATCCCTCTAGGGACCTAGAAATCCCTCAAGGGACTTAGAAATCCCTGTAGGGACATAAAAATCCCTCTAGGGACATAGAAATCCCTCTAGGGACCTAGAATGGCCTCTAGGGACATAGAAATCTCTCTAGGGACCTAGAATGCCCTCTAGGGACATAAAAATCCCTCTAGGGACCTAGAAATCCCTCTAGGGACCTAGAAATCCCTCTAGGGACCAAGAAATCCCTCTAGGGACCTAGAAATCGCTCTAGGGACCTAGAAATCCCTCTAGGGACCTAGAAATCCCTCTGGGGACCTAGAAATCCCTCTGGGGACCTAGAAATCCCTCTAGGGACCAAGAAATCCCTCTAGGGACCAAGAAATCCCTCTAGGGACCAAGAAATCCCTCCTAAAACTCCAGATATCCCTCTCAAAACCCAAGATAACGCTTTAGAAACCGTTGAAATCACTCTAAAAACCCATGATATCCCTCTCAAAACCCTGTAACACTTTCTAGAAATCTCTCTAGGGACATAGAAATCCCTCTAGGGACCTAGAAATCCCTGTAGGGACATAAAAATCCCTCTAGGGACATAGAAATCCCTCTAGGGACCTAGAAATCCCTCTAGGGACCTAGAAATCCCTCTGGGGACCTAGAAATCCCTCTAGGGACCTAGAAATCCCTCTAGGGACCAAGAAATCCCTCTAGGGACCAAGAAATCCCTCTAGGGACCAAGAAATCCCTCTAGGGACCAAGAAATCCCTCCTAAAACTCCAGATATCCCTCTCAAAACCCAAGATAACGCTTTAGAAACCCTTGAAATCACTCTAAAAACCCATGATATCCCTCTCAAAACCCTGTAACACGCTCTAGAAATCTCTCTAGGGACCTAGAAATCCCTCTAGGGACCAAGAAATCCCTCTAGGGACCAAGAAATCCCTCTAGGGACCAAGAAATCCCTCCTAAAACTCCAGATATCCCTCTCAAAACCCAAGATAACGCTTTAGAAACCCTTGAAATCACTCTAAAAACCCATGATATCCCTCTCAAAACCCTGTAACACGCTCTAGAAATCTCTCTAGGGACATAGAAATCCCTCTAGGGACCTAGAAATCCCTGTAGGGACATAAAAATCCCTCTAGGGACATAGAAATCCCTCTAGGGACCTAGAAATCCCTCTGGGGACCTAGAAATCCCTCTAGGGACCTAGAAATCCCTCTGGGGACCTAGAAATCCCTCTAGGGACATAGAAATCCCTCTAGGGACCTAGAAATCTCTCTAGGGCCCTAGAAATCCCTCTAGGGACCAAGAAATCCCTCTAGGGACCTAGAAATCCCTCTAGGGACCTAGAAATCCCTCTAGGGACCTAGAAATCCCTCTAGGGACCTAGAAATCCCTCTGGGGACCTAGAAATCCCTCTGGGGACCTAGAAATCCCTCTGGGGACCTAGAAATCCCTAGAGGGACATAGAAATCCCTCTAGGGACCAAGAAATCCCTCTAGGGACCTAGAAATCCCTAGAGGGACATAAAAATCCCTCTAGGGACATAGAAATCCCTCTAGGGACCTAGAAATCCCTCTGGGGACCTAGAAATCCCTCTAGGGACCTAGAAATCCCTCAAGGGACTTAGAAATCCCTGTAGGGACATAAAAATCCCTCTAGGGACATAGAAATCCCTCTAGGGACCTAGAATGGCCTCTAGGGACATAGAAATCTCTCTAGGGACCTAGAATGCCCTCTAGGGACATAAAAATCCCTCTAGGGACCTAGAAATCCCTCTAGGGACCTAGAAATCCCTCTAGGGACCAAGAAATCCCTCTAGGGACCTAGAAATCGCTCTAGGGACCTAGAAATCCCTCAAGGGACCTAGAAATCCCTCTGGGGACCTAGAAATCCCTCTGGGGACCTAGAAATCCCTCTAGGGACCAAGAAATCCCTCTAGGGACCAAGAAATCCCTCCTAAAACTCCAGATATCCCTCTCAAAACCCAAGATAACGCTTTAGAAACCCTTGAAATCACTCTAAAAACCCATGATATCCCTCTCAAAACCCTGTAACACGCTCTAGAAATCTCTCTAGGGACATAGAAATCCCTCTAGGGACCTAGAAATCCCTCTAGGGACCTAGAAATCCCTCTAGGGACCTAGAAATCCCTCAAGGGACCTAGAAATCCCTGTAGGGACATAAAAATCCCTCTAGGGACATAGAAATCCCTCTAGGGACCTAGAAATCCCTCTGGGGACCTAGAAATCCCTCTAGGGACATAGAAATCCCTCTAGGGACCTAGAAATCCCTCTAGGGACCTAGAAATCCCTCTAGGGACCTAGAAATCCCTCTAGGGACCTAGAAATCCCTCTAGGGACCTAGAAATCCCTCTAGGGACCTAGAAATCCCTCTAGGGACCTAGAAATCCCTCTAGGGACCTAGAAATCCCTCTGGGGACCTAGAAATCCCTCTAGGGACATAGAAATCCCTCTAGGGACCTAGAAATCCCTCTAGGGACCTAGAAATCCCTCTAGGGACCAAGAAATCCCTCTAGGGACCAAGAAATCCCTCTAGGGACCAAGAAATCCCTCCTAAAACTCCAGATATCCCTCTCAAAACCCAGGATAACGCTTTAGAAACCCTTGAAATCACTCTAAAAACCCATGATATCCCTCTCAAAACCCTGTAACACGCTCTAGAAATCTCTCTAGGGACATAGAAATCCCTCTAGGGACCTAGAAATCCCTGTAGGGACATAAAAATCCCTCTAGGGACATAGAAATCCCTCTAGGGACCTAGAAATCCCTCTAGGGACCTAGAAATCCCTCTAGGGACCTAGAAATCCCTCTGGGGACCTAGAAATCCCTCTAGGGACATAGAAATCCCTCTAGGGACCTAGAAATCCCTCTAGGGACCTAGAAATCCCTCTAGGGACCAAGAAATCCCTCTAGGGACCAAGAAATCCCTCTAGGGACCAAGAAATCCCTCCTAAAACTCCAGATATCCCTCTCAAAACCCAAGATAACGCTTTAGAAACCCTTGAAATCACTCTAAAAACCCATGATATCCCTCTCAAAACCCTGTAACACGCTCTAGAAATCTCTCTAGGGACATAGAAATCCCTCTAGGGACCTAGAAATCCCTGTAGGGACATAAAAATCCCTCTAGGGACATAGAAATCCCTCTAGGGACCTAGAAATCCCTCTGGGGACCTAGAAATTCCTCTAGGGACCTAGAAATCCCTCTAGGGACCTAGAAATCCCTCTGGGGACCTAGAAATCCCTCTGGGGACCTAGAAATCTCTCTGGGGACCTAGAAATCCCTAGAGGGACCTAGAAATCCCTAGAGGGACATAGAAATCCCTCTAGGGACCAAGAAATTCCTCTAGGGACCTAGAAATCCCTCTAGGGACATAGAAATCCCTCTAGGGACCTAGAAATCCCTCTGGGGACCTAGAAATCCCTCTAGGGACCTAGAAATCCCTCAAGGGACTTAGAAATCCCTGTAGGGACATAAAAATCCCTCTAGGGACATAGAAATCCCTCTAGGGACCTAGAATGGCCTCTAGGGACATAGAAATCTCTCTAGGGACCTAGAATGCCCTCTAGGGACATAAAAATCCCTCTAGGGACCTAGAAATCCCTCTAGGGACCTAGAAATCCCTCTAGGGACCAAGAAATCCCTCTAGGGACCTAGAAATCGCTCTAGGGACCTAGAAATCCCTCTAGGGACCTAGAAATCCCTCTGGGGACCTAGAAATCCCTCTGGGGACCTAGAAATCCCTCTAGGGACCAAGAAATCCCTCTAGGGACCAAGAAATCCCTCTAGGGACCAAGAAATCCCTCCTAAAACTCCAGATATCCCTCTCAAAACCCAAGATAACGCTTTAGAAACCGTTGAAATCACTCTAAAAACCCATGATATCCCTCTCAAAACCCTGTAACACTTTCTAGAAATCTCTCTAGGGACATAGAAATCCCTCTAGGGACCTAGAAATCCCTGTAGGGACATAAAAATCCCTCTAGGGACATAGAAATCCCTCTAGGGACCTAGAAATCCCTCTAGGGACCTAGAAATCCCTCTGGGGACCTAGAAATCCCTCTAGGGACCTAGAAATCCCTCTAGGGACCAAGAAATCCCTCTAGGGACCAAGAAATCCCTCTAGGGACCAAGAAATCCCTCTAGGGACCAAGAAATCCCTCCTAAAACTCCAGATATCCCTCTCAAAACCCAAGATAACGCTTTAGAAACCCTTGAAATCACTCTAAAAACCCATGATATCCCTCTCAAAACCCTGTAACACGCTCTAGAAATCTCTCTAGGGACCTAGAAATCCCTCTAGGGACCAAGAAATCCCTCTAGGGACCAAGAAATCCCTCTAGGGACCAAGAAATCCCTCCTAAAACTCCAGATATCCCTCTCAAAACCCAAGATAACGCTTTAGAAACCCTTGAAATCACTCTAAAAACCCATGATATCCCTCTCAAAACCCTGTAACACGCTCTAGAAATCTCTCTAGGGACATAGAAATCCCTCTAGGGACCTAGAAATCCCTGTAGGGACATAAAAATCCCTCTAGGGACATAGAAATCCCTCTAGGGACCTAGAAATCCCTCTGGGGACCTAGAAATCCCTCTAGGGACCTAGAAATCCCTCTGGGGACCTAGAAATCCCTCTAGGGACATAGAAATCCCTCTAGGGACCTAGAAATCTCTCTAGGGCCCTAGAAATCCCTCTAGGGACCAAGAAATCCCTCTAGGGACCTAGAAATCCCTCTAGGGACCTAGAAATCCCTCTAGGGACCTAGAAATCCCTCTAGGGACCTAGAAATCCCTCTGGGGACCTAGAAATCCCTCTGGGGACCTAGAAATCCCTCTGGGGACCTAGAAATCCCTAGAGGGACATAGAAATCCCTCTAGGGACCAAGAAATCCCTCTAGGGACCTAGAAATCCCTAGAGGGACATAAAAATCCCTCTAGGGACATAGAAATCCCTCTAGGGACCTAGAAATCCCTCTGGGGACCTAGAAATCCCTCTAGGGACCTAGAAATCCCTCAAGGGACTTAGAAATCCCTGTAGGGACATAAAAATCCCTCTAGGGACATAGAAATCCCTCTAGGGACCTAGAATGGCCTCTAGGGACATAGAAATCTCTCTAGGGACCTAGAATGCCCTCTAGGGACATAAAAATCCCTCTAGGGACCTAGAAATCCCTCTAGGGACCTAGAAATCCCTCTAGGGACCAAGAAATCCCTCTAGGGACCTAGAAATCGCTCTAGGGACCTAGAAATCCCTCAAGGGACCTAGAAATCCCTCTGGGGACCTAGAAATCCCTCTGGGGACCTAGAAATCCCTCTAGGGACCAAGAAATCCCTCTAGGGACCAAGAAATCCCTCCTAAAACTCCAGATATCCCTCTCAAAACCCAAGATAACGCTTTAGAAACCCTTGAAATCACTCTAAAAACCCATGATATCCCTCTCAAAACCCTGTAACACGCTCTAGAAATCTCTCTAGGGACATAGAAATCCCTCTAGGGACCTAGAAATCCCTCTAGGGACCTAGAAATCCCTCTAGGGACCTAGAAATCCCTCAAGGGACCTAGAAATCCCTGTAGGGACATAAAAATCCCTCTAGGGACATAGAAATCCCTCTAGGGACCTAGAAATCCCTCTGGGGACCTAGAAATCCCTCTAGGGACATAGAAATCCCTCTAGGGACCTAGAAATCCCTCTAGGGACCTAGAAATCCCTCTAGGGACCTAGAAATCCCTCTAGGGACCTAGAAATCCCTCTAGGGACCTAGAAATCCCTCTAGGGACCTAGAAATCCCTCTAGGGACCTAGAAATCCCTCTAGGGACCTAGAAATCCCTCTAGGGACCTAGAAATCCCTCTGGGGACCTAGAAATCCCTCTAGGGACATAGAAATCCCTCTAGGGACCTAGAAATCCCTCTAGGGACCTAGAAATCCCTCTAGGGACCAAGAAATCCCTCTAGGGACCAAGAAATCCCTCTAGGGACCAAGAAATCCCTCCTAAAACTCCAGATATCCCTCTCAAAACCCAGGATAACGCTTTAGAAACCCTTGAAATCACTCTAAAAACCCATGATATCCCTCTCAAAACCCTGTAACACGCTCTAGAAATCTCTCTAGGGACATAGAAATCCCTCTAGGGACCTAGAAATCCCTGTAGGGACATAAAAATCCCTCTAGGGACATAGAAATCCCTCTAGGGACCTAGAAATCCCTCTAGGGACCTAGAAATCCCTCTAGGGACCTAGAAATCCCTCTGGGGACCTAGAAATCCCTCTAGGGACATAGAAATCCCTCTAGGGACCTAGAAATCCCTCTAGGGACCTAGAAATCCCTCTAGGGACCAAGAAATCCCTCTAGGGACCAAGAAATCCCTCTAGGGACCAAGAAATCCCTCCTAAAACTCCAGATATCCCTCTCAAAACCCAAGATAACGCTTTAGAAACCCTTGAAATCACTCTAAAAACCCATGATATCCCTCTCAAAACCCTGTAACACGCTCTAGAAATCTCTCTAGGGACATAGAAATCCCTCTAGGGACCTAGAAATCCCTGTAGGGACATAAAAATCCCTCTAGGGACATAGAAATCCCTCTAGGGACCTAGAAATCCCTCTAGGGACCTAGAAATCCCTCTGGGGACCTAGAAATCCCTCTAGGGACCTAGAAATCCCTCTAGGGACCAAGAAATCCCTCTAGGGACCTAGAAATCGCTCTAGGGACCTAGAAATCCCTCTAGGGACCTAGAAATCCCTCTGGGGACCTAGAAATCCCTCTGGGGACCTAGAAATCCCTCTAGGGACCAAGAAATCCCTCTAGGGACCAAGAAATCCCTCCTAAAACTCCAGATATCCCTCTCAAAACCCAAGATAACGCTTTAGAAACCCTTGAAATCACTCTAAAAACCCATGATATCCCTCTCAAAACCCTGTAACACGCTCTAGAAATCTCTCTAGGGACATAGAAATCCCTCTAGGGACCTAGAAATCCCTCTAGGGACCTAGAAATCCCTCTAGGGACCTAGAAATCCCTCAAGGGACCTAGAAATCCCTGTAGGGACATAAAAATCCCTCTAGGGACATAGAAATCCCTCTGGGGCCTAGAAATCCCTCTAGGGACATAGAAATCCCTCTAGGGACCTAGAAATCCCTCTAGGGACCTAGAAATCCCTCTAGGGACCTAGAAATCCCTCTAGGGACCTAGAAATCCCTCTAGGGACCTAGAAATCCCTCTAGGGACCTAGAAATCCCTCTAGGGACCTAGAAATCCCTCTAGGGACCTAGAAATCCCTCTAGGGACCTAGAAATCCCTCTAGGGACCTAGAAATCCCTCTGGGGACCTAGAAATCCCTCTCGAGACATAGAAATCCCTCTAGGGACCTAGAAATCCCTCTAGGGACCTAGAAATCCCTCTGGGGACCTAGAAATCCCTCTAGGGACATAGAAATCCCTCTAGGGACCTAGAAATCCCTCTAGGGACCAAGAAATCCCTCTAGGGACCAAGAAATCCCTCTAGGGACCAAGAAATCCCTCCTAAAACTCCAGATATCCCTCTCAAAACCCAAGATAACGCTTTAGAAACCCTTGAAATCACTCTAAAAACCCATGATATCCCTCTCAAAACCCTGTAACACGCTCTAGAAATCTCTCTAGGGACATAGAAATCCCTCTAGGGACCTAGAAATCCCTGTAGGGACATAAAAATCCCTCTAGGGACATAGAAATCCCTCTAGGGACCTAGAAATCCCTCTAGGGACCTAGAAATCCCTCTGGGGACCTAGAAATCCCTCTAGGGACATAGAAATCCCTCTAGGGACCTAGAAATCCCTCTAGGGACCTAGAAATCCCTCTAGGGACCTAGAAATCCCTCTGGGGACCTAGAAATCCCTCTGGGGACCTAGAAATCCCTCTGGGGACCTAGAAATCCCTAGAGGGACATAGAAATCCCTCTAGGGACCAAGAAATCCCTCTAGGGACCTAGAAATCCCTAGAGGGACATAACAATCCCTCTAGGGACATAGAAATCCCTCTAGGGACCTAGAAATCCCTCTGGGGACCTAGAAATCCCTCTAGGGACCTAGAAATCCCTCAAGGGACTTAGAAATCCCTGTAGGGACATAAAAATCCCTCTAGGGACATAGAAATCCCTCTAGGGACCTAGAATGGCCTCTAGGGACATAGAAATCTCTCTAGGGACCTAGAATGCCCTCAAAACCCAAGATAACGCTTTAGAAACCCTTGAAATCACTCTAAAAACCCATGATATCCCTCTCAAAACCCTGTAACACGCTCTAGAAATCTCTCTAGGGACATAGAAATCCCTCTAGGGACCTAGAAATCCCTGTAGGGACATAAAAATCCCTCTAGGGACATAGAAATCCCTCTAGGGACCTAGAAATCCCTCTGGGGACCTAGAAATCCCTCTAGGGACATAGAAATCCCTCTAGGGACCTAGAAATCCCTCTAGGGACCTAGAAATCCCTCTAGGGACCTAGAAATCCCTCTGGGGACCTAGAAATCCCTCTAGGGACCTAGAAATCCCTCTAGGGACCTAGAAATCCCTCTAGGGACCTAGAAATCCCTCTAGGGACCTAGAAATCCCTCTAGGGACCTAGAAATCCCTCTAGGGACCAAGAAATCCCTCTAGGGACCAAGAAATCCCTCTAGGGACCAAGAAATCCCTCCTAAAACTCCAGATATCCCTCTCAAAACCCAAGATAACGCTTTAGAAACCCTTGAAATCACTCTAAAAACCCATGATATCCCTCTCAAAACCCTGTAACACGCTCTAGAAATCTCTCTAGGGACATAGAAATCCCTCTAGGGACCTAGAAATCCCTGTAGGGACATAAAAATCCCTCTAGGGACATAGAAATCCCTCTAGGGACCTAGAAATCCCTCTAGGGACCTAGAAATCCCTCTGGGGACCTAGAAATCCCTCTAGGGACATAGAAATCCCTCTAGGGACCTAGAAATCCCTCTAGGGACCTAGAAATCCCTCTAGGGACCTAGAAATCCCTCTGGGGACCTAGAAATCCCTCTGGGGACCTAGAAATCCCTCTGGGGACCTAGAAATCCCTAGAGGGACATAGAAATCCCTCTAGGGACCAAGAAATCCCTCTAGGGACCTAGAAATCCCTAGAGGGACATAAAAATCCCTCTAGGGACATAGAAATCCCTCTAGGGACCTAGAAATCCCTCTGGGGACCTAGAAATCCCTCTAGGGACCTAGAAATCCCTCAAGGGACTTAGAAATCCCTGTAGGGACATAAAAATCCCTCTAGGGACATAGAAATCCCTCTAGGGACCTAGAATGGCCTCTAGGGACATAGAAATCTCTCTAGGGACCTAGAATGCCCTCAAAACCCAAGATAACGCTTTAGAAACCCTTGAAATCACTCTAAAAACCCATGATATCCCTCTCAAAACCCTGTAACACGCTCTAGAAATCTCTCTAGGGACATAGAAATCCCTCTAGGGACCTAGAAATCCCTGTAGGGACATAAAAATCCCTCTAGGGACATAGAAATCCCTCTAGGGACCTAGAAATCCCTCTGGGGACCTAGAAATCCCTCTAGGGACATAGAAATCCCTCTAGGGACCTAGAAATCCCTCTAGGGACCTAGAAATCCCTCTAGGGACCTAGAAATCCCTCTAGGGACCTAGAAATCCCTCTGGGGACCTAGAAATCCCTCTGGGGACCTAGAAATCCCTAGAGGGACCTAGAAATCCCTAGAGGGACATAGAAATCCCTCTAGGGACCAAGAAATTCCTCTAGGGACCTAGAAATCCCTAGAGGGACATAAAAATCCCTCTAGGGACATAGAAATCCCTCTAGGGACCTAGAAATCCCTCTGGGGACCTAGAAATCCCTCTAGGGACCTAGAAATCCCTCAAGGGACTTAGAAATCCCTGTAGGGACATAAAAATCCCTCTAGGGACATAGAAATCCCTCTAGGGACCTAGAATGGCCTCTAGGGACATAGAAATCTCTCTAGGGACCTAGAATGCCCTCTAGGGACATAAAAATCCCTCTAGGGACCTAGAAATCCCTCTAGGGACCTAGAAATCCCTCTAGGGACCAAGAAATCCCTCTAGGGACCTAGAAATCGCTCTAGGGACCTAGAAATCCCTCTAGGGACCTAGAAATCCCTCTGGGGACCTAGAAATCCCTCTGGGGACCTAGAAATCCCTCTAGGGACCAAGAAATCCCTCTAGGGACCAAGAAATCCCTCTAGGGACCAAGAAATCCCTCCTAAAACTCCAGATATCCCTCTCAAAACCCAAGATAACGCTTTAGAAACCGTTGAAATCACTCTAAAAACCCATGATATCCCTCTCAAAACCCTGTAACACTTTCTAGAAATCTCTCTAGGGACATAGAAATCCCTCTAGGGACCTAGAAATCCCTGTAGGGACATAAAAATCCCTCTAGGGACATAGAAATCCCTCTAGGGACCTAGAAATCCCTCTAGGGACCTAGAAATCCCTCTGGGGACCTAGAAATCCCTCTAGGGACCTAGAAATCCCTCTAGGGACCAAGAAATCCCTCTAGGGACCAAGAAATCCCTCTAGGGACCAAGAAATCCCTCTAGGGACCAAGAAATCCCTCCTAAAACTCCAGATATCCCTCTCAAAACCCAAGATAACGCTTTAGAAACCCTTGAAATCACTCTAAAAACCCATGATATCCCTCTCAAAACCCTGTAACACGCTCTAGAAATCTCTCTAGGGACCTAGAAATCCCTCTAGGGACCAAGAAATCCCTCTAGGGACCAAGAAATCCCTCTAGGGACCAAGAAATCCCTCCTAAAACTCCAGATATCCCTCTCAAAACCCAAGATAACGCTTTAGAAACCCTTGAAATCACTCTAAAAACCCATGATATCCCTCTCAAAACCCTGTAACACGCTCTAGAAATCCCTCTGGGGACCTAGAAATCCCTCTAGGGACATAGAAATCCCTCTAGGGACCTAGAAATCCCTCTAGGGACCTAGAAATCCCTCTAGGGACCTAGAAATCCCTCTGGGGACCTAGAAATCCCTCTAGGGACCTAGAAATCCCTCTAGGGACCTAGAAATCCCTCTAGGGACCTAGAAATCCCTCTAGGGACCTAGAAATCCCTCTAGGGACCTAGAAATCCCTCTAGGGACCTAGAAATCCCTCTGGGGACCTAGAAATCCCTCTGGGGACCTAGAAATCCCTCTGGGGACCTAGAAATCCCTCTAGGGACCTAGAAATCCCTCTGGGGACCTAGAAATCCCTCTAGGGACATAGAAATCCCTCTAGGGACCTAGAAATCCCTCTAGGGACCAAGAAATCCCTCTAGGGACCAAGAAATCCCTCTAGGGACCAAGAAATCCCTCCTAAAACTCCAGATATCCCTCTCAAAACCCAAGATAACGCTTTAGAAACCCTTGAAATCACTCTAAAAACCCATGATATCCCTCTCAAAACCCTGTAACACGCTCTAGAAATCTCTCTAGGGACATAGAAATCCCTCTAGGGACCTAGAAATCCCTGTAGGGACATAAAAATCCCTCTAGGGACATAGAAATCCCTCTAGGGACCTAGAAATCCCTCTAGGGACCTAGAAATCCCTCTGGGGACCTAGAAATCCCTCTAGGGACATAGAAATCCCTCTAGGGACCTAGAAATCCCTCTAGGGACCTAGAAATCCCTCTAGGGACCTAGAAATCCCTCTGGGGACCTAGAAATCCCTCTGGGGACCTAGAAATCCCTCTGGGGACCTAGAAATCCCTAGAGGGACATAGAAATCCCTCTAGGGACCAAGAAATCCCTCTAGGGACCTAGAAATCCCTAGAGGGACATAAAAATCCCTCTAGGGACATAGAAATCCCTCTAGGGACCTAGAAATCCCTCTGGGGACCTAGAAATCCCTCTAGGGACCTAGAAATCCCTCAAGGGACTTAGAAATCCCTGTAGGGACATAAAAATCCCTCTAGGGACATAGAAATCCCTCTAGGGACCTAGAATGGCCTCTAGGGACATAGAAATCTCTCTAGGGACCTAGAATGCCCTCAAAACCCAAGATAACGCTTTAGAAACCCTTGAAATCACTCTAAAAACCCATGATATCCCTCTCAAAACCCTGTAACACGCTCTAGAAATCTCTCTAGGGACATAGAAATCCCTCTAGGGACCTAGAAATCCCTGTAGGGACATAAAAATCCCTCTAGGGACATAGAAATCCCTCTAGGGACCTAGAAATCCCTCTGGGGACCTAGAAATCCCTCTAGGGACATAGAAATCCCTCTAGGGACCTAGAAATCCCTCTAGGGACCTAGAAATCCCTCTAGGGACCTAGAAATCCCTCTAGGGACCTAGAAATCCCTCTGGGGACCTAGAAATCCCTCTGGGGACCTAGAAATCCCTAGAGGGACCTAGAAATCCCTAGAGGGACATAGAAATCCCTCTAGGGACCAAGAAATTCCTCTAGGGACCTAGAAATCCCTAGAGGGACATAAAAATCCCTCTAGGGACATAGAAATCCCTCTAGGGACCTAGAAATCCCTCTGGGGACCTAGAAATCCCTCTAGGGACCTAGAAATCCCTCAAGGGACTTAGAAATCCCTGTAGGGACATAAAAATCCCTCTAGGGACATAGAAATCCCTCTAGGGACCTAGAATGGCCTCTAGGGACATAGAAATCTCTCTAGGGACCTAGAATGCCCTCTAGGGACATAAAAATCCCTCTAGGGACCTAGAAATCCCTCTAGGGACCTAGAAATCCCTCTAGGGACCAAGAAATCCCTCTAGGGACCTAGAAATCGCTCTAGGGACCAAGAAATCCCTCTAGGGACCAAGAAATCCCTCTAGGGACCAAGAAATCCCTCCTAAAACTCCAGATATCCCTCTCAAAACCCAAGATAACGCTTTAGAAACCGTTGAAATCACTCTAAAAACCCATGATATCCCTCTCAAAACCCTGTAACACTTTCTAGAAATCTCTCTAGGGACATAGAAATCCCTCTAGGGACCTAGAAATCCCTGTAGGGACATAAAAATCCCTCTAGGGACATAGAAATCCCTCTAGGGACCTAGAAATCCCTCTAGGGACCTAGAAATCCCTCTGGGGACCTAGAAATCCCTCTAGGGACCTAGAAATCCCTCTAGGGACCAAGAAATCCCTCTAGGGACCAAGAAATCCCTCTAGGGACCAAGAAATCCCTCTAGGGACCAAGAAATCCCTCCTAAAACTCCAGATATCCCTCTCAAAACCCAAGATAACGCTTTAGAAACCCTTGAAATCACTCTAAAAACCCATGATATCCCTCTCAAAACCCTGTAACACGCTCTAGAAATCTCTCTAGGGACCTAGAAATCCCTCTAGGGACCAAGAAATCCCTCTAGGGACCAAGAAATCCCTCTAGGGACCAAGAAATCCCTCCTAAAACTCCAGATATCCCTCTCAAAACCCAAGATAACGCTTTAGAAACCCTTGAAATCACTCTAAAAACCCATGATATCCCTCTCAAAACCCTGTAACACGCTCTAGAAATCTCTCTAGGGACATAGAAATCCCTCTAGGGACCTAGAAATCCCTGTAGGGACATAAAAATCCCTCTAGGGACATAGAAATCCCTCTAGGGACCTAGAAATCCCTCTGGGGACCTAGAAATCCCTCTAGGGACCTAGAAATCCCTCTGGGGACCTAGAAATCCCTCTAGGGACATAGAAATCCCTCTAGGGACCTAGAAATCTCTCTAGGGCCCTAGAAATCCCTCTAGGGACCAAGAAATCCCTCTAGGGACCTAGAAATCCCTCTAGGGACCTAGAAATCCCTCTAGGGACCTAGAAATCCCTCTAGGGACCTAGAAATCCCTCTGGGGACCTAGAAATCCCTCTGGGGACCTAGAAATCCCTCTGGGGACCTAGAAATCCCTAGAGGGACATAGAAATCCCTCTAGGGACCAAGAAATCCCTCTAGGGACCTAGAAATCCCTAGAGGGACATAAAAATCCCTCTAGGGACATAGAAATCCCTCTAGGGACCTAGAAATCCCTCTGGGGACCTAGAAATCCCTCTAGGGACCTAGAAATCCCTCAAGGGACTTAGAAATCCCTGTAGGGACATAAAAATCCCTCTAGGGACATAGAAATCCCTCTAGGGACCTAGAATGGCCTCTAGGGACATAGAAATCTCTCTAGGGACCTAGAATGCCCTCTAGGGACATAAAAATCCCTCTAGGGACCTAGAAATCCCTCTAGGGACCTAGAAATCCCTCTAGGGACCAAGAAATCCCTCTAGGGACCTAGAAATCGCTCTAGGGACCTAGAAATCCCTCAAGGGACCTAGAAATCCCTCTGGGGACCTAGAAATCCCTCTGGGGACCTAGAAATCCCTCTAGGGACCAAGAAATCCCTCTAGGGACCAAGAAATCCCTCCTAAAACTCCAGATATCCCTCTCAAAACCCAAGATAACGCTTTAGAAACCCTTGAAATCACTCTAAAAACCCATGATATCCCTCTCAAAACCCTGTAACACGCTCTAGAAATCTCTCTAGGGACATAGAAATCCCTCTAGGGACCTAGCAATCCCTCTAGGGACCTAGAAATCCCTCTAGGGACCTAGAAATCCCTCAAGGGACCTAGAAATCCCTGTAGGGACATAAAAATCCCTCTAGGGACATAGAAATCCCTCTAGGGACCTAGAAATCCCTCTGGGGACCTAGAAATCCCTCTAGGGACATAGAAATCCCTCTAGGGACCTAGAAATCCCTCTAGGGACCTAGAAATCCCTCTAGGGACCTAGAAATCCCTCTAGGGACCTAGAAATCCCTCTAGGGACCTAGAAATCCCTCTAGGGACCTAGAAATCCCTCTAGGGACCAAGAAATCCCTCTAGGGACCAAGAAATCCCTCTAGGGACCAAGAAATCCCTCCTAAAACTCCAGATATCCCTCTCAAAACCCAGGATAACGCTTTAGAAACCCTTGAAATCACTCTAAAAACCCATGATATCCCTCTCAAAACCCTGTAACACGCTCTAGAAATCTCTCTAGGGACATAGAAATCCCTCTAGGGACCTAGAAATCCCTGTAGGGACATAAAAATCCCTCTAGGGACATAGAAATCCCTCTAGGGACCTAGAAATCCCTCTAGGGACCTAGAAATCCCTCTAGGGACCTAGAAATCCCTCTGGGGACCTAGAAATCCCTCTAGGGACATAGAAATCCCTCTAGGGACCTAGAAATCCCTCTAGGGACCTAGAAATCCCTCTAGGGACCAAGAAATCCCTCTAGGGACCAAGAAATCCCTCTAGGGACCAAGAAATCCCTCCTAAAACTCCAGATATCCCTCTCAAAACCCAAGATAACGCTTTAGAAACCCTTGAAATCACTCTAAAAACCCATGATATCCCTCTCAAAACCCTGTAACACGCTCTAGAAATCTCTCTAGGGACATAGAAATCCCTCTAGGGACCTAGAAATCCCTGTAGGGACATAAAAATCCCTCTAGGGACATAGAAATCCCTCTAGGGACCTAGAAATCCCTCTAGGGACCTAGAAATCCCTCTGGGGACCTAGAAATCCCTCTAGGGACCTAGAAATCCCTCTAGGGACCAAGAAATCCCTCTAGGGACCTAGAAATCGCTCTAGGGACCTAGAAATCCCTCTAGGGACCTAGAAATCCCTCTGGGGACCTAGAAATCCCTCTGGGGACCTAGAAATCCCTCTAGGGACCAAGAAATCCCTCTAGGGACCAAGAAATCCCTCCTAAAACTCCAGATATCCCTCTCAAAACCCAAGATAACGCTTTAGAAACCCTTGAAATCACTCTAAAAACCCATGATATCCCTCTCAAAACCCTGTAACACGCTCTAGAAATCTCTCTAGGGACATAGAAATCCCTCTAGGGACCTAGAAATCCCTCTAGGGACCTAGAAATCCCTCTAGGGACCTAGAAATCCCTCAAGGGACCTAGAAATCCCTGTAGGGACATAAAAATCCCTCTAGGGACATAGAAATCCCTCTGGGGACCTAGAAATCCCTCTAGGGACATAGAAATCCCTCTAGGGACCTAGAAATCCCTCTAGGGACCTAGAAATCCCTCTAGGGACCTAGAAATCCCTCTAGGGACCTAGAAATCCCTCTAGGGACCTAGAAATCCCTCTAGGGACCTAGAAATCCCTCTAGGGACCTAGAAATCCCTCTAGGGACCTAGAAATCCCTCTAGGGACCTAGAAATCCCTCTGGGGACCTAGAAATCCCTCTCGAGACATAGAAATCCCTCTAGGGACCTAGAAATCCCTCTAGGGACCTAGAAATCCCTCTGGGGACCTAGAAATCCCTCTAGGGACATAGAAATCCCTCTAGGGACCTAGAAATCCCTCTAGGGACCAAGAAATCCCTCTAGGGACCAAGAAATCCCTCTAGGGACCAAGAAATCCCTCCTAAAACTCCAGATATCCCTCTCAAAACCCAAGATAACGCTTTAGAAACCCTTGAAATCACTCTAAAAACCCATGATATCCCTCTCAAAACCCTGTAACACGCTCTAGAAATCTCTCTAGGGACATAGAAATCCCTCTAGGGACCTAGAAATCCCTGTAGGGACATAAAAATCCCTCTAGGGACATAGAAATCCCTCTAGGGACCTAGAAATCCCTCTAGGGACCTAGAAATCCCTCTGGGGACCTAGAAATCCCTCTAGGGACATAGAAATCCCTCTAGGGACCTAGAAATCCCTCTAGGGACCTAGAAATCCCTCTAGGGACCTAGAAATCCCTCTGGGGACCTAGAAATCCCTCTGGGGACCTAGAAATCCCTCTGGGGACCTAGAAATCCCTAGAGGGACATAGAAATCCCTCTAGGGACCAAGAAATCCCTCTAGGGACCTAGAAATCCCTAGAGGGACATAAAAATCCCTCTAGGGACATAGAAATCCCTCTAGGGACCTAGAAATCCCTCTGGGGACCTAGAAATCCCTCTAGGGACCTAGAAATCCCTCAAGGGACTTAGAAATCCCTGTAGGGACATAAAAATCCCTCTAGGGACATAGAAATCCCTCTAGGGACCTAGAATGGCCTCTAGGGACATAGAAATCTCTCTAGGGACCTAGAATGCCCTCAAAACCCAAGATAACGCTTTAGAAACCCTTGAAATCACTCTAAAAACCCATGATATCCCTCTCAAAACCCTGTAACACGCTCTAGAAATCTCTCTAGGGACATAGAAATCCCTCTAGGGACCTAGAAATCCCTGTAGGGACATAAAAATCCCTCTAGGGACATAGAAATCCCTCTAGGGACCTAGAAATCCCTCTGGGGACCTAGAAATCCCTCTAGGGACATAGAAATCCCTCTAGGGACCTAGAAATCCCTCTAGGGACCTAGAAATCCCTCTAGGGACCTAGAAATCCCTCTAGGGACCTAGAAATCCCTCTGGGGACCTAGAAATCCCTCTGGGGACCTAGAAATCCCTCTGGGGACCTAGAAATCCCTAGAGGGACCTAGAAATCCCTAGAGAGAGATAGAAATCCCTCTAGGGACCAAGAAATTCCTCTAGGGACCTAGAAATCCCTAGAGGGACATAAAAATCCCTCTAGGGACATAGAAATCCCTCTAGGGACCTAGAAATCCCTCTGGGGACCTAGAAATCCCTCTAGGGACCTAGAAATCCCTCAAGGGACTTAGAAATCCCTGTAGGGACATAAAAATCCCTCTAGGGACATAGAAATCCCTCTAGGGACCTAGAATGGCCTCTAGGGACATAGAAATCTCTCTAGGGACCTAGAATGCCCTCTAGGGACATACAAATCCCTCTAGGGACCTAGAAATCCCTCTAGGGACCTAGAAATCCCTCTAGGGACCAAGAAATCCCTCTAGGGACCTAGAAATCGCTCTAGGGACCTAGAAATCCCTCTAGGGACCTAGAAATCCCTCTGGGGACCTAGAAATCCCTCTGGGGACCTAGAAATCCCTCTAGGGACCAAGAAATCCCTCTAGGGACCAAGAAATCCCTCTAGGGACCAAGAAATCCCTCCTAAAACTCCAGATATCCCTCTCAAAACCCAAGATAACGCTTTAGAAACCCTTGAAATCACTCTAAAAACCCATGATATCCCTCTCAAAACCCTGTAACACTTTCTAGAAATCTCTCTAGGGACATAGAAATCCCTCTAGGGACCTAGAAATCCCTGTAGGGACATAAAAATCCCTCTAGGGACATAGAAATCCCTCTAGGGACCTAGAAATCCCTCTAGGGACCTAGAAATCCCTCTGGGGACCTAGAAATCCCTCTAGGGACCTAGAAATCCCTCTAGGGACCAAGAAATCCCTCTAGGGACCAAGAAATCCCTCTAGGGACCAAGAAATCCCTCTAGGGACCAAGAAATCCCTCCTAAAACTCCAGATATCCCTCTCAAAACCCAAGATAACGCTTTAGAAACCCTTGAAATCACTCTAAAAACCCATGATATCCCTCTCAAAACCCTGTAACACGCTCTAGAAATCTCTCTAGGGACCTAGAAATCCCTCTAGGGACCAAGAAATCCCTCTAGGGACCAAGAAATCCCTCTAGGGACCAAGAAATCCCTCCTAAAACTCCAGATATCCCTCTCAAAACCCAAGATAACGCTTTAGAAACCCTTGAAATCACTCTAAAAACCCATGATATCCCTCTCAAAACCCTGTAACACGCTCTAGAAATCTCTCTAGGGACATAGAAATCCCTCTAGGGACCTAGAAATCCCTGTAGGGACATAAAAATCCCTCTAGGGACATAGAAATCCCTCTAGGGACCTAGAAATCCCTCTGGGGACCTAGAAATCCCTCTAGGGACCTAGAAATCCCTCTGGGGACCTAGAAATCCCTCTAGGGACATAGAAATCCCTCTAGGGACCTAGAAATCTCTCTAGGGCCCTAGAAATCCCTCTAGGGACCAAGAAATCCCTCTAGGGACCTAGAAATCCCTCTAGGGACCTAGAAATCCCTCTAGGGACCTAGAAATTCCTCTAGGGACCTAGAAATCCCTCTGGGGACCTAGAAATCCCTCTGGGGACCTAGAAATCCCTCTGGGGACCTAGAAATCCCTAGAGGGACCTAGAAATCCCTAGAGAGAGATAGAAATCCCTCTAGGGACCAAGAAATTCCTCTAGGGACCTAGAAATCCCTAGAGGGACATAAAAATCCCTCTAGGGACATAGAAATCCCTCTAGGGACCTAGAAATCCCTCTGGGGACCTAGAAATCCCTCTAGGGACCTAGAAATCCCTCAAGGGACTTAGAAATCCCTGTAGGGACATAAAAATCCCTCTAGGGACATAGAAATCCCTCTAGGGACCTAGAATGGCCTCTAGGGACATAGAAATCTCTCTAGGGACCTAGAATGCCCTCTAGGGACATACAAATCCCTCTAGGGACCTAGAAATCCCTCTAGGGACCTAGAAATCCCTCTAGGGACCAAGAAATCCCTCTAGGGACCTAGAAATCGCTCTAGGGACCTAGAAATCCCTCTAGGGACCTAGAAATCCCTCTGGGGACCTAGAAATCCCTCTGGGGACCTAGAAATCCCTCTAGGGACCAAGAAATCCCTCTAGGGACCAAGAAATCCCTCTAGGGACCAAGAAATCCCTCCTAAAACTCCAGATATCCCTCTCAAAACCCAAGATAACGCTTTAGAAACCCTTGAAATCACTCTAAAAACCCATGATATCCCTCTCAAAACCCTGTAACACTTTCTAGAAATCTCTCTAGGGACATAGAAATCCCTCTAGGGACCTAGAAATCCCTGTAGGGACATAAAAATCCCTCTAGGGACATAGAAATCCCTCTAGGGACCTAGAAATCCCTCTAGGGACCTAGAAATCCCTCTGGGGACCTAGAAATCCCTCTAGGGACCTAGAAATCCCTCTAGGGACCAAGAAATCCCTCTAGGGACCAAGAAATCCCTCTAGGGACCAAGAAATCCCTCTAGGGACCAAGAAATCCCTCCTAAAACTCCAGATATCCCTCTCAAAACCCAAGATAACGCTTTAGAAACCCTTGAAATCACTCTAAAAACCCATGATATCCCTCTCAAAACCCTGTAACACGCTCTAGAAATCTCTCTAGGGACCTAGAAATCCCTCTAGGGACCAAGAAATCCCTCTAGGGACCAAGAAATCCCTCTAGGGACCAAGAAATCCCTCCTAAAACTCCAGATATCCCTCTCAAAACCCAAGATAACGCTTTAGAAACCCTTGAAATCACTCTAAAAACCCATGATATCCCTCTCAAAACCCTGTAACACGCTCTAGAAATCTCTCTAGGGACATAGAAATCCCTCTAGGGACCTAGAAATCCCTGTAGGGACATAAAAATCCCTCTAGGGACATAGAAATCCCTCTAGGGACCTAGAAATCCCTCTGGGGACCTAGAAATCCCTCTAGGGACCTAGAAATCCCTCTGGGGACCTAGAAATCCCTCTAGGGACATAGAAATCCCTCTAGGGACCTAGAAATCTCTCTAGGGCCCTAGAAATCCCTCTAGGGACCAAGAAATCCCTCTAGGGACCTAGAAATCCCTCTAGGGACCTAGAAATCCCTCTAGGGACCTAGAAATTCCTCTAGGGACCTAGAAATCCCTCTGGGGACCTAGAAATCCCTCTGGGGACCTAGAAATCCCTCTGGGGACCTAGAAATCCCTAGAGGGACATAGAAATCCCTCTAGGGACCAAGAAATCCCTCTAGGGACCTAGAAATCCCTAGAGGGACATAAAAATCCCTCTAGGGACATAGAAATCCCTCTAGGGACCTAGAAATCCCTCTGGGGACCTAGAAATCCCTCTAGGGACCTAGAAATCCCTCAAGGGACTTAGAAATCCCTGTAGGGACATAAAAATCCCTCTAGGGACATAGAAATCCCTCTAGGGACCTAGAATGGCCTCTAGGGACATAGAAATCTCTCTAGGGACCTAGAATGCCCTCTAGGGACATAAAAATCCCTCTAGGGACCTAGAAATCCCTCTAGGGACCTAGAAATCCCTCTAGGGACCAAGAAATCCCTCTAGGGACCTAGAAATCGCTCTAGGGACCTAGAAATCCCTCAAGGGACCTAGAAATCCCTCTGGGGACCTAGAAATCCCTCTGGGGACCTAGAAATCCCTCTAGGGACCAAGAAATCCCTCTAGGGACCAAGAAATCCCTCCTAAAACTCCAGATATCCCTCTCAAAACCCAAGATAACGCTTTAGAAACCATTGAAATCACTCTAAAAACCCATGATATCCCTCTCAAAACCCTGTAACACGCTCTAGAAATCTCTCTAGGGACATAGAAATCCCTCTAGGGACCTAGAAATCCCTCTAGGGACCTAGAAATCCCTCTAGGGACCTAGAAATCCCTCAAGGGACCTAGAAATCCCTGTAGGGACATAAAAATCCCTCTAGGGACATAGAAATCCCTCTAGGGACCTAGAAATCCCTCTGGGGACCTAGAAATCCCTCTAGGGACATAGAAATCCCTCTAGGGACCTAGAAATCCCTCTAGGGACCTAGAAATCCCTCTAGGGACCTAGAAATCCCTCTAGGGACCTAGAAATCCCTCTAGGGACCTAGAAATCCCTCTAGGGACCTAGAAATCCCTCTAGGGACCTAGAAATCCCTCTAGGGACCTAGAAATCCCTCTGGGGACCTAGAAATCCCTCTAGGGACATAGAAATCCCTCTAGGGACCTAGAAATCCCTCTAGGGACCAAGAAATCCCTCTAGGGACCAAGAAATCCCTCTAGGGACCAAGAAATCCCTCCTAAAACTCCAGATATCCCTCTCAAAACCCAGGATAACGCTTTAGAAACCCTTGAAATCACTCTAAAAACCCATGATATCCCTCTCAAAACCCTGTAACACGCTCTAGAAATCTCTCTAGGGACATAGAAATCCCTCTAGGGACCTAGAAATCCCTGTAGGGACATAAAAATCCCTCTAGGGACATAGAAATCCCTCTAGGGACCTAGAAATCCCTCTAGGGACCTAGAAATCCCTCTAGGGACCTAGAAATCCCTCTGGGGACCTAGAAATCCCTCTAGGGACATAGAAATCCCTCTAGGGACCTAGAAATCCCTCTAGGGACCTAGAAATCCCTCTAGGGACCAAGAAATCCCTCTAGGGACCAAGAAATCCCTCTAGGGACCAAGAAATCCCTCCTAAAACTCCAGATATCCCTCTCAAAACCCAAGATAACGCTTTAGAAACCCTTGAAATCACTCTAAAAACCCATGATATCCCTCTCAAAACCCTGTAACACGCTCTAGAAATCTCTCTAGGGACATAGAAATCCCTCTAGGGACCTAGAAATCCCTGTAGGGACATAAAAATCCCTCTAGGGACATAGAAATCCCTCTAGGGACCTAGAAATCCCTCTAGGGACCTAGAAATCCCTCTGGGGACCTAGAAATCCCTCTAGGGACCTAGAAATCCCTCTAGGGACCAAGAAATCCCTCTAGGGACCTAGAAATCGCTCTAGGGACCTAGAAATCCCTCTAGGGACCTAGAAATCCCTCTGGGGACCTAGAAATCCCTCTGGGGACCTAGAAATCCCTCTAGGGACCAAGAAATCCCTCTAGGGACCAAGAAATCCCTCCTAAAACTCCAGATATCCCTCTCAAAACCCAAGATAACGCTTTAGAAACCCTTGAAATCACTCTAAAAACCCATGATATCCCTCTCAAAACCCTGTAACACGCTCTAGAAATCTCTCTAGGGACATAGAAATCCCTCTAGGGACCTAGAAATCCCTCTAGGGACCTAGAAATCCCTCTAGGGACCTAGAAATCCCTCTAGGGACCAAGAAATCCCTCTAGGGACCAAGAAATCCCTCTAGGGACCAAGAAATCCCTCCTAAAACTCCAGATATCCCTCTCAAAACCCAAGATAACGCTTTAAAAACCCTTGAAATCACTCTAAAAACCCATGATATCCCTCTCAAAACCCTGTAACACGCTCTAGAAATCTCTCTAGGGACATAGAAATCCCTCTAGGGACCTAGAAATCCCTGTAGGGACATAAAAATCCCTCTAGGGACATAGAAATCCCTCTAGGGACCTAGAAATCCCTTTAGGGACCTAGAAATCCCTCTGGGGACCTAGAAATCCCTCTAGGGACCTAGAAATCCCTCTAGGGACCAAGAAATCCCTCTAGGGACCTAGAAATCGCTCTAGGGACCTAGAAATCCCTCTAGGGACCTAGAAATCCCTCTGGGGACCTAGAAATCCCTCTGGGGACCTAGAAATCCCTCTAGGGACCAAGAAATCCCTCTAGGGACCAAGAAATCCCTCCTAAAACTCCAGATATCCCTCTCAAAACCCAAGATAACGCTTTAGAAACCCTTGAAATCACTCTAAAAACCCATGATATCCCTCTCAAAACCCTGTAACACGCTCTAGAAATCTCTCTAGGGACATAGAAATCCCTCTAGGGACCTAGAAATCCCTCTAGGGACCTAGAAATCCCTCTAGGGACCTAGAAATCCCTCAAGGGACCTAGAAATCCCTGTAGGGACATAAAAATCCCTCTAGGGACATAGAAATCCCTCTGGGGACCTAGAAATCCCTCTAGGGACATAGAAATCCCTCTAGGGACCTAGAAATCCCTCTAGGGACCTAGAAATCCCTCTAGGGACCTAGAAATCCCTCTAGGGACCTAGAAATCCCTCTAGGGACCTAGAAATCCCTCTAGGGACCTAGAAATCCCTCTAGGGACCTAGAAATCCCTCTAGGGACCTAGAAATCCCTCTGGGGACCTAGAAATCCCTCTCGAGACATAGAAATCCCTCTAGGGACCTAGAAATCCCTCTAGGGACCTAGAAATCCCTCTAGGGACCTAGAAATCCCTCTGGGGACCTAGAAATCCCTCTAGGGACATAGAAATCCCTCTAGGGACCTAGAAATCTCTCTAGGGCCCTAGAAATCCCTCTAGGGACCAAGAAATCCCTCTAGGGACCTAGAAATCCCTCTAGGGACCTAGAAATCCCTCTAGGGACCTAGAAATTCCTCTAGGGACCTAGAAATCCCTCTGGGGACCTAGAAATCCCTCTGGGGACCTAGAAATCCCTCTGGGGACCTAGAAATCCCTAGAGGGACATAGAAATCCCTCTAGGGACCAAGAAATCCCTCTAGGGACCTAGAAATCCCTAGAGGGACATAAAAATCCCTCTAGGGACATAGAAATCCCTCTAGGGACCTAGAAATCCCTCTGGGGACCTAGAAATCCCTCTAGGGACCTAGAAATCCCTCAAGGGACTTAGAAATCCCTGTAGGGACATAAAAATCCCTCTAGGGACATAGAAATCCCTCTAGGGACCTAGAATGGCCTCTAGGGACATAGAAATCTCTCTAGGGACCTAGAATGCCCTCTAGGGACATAAAAATCCCTCTAGGGACCTAGAAATCCCTCTAGGGACCTAGAAATCCCTCTAGGGACCAAGAAATCCCTCTAGGGACCTAGAAATCGCTCTAGGGACCTAGAAATCCCTCAAGGGACCTAGAAATCCCTCTGGGGACCTAGAAATCCCTCTGGGGACCTAGAAATCCCTCTAGGGACCAAGAAATCCCTCTAGGGACCAAGAAATCCCTCCTAAAACTCCAGATATCCCTCTCAAAACCCAAGATAACGCTTTAGAAACCATTGAAATCACTCTAAAAACCCATGATATCCCTCTCAAAACCCTGTAACACGCTCTAGAAATCTCTCTAGGGACATAGAAATCCCTCTAGGGACCTAGAAATCCCTCTAGGGACCTAGAAATCCCTCTAGGGACCTAGAAATCCCTCAAGGGACCTAGAAATCCCTGTAGGGACATAAAAATCCCTCTAGGGACATAGAAATCCCTCTAGGGACCTAGAAATCCCTCTGGGGACCTAGAAATCCCTCTAGGGACATAGAAATCCCTCTAGGGACCTAGAAATCCCTCTAGGGACCTAGAAATCCCTCTAGGGACCTAGAAATCCCTCTAGGGACCTAGAAATCCCTCTAGGGACCTAGAAATCCCTCTAGGGACCTAGAAATCCCTCTAGGGACCTAGAAATCCCTCTAGGGACCTAGAAATCCCTCTGGGGACCTAGAAATCCCTCTAGGGACATAGAAATCCCTCTAGGGACCTAGAAATCCCTCTAGGGACCAAGAAATCCCTCTAGGGACCAAGAAATCCCTCTAGGGACCAAGAAATCCCTCCTAAAACTCCAGATATCCCTCTCAAAACCCAGGATAACGCTTTAGAAACCCTTGAAATCACTCTAAAAACCCATGATATCCCTCTCAAAACCCTGTAACACGCTCTAGAAATCTCTCTAGGGACATAGAAATCCCTCTAGGGACCTAGAAATCCCTGTAGGGACATAAAAATCCCTCTAGGGACATAGAAATCCCTCTAGGGACCTAGAAATCCCTCTAGGGACCTAGAAATCCCTCTAGGGACCTAGAAATCCCTCTGGGGACCTAGAAATCCCTCTAGGGACATAGAAATCCCTCTAGGGACCTAGAAATCCCTCTAGGGACCTAGAAATCCCTCTAGGGACCAAGAAATCCCTCTAGGGACCAAGAAATCCCTCTAGGGACCAAGAAATCCCTCCTAAAACTCCAGATATCCCTCTCAAAACCCAAGATAACGCTTTAGAAACCCTTGAAATCACTCTAAAAACCCATGATATCCCTCTCAAAACCCTGTAACACGCTCTAGAAATCTCTCTAGGGACATAGAAATCCCTCTAGGGACCTAGAAATCCCTGTAGGGACATAAAAATCCCTCTAGGGACATAGAAATCCCTCTAGGGACCTAGAAATCCCTCTAGGGACCTAGAAATCCCTCTGGGGACCTAGAAATCCCTCTAGGGACCTAGAAATCCCTCTAGGGACCAAGAAATCCCTCTAGGGACCTAGAAATCGCTCTAGGGACCTAGAAATCCCTCTAGGGACCTAGAAATCCCTCTGGGGACCTAGAAATCCCTCTGGGGACCTAGAAATCCCTCTAGGGACCAAGAAATCCCTCTAGGGACCAAGAAATCCCTCCTAAAACTCCAGATATCCCTCTCAAAACCCAAGATAACGCTTTAGAAACCCTTGAAATCACTCTAAAAACCCATGATATCCCTCTCAAAACCCTGTAACACGCTCTAGAAATCTCTCTAGGGACATAGAAATCCCTCTAGGGACCTAGAAATCCCTCTAGGGACCTAGAAATCCCTCTAGGGACCTAGAAATCCCTCTAGGGACCAAGAAATCCCTCTAGGGACCAAGAAATCCCTCTAGGGACCAAGAAATCCCTCCTAAAACTCCAGATATCCCTCTCAAAACCCAAGATAACGCTTTAGAAACCCTTGAAATCACTCTAAAAACCCATGATATCCCTCTCAAAACCCTGTAACACGCTCTAGAAATCTCTCTAGGGACATAGAAATCCCTCTAGGGACCTAGAAATCCCTGTAGGGACATAAAAATCCCTCTAGGGACATAGAAATCCCTCTAGGGACCTAGAAATCCCTCTAGGGACCTAGAAATCCCTCTGGGGACCTAGAAATCCCTCTAGGGACCTAGAAATCCCTCTAGGGACCAAGAAATCCCTCTAGGGACCTAGAAATCGCTCTAGGGACCTAGAAATCCCTCTAGGGACCTAGAAATCCCTCTGGGGACCTAGAAATCCCTCTGGGGACCTAGAAATCCCTCTAGGGACCAAGAAATCCCTCTAGGGACCAAGAAATCCCTCCTAAAACTCCAGATATCCCTCTCAAAACCCAAGATAACGCTTTAGAAACCCTTGAAATCACTCTAAAAACCCATGATATCCCTCTCAAAACCCTGTAACACGCTCTAGAAATCTCTCTAGGGACATAGAAATCCCTCTAGGGACCTAGAAATCCCTCTAGGGACCTAGAAATCCCTCTAGGGACCTAGAAATCCCTCAAGGGACCTAGAAATCACTGTAGGGACATAAAAATCCCTCTAGGGACATAGAAATCCCTCTGGGGACCTAGAAATCGCTCTAGGGACATAGAAATCCCTCTAGGGACCTAGAAATCCCTCTAGGGACCTAGAAATCCCTCTAGGGACCTAGAAATCCCTCTAGGGACCTAGAAATCCCTCTAGGGACCTAGAAATCCCTCTAGGGACCTAGAAATCCCTCTAGGGACCTAGAAATCCCTCTAGGGACCTAGAAATCCCTCTAGGGACCTAGAAATCCCTCTGGGGACCTAGAAATCCCTCTCGAGACATAGAAATCCCTCTAGGGACCTAGAAATCCCTCTAGGGACCTAGAAATCCCTCTGGGGACCTAGAAATCCCTCTAGGGACATAGAAATCCCTCTAGGGACCTAGAAATCCCTCTAGGGACCAAGAAATCCCTCTAGGGACCAAGAAATCCCTCTAGGGACCAAGAAATCCCTCCTAAAACTCCAGATATCCCTCTCAAAACCCAAGATAACGCTTTAGAAACCCTTGAAATCACTCTAAAAACCCATGATATCCCTCTCAAAACCCTGTAACACGCTCTAGAAATCTCTCTAGGGACATAGAAATCCCTCTAGGGACCTAGAAATCCCTGTAGGGACATAAAAATCCCTCTAGGGACATAGAAATCCCTCTAGGGACCTAGAAATCCCTCTAGGGACCTAGAAATCCCTCTGGGGACCTAGAAATCCCTCTAGGGACCTAGAAATCCCTCTAGGGACCAAGAAATCCCTCTAGGGACCTAGAAATCGCTCTAGGGACCTAGAAATCCCTCTAGGGACCTAGAAATCCCTCTGGGGACCTAGAAATCCCTCTGGGGACCTAGAAATCCCTCTAGGGACCAAGAAATCCCTCTAGGGACCAAGAAATCCCTCCTAAAACTCCAGATATCCCTCTCAAAACCCAAGATAACGCTTTAGAAACCCTTGAAATCACTCTAAAAACCCATGATATCCCTCTCAAAACCCTGTAACACGCTCTAGAAATCTCTCTAGGGACATAGAAATCCCTCTAGGGACCTAGAAATCCCTCTAGGGACCTAGAAATCCCTCTAGGGACCTAGAAATCCCTCTAGGGACCAAGAAATCCCTCTAGGGACCAAGAAATCCCTCTAGGGACCAAGAAATCCCTCCTAAAACTCCAGATATCCCTCTCAAAACCCAAGATAACGCTTTAGAAACCCTTGAAATCACTCTAAAAACCCATGATATCCCTCTCAAAACCCTGTAACACGCTCTAGAAATCTCTCTAGGGACATAGAAATCCCTCTAGGGACCTAGAAATCCCTGTAGGGACATAAAAATCCCTCTAGGGACATAGAAATCCCTCTAGGGACCTAGAAATCCCTCTAGGGACCTAGAAATCCCTCTGGGGACCTAGAAATCCCTCTAGGGACCTAGAAATCCCTCTAGGGACCAAGAAATCCCTCTAGGGACCTAGAAATCGCTCTAGGGACCTAGAAATCCCTCTAGGGACCTAGAAATCCCTCTGGGGACCTAGAAATCCCTCTGGGGACCTAGAAATCCCTCTAGGGACCAAGAAATCCCTCTAGGGACCAAGAAATCCCTCCTAAAACTCCAGATATCCCTCTCAAAACCCAAGATAACGCTTTAGAAACCCTTGAAATCACTCTAAAAACCCATGATATCCCTCTCAAAACCCTGTAACACGCTCTAGAAATCTCTCTAGGGACATAGAAATCCCTCTAGGGACCTAGAAATCCCTCTAGGGACCTAGAAATCCCTCTAGGGACCTAGAAATCCCTCAAGGGACCTAGAAATCACTGTAGGGACATAAAAATCCCTCTAGGGACATAGAAATCCCTCTGGGGACCTAGAAATCGCTCTAGGGACATAGAAATCCCTCTAGGGACCTAGAAATCCCTCTAGGGACCTAGAAATCCCTCTAGGGACCTAGAAATCCCTCTAGGGACCTAGAAATCCCTCTAGGGACCTAGAAATCCCTCTAGGGACCTAGAAATCCCTCTAGGGACCTAGAAATCCCTCTAGGGACCTAGAAATCCCTCTGGGGACCTAGAAATCCCTCTCGAGACATAGAAATCCCTCTAGGGACCTAGAAATCCCTCTAGGGACCTAGAAATCCCTCTGGGGACCTAGAAATCCCTCTAGGGACATAGAAATCCCTCTAGGGACCTAGAAATCCCTCTAGGGACCAAGAAATCCCTCTAGGGACCAAGAAATCCCTCTAGGGACCAAGAAATCCCTCCTAAAACTCCAGATATCCCTCTCAAAACCCAAGATAACGCTTTAGAAACCCTTGAAATCACTCTAAAAACCCATGATATCCCTCTCAAAACCCTGTAACACGCTCTAGAAATCTCTCTAGGGACATAGAAATCCCTCTAGGGACCTAGAAATCCCTGTAGGGACATAAAAATCCCTCTAGGGACATAGAAATCCCTCTAGGGACCTAGAAATCCCTCTAGGGACCTAGAAATCCCTCTGGGGACCTAGAAATCCCTCTAGGGACATAGAAATCCCTCTAGGGACCTAGAAATCCCTCTAGGGACCTAGAAATCCCTCTAGGGACCTAGAAATCCCTCTGGGGACCTAGAAATCCCTCTGGGGACCTAGAAATCCCTCTGGGGACCTAGAAATCCCTAGAGGGACATAGAAATCCCTCTAGGGACCAAGAAATCCCTCTAGGGACCTAGAAATCCCTAGAGGGACATAAAAATCCCTCTAGGGACATAGAAATCCCTCTAGGGACCTAGAAATCCCTCTGGGGACCTAGAAATCCCTCTAGGGACCTAGAAATCCCTCAAGGGACTTAGAAATCCCTGTAGGGACATAAAAATCCCTCTAGGGACATAGAAATCCCTCTAGGGACCTAGAATGGCCTCTAGGGACATAGAAATCTCTCTAGGGACCTAGAATGCCCTCAAAACCCAAGATAACGCTTTAGAAACCCTTGAAATCACTCTAAAAACCCATGATATCCCTCTCAAAACCCTGTAACACGCTCTAGAAATCTCTCTAGGGACATAGAAATCCCTCTAGGGACCTAGAAATCCCTGTAGGGACATAAAAATCCCTCTAGGGACATAGAAATCCCTCTAGGGACCTAGAAATCCCTCTGGGGACCTAGAAATCCCTCTAGGGACATAGAAATCCCTCTAGGGACCTAGAAATCCCTCTAGGGACCTAGAAATCCCTCTAGGGACCTAGAAATCCCTCTAGGGACCTAGAAATCCCTCTGGGGACCTAGAAATCCCTCTGGGGACCTAGAAATCCCTCTGGGGACCTAGAAATCCCTAGAGGGACCTAGAAATCCCTAGAGAGAGATAGAAATCCCTCTAGGGACCAAGAAATTCCTCTAGGGACCTAGAAATCCCTAGAGGGACATAAAAATCCCTCTAGGGACATAGAAATCCCTCTAGGGACCTAGAAATCCCTCTGGGGACCTAGAAATCCCTCTAGGGACCTAGAAATCCCTCAAGGGACTTAGAAATCCCTGTAGGGACATAAAAATCCCTCTAGGGACATAGAAATCCCTCTAGGGACCTAGAATGGCCTCTAGGGACATAGAAATCTCTCTAGGGACCTAGAATGCCCTCTAGGGACATAAAAATCCCTCTAGGGACCTAGAAATCCCTCTAGGGACCTAGAAATCCCTCTAGGGACCAAGAAATCCCTCTAGGGACCTAGAAATCGCTCTAGGGACCTAGAAATCCCTCTAGGGACCTAGAAATCCCTCTGGGGACCTAGAAATCCCTCTGGGGACCTAGAAATCCCTCTAGGGACCAAGAAATCCCTCTAGGGACCAAGAAATCCCTCTAGGGACCAAGAAATCCCTCCTAAAACTCCAGATATCCCTCTCAAAACCCAAGATAACGCTTTAGAAACCCTTGAAATCACTCTAAAAACCCATGATATCCCTCTCAAAACCCTGTAACACTTTCTAGAAATCTCTCTAGGGACATAGAAATCCCTCTAGGGACCTAGAAATCCCTGTAGGGACATAAAAATCCCTCTAGGGACATAGAAATCCCTCTAGGGACCTAGAAATCCCTCTAGGGACCTAGAAATCCCTCTGGGGACCTAGAAATCCCTCTAGGGACCTAGAAATCCCTCTAGGGACCAAGAAATCCCTCTAGGGACCAAGAAATCCCTCTAGGGACCAAGAAATCCCTCTAGGGACCAAGAAATCCCTCCTAAAACTCCAGATATCCCTCTCAAAACCCAAGATAACGCTTTAGAAACCCTTGAAATCACTCTAAAAACCCATGATATCCCTCTCAAAACCCTGTAACACGCTCTAGAAATCTCTCTAGGGACCTAGAAATCCCTCTAGGGACCAAGAAATCCCTCTAGGGACCAAGAAATCCCTCTAGGGACCAAGAAATCCCTCCTAAAACTCCAGATATCCCTCTCAAAACCCAAGATAACGCTTTAGAAACCCTTGAAATCACTCTAAAAACCCATGATATCCCACTCAAAACCCTGTAACACGCTCTAGAAATCTCTCTAGGGACATAGAAATCCCTCTAGGGACCTAGAAATCCCTGTAGGGACATAAAAATCCCTCTAGGGACATAGAAATCCCTCTAGGGACCTAGAAATCCCTCTGGGGACCTAGAAATCCCTCTAGGGACCTAGAAATCCCTCTGGGGACCTAGAAATCCCTCTAGGGACATAGAAATCCCTCTAGGGACCTAGAAATCTCTCTAGGGCCCTAGAAATCCCTCTAGGGACCAAGAAATCCCTCTAGGGACCTAGAAATCCCTCTAGGGACCTAGAAATCCCTCTAGGGACCTAGAAATTCCTCTAGGGACCTAGAAATCCCTCTGGGGACCTAGAAATCCCTCTGGGGACCTAGAAATCCCTCTGGGGACCTAGAAATCCCTAGAGGGACATAGAAATCCCTCTAGGGACCAAGAAATCCCTCTAGGGACCTAGAAATCCCTAGAGGGACATAAAAATCCCTCTAGGGACATAGAAATCCCTCTAGGGACCTAGAAATCCCTCTGGGGACCTAGAAATCCCTCTAGGGACCTAGAAATCCCTCAAGGGACTTAGAAATCCCTGTAGGGACATAAAAATCCCTCTAGGGACATAGAAATCCCTCTAGGGACCTAGAATGGCCTCTAGGGACATAGAAATCTCTCTAGGGACCTAGAATGCCCTCTAGGGACATAAAAATCCCTCTAGGGACCTAGAAATCCCTCTAGGGACCTAGAAATCCCTCTAGGGACCAAGAAATCCCTCTAGGGACCTAGAAATCGCTCTAGGGACCTAGAAATCCCTCAAGGGACCTAGAAATCCCTCTGGGGACCTAGAAATCCCTCTGGGGACCTAGAAATCCCTCTAGGGACCAAGAAATCCCTCTAGGGACCAAGAAATCCCTCCTAAAACTCCAGATATCCCTCTCAAAACCCAAGATAACGCTTTAGAAACCATTGAAATCACTCTAAAAACCCATGATATCCCTCTCAAAACCCTGTAACACGCTCTAGAAATCTCTCTAGGGACATAGAAATCCCTCTAGGGACCTAGAAATCCCTCTAGGGACCTAGAAATCCCTCTAGGGACCTAGAAATCCCTCAAGGGACCTAGAAATCCCTGTAGGGACATACAAATCCCTCTAGGGACATAGAAATCCCTCTAGGGACCTAGAAATCCCTCTGGGGACCTAGAAATCCCTCTAGGGACATAGAAATCCCTCTAGGGACCTAGAAATCCCTCTAGGGACCTATAAATCCCTCTAGGGACCTAGAAATCCCTCTAGGGACCTAGAAATCCCTCTAGGGACCTAGAAATCCCTCTAGGGACCTAGAAATCCCTCTAGGGACCTAGAAATCCCTCTAGGGACCTAGAAATCCCTCTGGGGACCTAGAAATCCCTCTAGGGACATAGAAATCCCTCTAGGGACCTAGAAATCCCTCTAGGGACCAAGAAATCCCTCTAGGGACCAAGAAATCCCTCTAGGGACCAAGAAATCCCTCCTAAAACTCCAGATATCCCTCTCAAAACCCAGGATAACGCTTTAGAAACCCTTGAAATCACTCTAAAAACCCATGATATCCCTCTCAAAACCCTGTAACACGCTCTAGAAATCTCTCTAGGGACATAGAAATCCCTCTAGGGACCTAGAAATCCCTGTAGGGACATAAAAATCCCTCTAGGGACATAGAAATCCCTCTAGGGACCTAGAAATCCCTCTAGGGACCTAGAAATCCCTCTAGGGACCTAGAAATCCCTCTGGGGACCTAGAAATCCCTCTAGGGACATAGAAATCCCTCTAGGGACCTAGAAATCCCTCTAGGGACCTAGAAATCCCTCTAGGGACCAAGAAATCCCTCTAGGGACCAAGAAATCCCTCTAGGGACCAAGAAATCCCTCCTAAAACTCCAGATATCCCTCTCAAAACCCAAGATAACGCTTTAGAAACCCTTGAAATCACTCTAAAAACCCATGATATCCCTCTCAAAACCCTGTAACACGCTCTAGAAATCTCTCTAGGGACATAGAAATCCCTCTAGGGACCTAGAAATCCCTGTAGGGACATAAAAATCCCTCTAGGGACATAGAAATCCCTCTAGGGACCTAGAAATCCCTCTAGGGACCTAGAAATCCCTCTGGGGACCTAGAAATCCCTCTAGGGACCTAGAAATCCCTCTAGGGACCAAGAAATCCCTCTAGGGACCTAGAAATCGCTCTAGGGACCTAGAAATCCCTCTAGGGACCTAGAAATCCCTCTGGGGACCTAGAAATCCCTCTGGGGACCTAGAAATCCCTCTAGGGACCAAGAAATCCCTCTAGGGACCAAGAAATCCCTCCTAAAACTCCAGATATCCCTCTCAAAACCCAAGATAACGCTTTAGAAACCCTTGAAATCACTCTAAAAACCCATGATATCCCTCTCAAAACCCTGTAACACGCTCTAGAAATCTCTCTAGGGACATAGAAATCCCTCTAGGGACCTAGAAATCCCTCTAGGGACCTAGAAATCCCTCTAGGGACCTAGAAATCCCTCAAGGGACCTAGAAATCCCTGTAGGGACATAAAAATCCCTCTAGGGACATAGAAATCCCTCTAGGGACCTAGAAATCCCTCTGGGGACCTAGAAATCCCTCTAGGGACATAGAAATCCCTCTAGGGACCTAGAAATCCCTCTAGGGACCTAGAAATCCCTCTAGGGACCTAGAAATCCCTCTAGGGACCTAGAAATCCCTCTAGGGACCTAGAAATCCCTCTAGGGACCTAGAAATCCCTCTAGGGACCTAGAAATCCCTCTAGGGACCTAGAAATCCCTCTGGGGACCTAGAAATCCCTCTCGAGACATAGAAATCCCTCTAGGGACCTAGAAATCCCTCTAGGGACCTAGAAATCCCTCTAGGGACCAAGAAATCCCTCTAGGGACCAAGAAATCCCTCTAGGGACCAAGAAATCCCTCCTAAAACTCCAGATATCCCTCCCAAAACCCAAGATAACGCTTTAGAAACCCTTGAAATCACTCTAAAAACCCATGATATCCCTCTCAAAACCCTGTAACACGCTCTAGAAATCTCTCTAGGGACATAGAAATCCCTCTAGGGACCTAGAAATCCCTGTAGGGACATAAAAATCCCTCTAGGGACATAGAAATCCCTCTAGGGACCTAGAAATCCCTCTAGGGACCTAGAAATCCCTCTGGGGACCTAGAAATCCCTCTAGGGACCTAGAAATCCCTCTAGGGACCAAGAAATCCCTCTAGGGACCAAGAAATCCCTCTAGGGACCAAGAAATCCCTCTAGGGACCAAGAAATCCCTCCTAAAACTCCAGATATCCCTCTCAAAACCCAAGATAACGCTTTAGAAACCCTTGAAATCACTCTAAAAACCCATGATATCCCTCTCAAAACCCTGTAACACGCTCTAGAAATCTCTCTAGGGACATAGAAATCCCTCTAGGGACCTAGAAATCCCTGTAGGGACATAAAAATCCCTCTAGGGACCTAGAAATCCCTCTAGGGACCTAGAAATCCCTCTAGGGACCTAGAAATCCCTCTGGGGACCTAGAAATCCCTCTAGGGACCTAGAAATCCCTCTGGGGACCTAGAAATCCCTCTAGGGACCTAGAAATCCCTCTAGGGACCTAGAAATCCCTCTAGGGACCTAGAAATCCCTCTAGGGACCTAGAAATCCCTCTAGGGACCTAGAAATCCCTCTAGGGACCTAGAAATCCCTCTAGGGACCTAGAAATCCCTCTAGGGACCTAGAAATCCCTCTAGGGACCTAGAAATCCCTCTGGGGACCTAGAAATCCCTCTAGGGACCTAGAAATCCCTCTGGGGACCTAGAAATCCCTCTAGGGACCTAGAAATCCCTCTAGGGACCTAGAAATCCCTCTAGGGACCTAGAAATCCCTCTAGGGACCTAGAAATCCCTCTAGGGACCTAGAAATCCCTCTAGGGACCTAGAAATCCCTCTAGGGACCTAGAAATCCCTCTGGGGACCTAGAAATCCCTCTGGGGACCTAGAAATCCCTCTGGGGACCTAGAAATCCCTCTGGGGACCTAGAAATCCCTCTGGGGACCTAGAAATCCCTCTAGGGACATAGAAATCCCTCTAGGGACCTAGAAATCCCTCTAGGGACCAAGAAATCCCTCTAGGGACCAAGAAATCCCTCTAGGGACCAAGAAATCCCTCCTAAAACTCCAGATATCCCTCTCAAAACCCAAGATAACGCTTTAGAAACCCTTGAAATCACTCTAAAAACCCATGATATCCCTCTCAAAACCCTGTAACACGCTCTAGAAATCTCTCTAGGGACATAGAAATCCCTCTAGGGACCTAGAAATCCCTGTAGGGACATAAAAATCCCTCTAGGGACATAGAAATCCCTCTAGGGACCTAGAAATCCCTCTAGGGACCTAGAAATCCCTCTAGGGACCTAGAAATCCCTCTGGGGACCTAGAAATCCCTCTGGGGACCTAGAAATCCCTCTGGGGACCTAGAAATCCCTAGAGGGACATAGAAATCCCTCTAGGGACCAAGAAATCCCTCTAGGGACCTAGAAATCCCTAGAGGGACATAAAAATCCCTCTAGGGACATAGAAATCCCTCTAGGGACCTAGAAATCCCTCTGGGGACCTAGAAATCCCTCTAGGGACCTAGAAATCCCTCAAGGGACTTAGAAATCCCTGTAGGGACATAAAAATCCCTCTAGGGACATAGAAATCCCTCTAGGGACCTAGAATGGCCTCTAGGGACATAGAAATCTCTCTAGGGACCTAGAATGCCCTCAAAACCCAAGATAACGCTTTAGAAACCCTTGAAATCACTCTAAAAACCCATGATATCCCTCTCAAAACCCTGTAACACGCTCTAGAAATCTCTCTAGGGACATAGAAATCCCTCTAGGGACCTAGAAATCCCTGTAGGGACATAAAAATCCCTCTAGGGACATAGAAATCCATCTAGGGACCTAGAAATCCCTCTGGGGACCTAGAAATCCCTCTAGGGACATAGAAATCCCTCTAGGGACCTAGAAATCCCTCTAGGGACCTAGAAATCCCTCTAGGGACCTAGAAATCCCTCTAGGGACCTAGAAATCCCTCTGGGGACCTAGAAATCCCTCTGGGGACCTAGAAATCCCTCTGGGGACCTAGAAATCCCTAGAGGGACCTAGAAATCCCTAGAGGGACATAGAAATCCCTCTAGGGACCAAGAAATTCCTCTAGGGACCTAGAAATCCCTAGAGGGACATAAAAATCCCTCTAGGGACATAGAAATCCCTCTAGGGACCTAGAAATCCCTCTGGGGACCTAGAAATCCCTCTAGGGACCTAGAAATCCCTCAAGGGACTTAGAAATCCCTGTAGGGACATAAAAATCCCTCTAGGGACATAGAAATCCCTCTAGGGACCTAGAATGGCCTCTAGGGACATAGAAATCTCTCTAGGGACCTAGAATGCCCTCTAGGGACATAAAAATCCCTCTAGGGACCTAGAAATCCCTCTAGGGACCTAGAAATCCCTCTAGGGACCAAGAAATCCCTCTAGGGACCTAGAAATCGCTCTAGGGACCTAGAAATCCCTCTAGGGACCTAGAAATCCCTCTGGGGACCTAGAAATCCCTCTGGGGACCTAGAAATCCCTCTAGGGACCAAGAAATCCCTCTAGGGACCAAGAAATCCCTCTAGGGACCAAGAAATCCCTCCTAAAACTCCAGATATCCCTCTCAAAACCCAAGATAACGCTTTAGAAACCCTTGAAATCACTCTAAAAACCCATGATATCCCTCTCAAAACCCTGTAACACTTTCTAGAAATCTCTCTAGGGACATAGAAATCCCTCTAGGGACCTAGAAATCCCTGTAGGGACATAAAAATCCCTCTAGGGACATAGAAATCCCTCTAGGGACCTAGAAATCCCTCTAGGGACCTAGAAATCCCTCTGGGGACCTAGAAATCCCTCTAGGGACCTAGAAATCCCTCTAGGGACCAAGAAATCCCTCTAGGGACCAAGAAATCCCTCTAGGGACCAAGAAATCCCTCTAGGGACCAAGAAATCCCTCCTAAAACTCCAGATATCCCTCTCAAAACCCAAGATAACGCTTTAGAAACCCTTGAAATCACTCTAAAAACCCATGATATCCCTCTCAAAACCCTGTAACACGCTCTAGAAATCTCTCTAGGGACATAGAAATCCCTCTAGGGACCTAGAAATCCCTGTAGGGACATAAAAATCCCTCTAGGGACATAGAAATCCCTCTAGGGACCTAGAAATCCCTCTGGGGACCTAGAAATCCCTCTAGGGACCTAGAAATCCCTCTAGGGACCTAGAAATCCCTCTAGGGACCTAGAAATCCCTCTAGGGACCTAGAAATCCCTCTGGGACCTAGAAATCCCTCTGGGGACCTAGAAATCCCTCTGGGGACCTAGAAATCCCTCTGGGGACCTAGAAATCCCTCTAGGGACCTAGAAATCCCTCTAGGGACCTAGAAATCCCTCTAGGGACCTAGAAATCCCTCTAGGGACCTAGAAATCCCTCTAGGGACCTAGAAATCCCTCTAGGGACCTAGAAATCCCTCTAGGGACCTAGAAATCCCTCTGGGGACCTAGAAATCCCTCTAGGGACATAGAAATCCCTCTAGGGACCTAGAAATCCCTCTGGGGACCTAGAAATCCCTCTGGGGACCTAGAAATCCCTCTAGGGACCTAGAAATCCCTCTAGGGACCTAGAAATCCCTCTAGGGACCTAGAAATCCCTCTAGGGACCTAGAAATCCCTCTAGGGACCTAGAAATCCCTCTAGGGACCTAGAAATCCCTCTGGGGACCTAGAAATCCCTCTGGGGACATAGAAATCCCTCTAGGGACCTAGAAATCCCTCTAGGGCCCTAGAAATCCCTCTAGGGACCAAGAAATCCCTCTAGGGACCTAGAAATCCCTCTAGGGACATAGAAATCCCTCTAGGGACCTAGAAATCCCTCTGGGGACCTAGAAATCCCTCTGGGGACCTAGAAATCCCTCTGGAGACCTAGAAATCCCTCAAGGGACTTAGAAATCCCTGTAGGGACATAAAAATCCCTCTAGGGACATAGAAATCCCTCTAGGGACCTAGAATGGCCTCTAGGGACATAGAAATCTCTCTAGGGACCTAGAATGCCCTCTAGGGACATAAAAATCCCTCTAGGGACCTAGAAATCCTTCTAGGGACCTAGAAATCCCTCTAGGGACCAAGAAATTCCTCTAGGGACCTAGAAATCGCTCTAGGGACCTAGAAATCCCTCTAGGGACCTAGAAATCCCTCTGGGGACCTAGAAATCCCTCTGGGGATCTAGAAATCCCTCTAGGGACCAAGAAATCCCTCTAGGGACCAAGAAATCCCTCTAGGGACCAAGAAATCCCTCTGGGGACCTAGAAATCCCTCTGGGGACCTAGAAATCCCTCTGGAGACCTAGAAATCCCTCAAGGGACTTAGAAATCCCTGTAGGGACATAAAAATCCCTCTAGGGACATAGAAATCCCTCTAGGGACCTAGAATGGCCTCTAGGGACATAGAAATCTCTCTAGGGACCTAGAATGCCCTCTAGGGACATAAAAATCCCTCTAGGGACCTAGAAATCCTTCTAGGGACCTAGAAATCCCTCTAGGGACCAAGAAATTCCTCTAGGGACCTAGAAATCGCTCTAGGGACCTAGAAATCCCTCTAGGGACCTAGAAATCCCTCTGGGGACCTAGAAATCCCTCTGGGGATCTAGAAATCCCTCTAGGGACCAAGAAATCCCTCTAGGGACCAAGAAATCCCTCTAGGGACCAAGAAATCCCTCCTAAAACTCCAGATATCCCTCTCAAAACCCAAGATAACGCTTTAGAAACCCTTGAAATCACTCTAAAAACCCATGATATCCCTCTCAAAACCCTGTAACACGCTCTAGAAATCTCTCTAGGGACATAGAAATCCCTCTAGGGACCTAGAAATCCCTCTAGGGACCTAGAAATCCCTCTAGGGACCTAGAAATCCCTCAAGGGACCTAGAAATCCCTGTAGGGACATAAAAATCCCTCTAGGGACATAGAAATCCCTCTAGGGACCTAGAAATCCCTCTAGGGACCTAGAAATCCCTCTAGGGACCTAGAAATCCCTCTAGGGACCTAGAAATCCCTCTAGGGACCTAGAAATCCCTCTAGGGACCTAGAAATCCCTCTAGGGACCTAGAAATCCCTCTGGGGACCTAGAAATCCCTCCTAAAACTCCAGATATCCCTCTCAAAACCCAAGATAACGCTTTAGAAACCCTTGAAATCACTCTAAAAACCCATGATATCCCTCTCAAAACCCTGTAACACGCTCTAGAAATCTCTCTAGGGACATAGAAATCCCTCTGGGGACCTAGAAATCCCTCTAGGGACATAGAAATCCCTCTAGGGACCTAGAAATCTCTCTAGGACCCTAGAAATCTCTCTAGGGACCAAGAAATCCCTCTAGGGACCTAGAAATCCCTCTAGGGACCTAGAAATCCCTCTAGGGACCTAGAAATCCCTCTAGGGACCTAGAAATCCCTCTGGGGACCTAGAAATCCCTCTGGGGACCTAGAAATCCCTCTGGGGACCTAGAAATCCCTAGAGGGACATAGAAATCCCTCTAGGGACCAAGAAATCCCTCTAGGGACCTAGAAATCCCTAGAGGGACATAAAAATCCCTCTAGGGACATAGAAATCCCTCTAGGGACCTAGAAATCCCTCTGGGGACCTAGAAATCCCTCTAGGGACCTAGAAATCCCTCAAGGGACTTAGAAATCCCTGTAGGGACATAAAAATCCCTCTAGGGACATAGAAATCCCTCTAGGGACCTAGAATGGCCTCTAGGGACATAGAAATCTCTCTAGGGACCTAGAATGCCCTCTAGGGACATAAAAATCCCTCTAGGGACCTAGAAATCCCTCTAGGGACCTAGAAATCCCTCTAGGGACCAAGAAATCCCTCTAGGGACCTAGAAATCGCTCTAGGGACCTAGAAATCCCTCTAGGGACCTAGAAATCCCTCTGGGGACCTAGAAATCCCTCTGGGGACCTAGAAATCCCTCTAGGGACCAAGAAATCCCTCTAGGGACCAAGAAATCCCTCCTAAAACTCCAGATATCCCTCTCAAAACCCAAGATAACGCTTTAGAAACCCTTGAAATCACTCTAAAAACCCATGATATCCCTCTCAAAACCCTGTAACACGCTCTAGAAATCTCTCTAGGGACATAGAAATCCCTCTAGGGACCTAGAAATCCCTCTAGGGACCTAGAAATCCCTCTAGGGACCTAGAAATCCCTCAAGGGACCTAGAAATCCCTGTAGGGACATAAAAATCCCTCTAGGGACATAGAAATCCCTCTAGGGACCTAGAAATCCCTCTGGGGACCTAGAAATCCCTCTAGGGACATAGAAATCCCTCTAGGGACCTAGAAATCCCTCTAGGGACCTAGAAATCCCTCTAGGGACCTAGAAATCCCTCTAGGGACCTAGAAATCCCTCTAGGGACCTAGAAATCCCTCTAGGGACCTAGAAATCCCTCTAGGGACCTAGAAATCCCTCTAGGGACCAAGAAATCCCTCCTAAAACTCCAGATATCCCTCTCAAAACCCAGGATAACGCTTTAGAAACCCTTTAAATCACTCTAAAAACCCATGATATCCCTCTCAAAACCCTGTAACACGCTCTAGAAATCTCTCTAGGGACATAGAAATCCCTCTAGGGACCTAGAAATCCCTGTAGGGACATAAAAATCCCTCTAGGGACATAGAAATCCCTCTAGGGACCTAGAAATCCCTCTAGGGACCTAGAAATCCCTCTAGGGACCTAGAAATCCCTCTGGGGACCTAGAAATCCCTCTAGGGACATAGAAATCCCTCTAGGGACCTAGAAATCCCTCTAGGGACCTAGAAATCCCTCTAGGGACCAAGAAATCCCTCTAGGGACCAAGAAATCCCTCTAGGGACCAAGAAATCCCTCCTAAAACTCCAGATATCCCTCTCAAAACCCAAGATAACGCTTTAGAAACCCTTGAAATCACTCTAAAAACCCATGATATCCCTCTCAAAACCCTGTAACACGCTCTAGAAATCTCTCTAGGGACATAGAAATCCCTCTAGGGACCTAGAAATCCCTGTAGGGACATAAAAATCCCTCTAGGGACATAGAAATCCCTCTAGGGACCTAGAAATCCCTCTAGGGACCTAGAAATCCCTCTGGGGACCTAGAAATCCCTCTAGGGACCAAGAAATCCCTCTAGGGACCAAGAAATCCCTCTAGGGACCAAGAAATCCCTCCTAAAACTCCAGATATCCCTCTCAAAACCCAAGATAACGCTTTAGAAACCCTTGAAATCACTCTAAAAACCCATGATATCCCTCTCAAAACCCTGTAACACTTTCTAGAAATCTCTCTAGGGACATAGAAATCCCTCTAGGGACCTAGAAATCCCTGTAGGGACCTAGAAATCCCTCTGGGGACCTAGAAATCCCTCTAGGGACCTAGAAATCCCTCTAGGGACCAAGAAATCCCTCTAGGGACCAAGAAATCCCTCTAGGGACCAAGAAATCCCTCTAGGGACCTAGAAATCCCTCTAGGGACCTAGAAATCCCTCTAGGGACCTAGAAATCCCTCTGGGGACCTAGAAATCCCTCCTAAAACTCCAGATATCCCTCTCAAAACCCAAGATAACGCTTTAGAAACCCTTGAAATCACTCTAAAAACCCATGATATCCCTCTCAAAACCCTGTAACACGCTCTAGAAATCTCTCTAGGGACATAGAAATCCCTCTGGGGACCTAGAAATCCCTCTAGGGACATAGAAATCCCTCTAGGGACCTAGAAATCTCTCTAGGACCCTAGAAATCTCTCTAGGGACCAAGAAATCCCTCTAGGGACCTAGAAATCCCTCTAGGGACCTAGAAATCCCTCTAGGGACCTAGAAATCCCTCTAGGGACCTAGAAATCCCTCTGGGGACCTAGAAATCCCTCTGGGGACCTAGAAATCCCTCTGGGGACCTAGAAATCCCTAGAGGGACATAGAAATCCCTCTAGGGACCAAGAAATCCCTCTAGGGACCTAGAAATCCCTAGAGGGACATAAAAATCCCTCTAGGGACATAGAAATCCCTCTAGGGACCTAGAAATCCCTCTGGGGACCTAGAAATCCCTCTAGGGACCTAGAAATCCCTCAAGGGACTTAGAAATCCCTGTAGGGACATAAAAATCCCTCTAGGGACATAGAAATCCCTCTAGGGACCTAGAATGGCCTCTAGGGACATAGAAATCTCTCTAGGGACCTAGAATGCCCTCTAGGGACATAAAAATCCCTCTAGGGACCTAGAAATCCCTCTAGGGACCTAGAAATCCCTCTAGGGACCAAGAAATCCCTCTAGGGACCTAGAAATCGCTCTAGGGACCTAGAAATCCCTCTAGGGACCTAGAAATCCCTCTGGGGACCTAGAAATCCCTCTGGGGACCTAGAAATCCCTCTAGGGACCAAGAAATCCCTCTAGGGACCAAGAAATCCCTCCTAAAACTCCAGATATCCCTCTCAAAACCCAAGATAACGCTTTAGAAACCCTTGAAATCACTCTAAAAACCCATGATATCCCTCTCAAAACCCTGTAACACGCTCTAGAAATCTCTCTAGGGACATAGAAATCCCTCTAGGGACCTAGAAATCCCTCTAGGGACCTAGAAATCCCTCTAGGGACCTAGAAATCCCTCAAGGGACCTAGAAATCCCTGTAGGGACATAAAAATCCCTCTAGGGACATAGAAATCCCTCTAGGGACCTAGAAATCCCTCTGGGGACCTAGAAATCCCTCTAGGGACATAGAAATCCCTCTAGGGACCTAGAAATCCCTCTAGGGACCTAGAAATCCCTCTAGGGACCTAGAAATCCCTCTAGGGACCTAGAAATCCCTCTAGGGACCTAGAAATCCCTCTAGGGACCTAGAAATCCCTCTAGGGACCTAGAAATCCCTCTAGGGACCAAGAAATCCCTCCTAAAACTCCAGATATCCCTCTCAAAACCCAGGATAACGCTTTAGAAACCCTTTAAATCACTCTAAAAACCCATGATATCCCTCTCAAAACCCTGTAACACGCTCTAGAAATCTCTCTAGGGACATAGAAATCCCTCTAGGGACCTAGAAATCCCTGTAGGGACATAAAAATCCCTCTAGGGACATAGAAATCCCTCTAGGGACCTAGAAATCCCTCTAGGGACCTAGAAATCCCTCTAGGGACCTAGAAATCCCTCTGGGGACCTAGAAATCCCTCTAGGGACATAGAAATCCCTCTAGGGACCTAGAAATCCCTCTAGGGACCTAGAAATCCCTCTAGGGACCAAGAAATCCCTCTAGGGACCAAGAAATCCCTCTAGGGACCAAGAAATCCCTCCTAAAACTCCAGATATCCCTCTCAAAACCCAAGATAACGCTTTAGAAACCCTTGAAATCACTCTAAAAACCCATGATATCCCTCTCAAAACCCTGTAACACGCTCTAGAAATCTCTCTAGGGACATAGAAATCCCTCTAGGGACCTAGAAATCCCTGTAGGGACATAAAAATCCCTCTAGGGACATAGAAATCCCTCTAGGGACCTAGAAATCCCTCTAGGGACCTAGAAATCCCTCTGGGGACCTAGAAATCCCTCTAGGGACCAAGAAATCCCTCTAGGGACCAAGAAATCCCTCTAGGGACCAAGAAATCCCTCCTAAAACTCCAGATATCCCTCTCAAAACCCAAGATAACGCTTTAGAAACCCTTGAAATCACTCTAAAAACCCATGATATCCCTCTCAAAACCCTGTAACACTTTCTAGAAATCTCTCTAGGGACATAGAAATCCCTCTAGGGACCTAGAAATCCCTGTAGGGACATAAAAATCCCTCTAGGGACATAGAAATCCCTCTAGGGACCTAGAAATCCCTCTAGGGACCTAGAAATCCCTCTGGGGACCTAGAAATCCCTCTAGGGACCTAGAAATCCCTCTAGGGACCAAGAAATCCCTCTAGGGACCAAGAAATCCCTCTAGGGACCAAGAAATCCCTCTAGGGACCAAGAAATCCCTCCTAAAACTCCAGATATCCCTCTCAAAACCCAAGATAACGCTTTAGAAACCCTTGAAATCACTCTAAAAACCCATGATATCCCTCTCAAAACCCTGTAACACGCTCTAGAAATCTCTCTAGGGACATAGAAATCCCTCTAGGGACCTAGAAATCCCTGTAGGGACATAAAAATCCCTCTAGGGACATAGAAATCCCTCTAGGGACCTAGAAATCCCTCTGGGGACCTAGAAATCCCTCTAGGGACATAGAAATATTTGGCATTTCAGGCACTAAAATTGGCATTTGAGACATAATATTTGGCATTTCAGGCACTATAATTGGCATTTCAGGCACTAAAATTGGCATTTGAGAAATAATAATTGGCATTTCAGGCACTATAATTGGCATTTCAGGCACTAAAATTGGCATTTGTGACATTATATTTGGCATTTCAGGCACTAAAATTGGCATTTGAGACATAATATTTGGCATTTCAGGCACTAAAATTGGCATTTGTGACATAATATTTGGCATTTCAGGCACTAAAATTGGCATTTGTGACATTATATTTGGCATTTCAGGCACTAAAATTGGCATTTGAGACCTAATATTTGGCAATTCAGGCACTATAATTGGCATTTGTGACATTATATTTGGCATTTCAGGCACTAAAATTGGCATTTGTGACATTATATTTGGCATTTCAGGCACTACAATTGGCATTTGAGACATAATATTTGGCATTTCAGGCACTATAATTGGCATTTGTGACATAATATTTGGCATTTTAGACACTATAATTGGCATTTCAGGCACTAAAATTGGGATTTGAGACATAATATTTGTCATTTCAGGCACTAAAATTGGCATTTGTGACATAATATTTGGCATTTCAGGCACTAAAATTGGCATTTGTGACATAATATTTGGCATTTCAGGCGCTAAAATTGGCATTTTTGACATTATATTTGGCATTTCAGGCACTAAAATTGGCATTTGTGACATTATATTTGGCATTTCAGGCACTATAATCGGCATTTCAGCCACTAAAATTGGCATTTGTGACATTATATTTGGCATTTCAGGCACTAAAATTGGCATTTCAATCACTAAAATTGGCATTTGTGACATTATATTTGGCATTTCAGGCACTAAAATTGGCATTTGAGACATAATATTTGGTATTTCAGGCACTAAAATTGGCATTTGTGACATTATATTTGGCATTTCAGGCACTAAAATTGGCATTTTTGACATAATATTTGGCATTTCAGGCACTATAATCGGCATTTCAGGCACTAAAATTGGCATTTGTGACATTATATTTGGCATTTCAGGCACTAAAATTGGCATTTCAGGCACTAAAATTGGCATTTGTGACATTATATTTGGCATTTCAGGCACTAAAATTGGCATTTGAGACATAATATTTGGCATTTCAGGCACTATAGTCGGCATTTCAGGCACTAAAATTGGCTGTTGAGACATAATATTTGGCATTTCAGGCACTATAATTGGCATTTCAGGCACTAAAATTGGCATTTGTGACATTATATTTGGCATTTCAGGCACTAAAATTGGCATTTGAGACATAATATTTGGCATTTCAGGCACTATAATCGGCATTTCAGGCACTAAAATTGGCATTTGTGACATTATATTTGGCATTTCAGGTACTAAAATTGGCATTTGTGACATAATATTTGGCATTTCAGGCACTAAAATTGGCATTTCAGGCACTATAATCGGCATTTCAGGCACTAAAATTGGCATTTGTGACATTATATTTGGCATTTCAGGCACTAAAATTGGCATTTCAATCACTAAAATTGGCATTTGTGACATTATATTTTGCATTTCAGGCACTAAAATTGGCATTTGAGACATAATATTTGGCATTTCAGGCACTATAATCGGCATTTCAGGCACTAAAATTGGCATTTGAGACATAATATTTGGCATTTCAGGCACTATAATTGGCATTTCAGGCACTATAATTGGCATTTCAGGCACTAAAATTGGCATTTGAGACATAATATTTGGCATTTCAGGCACTATAATTGGCATTTGTGACATTATATTTGGCATTTCAGGCACTAAAATTGACATTTGAGACATAATATTTGGCATTTCAGGCACTATAATTGGCATTTCAGGCACTAAAATTGGCATTTGAGACATAATATTTGGCATTTCAGGCACTATAATTGGCATTTGTGACATTATATTTGGCATTTCAGGCACTATAATCGGCATTTCAGGCACTAAAATTGGCATTTGTGACATTATATTTGGCATTTCATGCACTAAAATTGGCATTTCAATCACTAAAATTGGCATTTGTGACATTATATTTGGCATTTCAGGCACTAAAATTGGCATTTGAGACATAATATTTGGTATTTCAGGCACTAAAATTGGCATTTGTGACATTATATTTGGCATTTCAGGCACTAAAATTGGCATTTTTGACATTATATTTGGCATTTCAGGCACTATAATCGGCATTTCAGGCACTAAAATTGGCATTTGTGACATTATATTTGGCATTTCAGGCACTATAATTGGCATTTCAGGCACTAAAATTGGGATTTGAGACATAATATTTGTCATTTCAGGCACTATAATTGGCATTTCAGGCACTAAAATTGGCATTTGTGACATAATATTTAGCATTTCAGGCACTAAAATTGGCATTTGTGACATAATATTTGGCATTTCAGGCACTAAAATTGGCATTTTTGACATTATATTTGGCATTTCAGGCACTAAAATTGGCATTTTTGACATTATATTTGGAATTTCAGGCACTATAATCGGCATTTCAGGCACTAAAATTGGCATTTGTGACATTATATTTGGCATTTCAGGCACTAAAATTGGCATTTTTGACATTATATTTGGCAATTCAGGCACTATAATCGGCATTTCAGGCACTAAAATTGGCATTTGTGACATTATATTTGGCATTTCAGGCACTAAAATTGGCATTTCAATCACTAAAATTGGCATTTGTGACATTATATTTGGCATTTCAGGCACTAAAATTGGCATTTGAGACATAATATTTGGCATTTCAGGCACTAAAATTGGCATTTCAGGAACTATAATCGGCATTTCAGGCACTAAAATTGGCATTTTTGACATTATATTTGCCATTTCAGGCACTAAAATTGGCATTTCAGGCACTATAATTGGCATTTGTGACATTATATTTGGCATTTCAGGCACTAAAATTGGCATTTGAGCAATAATATTTGGCATTTCAGGCACTATATTCGGCATTTCAGGCACTAAAATTGGCTTTTGAGACATAATATTTGGCATTTCAGGCACTATAATTGGCATTTCAGGCACTAAAATTGGCATTTGTGACATTATATTTGGCATTTCAGGCACTAAAATTGGCATTTGAGACATAATATTTGGCATTTCAGGCACTAAAATTGGCATTTGTGACATAATATTTGGCATTTCAGGCACTAAAATTGGCATTTGTGACATAATATTTGGCATTTCAGGCGCTAAAATTGGCATTTTTGACATTATATTTGGCATTTCAGGCACTAAAATTGGCATTTGTGACATTATATTTGGCATTTCAGGCACTATAATCGGCATTTCAGCCACTAAAATTGGCATTTGTGACATTATATTTGGCATTTCAGGCACTAAAATTGGCATTTCAATCACTAAAATTGGCATTTGTGACATTATATTTGGCATTTCAGGCACTAAAATTGGCATTTGAGCAATAATATTTGGCATTTCAGGCACTATATTCGGCATTTCAGGCACTAAAATTGGCTTTTGAGACATAATATTTGGCATTTCAGGCACTAAAATTGGCATTTGTGACATTATATTTGGCATTTCAGGCACTAAAATTGGCATTTGAGACATAATATTTGGCATTTCAGGCACTATTATCGGCATTTCAGGCACTAAAATTGGCATTTGAGACATAATATTTGGCATTTCAGGCACTATAATTGGCATTTCAGGCACTAAAATTGGCATTTGTGACATAATATTTGGCATTTCAGGCACTAAAATTGGCATTTGTTACATTATATTTGGCATTTCAGGCACTATAATCCGCATTTCAGGCACTAAAATTGGCATTTGTGACATTATATTTGGCATTTCAGGCACTAAAATTGGCATTTGTGACATTATATTTGGCATTTCAGGCACTAAAATTGGCATTTTTGACATTATATTTGGCATTTCAGGCACTATAATCGGCATTTCAGGCACTAAAATTGGCATTTGTGACATAATATTTGGCATTTCAGGCACTAAAATTGGCATTTGTGACATAATATTTGGCATTTCAGGCACTAAAATTGGCATTTTTGACATTATATTTGGCATTTCAGGCACTAAAATTGGTATTTGTGACATTATATTTGGCATTTCAGGCACTATAATCGGCATTTCAGGCACTAAAATTGGTATTTGTGACATTATATTTGGCATTTCAGGCACTATAATTGGCATTTCAGGCACTAAAATTGGCATTTGAGACATAATATTTGGCATTTCAGGCACTATAATTGGCATTTGTGACATTATATTTGGCATTTCAGGCACTAAAATTGGCATTTGTGACATTCTATTTGGCATTTGTGACATAATATTTGGCATTTTAGACACTATAATTGGCATTTCAGACACAAAAATTTGCATTTGTGACATTATATTTGGCATTTCAGGCACTAAAATTGGCATTTGTGACGTAATATTTGGCATTTCAGGCACTAAAATTGGCATTTGAGACATAATATTTGGCATTTCAGGCACTATAATTGGCATTTCAGGCACTAAAATTGGCATTTGAGAAATAATAATTGGCATTTCAAGCACTATAATTGGCATTTCAGGCACTAAAATTGGCATTTGTGACATTATATTTGGCATTTCAGGCACTAAAATTGGCATTTGAGACATAATATTTGGCATTTCAGGCAATAAAATTGGCATTTGTGACATAATATTTGGCATTTCAGGCACTAAAATTGGCATTTGTGACATTATATTTGGCATTTCAGGCACTAAAATTGGCATTTGAGACATAATATTTGGCATTTCAGGCACTATAATCGGCATTTCAGGCACTAAAATTGGCTTTTGAGACATAATATTTGGCATTTCAGGCACTATAATTGGCATTTCAGGCACTAAAATTGGCATTTGTGACATTATATTTAGCATTTCAGGCACTAAAATTGGCATTTGAGACATAATATTTGGCATTTCAGGCACTATAATTGGCATTTGTGACATTATATTTGGCATTTCAGGCACTAAAATTGGCATTTGAGACATAATATTTGGCATTTCAGGCACTATAATTGGCATTTCAGGCACTAAAATTGGCATTTGAGACATAATATTTGGCATTTCAGGCACTATAATTGGCATTTGTGACATTATATTTGGCATTTCAGGCACTAAAATTGGCATTTGTGACATTCTATTTGGCATTTGTGACATAATATTTGGCATTTTAGACACTATAATTGGCATTTCAGACACAAAAATTTGCATTTGTGACATTATATTTGGCATTTCAGGCACTAAAATTGGCATTTGTGACGTAATATTTGGCATTTCAGGCACTAAAATTGGCATTTGAGACATAATATTTGGCATTTCAGGCACTATAATTGGCATTTCAGGCACTAAAATTGGCATTTGAGAAATAATAATTGGCATTTCAAGCACTATAATTGGCATTTCAGGCACTAAAATTGGCATTTGTGACATTATATTTGGCATTTCAGGCACTAAAATTGGCATTTGAGACATAATATTTGGCATTTCAGGCAATAAAATTGGCATTTGTGACATAATATTTGGCATTTCAGGCACTAAAATTGGCATTTGTGACATTATATTTTGCATTTCAGGCACTAAAATTGGCATTTGAGACATAATATTTGGCATTTCAGGCACTATAATCGGCATTTCAGGCACTAAAATTGGCTTTTGAGACATAATATTTGGCATTTCAGGCACTATAATTGGCATTTCAGGCACTAAAATTGGCATTTGAGACATAATATTTGGCATTTCAGGCACTATAATTGGCATTTGTGACATTATATTTGGCATTTCAGGCACTATAATCGGCATTTCAGGCACTAAAATTGGCATTTGTGACATAATATTTGGCATTTCAGGCACTAAAATTGGCATTTGTGACATTATATTTGGCATTTCAGGCACTAAAATTGGCATTTGAGACCTAATATTTGGCATTTCAGGCACTATAATTGGCATTTGTGACATTATATTTGGCATTTCAGGCACTAAAATTGGCATTTGTGGCATTATATTTGGCATTTCAGGCACTACAATTGGCATTTGAGACATAATATTTGGCATTTCAGGCACTATAATTGGCATTTGTGACATAATATTTGGCATTTTAGACACTATAATTGGCATTTCAGGCACTAAAATTGGGATTTGAGACATAATATTTGTCATTTCAGGCACTAAAATTGGCATTTGTGACATAATATTTGGCATTTCAGGCACTATAATTGGCATTTGTGACATTATATTTGGCATTTCAGGCACTATAATCGGCATTTCAGGCACTAAAATTGGCATTTGTGACATAATATTTGGCATTTCAGGCACTAAAATTGGCATTTGTGACATTATATTTGGCATTTCAGGCACTAAAATTGGCATTTGAGACCTAATATTTGGCATTTCAGGCACTATAATTGGCATTTGTGACATTATATTTGGCATTTCAGGCACTAAAATTGGCATTTGTGGCATTATATTTGGCATTTCAGGCACTACAATTGGCATTTGAGACATAATATTTGGCATTTCAGGCACTATAATTGGCATTTGTGACATAATATTTGGCATTTTAGACACTATAATTGGCATTTCAGGCACTAAAATTGGGATTTGAGACATAATATTTGTCATTTCAGGCACTAAAATTGGCATTTGTGACATAATATTTGGCATTTCAGGCACTAAAATTGGCATTTGTGACATAATATTTGGCATTTCAGGCGCTAAAATTGGCATTTTTGACATTATATTTGGCATTTCAGGCACTATAACTGGCATTTCAGACACAAAAATTTGCATTTGTGACATTATATTTGGCATTTCAGGCACTAAAATTGGCATTTGTGACGTAATATTTGGCATTTCAGGCACTAAAATTGGCATTTGAGACATAATATTTGGCATTTCAGGCACTATAATTGGCATTTCAGGCACTAAAATTGGCATTTGAGAAATAATAATTGGCATTTCAGGCACTATAATTGGCATTTCAGGCACTAAAATTGGCATATGTGACATTATATTTGGCATTTCAGGCACTATAATCGGCATTTCAGGCACTAAAATTGGCTTTTGAGACATAATATTTGGCATTTCAGGCACTATAATTGGCATTTCAGGCACTAAAATTGGCATTTGTGGCATTATATTTGGCATTTCAGGCACTAAAATTGGCATTTTTGACATAATATTTGGCATTTCAGGCACTAAAATTGGCATTTGTGACATTATATTTGGCATTTCAGGCACTAAAATTGGCATTTCAGGCACTAAAATTGGCATTTGTGACATTATATTTGGCATTTCAGGCACTAAAATTGGCATTTGAGACATAATATTTGGCATTTCAGGCACTATAGTCGGCATTTCAGGCACTAAAATTGGCTGTTGAGACATAATATTTGGCATTTCAGGCACTATAATTGGCATTTCAGGCACTAAAATTGGCATTTGTGACATTATATTTGGCATTTCAGGCACTAAAATTGGCATTTGAGACATAATATTTGGCATTTCAGGCACTATAATCGGCATTTCAGGCACTAAAATTGGCATTTGTGACATTATATTTGGCATTTCAGGTACTAAAATTGGCATTTGTGACATAATATTTGGCATTTCAGGCACTAAAATTGGCATTTCAGGCACTATAATCGGCATTTCAGGCACTAAAATTGGCATTTGTGACATTATATTTGGCATTTCAGGTACTAAAATTGGCATTTGTGACATAATATTTGGCATTTCAGGCACTAAAATTGGCATTTCAGGCACTATAATCGGCATTTCAGGCACTAAAATTGGCATTTGTGACATTATATTTGGCATTTCAGGCACTAAAATTGGCATTTTTGACATTATATTTGGCATTTCAGGCACTATAATCGGCATTTCAGGCACTAAAATTGGCATTTGTGACATTATATTTGGCATTTCAGGCACTAAAATTGGCATTTTTGACATTATATTTGGCAATTCAGGCACTATAATCGGCATTTCAGGCACTAAAATTGGCATTTGTGACATTATATTTGGCATTTCAGGCACTAAAATTGGCATTTCAATCACTAAAATTGGCATTTGTGACATTATATTTGGCATTTCAGGCACTAAAATTGGCATTTGAGACATAATATTTGGCATTTCAGGCACTAAAATTGGCATTTCAGGAACTATAATCGGCATTTCAGGCACTAAAATTGGCATTTTTGACATTATATTTGCCATTTCAGGCACTAAAATTGGCATTTCAGGCACTATAATTGGCATTTGTGACATTATATTTGGCATTTCAGGCACTAAAATTGGCATTTGAGCAATAATATTTGGCATTTCAGGCACTATATTCGGCATTTCAGGCACTAAAATTGGCTTTTGAGACATAATATTTGGCATTTCAGGCACTATAATTGGCATTTCAGGCACTAAAATTGGCATTTGTGACATTATATTTGGCATTTCAGGCACTAAAATTGGCATTTGAGACATAATATTTGGCATTTCAGGCACTAAAATTGGCATTTGTGACATAATATTTGGCATTTCAGGCACTAAAATTGGCATTTGTGACATAATATTTGGCATTTCAGGCGCTAAAATTGGCATTTTTGACATTATATTTGGCATTTCAGGCACTAAAATTGGCATTTGTGACATTATATTTGGCATTTCAGGCACTATAATCGGCATTTCAGCCACTAAAATTGGCATTTGTGACATTATATTTGGCATTTCAGGCACTAAAATTGGCATTTCAATCACTAAAATTGGCATTTGTGACATTATATTTGGCATTTCAGGCACTAAAATTGGCATTTGAGCAATAATATTTGGCATTTCAGGCACTATATTCGGCATTTCAGGCACTAAAATTGGCTTTTGAGACATAATATTTGGCATTTCAGGCACTAAAATTGGCATTTGTGACATTATATTTGGCATTTCAGGCACTAAAATTGGCATTTGAGACATAATATTTGGCATTTCAGGCACTATTATCGGCATTTCAGGCACTAAAATTGGCATTTGAGACATAATATTTGGCATTTCAGGCACTATAATTGGCATTTCAGGCACTAAAATTGGCATTTGTGACATAATATTTGGCATTTCAGGCACTAAAATTGGCATTTGTTACATTATATTTGGCATTTCAGGCACTATAATCCGCATTTCAGGCACTAAAATTGGCATTTGTGACATTATATTTGGCATTTCAGGCACTAAAATTGGCATTTGTGACATTATATTTGGCATTTCAGGCACTAAAATTGGCATTTTTGACATTATATTTGGCATTTCAGGCACTATAATCGGCATTTCAGGCACTAAAATTGGCATTTGTGACATAATATTTGGCATTTCAGGCACTAAAATTGGCATTTGTGACATAATATTTGGCATTTCAGGCACTAAAATTGGCATTTTTGACATTATATTTGGCATTTCAGGCACTAAAATTGGTATTTGTGACATTATATTTGGCATTTCAGGCACTATAATCGGCATTTCAGGCACTAAAATTGGTATTTGTGACATTATATTTGGCATTTCAGGCACTATAATTGGCATTTCAGGCACTAAAATTGGCATTTGAGACATAATATTTGGCATTTCAGGCACTATAATTGGCATTTGTGACATTATATTTGGCATTTCAGGCACTAAAATTGGCATTTGTGACATTCTATTTGGCATTTGTGACATAATATTTGGCATTTTAGACACTATAATTGGCATTTCAGACACAAAAATTTGCATTTGTGACATTATATTTGGCATTTCAGGCACTAAAATTGGCATTTGTGACGTAATATTTGGCATTTCAGGCACTAAAATTGGCATTTGAGACATAATATTTGGCATTTCAGGCACTATAATTGGCATTTCAGGCACTAAAATTGGCATTTGAGAAATAATAATTGGCATTTCAAGCACTATAATTGGCATTTCAGGCACTAAAATTGGCATTTGTGACATTATATTTGGCATTTCAGGCACTAAAATTGGCATTTGAGACATAATATTTGGCATTTCAGGCAATAAAATTGGCATTTGTGACATAATATTTGGCATTTCAGGCACTAAAATTGGCATTTGTGACATTATATTTGGCATTTCAGGCACTAAAATTGGCATTTGAGACATAATATTTGGCATTTCAGGCACTATAATCGGCATTTCAGGCACTAAAATTGGCTTTTGAGACATAATATTTGGCATTTCAGGCACTATAATTGGCATTTCAGGCACTAAAATTGGCATTTGTGACATTATATTTAGCATTTCAGGCACTAAAATTGGCATTTGAGACATAATATTTGGCATTTCAGGCACTATAATTGGCATTTGTGACATTATATTTGGCATTTCAGGCACTAAAATTGGCATTTGAGACATAATATTTGGCATTTCAGGCACTATAATTGGCATTTCAGGCACTAAAATTGGCATTTGAGACATAATATTTGGCATTTCAGGCACTATAATTGGCATTTGTGACATTATATTTGGCATTTCAGGCACTAAAATTGGCATTTGTGACATTCTATTTGGCATTTGTGACATAATATTTGGCATTTTAGACACTATAATTGGCATTTCAGACACAAAAATTTGCATTTGTGACATTATATTTGGCATTTCAGGCACTAAAATTGGCATTTGTGACGTAATATTTGGCATTTCAGGCACTAAAATTGGCATTTGAGACATAATATTTGGCATTTCAGGCACTATAATTGGCATTTCAGGCACTAAAATTGGCATTTGAGAAATAATAATTGGCATTTCAAGCACTATAATTGGCATTTCAGGCACTAAAATTGGCATTTGTGACATTATATTTGGCATTTCAGGCACTAAAATTGGCATTTGAGACATAATATTTGGCATTTCAGGCAATAAAATTGGCATTTGTGACATAATATTTGGCATTTCAGGCACTAAAATTGGCATTTGTGACATTATATTTGGCATTTCAGGCACTAAAATTGGCATTTGAGACATAATATTTGGCATTTCAGGCACTATAATCGGCATTTCAGGCACTAAAATTGGCTTTTGAGACATAATATTTGGCATTTCAGGCACTATAATTGGCATTTCAGGCACTAAAATTGGCATTTGAGACATAATATTTGGCATTTCAGGCACTATAATTGGCATTTGTGACATTATATTTGGCATTTCAGGCACTATAATCGGCATTTCAGGCACTAAAATTGGCATTTGTGACATAATATTTGGCATTTCAGGCACTAAAATTGGCATTTGTGACATTATATTTGGCATTTCAGGCACTAAAATTGGCATTTGAGACCTAATATTTGGCATTTCAGGCACTATAATTGGCATTTGTGACATTATATTTGGCATTTCAGGCACTAAAATTGGCATTTGTGGCATTATATTTGGCATTTCAGGCACTACAATTGGCATTTGAGACATAATATTTGGCATTTCAGGCACTATAATTGGCATTTGTGACATAATATTTGGCATTTTAGACACTATAATTGGCATTTCAGGCACTAAAATTGGGATTTGAGACATAATATTTGTCATTTCAGGCACTAAAATTGGCATTTGTGACATAATATTTGGCATTTCAGGCACTATAATTGGCATTTGTGACATTATATTTGGCATTTCAGGCACTATAATCGGCATTTCAGGCACTAAAATTGGCATTTGTGACATAATATTTGGCATTTCAGGCACTAAAATTGGCATTTGTGACATTATATTTGGCATTTCAGGCACTAAAATTGGCATTTGAGACCTAATATTTGGCATTTCAGGCACTATAATTGGCATTTGTGACATTATATTTGGCATTTCAGGCACTAAAATTGGCATTTGTGGCATTATATTTGGCATTTCAGGCACTACAATTGGCATTTGAGACATAATATTTGGCATTTCAGGCACTATAATTGGCATTTGTGACATAATATTTGGCATTTTAGACACTATAATTGGCATTTCAGGCACTAAAATTGGGATTTGAGACATAATATTTGTCATTTCAGGCACTAAAATTGGCATTTGTGACATAATATTTGGCATTTCAGGCACTAAAATTGGCATTTGTGACATAATATTTGGCATTTCAGGCGCTAAAATTGGCATTTTTGACATTATATTTGGCATTTCAGGCACTATAACTGGCATTTCAGACACAAAAATTTGCATTTGTGACATTATATTTGGCATTTCAGGCACTAAAATTGGCATTTGTGACGTAATATTTGGCATTTCAGGCACTAAAATTGGCATTTGAGACATAATATTTGGCATTTCAGGCACTATAATTGGCATTTCAGGCACTAAAATTGGCATTTGAGAAATAATAATTGGCATTTCAGGCACTATAATTGGCATTTCAGGCACTAAAATTGGCATTTGTGACATTATATTTGGCATTTCAGGCACTATAATCGGCATTTCAGGCACTAAAATTGGCTTTTGAGACATAATATTTGGCATTTCAGGCACTATAATTGGCATTTCAGGCACTAAAATTGGCATTTGTGGCATTATATTTGGCATTTCAGGCACTAAAATTGGCATTTTTGACATAATATTTGGCATTTCAGGCACTAAAATTGGCATTTGTGACATTATATTTGGCATTTCAGGCACTAAAATTGGCATTTCAGGCACTAAAATTGGCATTTGTGACATTATATTTGGCATTTCAGGCACTAAAATTGGCATTTGAGACATAATATTTGGCATTTCAGGCACTATAGTCGGCATTTCAGGCACTAAAATTGGCTGTTGAGACATAATATTTGGCATTTCAGGCACTATAATTGGCATTTCAGGCACTAAAATTGGCATTTGTGACATTATATTTGGCATTTCAGGCACTAAAATTGGCATTTGAGACATAATATTTGGCATTTCAGGCACTATAATCGGCATTTCAGGCACTAAAATTGGCATTTGTGACATTATATTTGGCATTTCAGGTACTAAAATTGGCATTTGTGACATAATATTTGGCATTTCAGGCACTAAAATTGGCATTTCAGGCACTATAATCGGCATTTCAGGCACTAAAATTGGCATTTGTGACATTATATTTGGCATTTCAGGTACTAAAATTGGCATTTGTGACATAATATTTGGCATTTCAGGCACTAAAATTGGCATTTCAGGCACTATAATCGGCATTTCAGGCACTAAAATTGGCATTTGTGACATTATATTTGGCATTTCAGGCACTAAAATTGGCATTTTTGACATTATATTTGGCATTTCAGGCACTATAATCGGCATTTCAGGCACTAAAATTGGCATTTGTGACATTATATTTGCCATTTCAGGCACTAAAATTGGCATTTCAGGCACTATAATTGGCATTTGTGACATTATATTTGGCATTTCAGGCACTAAAATTGGCATTTGAGACATAATATTTGGCATTTCAGGCACTATAATCGGCATTTCAGGCACTAAAATTGGCTTTTGAGACATAATATTTGGCATTTCAGGCACTATAATTGGCATTTCAGGCACTAAAATTGGCATTTGTGACATTATATTTGGCATTTCAGGCACTAAAATTGGCATTTGAGACATAATATTTGGCATTTCAGGCCCTATAATTGACATTTCAGGCACTAAAATTGGCATTTGAGACATAATATTTGGCATTTCAGGCACTATAATTGGCATTTGTGACATTATATTTGGCATTTCAGGCACTAAAATTGGCATTTGAGACATAATATTTGGCATTTCAGGCACTATAATTGGCATTTCAGGCACTAAAATTGGCATTTGAGACATAATATTTGGCATTTCAGGCACTATAATTGGCATTTGTGACATTATATTTGGCATTTCAGGCACTAAAATTGGCATTTGTGACATTCTATTTGGCATCTGTGACATAATATTTGGCATTTTAGACACTATAATTGGCATTTCAGACACAAAAATTTGCATTTGTGACATTATATTTGGCATTTCAGGCACTAAAATTGGCATTTGTGACGTAATATTTGGCATTTCAGGCACTAAAATTGGCATTTGAGACATAATATTTGGCATTTCAGGCACTATAATTGGCATTTCAGGCACTAAAATTGGCATTTGAGAAATAATAATTGGCATTTCAAGCACTATAATTGGCATTTCAGGCACTAAAATTGGCATTTGTGACATTATATTTGGCATTTCAGGCACTAAAATTGGCATTTGAGACATAATATTTGGCATTTCAGGCACTAAAATTGGCATTTGTGACATAATATTTGGCATTTCAGGCACTAAAATTGGCATTTGTGACATTATATTTGGCATTTCAGGCACTAAAATTGGCATTTGAGACATAATATTTGGCATTTCAGGCACTATAATCGGCATTTCAGGCACTAAAATTGGCTTTTGAGACATAATATTTGGCATTTCAGGCACTATAATTGGCATTTCAGGCACTAAAATTGGCATTTGTGACATTATATTTAGCATTTCAGGCACTAAAATTGGCATTTGAGACATAATATTTGGCATTTCAGGCACTATAATTGACATTTCAGGCACTAAAATTGGCATTTGAGACATAATATTTGGCATTTCAGGCACTATAATTGGCATTTGTGACATTATATTTGGCATTTGTGACATAATATTTGGCATTTTAGACACTATAATTGGCATTTCAGACACAAAAATTTGCATTTGTGACATTATATTTGGCATTTCAGGCACTAAAATTGGCATTTGTGACGTAATATTTGGCATTTCAGGCACTAAAATTGGCATTTGAGACATAATATTTGGCATTTCAGGCACTATAATTGGCATTTCAGGCACTAAAATTGGCATTTGAGAAATAATAATTGGCATTTCAGGCACTATAATTGGCATTTCAGGCACTAAAATTGGCATTTGTGACATTATATTTGGCATTTCAGGCACTAAAATTGGCATTTGAGACATAATATTTGGCATTTCAGGCACTATAATTGGCATTTGTGACATTATATTTGGCATTTCAGGCACTATAATCGGCATTTCAGGCACTAAAATTGGCATTTGTGACATAATATTTGGCATTTCAGGCACTAAAATTGGCATTTGTGACATTATATTTGGCATTTCAGGCACTAAAATTGGCATTTGAGACATAATATTTGGCATTTCAGGCACTATAATTGGCATTTGTGACATTATATTTGGCATTTCAGGCACTAAAATTGGCATTTGAGACATAATATTTGGCATTTCAGGCACTATAATTGGCATTTCAGGCACTAAAATTGGCATTTGAGACATAATATTTGGCATTTCAGGCACTATAATTGGCATTTGTGACATTATATTTGGCATTTCAGGCACTAAAATTGGCATTTGTGACATTCTATTTGGCATTTGTGACATAATATTTGGCATTTTAGACACTATAATTGGCATTTCAGACACAAAAATTTGCATTTGTGACATTATATTTGGCATTTCAGGCACTAAAATTGGCATTTGTGACGTAATATTTGGCATTTCAGGCACTAAAATTGGCATTTGAGACATAATATTTGGCATTTCAGGCACTATAATTGGCATTTCAGGCACTAAAATTGGCATTTGAGAAATAATAATTGGCATTTCAAGCACTATAATTGGCATTTCAGGCACTAAAATTGGCATTTGTGACATTATATTTGGCATTTCAGGCACTAAAATTGGCATTTGAGACATAATATTTGGCATTTCAGGCAATAAAATTGGCATTTGTGACATAATATTTGGCATTTCAGGCACTAAAATTGGCATTTGTGACATTATATTTGGCATTTCAGGCACTAAAATTGGCATTTGAGACATAATATTTGGCATTTCAGGCACTATAATCGGCATTTCAGGCACTAAAATTGGCTTTTGAGACATAATATTTGGCATTTCAGGCACTATAATTGGCATTTCAGGCACTAAAATTGGCATTTGTGACATTATATTTAGCATTTCAGGCACTAAAATTGGCATTTGAGACATAATATTTGGCATTTCAGGCACTATAATTGACATTTCAGGCACTAAAATTGGCATTTGAGACATAATATTTGGCATTTCAGGCACTATAATTGGCATTTGTGACATTATATTTGGCATTTGTGACATAATATTTGGCATTTTAGACACTATAATTGGCATTTCAGACACAAAAATTTGCATTTGTGACATTATATTTGGCATTTCAGGCACTAAAATTGGCATTTGTGACGTAATATTTGGCATTTCAGGCACTAAAATTGGCATTTGAGACATAATATTTGGCATTTCAGGCACTATAATTGGCATTTCAGGCACTAAAATTGGCATTTGAGAAATAATAATTGGCATTTCAGGCACTATAATTGGCATTTCAGGCACTAAAATTGGCATTTGTGACATTATATTTGGCATTTCAGGCACTAAAATTGGCATTTGAGACATAATATTTGGCATTTCAGGCACTATAATTGGCATTTGTGACATTATATTTGGCATTTCAGGCACTATAATCGGCATTTCAGGCACTAAAATTGGCATTTGTGACATAATATTTGGCATTTCAGGCACTAAAATTGGCATTTGTGACATTATATTTGGCATTTCAGGCACTAAAATTGGCATTTGAGACCTAATATTTGGCATTTCAGGCACTATAATTGGCATTTGTGACATTATATTTGGCATTTCAGGCACTAAAATTGGCATTTGTGGCATTATATTTGGCATTTCAGGCACTACAATTGGCATTTGAGACATAATATTTGGCATTTCAGGCACTATAATTGGCATTTGTGACATAATATTTGGCATTTTAGACACTATAATTGGCATTTCAGGCACTAAAATTGGGATTTGAGACATAATATTTGTCATTTCAGGCACTAAAATTGGCATTTGTGACATAATATTTGGCATTTCAGGCACTAAAATTGGCATTTGTGACATAATATTTGGCATTTCAGGCGCTAAAATTGGCATTTTTGACATTATATTTGGCATTTCAGGCACTATAACTGGCATTTCAGACACAAAAATTTGCATTTGTGACATTATATTTGGCATTTCAGGCACTAAAATTGGCATTTGTGACGTAATATTTGGCATTTCAGGCACTAAAATTGGCATTTGAGACATAATATTTGGCATTTCAAGCACTATAATTGGCATTTCAGGCACTAAAATTGGCATTTGAGAAATAATAATTGGCATTTCAGGCACTATAATTGGCATTTCAGGCACTAAAATTGGCATTTGTGACATTATATTTGGCATTTCAGGCACTATAATCGGCATTTCAGGCACTAAAATTGGCTTTTGAGACATAATATTTGGCATTTCAGGCACTATAATTGGCATTTCAGGCACTAAAATTGGCATTTGTGACATTATATTTGGCATTTCAGGCCCTAAAATTGGCATTTTTGACATAATATTTGGCATTTCAGGCACTAAAATTGGCATTTGTGACATTATATTTGGCATTTCAGGCACTAAAATTGGCATTTCAGGCACTAAAATTGGCATTTGTGACATTATATTTGGCATTTCAGGCACTAAAATTGGCATTTGAGACATAATATTTGGCATTTCAGGCACTATAGTCGGCATTTCAGGCACTAAAATTGGCTGTTGAGACATAATATTTGGCATTTCAGGCACTATAATTGGCATTTCAGGCACTAAAATTGGCATTTGTGACATTATATTTGGCATTTCAGGCACTAAAATTGGCATTTGAGACATAATATTTGGCATTTCAGGCACTATAATCGGCATTTCAGGCACTAAAATTGGCATTTGTGACATTATATTTGGCATTTCAGGTACTAAAATTGGCATTTGTGACATAATATTTGGCATTTCAGGCACTAAAATTGGCATTTCAGGCACTATAATCGGCATTTCAGGCACTAAAATTGGCATTTGTGACATTATATTTGGCATTTCAGGTACTAAAATTGGCATTTGTGACATAATATTTGGCATTTCAGGCACTAAAATTGGCATTTCAGGCACTATAATCGGCATTTCAGGCACTAAAATTGGCATTTGTGACATTATATTTGGCATTTCAGGCACTAAAATTGGCATTTTTGACATTATATTTGGCATTTCAGGCACTATAATCGGCATTTCAGGCACTAAAATTGGCATTTGTGACATTATATTTGCCATTTCAGGCACTAAAATTGGCATTTCAGGCACTATAATTGGCATTTGTGACATTATATTTGGCATTTCAGGCACTAAAATTGGCATTTGAGACATAATATTTGGCATTTCAGGCACTATAATCGGCATTTCAGGCACTAAAATTGGCTTTTGAGACATAATATTTGGCATTTCAGGCACTATAATTGGCATTTCAGGCACTAAAATTGGCATTTGTGACATTATATTTGGCATTTCAGGCACTAAAATTGGCATTTGAGACATAATATTTGGCATTTCAGGCAATAAAATTGGCATTTGTGACATAATATTTGGCATTTCAGGCACTAAAATTGGCATTTGTGACATTATATTTGGCATTTCAGGCACTAAAATTGGCATTTGAGACATAATATTTGGCATTTCAGGCACTATAATCGGCATTTCAGGCACTAAAATTGGCTTTTGAGACATAATATTTGGCATTTCAGGCACTATAATTGGCATTTCAGGCACTAAAATTGGCATTTGTGACATTATATTTAGCATTTCAGGCACTAAAATTGGCATTTGAGACATAATATTTGGCATTTCAGGCACTATAATTGACATTTCAGGCACTAAAATTGGCATTTGAGACATAATATTTGGCATTTCAGGCACTATAATTGGCATTTGTGACATTATATTTGGCATTTGTGACATAATATTTGGCATTTTAGACACTATAATTGGCATTTCAGACACAAAAATTTGCATTTGTGACATTATATTTGGCATTTCAGGCACTAAAATTGGCATTTGTGACGTAATATTTGGCATTTCAGGCACTAAAATTGGCATTTGAGACATAATATTTGGCATTTCAGGCACTATAATTGGCATTTCAGGCACTAAAATTGGCATTTGAGAAATAATAATTGGCATTTCAGGCACTATAATTGGCATTTCAGGCACTAAAATTGGCATTTGTGACATTATATTTGGCATTTCAGGCACTAAAATTGGCATTTGAGACATAATATTTGGCATTTCAGGCACTATAATTGGCATTTGTGACATTATATTTGGCATTTCAGGCACTATAATCGGCATTTCAGGCACTAAAATTGGCATTTGTGACATAATATTTGGCATTTCAGGCACTAAAATTGGCATTTGTGACATTATATTTGGCATTTCAGGCACTAAAATTGGCATTTGAGACCTAATATTTGGCATTTCAGGCACTATAATTGGCATTTGTGACATTATATTTGGCATTTCAGGCACTAAAATTGGCATTTGTGGCATTATATTTGGCATTTCAGGCACTACAATTGGCATTTGAGACATAATATTTGGCATTTCAGGCACTATAATTGGCATTTGTGACATAATATTTGGCATTTTAGACACTATAATTGGCATTTCAGGCACTAAAATTGGGATTTGAGACATAATATTTGTCATTTCAGGCACTAAAATTGGCATTTGTGACATAATATTTGGCATTTCAGGCACTAAAATTGGCATTTGTGACATAATATTTGGCATTTCAGGCGCTAAAATTGGCATTTTTGACATTATATTTGGCATTTCAGGCACTATAACTGGCATTTCAGACACAAAAATTTGCATTTGTGACATTATATTTGGCATTTCAGGCACTAAAATTGGCATTTGTGACGTAATATTTGGCATTTCAGGCACTAAAATTGGCATTTGAGACATAATATTTGGCATTTCAAGCACTATAATTGGCATTTCAGGCACTAAAATTGGCATTTGAGAAATAATAATTGGCATTTCAGGCACTATAATTGGCATTTCAGGCACTAAAATTGGCATTTGTGACATTATATTTGGCATTTCAGGCACTATAATCGGCATTTCAGGCACTAAAATTGGCTTTTGAGACATAATATTTGGCATTTCAGGCACTATAATTGGCATTTCAGGCACTAAAATTGGCATTTGTGACATTATATTTGGCATTTCAGGCACTAAAATTGGCATTTTTGACATAATATTTGGCATTTCAGGCACTAAAATTGGCATTTGTGACATTATATTTGGCATTTCAGGCACTAAAATTGGCATTTCAGGCACTAAAATTGGCATTTGTGACATTATATTTGGCATTTCAGGCACTAAAATTGGCATTTGAGACATAATATTTGGCATTTCAGGCACTATAGTCGGCATTTCAGGCACTAAAATTGGCTGTTGAGACATAATATTTGGCATTTCAGGCACTATAATTGGCATTTCAGGCACTAAAATTGGCATTTGTGACATTATATTTGGCATTTCAGGCACTAAAATTGGCATTTGAGACATAATATTTGGCATTTCAGGCACTATAATCGGCATTTCAGGCACTAAAATTGGCATTTGTGACATTATATTTGGCATTTCAGGTACTAAAATTGGCATTTGTGACATAATATTTGGCATTTCAGGCACTAAAATTGGCATTTCAGGCACTATAATCGGCATTTCAGGCACTAAAATTGGCATTTGTGACATTATATTTGGCATTTCAGGTACTAAAATTGGCATTTGTGACATAATATTTGGCATTTCAGGCACTAAAATTGGCATTTCAGGCACTATAATCGGCATTTCAGGCACTAAAATTGGCATTTGTGACATTATATTTGGCATTTCAGGCACTAAAATTGGCATTTTTGACATTATATTTGGCATTTCAGGCACTATAATCGGCATTTCAGGCACTAAAATTGGCATTTGTGACATTATATTTGCCATTTCAGGCACTAAAATTGGCATTTCAGGCACTATAATTGGCATTTGTGACATTATATTTGGCATTTCAGGCACTAAAATTGGCATTTGAGACATAATATTTGGCATTTCAGGCACTATAATCGGCATTTCAGGCACTAAAATTGGCTTTTGAGACATAATATTTGGCATTTCAGGCACTATAATTGGCATTTCAGGCACTAAAATTGGCATTTGTGACATTATATTTGGCATTTCAGGCACTAAAATTGGCATTTGAGACATAATATTTGGCATTTCAGGCACTATAATTGACATTTCAGGCACTAAAATTGGCATTTGAGACATAATATTTGGCATTTCAGGCACTATAATTGGCATTTGTGACATTATATTTGGCATTTCAGGCACTAAAATTGGCATTTGAGACATAATATTTGGCATTTCAGGCACTATAATTGGCATTTCAGGCACTAAAATTGGCATTTGAGACATAATATTTGGCATTTCAGGCACTATAATTGGCATTTGTGACATTATATTTGGCATTTCAGGCACTAAAATTGGCATTTGTGACATTCTATTTGGCATTTGTGACATAATATTTGGCATTTTAGACACTATAATTGGCATTTCAGACACAAAAATTTGCATTTGTGACATTATATTTGGCATTTCAGGCACTAAAATTGGCATTTGTGACGTAATATTTGGCATTTCAGGCACTAAAATTGGCATTTGAGACATAATATTTGGCATTTCAGGCACTATAATTGGCATTTCAGGCACTAAAATTGGCATTTGAGAAATAATAATTGGCATTTCAAGCACTATAATTGGCATTTCAGGCACTAAAATTGGCATTTGTGACATTATATTTGGCATTTCAGGCACTAAAATTGGCATTTGAGACATAATATTTGGCATTTCAGGCACTAAAATTGGCATTTGTGACATAATATTTGGCATTTCAGGCACTAAAATTGGCATTTGTGACATTATATTTGGCATTTCAGGCACTAAAATTGGCATTTGAGACATAATATTTGGCATTTCAGGCACTATAATCGGCATTTCAGGCACTAAAATTGGCTTTTGAGACATAATATTTGGCATTTCAGGCACTATAATTGGCATTTCAGGCACTAAAATTGGCATTTGTGACATTATATTTAGCATTTCAGGCACTAAAATTGGCATTTGAGACATAATATTTGGCATTTCAGGCACTATAATTGACATTTCAGGCACTAAAATTGGCATTTGAGACATAATATTTGGCATTTCAGGCACTATAATTGGCATTTGTGACATTATATTTGGCATTTGTGACATAATATTTGGCATTTTAGACACTATAATTGGCATTTCAGACACAAAAATTTGCATTTGTGACATTATATTTGGCATTTCAGGCACTAAAATTGGCATTTGTGACGTAATATTTGGCATTTCAGGCACTAAAATTGGCATTTGAGACATAATATTTGGCATTTCAGGCACTATAATTGGCATTTCAGGCACTAAAATTGGCATTTCAGGCACTAAAATTGGCATTTGTGACATTATATTTGGCATTTCAGGCACTAAAATTGGCATTTGAGACATAATATTTGGCATTTCAGGCACTATAATTGGCATTTGTGACATTATATTTGGCATTTCAGGCACTATAATCGGCATTTCAGGCACTAAAATTGGCATTTGTGACATAATATTTGGCATTTCAGGCACTAAAATTGGCATTTGTGACATTATATTTGGCATTTCAGGCACTATAATTGGCATTTGTGACATTATATTTGGCATTTGTGACATAATATTTGGCATTTTAGACACTATAATTGGCATTTCAGACACAAAAATTTGCATTTGTGACATTATATTTGGCATTTCAGGCACTAAAATTGGCATTTGTGACGTAATATTTGGCATTTCAGGCACTAAAATTGGCATTTGAGACATAATATTTGGCATTTCAGGCACTATAATTGGCATTTCAGGCACTAAAATTGGCATTTCAGGCACTAAAATTGGCATTTGTGACATTATATTTGGCATTTCAGGCACTAAAATTGGCATTTGAGACATAATATTTGGCATTTCAGGCACTATAATTGGCATTTGTGACATTATATTTGGCATTTCAGGCACTATAATCGGCATTTCAGGCACTAAAATTGGCATTTGTGACATAATATTTGGCATTTCAGGCACTAAAATTGGCATTTGTGACATTATATTTGGCATTTCAGGCACTAAAATTGGCATTTGAGACCTAATATTTGGCATTTCAGGCACTATAATTGGCATTTGTGACATTATATTTGGCATTTCAGGCACTAAAATTGGCATTTGTGGCATTATATTTGGCATTTCAGGCACTACAATTGGCATTTGAGACATAATATTTGGCATTTCAGGCACTATAATTGGCATTTGTGACATAATATTTGGCATTTTAGACACTATAATTGGCATTTCAGGCACTAAAATTGGGATTTGAGACATAATATTTGTCATTTCAGGCACTAAAATTGGCATTTGTGACATAATATTTGGCATTTCAGGCACTAAAATTGGCATTTGTGACATAATATTTGGCATTTCAGGCGCTAAAATTGGCATTTTTGACATTATATTTGGCATTTCAGGCACTATAATTGGCATTTCAGACACAAAAATTTGCATTTGTGACATTATATTTGGCATTTCAGGCACTAAAATTGGCATTTGTGACGTAATATTTGGCATTTCAGGCACTAAAATTGGCATTTGAGACATAATATTTGGCATTTCAGGCACTATAATTAGCATTTCAGGCACTAAAATTGGCATTTGAGAAATAATAATTGGCATTTCAGGCACTATAATTGGCATTTCAGGCACTAAAATTGGCATTTGTGACATTATATTTGGCATTTCAGGCACTATAATCGGCATTTCAGGCACTAAAATTGGCTTTTGAGACATAATATTTGGCATTTCAGGCACTATAATTGGCATTTCAGGCACTAAAATTGGCATTTGTGACATTATATTTGGCATTTAAGGCACTAAAATTGGCATTTTTGACATAATATTTGGCATTTCAGGCACTATAATCGGCATTTCAGGCACTAAAATTGGCATTTGTGACATTATATTTGGCATTTCAGGCACTAAAATTGGCATTTCAGGCACTAAAATTGGCATTTGTGACATTATATTTGGCATTTCAGGCACTAAAATTGGCATTTGAGACATAATATTTGGCATTTCAGGCACTATAGTCGGCATTTCAGGCACTAAAATTGGCATTTGAGACATAATATTTGGCATTTCAGGCACTAAAATTGGCATTTCAGGCACTATAATCGGCATTTCAGGCACTAAAATTGGCATTTGTGACATTATATTTGGCATTTCAGGTACTAAAATTGGCATTTGTGACATAATATTTGGCATTTCAGGCACTAAAATTGGCATTTCAGGCACTATAATCGGCATTTCAGGCACTAAAATTGGCATTTGTGACATTATATTTGGCATTTCAGGCACTAAAATTGGCATTTTTGACATTATATTTGGCATTTCAGGCACTATAATCGGCATTTCAGGCACTAAAATTGGCATTTGTGACATTATATTTGCCATTTCAGGCACTAAAATTGGCATTTCAGGCACTATAATTGGCATTTGTGACATTATATTTGGCATTTCAGGCACTAAAATTGGCATTTGAGCAATAATATTTGGCAATTCAGGCACTATATTCGGCATTTCAGGCACTAAAATTGGCTTTTGAGACATAATATTTGGCATTTCAGGCACTATAATTGGCATTTCAGGCACTAAAATTGGCATTTGTGACATTATATTTGGCATTTCAGGCACTAAAATTGGCATTTGAGACATAATATTTGGCATTTCAGGCACTATTATCGGCATTTCAGGCACTAAAATTGGCATTTGAGACATAATATTTGGCATTTCAGGCACTATAATTGGCATTTCAGGCACTAAAATTGGCATTTGTGACATAATATTTGGCATTTCAGGCACTAAAATTGGCATTTGTGACATAATATTTGGCATTTCAGGCACTAAAATTGGCATTTGTGACATTATATTTGGCATTTCAGGCACTAAAATTGGCATTTGTGACATTATATTTGGCATTTCAGGCACTAAAATTGGCATTTGAGACATAATATTTGGCATTTCAGGCACTAAAATTGGCATTTGTGACATAATATTTGGCATTTCAGGCACTAAAATTGGCATTTGTGACATTATATTTGGCATTTCAGGCACTAAAATTGGCATTTGAGACATAATATTTGGCATTTCAGGCACTATAATCGGCATTTCAGGCACTAAAATTGGCTTTTGAGACATAATATTTGGCATTTCAGGCACTATAATTGGCATTTCAGGCACTAAAATTGGCATTTGTGACATTATATTTGGCATTTCAGGCACTAAAATTGGCATTTGAGACATAATATTTGGCATTTCAGGCACTATAATTGACATTTCAGGCACTAAAATTGGCATTTGAGACATAATATTTGGCATTTCAGGCACTATAATTGGCATTTGTGACATTATATTTGGCATTTCAGGCACTAAAATTGGCATTTGAGACATAATATTTGGCATTTCAGGCACTATAATTGGCATTTCAGGCACTAAAATTGGCATTTGAGACATAATATTTGGCATTTCAGGCACTATAATTGGCATTTGTGACATTATATTTGGCATTTCAGGCACTAAAATTGGCATTTGTGACATTCTATTTGGCATTTGTGACATAATATTTGGCATTTTAGACACTATAATTGGCATTTCAGACACAAAAATTTGCATTTGTGACATTATATTTGGCATTTCAGGCACTAAAATTGGCATTTCAGGCACTAAAATTGGCATTTGTGACGTAATATTTGGCATTTCAGGCACTAAAATTGGCATTTGAGACATAATATTTGGCATTTCAGGCACTATAATTGGCATTTCAGGCACTAAAATTGGCATTTGAGAAATAATAATTGGCATTTCAAGCACTATAATTGGCATTTCAGGCACTAAAATTGGCATTTGTGACATTATATTTGGCATTTCAGGCACTAAAATTGGCATTTGAGACATAATATTTGGCATTTCAGGCACTAAAATTGGCATTTGTGACATAATATTTGGCATTTCAGGCACTAAAATTGGCATTTGTGACATTATATTTGGCATTTCAGGCACTAAAATTGGCATTTGAGACATAATATTTGGCATTTCAGGCACTATAGTCGGCATTTCAGGCACTAAAATTGGCTGTTGAGACATAATATTTGGCATTTCAGGCACTATAATTGGCATTTCAGGCACTAAAATTGGCATTTGTGACATTATATTTGGCATTTCAGGCACTAAAATTGGCATTTGAGACATAATATTTGGCATTTCAGGCACTATAATCGGCATTTCAGGCACTAAAATTGGCATTTGTGACATTATATTTGGCATTTCAGGTACTAAAATTGGCATTTGTGACATAATATTTGGCATTTCAGGCACTAAAATTGGCATTTCAGGCACTATAATCGGCATTTCAGGCACTAAAATTGGCATTTGTGACATTATATTTGGCATTTCAGGTACTAAAATTGGCATTTGTGACATAATATTTGGCATTTCAGGCACTAAAATTGGCATTTCAGGCACTATAATCGGCATTTCAGGCACTAAAATTGGCATTTGTGACATTATATTTGGCATTTCAGGCACTAAAATTGGCATTTTTGACATTATATTTGGCATTTCAGGCACTATAATCGGCATTTCAGGCACTAAAATTGGCATTTGTGACATTATATTTGCCATTTCAGGCACTAAAATTGGCATTTCAGGCACTATAATTGGCATTTGTGACATTATATTTGGCATTTCAGGCACTAAAATTGGCATTTGAGCAATAATATTTGGCAATTCAGGCACTATATTCGGCATTTCAGGCACTAAAATTGGCTTTTGAGACATAATATTTGGCATTTCAGGCACTATAATTGGCATTTCAGGCACTAAAATTGGCATTTGTGACATTATATTTGGCATTTCAGGCACTAAAATTGGCATTTGAGACATAATATTTGGCATTTCAGGCACTATTATCGGCATTTCAGGCACTAAAATTGGCATTTGAGACATAATATTTGGCATTTCAGGCACTATAATTGGCATTTCAGGCACTAAAATTGGCATTTGTGACATAATATTTGGCATTTCAGGCACTAAAATTGGCATTTGTGACATAATATTTGGCATTTCAGGCACTAAAATTGGCATTTGTGACATTATATTTGGCATTTCAGGCACTAAAATTGGCATTTGTGACATTATATTTGGCATTTCAGGCACTAAAATTGGCATTTGAGACATAATATTTGGCATTTCAGGCACTAAAATTGGCATTTGTGACATAATATTTGGCATTTCAGGCACTAAAATTGGCATTTGTGACATTATATTTGGCATTTCAGGCACTAAAATTGGCATTTGAGACATAATATTTGGCATTTCAGGCACTATAATCGGCATTTCAGGCACTAAAATTGGCTTTTGAGACATAATATTTGGCATTTCAGGCACTATAATTGGCATTTCAGGCACTAAAATTGGCATTTGTGACATTATATTTGGCATTTCAGGCACTAAAATTGGCATTTGAGACATAATATTTGGCATTTCAGGCACTATAATTGACATTTCAGGCACTAAAATTGGCATTTGAGACATAATATTTGGCATTTCAGGCACTATAATTGGCATTTGTGACATTATATTTGGCATTTCAGGCACTAAAATTGGCATTTGAGACATAATATTTGGCATTTCAGGCACTATAATTGGCATTTCAGGCACTAAAATTGGCATTTGAGACATAATATTTGGCATTTCAGGCACTATAATTGGCATTTGTGACATTATATTTGGCATTTCAGGCACTAAAATTGGCATTTGTGACATTCTATTTGGCATTTGTGACATAATATTTGGCATTTTAGACACTATAATTGGCATTTCAGACACAAAAATTTGCATTTGTGACATTATATTTGGCATTTCAGGCACTAAAATTGGCATTTCAGGCACTAAAATTGGCATTTGTGACGTAATATTTGGCATTTCAGGCACTAAAATTGGCATTTGAGACATAATATTTGGCATTTCAGGCACTATAATTGGCATTTCAGGCACTAAAATTGGCATTTGAGAAATAATAATTGGCATTTCAAGCACTATAATTGGCATTTCAGGCACTAAAATTGGCATTTGTGACATTATATTTGGCATTTCAGGCACTAAAATTGGCATTTGAGACATAATATTTGGCATTTCAGGCACTAAAATTGGCATTTGTGACATAATATTTGGCATTTCAGGCACTAAAATTGGCATTTGTGACATTATATTTGGCATTTCAGGCACTAAAATTGGCATTTGAGACATAATATTTGGCATTTCAGGCACTATAATCGGCATTTCAGGCACTAAAATTGGCTTTTGAGACATAATATTTGGCATTTCAGGCACTATAATTGGCATTTCAGGCACTAAAATTGGCATTTGTGACATTATATTTAGCATTTCAGGCACTAAAATTGGCATTTGAGACATAATATTTGGCATTTCAGGCACTATAATTGACATTTCAGGCACTAAAATTGGCATTTGAGACATAATATTTGGCATTTCAGGCACTATAATTGGCATTTGTGACATTATATTTGGCATTTGTGACATAATATTTGGCATTTTAGACACTATAATTGGCATTTCAGACACAAAAATTTGCATTTGTGACATTATATTTGGCATTTCAGGCACTAAAATTGGCATTTGTGACGTAATATTTGGCATTTCAGGCACTAAAATTGGCATTTGAGACATAATATTTGGCATTTCAGGCACTATAATTGGCATTTCAGGCACTAAAATTGGCATTTGAGAAATAATAATTGGCATTTCAGGCACTATAATTGGCATTTCAGGCACTAAAATTGGCATTTGTGACATTATATTTGGCATTTCAGGCACTAAAATTGGCATTTGAGACATAATATTTGGCATTTCAGGCACTAAAATTGGCATTTGTGACATAATATTTGGCATTTCAGGCACTAAAATTGGCATTTGTGACATTATATTTGGCATTTCAGGCACTAAAATTGGCATTTGAGACCTAATATTTGGCATTTCAGGCACTATAATTGGCATTTGTGACATTATATTTGGCATTTCAGGCACTAAAATTGGCATTTGTGACATTATATTTGGCATTTCAGGCACTACAATTGGCATTTGAGACATAATATTTGGCATTTCAGGCACTATAATTGGCATTTGTGACATAATATTTGGCATTTTAGACACTATAATTGGCATTTCAGGCACTAAAATTGGGATTTGAGACATAATATTTGTCATTTCAGGCACTAAAATTGGCATTTGTGACATAATATTTGGCATTTCAGGCACTAAAATTGGCATTTGTGACATAATATTTGGCATTTCAGGCGCTAAAATTGGCATTTTTGACATTATATTTGGCATTTCAGGCACTAAAATTGGCATTTGTGACATTATATTTGGCATTTCAGGCACTAAAATTGGCATTTGAGACCTAATATTTGGCATTTCAGGCACTATAATCGGCATTTCAGGCACTAAAATTGGCATTTGTGACATTATATTTGGCATTTCAGGCACTAAAATTGGCATTTCAGGCACTAAAATTGGCATTTGTGACATTATATTTGGCATTTCAGGCACTAAAATTGGCATTTGAGACATAATATTTGGCATTTCAGGCACTATAGTCGGCATTTCAGGCACTAAAATTGGCTGTTGAGACATAATATTTGGCATTTCAGGCACTATAATTGGCATTTCAGGCACTAAAATTGGCATTTGTGACATTATATTTGGCATTTCAGGCACTAAAATTGGCATTTGAGACATAATATTTGGCATTTCAGGCACTATAATCGGCATTTCAGGCACTAAAATTGGCATTTGTGACATTATATTTGGCATTTCAGGTACTAAAATTGGCATTTGTGACATAATATTTGGCATTTCAGGCACTAAAATTGGCATTTCAGGCACTATAATCGGCATTTCAGGCACTAAAATTGGCATTTGTGACATAATATTTGGCATTTCAGGCACTAAAATTGGCATTTGTGACATTATATTTGGCATTTCAGGCACTATAATCCGCATTTCAGGCACTAAAATTGGCATTTGTGACATTATATTTGGCATTTCAGGCACTAAAATTGGTATTTCAGGCACTATAATTGGCATTTGTGACATTATATTTGGCATTTAATGCACTAAAATTGGCATTTGAGACATAATATTTGGCATTTCAGGCACTATAATTGGCATTTCAGGCACTAAAATTGGCATTTGAGACATAATATTTGGCATTTCAGGCACTATAATTGGCATTTGTGACATTATATTTGGCATTTCAGGCACTAAAATTGGCATTTGTGACATTATATTTGGCATTTGTGACATAATATTTGGCATTTTAGACACTATAATTGGCATTTCAGACACAAAAATTTGCATTTGTGACATTATATTTGGCATTTCAGGCACTAAAATTGGCATTTGTGACGTAATATTTGGCATTTCAGGCACTAAAATTGGCATTTGAGACATAATATTTGGCATTTCAGGCACTATAATTGGCATTTCAGGCACTAAAATTGGCATTTGAGAAATAATAATGGCATTTCAGGCACTATAATTGGCATTTCAGGCACTAAAATTGGCATTTGTGACATTATATTTGGCATTTCAGGCACTAAAATTGGCATTTTTGACATAATATTTGGCATTTCAGGCACTATAATCGGCATTTCAAGCACTAAAATTGGCATTTGTGACATTATATTTGGCATTTCAGGCACTAAAATTGGCATTTGTGACGTAATATTTGGCATTTCAGGCACTAAAATTGGCATTTGAGACATAATATTTGGCATTTCAGGCACTATAATTGGCATTTCAGGCACTAAAATTGGCATTTGAGAAATAATAATTGGCATTTCAAGCACTATAATTGGCATTTCAGGCACTAAAATTGGCATTTGTGACATTATATTTGGCATTTCAGGCACTAAAATTGGCATTTGAGACATAATATTTGGCATTTCAGGCAATAAAATTGGCATTTGTGACATAATATTTGGCATTTCAGGCACTAAAATTGGCATTTGTGACATTATATTTGGCATTTCAGGCACTAAAATTGGCATTTCAGGCACTAAAATTGGCATTTGTGACATTATATTTGGCATTTCAGGCACTAAAATTGGCATTTGAGACATAATATTTGGCATTTCAGGCACTATAGTCGGCATTTCAGGCACTAAAATTGGCATTTGAGACATAATATTTGGCATTTCAGGCACTAAAATTGGCATTTCAGGCACTATAATCGGCATTTCAGGCACTAAAATTGGCATTTGTGACATTATATTTGGCATTTCAGGTACTAAAATTGGTATTTCAGGCACTATAATTGGCATTTGTGACATTATATTTGGCATTTAATGCACTAAAATTGGCATTTGAGACATAATATTTGGCATTTCAGGCACTATAATTGGCATTTCAGGCACTAAAATTGGCATTTGAGACATAATATTTGGCATTTCAGGCACTATAATTGGCATTTGTGACATTATATTTGGCATTTCAGGCACTAAAATTGGCATTTGTGACATTATATTTGGCATTTGTGACATAATATTTGGCATTTTAGACACTATAATTGGCATTTCAGACACAAAAATTTGCATTTGTGACATTATATTTGGCATTTCAGGCACTAAAATTGGCATTTGTGACGTAATATTTGGCATTTCAGGCACTAAAATTGGCATTTGAGACATAATATTTGGCATTTCAGGCACTATAATTGGCATTTCAGGCACTAAAATTGGCATTTGAGAAATAATAATGGCATTTCAGGCACTATAATTGGCATTTCAGGCACTAAAATTGGCATTTGTGACATTATATTTGGCATTTCAGGCACTAAAATTGGCATTTTTGACATAATATTTGGCATTTCAGGCACTATAATCGGCATTTCAAGCACTAAAATTGGCATTTGTGACATTATATTTGGCATTTCAGGCACTAAAATTGGCATTTGTGACGTAATATTTGGCATTTCAGGCACTAAAATTGGCATTTGAGACATAATATTTGGCATTTCAGGCACTATAATTGGCATTTCAGGCACTAAAATTGGCATTTGAGAAATAATAATTGGCATTTCAAGCACTATAATTGGCATTTCAGGCACTAAAATTGGCATTTGTGACATTATATTTGGCATTTCAGGCACTAAAATTGGCATTTGAGACATAATATTTGGCATTTCAGGCAATAAAATTGGCATTTGTGACATAATATTTGGCATTTCAGGCACTAAAATTGGCATTTGTGACATTATATTTGGCATTTCAGGCACTAAAATTGGCATTTCAGGCACTAAAATTGGCATTTGTGACATTATATTTGGCATTTCAGGCACTAAAATTGGCATTTGAGACATAATATTTGGCATTTCAGGCACTATAGTCGGCATTTCAGGCACTAAAATTGGCATTTGAGACATAATATTTGGCATTTCAGGCACTAAAATTGGCATTTCAGGCACTATAATCGGCATTTCAGGCACTAAAATTGGCATTTGTGACATTATATTTGGCATTTCAGGTACTAAAATTGGCATTTGTGACATAATATTTGGCATTTCAGGCACTAAAATTGGCATTTCAGGCACTATAATCGGCATTTCAGGCACTAAAATTGGCATTTGTGACATTATATTTGGCATTTCAGGCACTAAAATTGGCATTTTTGACATTATATTTGGCATTTCAGGCACTATAATCGGCATTTCAGGCACTAAAATTGGCATTTGTGACATTATATTTGCCATTTCAGGCACTAAAATTGGCATTTCAGGCACTATAATTGGCATTTGTGACATTATATTTGGCATTTCAGGCACTAAAATTGGCATTTGAGCAATAATATTTGGCAATTCAGGCACTATATTCGGCATTTCAGGCACTAAAATTGGCTTTTGAGACATAATATTTGGCATTTCAGGCACTATAATTGGCATTTCAGGCACTAAAATTGGCATTTGTGACATTATATTTGGCATTTCAGGCACTAAAATTGGCATTTGAGACATAATATTTGGCATTTCAGGCACTATTATCGGCATTTCAGGCACTAAAATTGGCATTTGAGACATAATATTTGGCATTTCAGGCACTATAATTGGCATTTCAGGCACTAAAATTGGCATTTGTGACATAATATTTGGCATTTCAGGCACTAAAATTGGCATTTGTGACATAATATTTGGCATTTCAGGCACTAAAATTGGCATTTGTGACATTATATTTGGCATTTCAGGCACTAAAATTGGCATTTGTGACATTATATTTGGCATTTCAGGCACTAAAATTGGCATTTGAGACATAATATTTGGCATTTCAGGCACTAAAATTGGCATTTGTGACATAATATTTGGCATTTCAGGCACTAAAATTGGCATTTGTGACATTATATTTGGCATTTCAGGCACTAAAATTGGCATTTGAGACATAATATTTGGCATTTCAGGCACTATAATCGGCATTTCAGGCACTAAAATTGGCTTTTGAGACATAATATTTGGCATTTCAGGCACTATAATTGGCATTTCAGGCACTAAAATTGGCATTTGTGACATTATATTTGGCATTTCAGGCACTAAAATTGGCATTTGAGACATAATATTTGGCATTTCAGGCACTATAATTGACATTTCAGGCACTAAAATTGGCATTTGAGACATAATATTTGGCATTTCAGGCACTATAATTGGCATTTGTGACATTATATTTGGCATTTCAGGCACTAAAATTGGCATTTGAGACATAATATTTGGCATTTCAGGCACTATAATTGGCATTTCAGGCACTAAAATTGGCATTTGAGACATAATATTTGGCATTTCAGGCACTATAATTGGCATTTGTGACATTATATTTGGCATTTCAGGCACTAAAATTGGCATTTGTGACATTCTATTTGGCATTTGTGACATAATATTTGGCATTTTAGACACTATAATTGGCATTTCAGACACAAAAATTTGCATTTGTGACATTATATTTGGCATTTCAGGCACTAAAATTGGCATTTCAGGCACTAAAATTGGCATTTGTGACGTAATATTTGGCATTTCAGGCACTAAAATTGGCATTTGAGACATAATATTTGGCATTTCAGGCACTATAATTGGCATTTCAGGCACTAAAATTGGCATTTGAGAAATAATAATTGGCATTTCAAGCACTATAATTGGCATTTCAGGCACTAAAATTGGCATTTGTGACATTATATTTGGCATTTCAGGCACTAAAATTGGCATTTGAGACATAATATTTGGCATTTCAGGCACTAAAATTGGCATTTGTGACATAATATTTGGCATTTCAGGCACTAAAATTGGCATTTGTGACATTATATTTGGCATTTCAGGCACTAAAATTGGCATTTGAGACATAATATTTGGCATTTCAGGCACTATAGTCGGCATTTCAGGCACTAAAATTGGCTGTTGAGACATAATATTTGGCATTTCAGGCACTATAATTGGCATTTCAGGCACTAAAATTGGCATTTGTGACATTATATTTGGCATTTCAGGCACTAAAATTGGCATTTGAGACATAATATTTGGCATTTCAGGCACTATAATCGGCATTTCAGGCACTAAAATTGGCATTTGTGACATTATATTTGGCATTTCAGGTACTAAAATTGGCATTTGTGACATAATATTTGGCATTTCAGGCACTAAAATTGGCATTTCAGGCACTATAATCGGCATTTCAGGCACTAAAATTGGCATTTGTGACATTATATTTGGCATTTCAGGTACTAAAATTGGCATTTGTGACATAATATTTGGCATTTCAGGCACTAAAATTGGCATTTCAGGCACTATAATCGGCATTTCAGGCACTAAAATTGGCATTTGTGACATTATATTTGGCATTTCAGGCACTAAAATTGGCATTTTTGACATTATATTTGGCATTTCAGGCACTATAATCGGCATTTCAGGCACTAAAATTGGCATTTGTGACATTATATTTGCCATTTCAGGCACTAAAATTGGCATTTCAGGCACTATAATTGGCATTTGTGACATTATATTTGGCATTTCAGGCACTAAAATTGGCATTTGAGCAATAATATTTGGCAATTCAGGCACTATATTCGGCATTTCAGGCACTAAAATTGGCTTTTGAGACATAATATTTGGCATTTCAGGCACTATAATTGGCATTTCAGGCACTAAAATTGGCATTTGTGACATTATATTTGGCATTTCAGGCACTAAAATTGGCATTTGAGACATAATATTTGGCATTTCAGGCACTATTATCGGCATTTCAGGCACTAAAATTGGCATTTGAGACATAATATTTGGCATTTCAGGCACTATAATTGGCATTTCAGGCACTAAAATTGGCATTTGTGACATAATATTTGGCATTTCAGGCACTAAAATTGGCATTTGTGACATAATATTTGGCATTTCAGGCACTAAAATTGGCATTTGTGACATTATATTTGGCATTTCAGGCACTAAAATTGGCATTTGTGACATTATATTTGGCATTTCAGGCACTAAAATTGGCATTTGAGACATAATATTTGGCATTTCAGGCACTAAAATTGGCATTTGTGACATAATATTTGGCATTTCAGGCACTAAAATTGGCATTTGTGACATTATATTTGGCATTTCAGGCACTAAAATTGGCATTTGAGACATAATATTTGGCATTTCAGGCACTATAATCGGCATTTCAGGCACTAAAATTGGCTTTTGAGACATAATATTTGGCATTTCAGGCACTATAATTGGCATTTCAGGCACTAAAATTGGCATTTGTGACATTATATTTGGCATTTCAGGCACTAAAATTGGCATTTGAGACATAATATTTGGCATTTCAGGCACTATAATTGACATTTCAGGCACTAAAATTGGCATTTGAGACATAATATTTGGCATTTCAGGCACTATAATTGGCATTTGTGACATTATATTTGGCATTTCAGGCACTAAAATTGGCATTTGAGACATAATATTTGGCATTTCAGGCACTATAATTGGCATTTCAGGCACTAAAATTGGCATTTGAGACATAATATTTGGCATTTCAGGCACTATAATTGGCATTTGTGACATTATATTTGGCATTTCAGGCACTAAAATTGGCATTTGTGACATTCTATTTGGCATTTGTGACATAATATTTGGCATTTTAGACACTATAATTGGCATTTCAGACACAAAAATTTGCATTTGTGACATTATATTTGGCATTTCAGGCACTAAAATTGGCATTTCAGGCACTAAAATTGGCATTTGTGACGTAATATTTGGCATTTCAGGCACTAAAATTGGCATTTGAGACATAATATTTGGCATTTCAGGCACTATAATTGGCATTTCAGGCACTAAAATTGGCATTTGAGAAATAATAATTGGCATTTCAAGCACTATAATTGGCATTTCAGGCACTAAAATTGGCATTTGTGACATTATATTTGGCATTTCAGGCACTAAAATTGGCATTTGAGACATAATATTTGGCATTTCAGGCACTAAAATTGGCATTTGTGACATAATATTTGGCATTTCAGGCACTAAAATTGGCATTTGTGACATTATATTTGGCATTTCAGGCACTAAAATTGGCATTTGAGACATAATATTTGGCATTTCAGGCACTATAATCGGCATTTCAGGCACTAAAATTGGCTTTTGAGACATAATATTTGGCATTTCAGGCACTATAATTGGCATTTCAGGCACTAAAATTGGCATTTGTGACATTATATTTAGCATTTCAGGCACTAAAATTGGCATTTGAGACATAATATTTGGCATTTCAGGCACTATAATTGACATTTCAGGCACTAAAATTGGCATTTGAGACATAATATTTGGCATTTCAGGCACTATAATTGGCATTTGTGACATTATATTTGGCATTTGTGACATAATATTTGGCATTTTAGACACTATAATTGGCATTTCAGACACAAAAATTTGCATTTGTGACATTATATTTGGCATTTCAGGCACTAAAATTGGCATTTGTGACGTAATATTTGGCATTTCAGGCACTAAAATTGGCATTTGAGACATAATATTTGGCATTTCAGGCACTATAATTGGCATTTCAGGCACTAAAATTGGCATTTGAGAAATAATAATTGGCATTTCAGGCACTATAATTGGCATTTCAGGCACTAAAATTGGCATTTGTGACATTATATTTGGCATTTCAGGCACTAAAATTGGCATTTGAGACATAATATTTGGCATTTCAGGCACTAAAATTGGCATTTGTGACATAATATTTGGCATTTCAGGCACTAAAATTGGCATTTGTGACATTATATTTGGCATTTCAGGCACTAAAATTGGCATTTGAGACCTAATATTTGGCATTTCAGGCACTATAATTGGCATTTGTGACATTATATTTGGCATTTCAGGCACTAAAATTGGCATTTGTGACATTATATTTGGCATTTCAGGCACTACAATTGGCATTTGAGACATAATATTTGGCATTTCAGGCACTATAATTGGCATTTGTGACATAATATTTGGCATTTTAGACACTATAATTGGCATTTCAGGCACTAAAATTGGGATTTGAGACATAATATTTGTCATTTCAGGCACTAAAATTGGCATTTGTGACATAATATTTGGCATTTCAGGCACTAAAATTGGCATTTGTGACATAATATTTGGCATTTCAGGCGCTAAAATTGGCATTTTTGACATTATATTTGGCATTTCAGGCACTAAAATTGGCATTTGTGACATTATATTTGGCATTTCAGGCACTAAAATTGGCATTTGAGACCTAATATTTGGCATTTCAGGCACTATAATCGGCATTTCAGGCACTAAAATTGGCATTTGTGACATTATATTTGGCATTTCAGGCACTAAAATTGGCATTTCAGGCACTAAAATTGGCATTTGTGACATTATATTTGGCATTTCAGGCACTAAAATTGGCATTTGAGACATAATATTTGGCATTTCAGGCACTATAGTCGGCATTTCAGGCACTAAAATTGGCTGTTGAGACATAATATTTGGCATTTCAGGCACTATAATTGGCATTTCAGGCACTAAAATTGGCATTTGTGACATTATATTTGGCATTTCAGGCACTAAAATTGGCATTTGAGACATAATATTTGGCATTTCAGGCACTATAATCGGCATTTCAGGCACTAAAATTGGCATTTGTGACATTATATTTGGCATTTCAGGTACTAAAATTGGCATTTGTGACATAATATTTGGCATTTCAGGCACTAAAATTGGCATTTCAGGCACTAAAATTGGCATTTGTGACATAATATTTGGCATTTCAGGCACTAAAATTGGCATTTGTGACATTATATTTGGCATTTCAGGCACTATAATCCGCATTTCAGGCACTAAAATTGGCATTTGTGACATTATATTTGGCATTTCAGGCACTAAAATTGGTATTTCAGGCACTATAATTGGCATTTGTGACATTATATTTGGCATTTAATGCACTAAAATTGGCATTTGAGACATAATATTTGGCATTTCAGGCACTATAATTGGCATTTCAGGCACTAAAATTGGCATTTGAGACATAATATTTGGCATTTCAGGCACTATAATTGGCATTTGTGACATTATATTTGGCATTTCAGGCACTAAAATTGGCATTTGTGACATTATATTTGGCATTTGTGACATAATATTTGGCATTTTAGACACTATAATTGGCATTTCAGACACAAAAATTTGCATTTGTGACATTATATTTGGCATTTCAGGCACTAAAATTGGCATTTGTGACGTAATATTTGGCATTTCAGGCACTAAAATTGGCATTTGAGACATAATATTTGGCATTTCAGGCACTATAATTGGCATTTCAGGCACTAAAATTGGCATTTGAGAAATAATAATGGCATTTCAGGCACTATAATTGGCATTTCAGGCACTAAAATTGGCATTTGTGACATTATATTTGGCATTTCAGGCACTAAAATTGGCATTTTTGACATAATATTTGGCATTTCAGGCACTATAATCGGCATTTCAAGCACTAAAATTGGCATTTGTGACATTATATTTGGCATTTCAGGCACTAAAATTGGCATTTGTGACGTAATATTTGGCATTTCAGGCACTAAAATTGGCATTTGAGACATAATATTTGGCATTTCAGGCACTATAATTGGCATTTCAGGCACTAAAATTGGCATTTGAGAAATAATAATTGGCATTTCAAGCACTATAATTGGCATTTCAGGCACTAAAATTGGCATTTGTGACATTATATTTGGCATTTCAGGCACTAAAATTGGCATTTGAGACATAATATTTGGCATTTCAGGCAATAAAATTGGCATTTGTGACATAATATTTGGCATTTCAGGCACTAAAATTGGCATTTGTGACATTATATTTGGCATTTCAGGCACTAAAATTGGCATTTGAGACATAATATTTGGCATTTCAGGCACTATAATCGGCATTTCAGGCACTAAAATTGGCTTTTGAGACATAATATTTGGCATTTCAGGCACTATAATTGGCATTTCAGGCACTAAAATTGGCATTTGTGACATTATATTTGGCATTTCAGGCACTAAAATTGGCATTTGAGACATAATATTTGGCATTTCAGGCACTATAATTGACATTTCAGGCACTAAAATTGGCATTTGAGACATAATATTTGGCATTTCAGGCACTATAATTGGCATTTGTGACATTATATTTGGCATTTCAGGCACTAAAATTGGCATTTGAGACATAATATTTGGCATTTCAGGCACTATAATTGGCATTTCAGGCACTAAAATTGGCATTTGAGACATAATATTTGGCATTTCAGGCACTATAATTGGCATTTGTGACATTATATTTGGCATTTCAGGCACTAAAATTGGCATTTGTGACATTCTATTTGGCATTTGTGACATAATATTTGGCATTTTAGACACTATAATTGGCATTTCAGACACAAAAATTTGCATTTGTGACATTATATTTGGCATTTCAGGCACTAAAATTGGCATTTGTGACGTAATATTTGGCATTTCAGGCACTAAAATTGGCATTTGAGACATAATATTTGGCATTTCAGGCACTATAATTGGCATTTCAGGCACTAAAATTGGCATTTGAGAAATAATAATTGGCATTTCAAGCACTATAATTGGCATTTCAGGCACTAAAATTGGCATTTGTGACATTATATTTGGCATTTCAGGCACTAAAATTGGCATTTGAGACATAATATTTGGCATTTCAGGCAATAAAATTGGCATTTGTGACATAATATTTGGCATTTCAGGCACTAAAATTGGCATTTGTGACATTATATTTGGCATTTCAGGCACTAAAATTGGCATTTGAGACATAATATTTGGCATTTCAGGCACTATAATCGGCATTTCAGGCACTAAAATTGGCTTTTGAGACATAATATTTGGCATTTCAGGCACTATAATTGGCATTTCAGGCACTAAAATTGGCATTTGTGACATTATATTTAGCATTTCAGGCACTAAAATTGGCATTTGAGACATAATATTTGGCATTTCAGGCACTATAATTGGCATTTGTGACATTATATTTGGCATTTCAGGCACTAAAATTGGCATTTGAGACATAATATTTGGCATTTCAGGCACTATAATTGGCATTTCAGGCACTAAAATTGGCATTTGAGACATAATATTTGGCATTTCAGGCACTATAATTGGCATTTGTGACATTATATTTGGCATTTCAGGCACTAAAATTGGCATTTGTGACATTCTATTTGGCATTTGTGACATAATATTTGGCATTTTAGACACTATAATTGGCATTTCAGACACAAAAATTTGCATTTGTGACATTATATTTGGCATTTCAGGCACTAAAATTGGCATTTGTGACGTAATATTTGGCATTTCAGGCACTAAAATTGGCATTTGAGACATAATATTTGGCATTTCAGGCACTATAATTGGCATTTCAGGCACTAAAATTGGCATTTGAGAAATAATAATTGGCATTTCAAGCACTATAATTGGCATTTCAGGCACTAAAATTGGCATTTGTGACATTATATTTGGCATTTCAGGCACTAAAATTGGCATTTGAGACATAATATTTGGCATTTCAGGCAATAAAATTGGCATTTGTGACATAATATTTGGCATTTCAGGCACTAAAATTGGCATTTGTGACATTATATTTGGCATTTCAGGCACTAAAATTGGCATTTGAGACATAATATTTGGCATTTCAGGCACTATAATCGGCATTTCAGGCACTAAAATTGGCTTTTGAGACATAATATTTGGCATTTCAGGCACTATAATTGGCATTTCAGGCACTAAAATTGGCATTTGAGACATAATATTTGGCATTTCAGGCACTATAATTGGCATTTGTGACATTATATTTGGCATTTCAGGCACTATAATCGGCATTTCAGGCACTAAAATTGGCATTTGTGACATAATATTTGGCATTTCAGGCACTAAAATTGGCATTTGTGACATTATATTTGGCATTTCAGGCACTAAAATTGGCATTTGAGACCTAATATTTGGCATTTCAGGCACTATAATTGGCATTTGTGACATTATATTTGGCATTTCAGGCACTAAAATTGGCATTTGTGGCATTATATTTGGCATTTCAGGCACTACAATTGGCATTTGAGACATAATATTTGGCATTTCAGGCACTATAATTGGCATTTGTGACATAATATTTGGCATTTTAGACACTATAATTGGCATTTCAGGCACTAAAATTGGGATTTGAGACATAATATTTGTCATTTCAGGCACTAAAATTGGCATTTGTGACATAATATTTGGCATTTCAGGCACTATAATTGGCATTTGTGACATTATATTTGGCATTTCAGGCACTATAATCGGCATTTCAGGCACTAAAATTGGCATTTGTGACATAATATTTGGCATTTCAGGCACTAAAATTGGCATTTGTGACATTATATTTGGCATTTCAGGCACTAAAATTGGGATTTGAGACATAATATTTGTCATTTCAGGCACTAAAATTGGCATTTGTGACATAATATTTGGCATTTCAGGCACTAAAATTGGCATTTGTGACATAATATTTGGCATTTCAGGCGCTAAAATTGGCATTTTTGACATTATATTTGGCATTTCAGGCACTATAACTGGCATTTCAGACACAAAAATTTGCATTTGTGACATTATATTTGGCATTTCAGGCACTAAAATTGGCATTTGTGACGTAATATTTGGCATTTCAGGCACTAAAATTGGCATTTGAGACATAATATTTGGCATTTCAGGCACTATAATTGGCATTTCAGGCACTAAAATTGGCATTTGAGAAATAATAATTGGCATTTCAGGCACTATAATTGGCATTTCAGGCACTAAAATTGGCATTTGTGACATTATATTTGGCATTTCAGGCACTATAATCGGCATTTCAGGCACTAAAATTGGCTTTTGAGACATAATATTTGGCATTTCAGGCACTATAATTGGCATTTCAGGCACTAAAATTGGCATTTGTGACATTATATTTGGCATTTCAGGCACTAAAATTGGCATTTTTGACATAATATTTGGCATTTCAGGCACTAAAATTGGCATTTGTGACATTATATTTGGCATTTCAGGCACTAAAATTGGCATTTCAGGCACTAAAATTGGCATTTGTGACATTATATTTGGCATTTCAGGCACTAAAATTGGCATTTGAGACATAATATTTGGCATTTCAGGCACTATAGTCGGCATTTCAGGCACTAAAATTGGCTGTTGAGACATAATATTTGGCATTTCAGGCACTATAATTGGCATTTCAGGCACTAAAATTGGCATTTGTGACATTATATTTGGCATTTCAGGCACTAAAATTGGCATTTGAGACATAATATTTGGCATTTCAGGCACTATAATCGGCATTTCAGGCACTAAAATTGGCATTTGTGACATTATATTTGGCATTTCAGGTACTAAAATTGGCATTTGTGACATAATATTTGGCATTTCAGGCACTAAAATTGGCATTTCAGGCACTATAATCGGCATTTCAGGCACTAAAATTGGCATTTGTGACATTATATTTGGCATTTCAGGTACTAAAATTGGCATTTGTGACATAATATTTGGCATTTCAGGCACTAAAATTGGCATTTCAGGCACTATAATCGGCATTTCAGGCACTAAAATTGGCATTTGTGACATTATATTTGGCATTTCAGGCACTAAAATTGGCATTTTTGACATTATATTTGGCATTTCAGGCACTATAATCGGCATTTCAGGCACTAAAATTGGCATTTGTGACATTATATTTGCCATTTCAGGCACTAAAATTGGCATTTCAGGCACTATAATTGGCATTTGTGACATTATATTTGGCATTTCAGGCACTAAAATTGGCATTTGAGACATAATATTTGGCATTTCAGGCACTATAATCGGCATTTCAGGCACTAAAATTGGCTTTTGAGACATAATATTTGGCATTTCAGGCACTATAATTGGCATTTCAGGCACTAAAATTGGCATTTGTGACATTATATTTGGCATTTCAGGCACTAAAATTGGCATTTGAGACATAATATTTGGCATTTCAGGCACTATAATTGACATTTCAGGCACTAAAATTGGCATTTGAGACATAATATTTGGCATTTCAGGCACTATAATTGGCATTTGTGACATTATATTTGGCATTTCAGGCACTAAAATTGGCATTTGAGACATAATATTTGGCATTTCAGGCACTATAATTGGCATTTCAGGCACTAAAATTGGCATTTGAGACATAATATTTGGCATTTCAGGCACTATAATTGGCATTTGTGACATTATATTTGGCATTTCAGGCACTAAAATTGGCATTTGTGACATTCTATTTGGCATCTGTGACATAATATTTGGCATTTTAGACACTATAATTGGCATTTCAGACACAAAAATTTGCATTTGTGACATTATATTTGGCATTTCAGGCACTAAAATTGGCATTTGTGACGTAATATTTGGCATTTCAGGCACTAAAATTGGCATTTGAGACATAATATTTGGCATTTCAGGCACTATAATTGGCATTTCAGGCACTAAAATTGGCATTTGAGAAATAATAATTCGCATTTCAAGCACTATAATTGGCATTTCAGGCACTAAAATTGGCATTTGTGACATTATATTTGGCATTTCAGGCACTAAAATTGGCATTTGAGACATAATATTTGGCATTTCAGGCACTAAAATTGGCATTTGTGACATAATATTTGGCATTTCAGGCACTAAAATTGGCATTTGTGACATTATATTTGGCATTTCAGGCACTAAAATTGGCATTTGAGACATAATATTTGGCATTTCAGGCACTATAATCGGCATTTCAGGCACTAAAATTGGCTTTTGAGACATAATATTTGGCATTTCAGGCACTATAATTGGCATTTCAGGCAATAAAATTGGCATTTGTGACATTATATTTAGCATTTCAGGCACTAAAATTGGCATTTGAGTCATAATATTTGGCATTTCAGGCACTATAATTGACATTTCAGGCACTAAAATTGGCATTTGAGACATAATATTTGGCATTTCAGGCACTATAATTGGCATTTGTGACATTATATTTGGCATTTGTGACATAATATTTGGCATTTTAGACACTATAATTGGCATTTCAGACACAAAAATTTGCATTTGTGACATTATATTTGGCATTTCAGGCACTAAAATTGGCATTTGTGACGTAATATTTGGCATTTCAGGCACTAAAATTGGCATTTGAGACATAATATTTGGCATTTCAGGCACTATAATTGGCATTTCAGGCACTAAAATTGGCATTTGAGAAATAATAATTGGCATTTCAGGCACTATAATTGGCATTTCAGGCACTAAAATTGGCATTTGTGACATTATATTTGGCATTTCAGGCACTAAAATTGGCATTTGAGACATAATATTTGGCATTTCAGGCACTATAATTGGCATTTGTGACATTATATTTGGCATTTCAGGCACTATAATCGGCATTTCAGGCACTAAAATTGGCATTTGTGACATAATATTTGGCATTTCAGGCACTAAAATTGGCATTTGTGACATTATATTTGGCATTTCAGGCACTAAAATTGGCATTTGAGACATAATATTTGGCATTTCAGGCACTATAATTGGCATTTGTGACATTATATTTGGCATTTCAGGCACTAAAATTGGCATTTGAGACATAATATTTGGCATTTCAGGCACTATAATTGGCATTTCAGGCACTAAAATTGGCTTTTGAGACATAATATTTGGCATTTCAGGCACTATAATTGGCATTTCAGGCACTAAAATTGGCATTTGTGACATTATATTTGGCATTTCAGGCACTAAAATTGGCATTTGAGACATAATATTTGGCATTTCAGGCACTATAATTGACATTTCAGGCACTAAAATTGGCATTTGAGACATAATATTTGGCATTTCAGGCACTATAATTGGCATTTGTGACATTATATTTGGCATTTCAGGCACTAAAATTGGCATTTGAGACATAATATTTGGCATTTCAGGCACTATAATTGGCATTTCAGGCACTAAAATTGGCATTTGAGACATAATATTTGGCATTTCAGGCACTATAATTGGCATTTGTGACATTATATTTGGCATTTCAGGCACTAAAATTGGCATTTGTGACATTCTATTTGGCATCTGTGACATAATATTTGGCATTTTAGACACTATAATTGGCATTTCAGACACAAAAATTTGCATTTGTGACATTATATTTGGCATTTCAGGCACTAAAATTGGCATTTGTGACGTAATATTTGGCATTTCAGGCACTAAAATTGGCATTTGAGACATAATATTTGGCATTTCAGGCACTATAATTGGCATTTCAGGCACTAAAATTGGCATTTGAGAAATAATAATTGGCATTTCAAGCACTATAATTGGCATTTCAGGCACTAAAATTGGCATTTGTGACATTATATTTGGCATTTCAGGCACTAAAATTGGCATTTGAGACATAATATTTGGCATTTCAGGCACTAAAATTGGCATTTGTGACATAATATTTGGCATTTCAGGCACTAAAATTGGCATTTGTGACATTATATTTGGCATTTCAGGCACTAAAATTGGCATTTGAGACATAATATTTGGCATTTCAGGCACTATAATCGGCATTTCAGGCACTAAAATTGGCTTTTGAGACATAATATTTGGCATTTCAGGCACTATAATTGGCATTTCAGGCACTAAAATTGGCATTTGTGACATTATATTTAGCATTTCAGGCACTAAAATTGGCATTTGAGTCATAATATTTGGCATTTCAGGCACTATAATTGACATTTCAGGCACTAAAATTGGCATTTGAGACATAATATTTGGCATTTCAGGCACTATAATTGGCATTTGTGACATTATATTTGGCATTTGTGACATAATATTTGGCATTTTAGACACTATAATTGGCATTTCAGACACAAAAATTTGCATTTGTGACATTATATTTGGCATTTCAGGCACTAAAATTGGCATTTGTGACGTAATATTTGGCATTTCAGGCACTAAAATTGGCATTTGAGACATAATATTTGGCATTTCAGGCACTATAATTGGCATTTCAGGCACTAAAATTGGCATTTGAGAAATAATAATTGGCATTTCAGGCACTATAATTGGCATTTCAGGCACTAAAATTGGCATTTGTGACATTATATTTGGCATTTCAGGCACTAAAATTGGCATTTGAGACATAATATTTGGCATTTCAGGCACTATAATTGGCATTTGTGACATTATATTTGGCATTTCAGGCACTATAATCGGCATTTCAGGCACTAAAATTGGCATTTGTGACATAATATTTGGCATTTCAGGCACTAAAATTGGCATTTGTGACATTATATTTGGCATTTCAGGCACTAAAATTGGCATTTGAGACATAATATTTGGCATTTCAGGCACTATAATTGGCATTTGTGACATTATATTTGGCATTTCAGGCACTAAAATTGGCATTTGAGACATAATATTTGGCATTTCAGGCACTATAATTGGCATTTCAGGCACTAAAATTGGCATTTGAGACATAATATTTGGCATTTCAGGCACTATAATTGGCATTTGTGACATTATATTTGGCATTTCAGGCACTAAAATTGGCATTTGTGACATTCTATTTGGCATTTGTGACATAATATTTGGCATTTTAGACACTATAATTGGCATTTCAGACACAAAAATTTGCATTTGTGACATTATATTTGGCATTTCAGGCACTAAAATTGGCATTTGTGACGTAATATTTGGCATTTCAGGCACTAAAATTGGCATTTGAGACATAATATTTGGCATTTCAGGCACTATAATTGGCATTTCAGGCACTAAAATTGGCATTTGAGAAATAATAATTGGCATTTCAAGCACTATAATTGGCATTTCAGGCACTAAAATTGGCATTTGTGACATTATATTTGGCATTTCAGGCACTAAAATTGGCATTTGAGACATAATATTTGGCATTTCAGGCAATAAAATTGGCATTTGTGACATAATATTTGGCATTTCAGGCACTAAAATTGGCATTTGTGACATTATATTTGGCATTTCAGGCACTAAAATTGGCATTTGAGACATAATATTTGGCATTTCAGGCACTATAATCGGCATTTCAGGCACTAAAATTGGCTTTTGAGACATAATATTTGGCATTTCAGGCACTATAATTGGCATTTCAGGCACTAAAATTGGCATTTGTGACATTATATTTAGCATTTCAGGCACTAAAATTGGCATTTGAGACATAATATTTGGCATTTCAGGCACTATAATTGACATTTCAGGCACTAAAATTGGCATTTGAGACATAATATTTGGCATTTCAGGCACTATAATTGGCATTTGTGACATTATATTTGGCATTTGTGACATAATATTTGGCATTTTAGACACTATAATTGGCATTTCAGACACAAAAATTTGCATTTGTGACATTATATTTGGCATTTCAGGCACTAAAATTGGCATTTGTGACGTAATATTTGGCATTTCAGGCACTAAAATTGGCATTTGAGACATAATATTTGGCATTTCAGGCACTATAATTGGCATTTCAGGCACTAAAATTGGCATTTGAGAAATAATAATTGGCATTTCAGGCACTATAATTGGCATTTCAGGCACTAAAATTGGCATTTGTGACATTATATTTGGCATTTCAGGCACTAAAATTGGCATTTGAGACATAATATTTGGCATTTCAGGCACTATAATTGGCATTTGTGACATTATATTTGGCATTTCAGGCACTATAATCGGCATTTCAGGCACTAAAATTGGCATTTGTGACATAATATTTGGCATTTCAGGCACTAAAATTGGCATTTGTGACATTATATTTGGCATTTCAGGCACTAAAATTGGCATTTGAGACCTAATATTTGGCATTTCAGGCACTATAATTGGCATTTGTGACATTATATTTGGCATTTCAGGCACTAAAATTGGCATTTGTGGCATTATATTTGGCATTTCAGGCACTACAATTGGCATTTGAGACATAATATTTGGCATTTCAGGCACTATAATTGGCATTTGTGACATAATATTTGGCATTTTAGACACTATAATTGGCATTTCAGGCACTAAAATTGGGATTTGAGACATAATATTTGTCATTTCAGGCACTAAAATTGGCATTTGTGACATAATATTTGGCATTTCAGGCACTAAAATTGGCATTTGTGACATAATATTTGGCATTTCAGGCGCTAAAATTGGCATTTTTGACATTATATTTGGCATTTCAGGCACTATAACTGGCATTTCAGACACAAAAATTTGCATTTGTGACATTATATTTGGCATTTCAGGCACTAAAATTGGCATTTGTGACGTAATATTTGGCATTTCAGGCACTAAAATTGGCATTTGAGACATAATATTTGGCATTTCAGGCACTATAATTGGCATTTCAGGCACTAAAATTGGCATTTGAGAAATAATAATTGGCATTTCAGGCACTATAATTGGCATTTCAGGCACTAAAATTGGCATTTGTGACATTATATTTGGCATTTCAGGCACTATAATCGGCATTTCAGGCACTAAAATTGGCTTTTGAGACATAATATTTGGCATTTCAGGCACTATAATTGGCATTTCAGGCACTAAAATTGGCATTTGTGACATTATATTTGGCATTTCAGGCACTAAAATTGGCATTTTTGACATAATATTTGGCATTTCAGGCACTAAAATTGGCATTTGTGACATTATATTTGGCATTTCAGGCACTAAAATTGGCATTTCAGGCACTAAAATTGGCATTTGTGACATTATATTTGGCATTTCAGGCACTAAAATTGGCATTTCAGGCACTAAAATTGGCATTTGTGACATTATATTTGGCATTTCAGGCACTAAAATTGGCATTTGAGACATAATATTTGGCATTTCAGGCACTATAGTCGGCATTTCAGGCACTAAAATTGGCTGTTGAGACATAATATTTGGCATTTCAGGCACTATAATTGGCATTTCAGGCACTAAAATTGGCATTTGTGACATTATATTTGGCATTTCAGGCACTAAAATTGGCATTTGAGACATAATATTTGGCATTTCAGGCACTATAATCGGCATTTCAGGCACTAAAATTGGCATTTGTGACATTATATTTGGCATTTCAGGTACTAAAATTGGCATTTGTGACATAATATTTGGCATTTCAGGCACTAAAATTGGCATTTCAGGCACTATAATCGGCATTTCAGGCACTAAAATTGGCATTTGTGACATTATATTTGGCATTTCAGGTACTAAAATTGGCATTTGTGACATAATATTTGGCATTTCAGGCACTAAAATTGGCATTTCAGGCACTATAATCGGCATTTCAGGCACTAAAATTGGCATTTGTGACATTATATTTGGCATTTCAGGCACTAAAATTGGCATTTTTGACATTATATTTGGCATTTCAGGCACTATAATCGGCATTTCAGGCACTAAAATTGGCATTTGTGACATTATATTTGCCATTTCAGGCACTAAAATTGGCATTTCAGGCACTATAATTGGCATTTGTGACATTATATTTGGCATTTCAGGCACTAAAATTGGCATTTGAGACATAATATTTGGCATTTCAGGCACTATAATCGGCATTTCAGGCACTAAAATTGGCTTTTGAGACATAATATTTGGCATTTCAGGCACTATAATTGGCATTTCAGGCACTAAAATTGGCATTTGTGACATTATATTTGGCATTTCAGGCACTAAAATTGGCATTTGAGACATAATATTTGGCATTTCAGGCACTATAATTGACATTTCAGGCACTAAAATTGGCATTTGAGACATAATATTTGGCATTTCAGGCACTATAATTGGCATTTGTGACATTATATTTGGCATTTCAGGCACTAAAATTGGCATTTGAGACATAATATTTGGCATTTCAGGCACTATAATTGGCATTTGTGACATTATATTTGGCATTTCAGGCACTAAAATTGGCATTTGTGACATTCTATTTGGCATTTGTGACATAATATTTGGCATTTTAGACACTATAATTGGCATTTCAGACACAAAAATTTGCATTTGTGACATTATATTTGGCATTTCAGGCACTAAAATTGGCATTTGTGACGTAATATTTGGCATTTCAGGCACTAAAATTGGCATTTGAGACATAATATTTGGCATTTCAGGCACTATAATTGGCATTTCAGGCACTAAAATTGGCATTTGAGAAATAATAATTGGCATTTCAAGCACTATAATTGGCATTTCAGGCACTAAAATTGGCATTTGTGAAATTATATTTGGCATTTCAGGCACTAAAATTGGCATTTGAGACATAATATTTGGCATTTCAGGCACTAAAATTGGCATTTGTGACATAATATTTGGCATTTCAGGCACTAAAATTGGCATTTGTGACATTATATTTGGCATTTCAGGCACTAAAATTGGCATTTGAGACATAATATTTGGCATTTCAGGCACTATAATCGGCATTTCAGGCACTAAAATTGGCTTTTGAGACATAATATTTGGCATTTCAGGCACTATAATTGGCATTTCAGGCACTAAAATTGGCATTTGTGACATTATATTTAGCATTTCAGGCACTAAAATTGGCATTTGAGACATAATATTTGGCATTTCAGGCACTATAATTGACATTTCAGACACTAAAATTGGCATTTGAGACATAATATTTGGCATTTCAGGCACTATAATTGGCATTTGTGACATTATATTTGGCATTTGTGACATAATATTTGGCATTTTAGACACTATAATTGGCATTTCAGACACAAAAATTTGCATTTGTGACATTATATTTGGCATTTCAGGCACTAAAATTGGCATTTGTGACGTAATATTTGGCATTTCAGGCACTAAAATTGGCATTTGAGACATAATATTTGGCATTTCAGGCACTATAATTGGCATTTCAGGCACTAAAATTGGCATTTCAGGCACTAAAATTGGCATTTGTGACATTATATTTGGCATTTCAGGCACTAAAATTGGCATTTGAGACATAATATTTGGCATTTCAGGCACTATAATTGGCATTTGTGACATTATATTTGGCATTTCAGGCACTATAATCGGCATTTCAGGCACTAAAATTGGCATTTGTGACATAATATTTGGCATTTCAGGCACTAAAATTGGCATTTGTGACATTATATTTGGCATTTCAGGCACTAAAATTGGCATTTGAGACCTAATATTTGGCATTTCAGGCACTATAATTGGCATTTGTGACATTATATTTGGCATTTCAGGCACTAAAATTGGCATTTGTGGCATTATATTTGGCATTTCAGGCACTACAATTGGCATTTGAGACATAATATTTGGCATTTCAGGCACTATAATTGGCATTTGTGACATAATATTTGGCATTTTAGACACTATAATTGGCATTTCAGGCACTAAAATTGGGATTTGAGACATAATATTTGTCATTTCAGGCACTAAAATTGGCATTTGTGACATAATATTTGGCATTTAAGGCACTAAAATTGGCATTTGTGACATAATATTTGGCATTTCAGGCGCTAAAATTGGCATTTTTGACATTATATTTGGCATTTCAGGCACTATAATTGGCATTTCAGACACAAAAATTTGCATTTGTGACATTATATTTGGCATTTCAGGCACTAAAATTGGCATTTGTGACGTAATATTTGGCATTTCAGGCACTAAAATTGGCATTTGAGACATAATATTTGGCATTTCAGGCACTATAATTAGCATTTCAGGCACTAAAATTGGCATTTGAGAAATAATAATTGGCATTTCAGGCACTATAATTGGCATTTCAGGCACTAAAATTGGCATTTGTGACATTATATTTGGCATTTCAGGCACTATAATCGGCATTTCAGGCACTAAAATTGGCTTTTGAGACATAATATTTGGCATTTCAGGCACTATAATTGGCATTTCAGGCACTAAAATTGGCATTTGTGACATTATATTTGGCATTTAAGGCACTAAAATTGGCATTTTTGACATAATATTTGGCATTTCAGGCACTATAATCGGCATTTCAGGCACTAAAATTGGCATTTGTGACATTATATTTGGCATTTCAGGCACTAAAATTGGCATTTCAGGCACTAAAATTGGCATTTCAGGCACTAAAATTGGCATTTGTGACATTATATTTGGCATTTCAGGCACTAAAATTGGCATTTGAGACATAATATTTGGCATTTCAGGCACTATAGTCGGCATTTCAGGCACTAAAATTGGCTGTTGAGACATAATATTTGGCATTTCAGGCACTATAATTGGCATTTCAGGCACTAAAATTGGCATTTGTGACATTATATTTGGCATTTCAGGCACTAAAATTGGCATTTGAGACATAATATTTGGCATTTCAGGCACTATAATCGGCATTTCAGGCACTAAATTTGGCATTTGTGACATTATATTTGGCATTTCAGGTACTAAAATTGGCATTTGTGACATAATATTTGGCATTTCAGGCACTAAAATTGGCATTTCAGGCACTATAATCGGCATTTCAGGCACTAAAATTGGCATTTGTGACATTATATTTGGCATTTCAGGTACTAAAATTGGCATTTGTGACATAATATTTGGCATTTCAGGCACTAAAATTGGCATTTCAGGCACTATAATCGGCATTTCAGGCACTAAAATTGGCATTTGTGACATTATATTTGGCATTTCAGGCACTAAAATTGGCATTTTTGACATTATATTTGGCATTTCAGGCACTATAATCGGCATTTCAGGCACTAAAATTGGCATTTGTGACATTATATTTGCCATTTCAGGCACTAAAATTGGCATTTCAGGCACTATAATTGGCATTTGTGACATTATATTTGGCATTTCAGGCACTAAAATTGGCATTCGAGCAATAATATTTGGCAATTCAGGCACTATATTCGGCATTTCAGGCACTAAAATTGGCTTTTGAGACATAATATTTGGCATTTCAGGCACTATAATTGGCATTTCAGGCACTAAAATTGGCATTTGTGACATTATATTTGGCATTTCAGGCACTAAAATTGGCATTTGAGACATAATATTTGGCATTTCAGGCACTATTATCGGCATTTCAGGCACTAAAATTGGCATTTGAGACATAATATTTGGCATTTCAGGCACTACAATTGGCATTTGAGACATAATATTTGGCATTTCAGGCACTACAATTGGCATTTGAGACATAATATTTGGCATTTCAGGCACTATAATTGGCATTTGTGACATAATATTTGGCATTTTAGACACTATAATTGGCATTTCAGGCACTAAAATTGGGATTTGAGACATAATATTTGTCATTTCAGGCACTAAAATTGGCATTTGTGACATAATATTTGGCATTTCAGGCACTAAAATTGGCATTTGTGACATAATATTTGGCATTTCAGGCGCTAAAATTGGCATTTTTGACATTATATTTGGCATTTCAGGCACTATAACTGGCATTTCAGACACAAAAATTTGCATTTGTGACATTATATTTGGCATTTCAGGCACTAAAATTGGCATTTGTGACGTAATATTTGGCATTTCAGGCACTAAAATTGGCATTTGAGACATAATATTTGGCATTTCAGGCACTATAATTGGCATTTCAGGCACTAAAATTGGCATTTGAGAAATAATAATTGGCATTTCAGGCACTATAATTGGCATTTCAGGCACTAAAATTGGCATTTGTGACATTATATTTGGCATTTCAGGCACTATAATCGGCATTTCAGGCACTAAAATTGGCTTTTGAGACATAATATTTGGCATTTCAGGCACTATAATTGGCATTTCAGGCACTAAAATTGGCATTTGTGACATTATATTTGGCATTTCAGGCACTAAAATTGGCATTTTTGACATAATATTTGGCATTTCAGGCACTAAAATTGGCATTTGTGACATTATATTTGGCATTTCAGGCACTAAAATTGGCATTTCAGGCACTAAAATTGGCATTTGTGACATTATATTTGGCATTTCAGGCACTAAAATTGGCATTTGAGACATAATATTTGGCATTTCAGGCACTATAGTCGGCATTTCAGGCACTAAAATTGGCTGTTGAGACATAATATTTGGCATTTCAGGCACTATAATTGGCATTTCAGGCACTAAAATTGGCATTTGTGACATTATATTTGGCATTTCAGGCACTAAAATTGGCATTTGAGACATAATATTTGGCATTTCAGGCACTATAATCGGCATTTCAGGCACTAAAATTGGCATTTGTGACATTATATTTGGCATTTCAGGTACTAAAATTGGCATTTGTGACATAATATTTGGCATTTCAGGCACTAAAATTGGCATTTCAGGCACTATAATCGGCATTTCAGGCACTAAAATTGGCATTTGTGACATTATATTTGGCATTTCAGGTACTAAAATTGGCATTTGTGACATAATATTTGGCATTTCAGGCACTAAAATTGGCATTTCAGGCACTATAATCGGCATTTCAGGCACTAAAATTGGCATTTGTGACATTATATTTGGCATTTCAGGCACTAAAATTGGCATTTTTGACATTATATTTGGCATTTCAGGCACTATAATCGGCATTTCAGGCACTAAAATTGGCATTTGTGACATTATATTTGCCATTTCAGGCACTAAAATTGGCATTTCAGGCACTATAATTGGCATTTGTGACATTATATTTGGCATTTCAGGCACTAAAATTGGCATTTGAGACATAATATTTGGCATTTCAGGCACTATAATCGGCATTTCAGGCACTAAAATTGGCTTTTGAGACATAATATTTGGCATTTCAGGCACTATAATTGGCATTTCAGGCACTAAAATTGGCATTTGTGACATTATATTTGGCATTTCAGGCACTAAAATTGGCATTTGAGACATAATATTTGGCATTTCAGGCACTATAATTGACATTTCAGGCACTAAAATTGGCATTTGAGACATAATATTTGGCATTTCAGGCACTATAATTGGCATTTGTGACATTATATTTGGCATTTCAGGCACTAAAATTGGCATTTGAGACATAATATTTGGCATTTCAGGCACTATAATTGGCATTTGTGACATTATATTTGGCATTTCAGGCACTAAAATTGGCATTTGTGACATTCTATTTGGCATTTGTGACATAATATTTGGCATTTTAGACACTATAATTGGCATTTCAGACACAAAAATTTGCATTTGTGACATTATATTTGGCATTTCAGGCACTAAAATTGGCATTTGTGACGTAATATTTGGCATTTCAGGCACTAAAATTGGCATTTGAGACATAATATTTGGCATTTCAGGCACTATAATTGGCATTTCAGGCACTAAAATTGGCATTTGAGAAATAATAATTGGCATTTCAAGCACTATAATTGGCATTTCAGGCACTAAAATTGGCATTTGTGACATTATATTTGGCATTTCAGGCACTAAAATTGGCATTTGAGACATAATATTTGGCATTTCAGGCACTAAAATTGGCATTTGTGACATAATATTTGGCATTTCAGGCACTAAAATTGGCATTTGTGACATTATATTTGGCATTTCAGGCACTAAAATTGGCATTTGAGACATAATATTTGGCATTTCAGGCACTATAATCGGCATTTCAGGCACTAAAATTGGCTTTTGAGACATAATATTTGGCATTTCAGGCACTATAATTGGCATTTCAGGCACTAAAATTGGCATTTGTGACATTATATTTAGCATTTCAGGCACTAAAATTGGCATTTGAGACATAATATTTGGCATTTCAGGCACTATAATTGACATTTCAGGCACTAAAATTGGCATTTGAGACATAATATTTGGCATTTCAGGCACTATAATTGGCATTTGTGACATTATATTTGGCATTTGTGACATAATATTTGGCATTTTAGACACTATAATTGGCATTTCAGACACAAAAATTTGCATTTGTGACATTATATTTGGCATTTCAGGCACTAAAATTGGCATTTGTGACGTAATATTTGGCATTTCAGGCACTAAAATTGGCATTTGAGACATAATATTTGGCATTTCAGGCACTATAATTGGCATTTCAGGCACTAAAATTGGCATTTCAGGCACTAAAATTGGCATTTGTGACATTATATTTGGCATTTCAGGCACTAAAATTGGCATTTGAGACATAATATTTGGCATTTCAGGCACTATAATTGGCATTTGTGACATTATATTTGGCATTTCAGGCACTATAATCGGCATTTCAGGCACTAAAATTGGCATTTGTGACATAATATTTGGCATTTCAGGCACTAAAATTGGCATTTGTGACATTATATTTGGCATTTCAGGCACTAAAATTGGCATTTGAGACCTAATATTTGGCATTTCAGGCACTATAATTGGCATTTGTGACATTATATTTGGCATTTCAGGCACTAAAATTGGCATTTGTGGCATTATATTTGGCATTTCAGGCACTACAATTGGCATTTGAGACATAATATTTGGCATTTCAGGCACTATAATTGGCATTTGTGACATAATATTTGGCATTTTAGACACTATAATTGGCATTTCAGGCACTAAAATTGGGATTTGAGACATAATATTTGTCATTTCAGGCACTAAAATTGGCATTTGTGACATAATATTTGGCATTTCAGGCACTAAAATTGGCATTTGTGACATAATATTTGGCATTTCAGGCGCTAAAATTGGCATTTTTGACATTATATTTGGCATTTCAGGCACTATAATTGGCATTTCAGACACAAAAATTTGCATTTGTGACATTATATTTGGCATTTCAGGCACTAAAATTGGCATTTGTGACGTAATATTTGGCATTTCAGGCACTAAAATTGGCATTTGAGACATAATATTTGGCATTTCAGGCACTATAATTAGCATTTCAGGCACTAAAATTGGCATTTGAGAAATAATAATTGGCATTTCAGGCACTATAATTGGCATTTCAGGCACTAAAATTGGCATTTGTGACATTATATTTGGCATTTCAGGCACTATAATCGGCATTTCAGGCACTAAAATTGGCTTTTGAGACATAATATTTGGCATTTCAGGCACTATAATTGGCATTTCAGGCACTAAAATTGGCATTTGTGACATTATATTTGGCATTTAAGGCACTAAAATTGGCATTTTTGACATAATATTTGGCATTTCAGGCACTATAATCGGCATTTCAGGCACTAAAATTGGCATTTGTGACATTATATTTGGCATTTCAGGCACTAAAATTGGCATTTCAGGCACTAAAATTGGCATTTGTGACATTATATTTGGCATTTCAGGCACTAAAATTGGCATTTGAGACATAATATTTGGCATTTCAGGCACTATAGTCGGCATTTCAGGCACTAAAATTGGCTGTTGAGACATAATATTTGGCATTTCAGGCACTATAATTGGCATTTCAGGCACTAAAATTGGCATTTGTGACATTATATTTGGCATTTCAGGCACTAAAATTGGCATTTGAGACATAATATTTGGCATTTCAGGCACTATAATCGGCATTTCAGGCACTAAAATTGGCATTTGTGACATTATATTTGGCATTTCAGGTACTAAAATTGGCATTTGTGACATAATATTTGGCATTTCAGGCACTAAAATTGGCATTTCAGGCACTATAATCGGCATTTCAGGCACTAAAATTGGCATTTGTGACATTATATTTGGCATTTCAGGTACTAAAATTGGCATTTGTGACATAATATTTGGCATTTCAGGCACTAAAATTGGCATTTCAGGCACTATAATCGGCATTTCAGGCACTAAAATTGGCATTTGTGACATTATATTTGGCATTTCAGGCACTAAAATTGGCATTTTTGACATTATATTTGGCATTTCAGGCACTATAATCGGCATTTCAGGCACTAAAATTGGCATTTGTGACATTATATTTGCCATTTCAGGCACTAAAATTGGCATTTCAGGCACTATAATTGGCATTTGTGACATTATATTTGGCATTTCAGGCACTAAAATTGGCATTTGAGCAATAATATTTGGCAATTCAGGCACTATATTCGGCATTTCAGGCACTAAAATTGGCTTTTGAGACATAATATTTGGCATTTCAGGCACTATAATTGGCATTTCAGGCACTAAAATTGGCATTTGTGACATTATATTTGGCATTTCAGGCACTAAAATTGGCATTTGAGACATAATATTTGGCATTTCAGGCACTATTATCGGCATTTCAGGCACTAAAATTGGCATTTGAGACATAATATTTGGCATTTCAGGCACTATAATTGGCATTTCAGGCACTAAAATTGGCATTTGTGACATAATATTTGGCATTTCAGGCACTAAAATTGGCATTTGTGACATAATATTTGGCATTTCAGGCACTAAAATTGGCATTTGTGACATTATATTTGGCATTTCAGGCACTAAAATTGGCATTTGTGACATTATATTTGGCATTTCAGGCACTAAAATTGGCATTTGAGACATAATATTTGGCATTTCAGGCACTAAAATTGGCATTTGTGACATAATATTTGGCATTTCAGGCACTAAAATTGGCATTTGTGACATTATATTTGGCATTTCAGGCACTAAAATTGGCATTTGAGACATAATATTTGGCATTTCAGGCACTATAATCGGCATTTCAGGCACTAAAATTGGCTTTTGAGACATAATATTTGGCATTTCAGGCACTATAATTGGCATTTCAGGCACTAAAATTGGCATTTGTGACATTATATTTGGCATTTCAGGCACTAAAATTGGCATTTGAGACATAATATTTGGCATTTCAGGCACTATAATTGGCATTTCAGGCACTAAAATTGGCATTTGAGACATAATATTTGGCATTTCAGGCACTATAATTGGCATTTGTGACATTATATTTGGCATTTCAGGCACTAAAATTGGCATTTGTGACATTCTATTTGGCATTTGTGACATAATATTTGGCATTTTAGACACTATAATTGGCATTTCAGACACAAAAATTTGCATTTGTGACATTATATTTGGCATTTCAGGCACTAAAATTGGCATTTCAGGCACTAAAATTGGCATTTGTGACGTAATATTTGGCATTTCAGGCACTAAAATTGGCATTTGAGACATAATATTTGGCATTTCAGGCACTATAATTGGCATTTCAGGCACTAAAATTGGCATTTGAGAAATAATAATTGGCATTTCAAGCACTATAATTGGCATTTCAGGCACTAAAATTGGCATTTGTGACATTATATTTGGCATTTCAGGCACTAAAATTGGCATTTGAGACATAATATTTGGCATTTCAGGCACTAAAATTGGCATTTGTGACATAATATTTGGCATTTCAGGCACTAAAATTGGCATTTGTGACATTATATTTGGCATTTCAGGCACTAAAATTGGCATTTGAGACATAATATTTGGCATTTCAGGCACTATAATCGGCATTTCAGGCACTAAAATTGGCTTTTGAGACATAATATTTGGCATTTCAGGCACTATAATTGGCATTTCAGGCACTAAAATTGGCATTTGTGACATTATATTTAGCATTTCAGGCACTAAAATTGGCATTTGAGACATAATATTTGGCATTTCAGGCACTATAATTGACATTTCAGGCACTAAAATTGGCATTTGAGACATAATATTTGGCATTTCAGGCACTATAATTGGCATTTGTGACATTATATTTGGCATTTGTGACATAATATTTGGCATTTTAGACACTATAATTGGCATTTCAGACACAAAAATTTGCATTTGTGACATTATATTTGGCATTTCAGGCACTAAAATTGGCATTTGTGACGTAATATTTGGCATTTCAGGCACTAAAATTGGCATTTGAGACATAATATTTGGCATTTCAGGCACTATAATTGGCATTTCAGGCACTAAAATTGGCATTTGAGAAATAATAATTGGCATTTCAGGCACTATAATTGGCATTTCAGGCACTAAAATTGGCATTTGTGACATTATATTTGGCATTTCAGGCACTAAAATTGGCATTTGAGACATAATATTTGGCATTTCAGGCACTAAAATTGGCATTTGTGACATAATATTTGGCATTTCAGGCACTAAAATTGGCATTTGTGACATTATATTTGGCATTTCAGGCACTAAAATTGGCATTTGAGACCTAATATTTGGCATTTCAGGCACTATAATTGGCATTTGTGACATTATATTTGGCATTTCAGGCACTAAAATTGGCATTTGTGACATTATATTTGGCATTTCAGGCACTACAATTGGCATTTGAGACATAATATTTGGCATTTCAGGCACTATAATTGGCATTTGTGACATAATATTTGGCATTTTAGACACTATAATTGGCATTTCAGGCACTAAATATCCCGACGGACAATTAGTTCCCTGAAGTTGTTCCATCGTTCTCGTCATCTCCTTACACAATCTTCCCGCAAGCTTCTCGTATCTTCTCTCATCTTCCCCCACTTTGACTATTGTAGCGTGGTATATGGAGGCCTCTCTAAAATGCTTGAAGACAGATTAAAGAGAATAATGAACTGCTCTCTAAGATTTGTGCTTGGTACTCCGAAGCGATCGCGCGTCTCCCACCTCTATGATGGGTTAAAGTGGCTCTTCCCTCCCTTCCGAAGACAATATTTCCTCTGTTCATTCTTATACCAATCCATTCACTCTCAACACCCTTCATATATCTACAGTCTACTCCAATTCAAATCATCAGTTCAACACCATAAAACAAGATCCCGCCTTTCTGATCTCTATATACGTTCACACAGAACTAAAGCATTCGAACGTTCCTTTCTCGCCCGCTCCACCACAATGTGGAACTCAATCCCCCCTAATATCCGTCATACTCCCTCTCTATCATTATTCAAATCCTTGCTGTATCAACATCTATTAGCTTCCCAAAAGGATAGTCTCTAGGTAGGTTAGTCATTTGCTTAGAATACAATGTATATAATAACTCATTGTGTTATCTAGTTCTTTTAATTCTGCTCTTTGAAAAGCTGTACATCATGTAAACAAATTATTGAATGCTAGCTCATGCATTCAATTTCAAAAGCTATGGTTTTTATCTACTCTCTGTAATTGCTTAATATCCTGTCAAGATCTGTACTATTTATTTACTTAGTATTATTTTTGTTTATATATTTCTTTTTAAATTGTTTTCTGTCATGTTTTCACGCTTTATGATTTGTAACATTTAGCCTTCTGGCCAGATATATATATTATGTTTTTATTCCTGTTCATATCTGTTATTCTAAAGGGACTTTGTCCCAGAATAAAGTTACTTTTCTATTCTATTCTATTCTATTCTATTCTAAAATTGGGATTTGAGACATAATATTTGTCATTTCAGGCACTAAAATTGGCATTTGTGACATAATATTTGGCATTTCAGGCACTAAAATTGGCATTTGTGACATAATATTTGGCATTTCAGGCGCTAAAATTGGCATTTTTGACATTATATTTGGCATTTCAGGCACTAAAATTGGCATTTGTGACATTATATTTGGCATTTCAGGCACTAAAATTGGCATTTGAGACCTAATATTTGGCATTTCAGGCACTATAATCGGCATTTCAGGCACTAAAATTGGCATTTGTGACATTATATTTGGCATTTCAGGCACTAAAATTGGCATTTCAGGCACTAAAATTGGCATTTGTGACATTATATTTGGCATTTCAGGCACTAAAATTGGCATTTGAGACATAATATTTGGCATTTCAGGCACTATAGTCGGCATTTCAGGCACTAAAATTGGCTGTTGAGACATAATATTTGGCATTTCAGGCACTATAATTGGCATTTCAGGCACTAAAATTGGCATTTGTGACATTATATTTGGCATTTCAGGCACTAAAATTGGCATTTGAGACATAATATTTGGCATTTCAGGCACTATAATCGGCATTTCAGGCACTAAAATTGGCATTTGTGACATTATATTTGGCATTTCAGGTACTAAAATTGGCATTTGTGACATAATATTTGGCATTTCAGGCACTAAAATTGGCATTTCAGGCACTATAATCGGCATTTCAGGCACTAAAATTGGCATTTGTGACATTATATTTGGCATTTCAGGTACTAAAATTGGCATTTGTGACATAATATTTGGCATTTCAGGCACTAAAATTGGCATTTCAGGCACTATAATCGGCATTTCAGGCACTAAAATTGGCATTTGTGACATTATATTTGGCATTTCAGGCACTAAAATTGGCATTTTTGACATTATATTTGGCATTTCAGGCACTATAATCGGCATTTCAGGCACTAAAATTGGCATTTGTGACATTATATTTGCCATTTCAGGCACTAAAATTGGCATTTCAGGCACTATAATTGGCATTTGTGACATTATATTTGGCATTTCAGGCACTAAAATTGGCATTTGAGCAATAATATTTGGCATTTCAGGCACTATATTCGGCATTTCAGGCACTAAAATTGGCTTTTGAGACATAATATTTGGCATTTCAGGCACTATAATTGGCATTTCAGGCACTAAAATTGGCATTTGTGACATTATATTTGGCATTTCAGGCACTAAAATTGGCATTTGAGACATAATATTTGGCATTTCAGGCACTATTATCGGCATTTCAGGCACTAAAATTGGCATTTGAGACATAATATTTGGCATTTCAGGCACTATAATTGGCATTTCAGGCACTAAAATTGGCATTTGTGACATAATATTTGGCATTTCAGGCACTAAAATTGGCATTTGTGACATTATATTTGGCATTTCAGGCACTAAAATTGGCATTTGTGACATTATATTTGGCATTTCAGGCACTAAAATTGGCATTTGAGACATAATATTTGGCATTTCAGGCACTAAAATTGGCATTTGTGACATAATATTTGGCATTTCAGGCACTAAAATTGGCATTTGTGACATTATATTTGGCATTTCAGGCACTAAAATTGGCATTTGAGACATAATATTTGGCATTTCAGGCACTATAATCGGCATTTCAGGCACTAAAATTGGCTTTTGAGACATAATATTTGGCATTTCAGGCACTATAATTGGCATTTCAGGCACTAAAATTGGCATTTGTGACATTATATTTGGCATTTCAGGCACTAAAATTGGCATTTGAGACATAATATTTGGCATTTCAGGCACTATAATTGACATTTCAGGCACTAAAATTGGCATTTGAGACATAATATTTGGCATTTCAGGCACTATAATTGGCATTTGTGACATTATATTTGGCATTTCAGGCACTAAAATTGGCATTTGAGACATAATATTTGGCATTTCAGGCACTATAATTGGCATTTCAGGCACTAAAATTGGCATTTGAGACATAATATTTGGCATTTCAGGCACTATAATTGGCATTTGTGACATTATATTTGGCATTTCAGGCACTAAAATTGGCATTTGTGACATTCTATTTGGCATTTGTGACATAATATTTGGCATTTTAGACACTATAATTGGCATTTCAGACACAAAAATTTGCATTTGTGACATTATATTTGGCATTTCAGGCACTAAAATTGGCATTTGTGACGTAATATTTGGCATTTCAGGCACTAAAATTGGCATTTGAGACATAATATTTGGCATTTCAGGCACTATAATTGGCATTTCAGGCACTAAAATTGGCATTTGAGAAATAATAATTGGCATTTCAAGCACTATAATTGGCATTTCAGGCACTAAAATTGGCATTTGTGACATTATATTTGGCATTTCAGGCACTAAAATTGGCATTTGAGACATAATATTTGGCATTTCAGGCACTAAAATTGGCATTTGTGACATAATATTTGGCATTTCAGGCACTAAAATTGGCATTTGTGACATTATATTTGGCATTTCAGGCACTAAAATTGGCATTTGAGACATAATATTTGGCATTTCAGGCACTATAATCGGCATTTCAGGCACTAAAATTGGCTTTTGAGACATAATATTTGGCATTTCAGGCACTATAATTGGCATTTCAGGCACTAAAATTGGCATTTGTGACATTATATTTAGCATTTCAGGCACTAAAATTGGCATTTAAGACATAATATTTGGCATTTCAGGCACTATAATTGACATTTCAGGCACTAAAATTGGCATTTGAGACATAATATTTGGCATTTCAGGCACTATAATTGGCATTTGTGACATTATATTTGGCATTTGTGACATAATATTTGGCATTTTAGACACTATAATTGGCATTTCAGACACAAAAATTTGCATTTGTGACATTATATTTGGCATTTCAGGCACTAAAATTGGCATTTGTGACGTAATATTTGGCATTTCAGGCACTAAAATTGGCATTTGAGACATAATATTTGGCATTTCAGGCACTATAATTGGCATTTCAGGCACTAAAATTGGCATTTGAGAAATAATAATTGGCATTTCAGGCACTATAATTGGCATTTCAGGCACTAAAATTGGCATTTGTGACATTATATTTGGCATTTCAGGCACTAAAATTGGCATTTGAGACATAATATTTGGCATTTCAGGCACTAAAATTGGCATTTGTGACATAATATTTGGCATTTCAGGCACTAAAATTGGCATTTGTGACATTATATTTGGCATTTCAGGCACTAAAATTGGCATTTGAGACCTAATATTTGGCATTTCAGGCACTATAATTGGCATTTGTGACATTATATTTGGCATTTCAGGCACTAAAATTGGCATTTGTGACATTATATTTGGCATTTCAGGCACTACAATTGGCATTTGAGACATAATATTTGGCATTTCAGGCACTATAATTGGCATTTGTGACATAATATTTGGCATTTTAGACACTATAATTGGCATTTCAGGCACTAAAATTGGGATTTGAGACATAATATTTGTCATTTCAGGCACTAAAATTGGCATTTGTGACATAATATTTGGCATTTCAGGCACTAAAATTGGCATTTGTGACATAATATTTGGCATTTCAGGCGCTAAAATTGGCATTTTTGACATTATATTTGGCATTTCAGGCACTAAAATTGGCATTTGTGACATTATATTTGGCATTTCAGGCACTATAATCGGCATTTCAGCCACTAAAATTGGCATTTGTGACATTATATTTGGCATTTCAGGCACTAAAATTGGCATTTCAATCACTAAAATTGGCATTTGTGACATTATATTTGGCATTTCAGGCACTAAAATTGGCATTTGAGACATAATATTTGGTATTTCAGGCACTAAAATTGGCATTTGTGACATTATATTTGGCATTTCAGGCACTAAAATTGGCATTTTTGACATAATATTTGGCATTTCAGGCACTATAATCGGCATTTCAGGCACTAAAATTGGCATTTGTGACATTATATTTGGCATTTCAGGCACTAAAATTGGCATTTCAGGCACTAAAATTGGCATTTGTGACATTATATTTGGCATTTCAGGCACTAAAATTGGCATTTGAGACATAATATTTGGCATTTCAGGCACTATAGTCGGCATTTCAGGCACTAAAATTGGCTGTTGAGACATAATATTTGGCATTTCAGGCACTATAATTGGCATTTCAGGCACTAAAATTGGCATTTGTGACATTATATTTGGCATTTCAGGCACTAAAATTGGCATTTGAGACATAATATTTGGCATTTCAGGCACTATAATCGGCATTTCAGGCACTAAAATTGGCATTTGTGACATTATATTTGGCATTTCAGGTACTAAAATTGGCATTTGTGACATAATATTTGGCATTTCAGGCACTAAAATTGGCATTTCAGGCACTATAATCGGCATTTCAGGCACTAAAATTGGCATTTGTGACATTATATTTGGCATTTCAGGCACTAAAATTGGCATTTCAATCACTAAAATTGGCATTTGTGACATTATATTTTGCATTTCAGGCACTAAAATTGGCATTTCAGGCACTATAATTGGCATTTCAGGCACTATAATCGGCATTTCAGGCACTAAAATTGGCATTTGAGACATAATATTTGGCATTTCAGGCACTATAATTGGCATTTCAGGCACTATAATTGGCATTTCAGGCACTAAAATTGGCATTTGAGACATAATATTTGGCATTTCAGGCACTATAATTGGCATTTGTGACATTATATTTGGCATTTCAGGCACTAAAATTGACATTTGAGACATAATATTTGGCATTTCAGGCACTATAATTGGCATTTCAGGCACTAAAATTGGCATTTGAGACATAATATTTGGCATTTCAGGCACTATAATTGGCATTTGTGACATTATATTTGGCATTTCAGGCACTATAATCGGCATTTCAGGCACTAAAATTGGCATTTGTGACATTATATTTGGCATTTCATGCACTAAAATTGGCATTTCAATCACTAAAATTGGCATTTGTGACATTATATTTGGCATTTCAGGCACTAAAATTGGCATTTGAGACATAATATTTGGTATTTCAGGCACTAAAATTGGCATTTGTGACATTATATTTGGCATTTCAGGCACTATAATTGGCATTTCAGGCACTAAAATTGGGATTTGAGACATAATATTTGTCATTTCAGGCACTATAATTGGCATTTCAGGCACTAAAATTGGCATTTGTGACATAATATTTAGCATTTCAGGCACTAAAATTGGCATTTGTGACATAATATTTGGCATTTCAGGCACTAAAATTGGCATTTTTGACATTATATTTGGCATTTCAGGCACTAAAATTGGCATTTTTGACATTATATTTGGCATTTCAGGCACTATAATCGGCATTTCAGGCACTAAAATTGGCATTTGTGACATTATATTTGGCATTTCAGGCACTAAAATTGGCATTTTTGACATTATATTTGGCATTTCAGGCACTATAATCGGCATTTCAGGCACTAAAATTGGCATTTGTGACATTATATTTGGCATTTCAGGCACTAAAATTGGCATTTCAATCACTAAAATTGGCATTTGTGACATTATATTTGGCATTTCAGGCACTAAAATTGGCATTTGAGACATAATATTTGGCATTTCAGGCACTAAAATTGGCATTTCAGGAACTATAATCGGCATTTCAGGCACTAAAATTGGCATTTTTGACATTATATTTGCCATTTCAGGCACTAAAATTGGCATTTCAGGCACTATAATTGGCATTTGTGACATTATATTTGGCATTTCAGGCACTAAAATTGGCATTTGAGCAATAATATTTGGCATTTCAGGCACTATATTCGGCATTTCAGGCACTAAAATTGGCTTTTGAGACATAATATTTGGCATTTCAGGCACTATAATTGGCATTTCAGGCACTAAAATTGGCATTTGTGACATTATATTTGGCATTTCAGGCACTAAAATTGGCATTTGAGACATAATATTTGGCATTTCAGGCACTAAAATTGGCATTTGTGACATAATATTTGGCATTTCAGGCACTAAAATTGGCATTTGTGACATAATATTTGGCATTTCAGGCGCTAAAATTGGCATTTTTGACATTATATTTGGCATTTCAGGCACTAAAATTGGCATTTGTGACATTATATTTGGCATTTCAGGCACTATAATCGGCATTTCAGCCACTAAAATTGGCATTTGTGACATTATATTTGGCATTTCAGGCACTAAAATTGGCATTTGTGACATTATATTTGGCATTTCAGGCACTAAAATTGGCATTTTTGACATTATATTTGGCATTTCAGGCACTATAATCGGCATTTCAGGCACTAAAATTGGCATTTGTGACATTATATTTGGCATTTCAGGCACTAAAATTGGCATTTCAATCACTAAAATTGGCATTTGTGACATTATATTTGGCATTTCAGGCACTAAAATTGGCATTTGAGACATAATATTTGGCATTTCAGGCACTAAAATTGGCATTTGTGACATAATATTTGGCATTTCAGGCGCTAAAATTGGCATTTTTGACATTATATTTGGCATTTCAGGCACTAAAATTGGCATTTGTGACATTATATTTGGCATTTCAGGCACTATAATCGGCATTTCAGCCACTAAAATTGGCATTTGTGACATTATATTTGGCATTTCAGGCACTAAAATTGGCATTTGTGACATTATATTTGGCATTTCAGGCACTAAAATTGGCATTTTTGACATTATATTTGGCATTTCAGGCACTATAATCGGCATTTCAGGCACTAAAATTGGCATTTGTGACATTATATTTGGCATTTCAGGCACTAAAATTGGCATTTCAATCACTAAAATTGGCATTTGTGACATTATATTTGGCATTTCAGGCACTAAAATTGGCATTTGAGACATAATATTTGGCATTTCAGGCACTAAAATTGGCATTTCAGGAACTATAATCGGCATTTCAGGCACTAAAATTGGCATTTTTGACATTATATTTGCCATTTCAGGCACTAAAATTGGCATTTCAGGCACTATAATTGGCATTTGTGACATTATATTTGGCATTTCAGGCACTAAAATTGGCATTTGAGCAATAATATTTGGCATTTCAGGCACTATATTCGGCATTTCAGGCACTAAAATTGGCTTTTGAGACATAATATTTGGCATTTCAGGCACTATAATTGGCATTTCAGGCACTAAAATTGGCATTTGTGACATTATATTTGGCATTTCAGGCACTAAAATTGGCATTTGTGACATTATATTTGGCATTTCAGGCACTAAAATTGGCATTTTTGACATTATATTTGGCATTTCAGGCACTATAATCGGCATTTCAGGCACTAAAATTGGCATTTGTGACATTATATTTGGCATTTCAGGCACTAAAATTGGCATTTCAATCACTAAAATTGGCATTTGTGACATTATATTTGGCATTTCAGGCACTAAAATTGGCATTTGAGACATAATATTTGGCATTTCAGGCACTAAAATTGGCATTTGTGACATAATATTTGGCATTTCAGGCGCTAAAATTGGCATTTTTGACATTATATTTGGCATTTCAGGCACTAAAATTGGCATTTGTGACATTATATTTGGCATTTCAGGCACTATAATCGGCATTTCAGCCACTAAAATTGGCATTTGTGACATTATATTTGGCATTTCAGGCACTAAAATTGGCATTTGTGACATTATATTTGGCATTTCAGGCACTAAAATTGGCATTTTTGACATTATATTTGGCATTTCAGGCACTATAATCGGCATTTCAGGCACTAAAATTGGCATTTGTGACATTATATTTGGCATTTCAGGCACTAAAATTGGCATTTCAATCACTAAAATTGGCATTTGTGACATTATATTTGGCATTTCAGGCACTAAAATTGGCATTTGAGACATAATATTTGGCATTTCAGGCACTAAAATTGGCATTTCAGGAACTATAATCGGCATTTCAGGCACTAAAATTGGCATTTTTGACATTATATTTGCCATTTCAGGCACTAAAATTGGCATTTCAGGCACTATAATTGGCATTTGTGACATTATATTTGGCATTTCAGGCACTAAAATTGGCATTTGAGCAATAATATTTGGCATTTCAGGCACTATATTCGGCATTTCAGGCACTAAAATTGGCTTTTGAGACATAATATTTGGCATTTCAGGCACTATAATTGGCATTTCAGGCACTAAAATTGGCATTTGTGACATTATATTTGGCATTTCAGGCACTAAAATTGGCATTTGAGACATAATATTTGGCATTTCAGGCACTAAAATTGGCATTTGTGACATAATATTTGGCATTTCAGGCACTAAAATTGGCATTTGTGACATAATATTTGGCATTTCAGGCGCTAAAATTGGCATTTTTGACATTATATTTGGCATTTCAGGCACTAAAATTGGCATTTGTGACATTATATTTGGCATTTCAGGCACTATAATCGGCATTTCAGCCACTAAAATTGGCATTTGTGACATTATATTTGGCATTTCAGGCACTAAAATTGGCATTTGAGACATAATATTTGGCATTTCAGGCACTATAATTGGCATTTGTGACATTATATTTGGCATTTCAGGCACTATAATCGGCATTTCAGGCACTAAAATTGGCATTTGTGACATTATATTTGGCATTTCATGCACTAAAATTGGCATTTCAATCACTAAAATTGGCATTTGTGACATTATATTTGGCATTTCAGGCACTAAAATTGGCATTTGAGACATAATATTTGGTATTTCAGGCACTAAAATTGGCATTTGTGACATTATATTTGGCATTTCAGGCACTATAATTGGCATTTCAGGCACTAAAATTGGGATTTGAGACATAATATTTGTCATTTCAGGCACTATAATTGGCATTTCAGGCACTAAAATTGGCATTTGTGACATAATATTTAGCATTTCAGGCACTAAAATTGGCATTTGTGACATAATATTTGGCATTTCAGGCACTAAAATTGGCATTTTTGACATTATATTTGGCATTTCAGGCACTAAAATTGGCATTTTTGACATTATATTTGGCATTTCAGGCACTATAATCGGCATTTCAGGCACTAAAATTGGCATTTGTGACATTATATTTGGCATTTCAGGCACTAAAATTGGCATTTTTGACATTATATTTGGCATTTCAGGCACTATAATCGGCATTTCAGGCACTAAAATTGGCATTTGTGACATTATATTTGGCATTTCAGGCACTAAAATTGGCATTTCAATCACTAAAATTGGCATTTGTGACATTATATTTGGCATTTCAGGCACTAAAATTGGCATTTGAGACATAATATTTGGCATTTCAGGCACTAAAATTGGCATTTCAGGAACTATAATCGGCATTTCAGGCACTAAAATTGGCATTTTTGACATTATATTTGCCATTTCAGGCACTAAAATTGGCATTTCAGGCACTATAATTGGCATTTGTGACATTATATTTGGCATTTCAGGCACTAAAATTGGCATTTGAGCAATAATATTTGGCATTTCAGGCACTATATTCGGCATTTCAGGCACTAAAATTGGCTTTTGAGACATAATATTTGGCATTTCAGGCACTATAATTGGCATTTCAGGCACTAAAATTGGCATTTGTGACATTATATTTGGCATTTCAGGCACTAAAATTGGCATTTGAGACATAATATTTGGCATTTCAGGCACTAAAATTGGCATTTGTGACATAATATTTGGCATTTCAGGCACTAAAATTGGCATTTGTGACATAATATTTGGCATTTCAGGCGCTAAAATTGGCATTTTTGACATTATATTTGGCATTTCAGGCACTAAAATTGGCATTTGTGACATTATATTTGGCATTTCAGGCACTATAATCGGCATTTCAGCCACTAAAATTGGCATTTGTGACATTATATTTGGCATTTCAGGCACTAAAATTGGCATTTGTGACATTATATTTGGCATTTCAGGCACTAAAATTGGCATTTTTGACATTATATTTGGCATTTCAGGCACTATAATCGGCATTTCAGGCACTAAAATTGGCATTTGTGACATTATATTTGGCATTTCAGGCACTAAAATTGGCATTTCAATCACTAAAATTGGCATTTGTGACATTATATTTGGCATTTCAGGCACTAAAATTGGCATTTGAGACATAATATTTGGCATTTCAGGCACTAAAATTGGCATTTGTGACATAATATTTGGCATTTCAGGCGCTAAAATTGGCATTTTTGACATTATATTTGGCATTTCAGGCACTAAAATTGGCATTTGTGACATTATATTTGGCATTTCAGGCACTATAATCGGCATTTCAGCCACTAAAATTGGCATTTGTGACATTATATTTGGCATTTCAGGCACTAAAATTGGCATTTGTGACATTATATTTGGCATTTCAGGCACTAAAATTGGCATTTTTGACATTATATTTGGCATTTCAGGCACTATAATTGGCATTTTTGACATTATATTTGGCATTTCAGGCACTATAATCGGCATTTCAGGCACTTAAATTGGCATTTGTGACATTATATTTGCCATTTCAGGCACTAAAATTGGCATTTGTGACATAATATTTGGCATTTCAGGCACTAAAATTGGCATTTTTGACATTATATTTGGCATTTCAGGCACTAAAATTGGCATTTGTGACATTATATTTGGCATTTCAGGCACTATAATCGGCATTTCAGGCACTAAAATTGGCATTTGTGACATTATATTTGGCATTTCAGGCACTATTATCGGCATTTCAGGCACTAAAATTGGCATTTGAGACATAATATTTGGCATTTCAGGCACTATAATTGGCATTTCAGGCACTAAAATTGGCATTTGTGACATTATATTTGGCATTTCAGGCACTAAAATTGGCATTTGTGACATTATATTTGGCATTTCAGGCACTAAAATTGGCATTTTTGACATTATATTTGGCATTTCAGGCACTATAATCGGCATTTCAGGCACTAAAATTGGCATTTGTGACATTATATTTGGCATTTCAGGCACTAAAATTGGCATTTCAATCACTAAAATTGGCATTTGTGACATTATATTTGGCATTTCAGGCACTAAAATTGGCATTTGAGACATAATATTTGGCATTTCAGGCACTAAAATTGGCATTAGTGACATTATATTTGGCATTTCAGGCACTAAAATTGGCATTTTTGACATTATATTTGGCATTTCAGGCACTATAATCGGCATTTCAGGCACTTAAATTGGCATTTGTGACATTATATTTGCCATTTCAGGCACTAAAATTGGCATTTGTGACATAATATTTGGCATTTCAGGCACTAAAATTGGCATTTTTGACATTATATTTGGCATTTCAGGCACTAAAATTGGCATTTGTGACATTATATTTGGCATTTCAGGCACTATAATCGGCATTTCAAGCACTAAAATTGGCATTTGTGACATTATATTTGGCATTTCAGGCACTATTATCGGCATTTCAGGCACTAAAATTGGCATTTGAGACATAATATTTGGCATTTCAGGCACTATAATTGGCATTTCAGGCACTAAAATTGGCATTTGTGACATTATATTTGGCATTTCAGACACTAAAATTGGCATTTGAGACATAATATTTGGCATTTCAGGCACTATAATTGGCATTTCAGGCACTAAAATTGGCATTTGAGACATAATATTTGGCATTTCAGGCACTATAATTGGCATTTGTGACATTATATTTGGCATTTAATGCACTAAAATTGGCATTTGAGACATAATATTTGGCATTTCAGGCACTATAATTGGCATTTCAGGCACTAAAATTGGCATTTGAGACATAATATTTGGCATTTCAGGCACTATAATTGGCATTTGTGACATTATATTTGGCATTTCAGGCACTAAAATTGGCATTTGTGACATTATATTTGGCATTTGTGACATAATATTTGGCATTTTAGACACTATAATTGGCATTTCAGACACAAAAATTTGCATTTGTGACATTATATTTGGCATTTCAGGCACTAAAATTGGCATTTGTGACGTAATATTTGGCATTTCAGGCACTAAAATTGGCATTTGAGACATAATATTTGGCATTTCAGGCACTATAATTGGCATTTCAGGCACTAAAATTGGCATTTGAGAAATAATAATTGGCATTTCAGGCACTATAATTGGCATTTCAGGCACTAAAATTGGCATTTGTGACATTAAATTTGGCATTTCAGGCACTATAATCGGCATTTCAGGCACTAAAATTGGCTTTTGAGACATAATATTTGGCATTTCAGGCACTATAATTGGCATTTCAGGCACTAAAATTGGCATTTGTGACATTATATTTGGCATTTCAGGCACTAAAATTGGCATTTTTGACATAATATTTGGCATTTCAGGCACTATAATCGGCATTTCAGGCACTAAAATTGGCATTTGTGACATTATATTTGGCATTTCAGGCACTAAAATTGGCATTTCAGGCACTAAAATTGGCATTTGTGACATTATATTTGGCATTTCAGGCACTAAAATTGGCATTTGAGACATAATATTTGGCATTTCAGGCACTATAGTCGGCATTTCAGGCACTAAAATTGGCTGTTGAGACATAATATTTGGCATTTCAGGCACTATAATTGGCATTTCAGGCACTAAAATTGGCATTTGTGACATTATATTTGGCATTTCAGGCACTAAAATTGGCATTTGAGACATAATATTTGGCATTTCAGGCACTATAATCGGCATTTCAGGCACTAAAATTGGCATTTGTGACATTATATTTGGCATTTCAGGTACTAAAATTGGCATTTGTGACATAATATTTGGCATTTCAGGCACTAAAATTGGCATTTCAGGCACTATAATCGGCATTTCAGGCACTAAAATTGGCATTTGTGACATTATATTTGGCGTTTCAGGTACTAAAATTGGCATTTGTGACATAATATTTGGCATTTCAGGCACTAAAATTGGCATTTCAGGCACTATAATCGGCATTTCAGGCACTAAAATTGGCATTTGTGACATTATATTTGGCATTTCAGGCACTAAAATTGGCATTTTTGACATTATATTTGGCATTTCAGGCACTATAATCGGCATTTCAGGCACTAAAATTGGCATTTGTGACATTATATTTGCCATTTCAGGCACTAAAATTGGCATTTCAGGCACTATAATTGGCATTTGTGACATTATATTTGGCATTTCAGGCACTAAAATTGGCATTTCAGGCACTAAAATTGGCATTTCAGGCACTAAAATTGGCATTTGTGACATAATATTTGGCATTTCAGGCACTAAAATTGGCTTTTTTGCGACATTATATTTGGCATTTCAGGCACTAAAATTGGCATTTGAGACATAATATTTGGCATTTCAGGCACTATAATCGGCATTTCAGGCACTAAAATTGGCTTTTGAGACATAATATTTGGCATTTCAGGCACTATAATTGGCATTTCAGGCACTAAAATTGGCATTTGTGACATTATATTTGGCATTTCAGGCACTAAAATTGGCATTTGAGACATAATATTTGGCATTTCAGGCACTATAATTGACATTTCAGGCACTATTATTGGCATTGGAGACATAATATTTGGCATTTCAGGCACTATAATTGGCATTTGTGACATTATATTTGGCATTTCAGGCACTAAAATTGGCATTTCAGGCACTAAAATTGGCATTTGAGACATAATATTTGGCATTTCAGGCACTATAATTGGCATTTGTGACATTATATTTGGCATTTCAGGCACTATAATTGGCATTTGTGACATTATATTTGGCATTTCAGGCACTATAATCGGCATTTCAGGCACTAAAATGGGCATTTGTGACATTATATTTGGCATTTCATGCACTAAAATTGGCATTTCAATCACTAAAATTGGCATTTGTGACATTATATTTGGCATTTCAGGCACTAAAATTGGCATTTGAGACATAATATTTGGTATTTCAGGCACTAAAATTGGCATTTGTGACATTATATTTGGCATTTCAGGCACTAAAATTGGCATTTTTGACATTATATTTGGCATTTCAGGCACTATAATCGGCATTTCAGGCACTAAAATTGGCATTTGTGACATTATATTTGGCATTTCAGGCACTATAATTGGCATTTCAGGCACTAAAATTGGGATTTGAGACATAATATTTGTCATTTCAGGCACTATAATTGGCATTTCAGGCACTAAAATTGGCATTTGTGACATAATATTTAGCATTTCAGGCACTAAAATTGGCATTTGTGACATAATATTTGGCATTTCAGGCACTAAAATTGGCATTTTTGACATTATATTTGGCATTTCAGGCACTAAAATTGGCATTTTTGACATTATATTTGGCATTTCAGGCACTATAATCGGCATTTCAGGCACTAAAATTGGCATTTGTGACATTATATTTGGCATTTCAGGCACTAAAATTGGCATTTTTGACATTATATTTGGCATTTCAGGCACTATAATCGGCATTTCAGGCACTAAAATTGGCATTTGTGACATTATATTTGGCATTTCAGGCACTAAAATTGGCATTTCAATCACTAAAATTGGCATTTGTGACATTATATTTGGCATTTCAGGCACTAAAATTGGCATTTGAGACATAATATTTGGCATTCCAGGCACTAAAATTGGCATTTCAGGAACTATAATCGGCATTTCAGGCACTAAAATTGGCATTTTTGACATTATATTTGCCATTTCAGGCACTAAAATTGGCATTTCAGGCACTATAATTGGCATTTGTGACATTATATTTGGCATTTCAGGCACTAAAATTGGCATTTGAGCAATAATATTTGGCATTTCAGGCACTATATTCGGCATTTCAGGCACTAAAATTGGCTTTTGAGACATAATATTTGGCATTTCAGGCACTATAATTGGCATTTCAGGCACTAAAATTGGCATTTGTGACATTATATTTGGCATTTCAGGCACTAAAATTGGCATTTGAGACATAATATTTGGCATTTCAGGCACTAAAATTGGCATTTGTGACATAATATTTGGCATTTCAGGCACTAAAATTGGCATTTTTGACATTATATTTGGCATTTCAGGCACTAAAATTGGCATTTTTGACATTATATTTGGCATTTCAGGCACTATAATCGGCATTTCAGGCACTAAAATTGGCATTTGTGACATTATATTTGGCATTTCAGGCACTAAAATTGGCATTTGTGACATTATATTTGGCATTTCAGGCACTAAAATTGGCATTTTTGACATTATATTTGGCATTTCAGGCACTATAATCGGCATTTCAGGCACTAAAATTGGCATTTGTGACATTATATTTGGCATTTCAGGCACTAAAATTGTCATTTCAATCACTGAAATTGGCATTTGTGACATTATATTTGGCATTTCAGGCACTAAAATTGGCATTTGAGACATAATATTTGGCATTTCAGGCACTAAAATTGGCATTTGTGACATTATATTTGGCATTTCAGGCACTAAAATTGGCATTTTTGACATTATATTTGGCATTTCAGGCACTATAATCGGCATTTCAGGCACTAAAATTGGCATTTGTGACATTATATTTGCCATTTCAGGCACTAAAATTGGCATTTCAGGCACTATAATTGGCATTTGTGACATTATATTTGGCATTTCAGGCACTAAAATTGGCATTTGAGCAATAATATTTGGCATTTCAGGCACTATATTCGGCATTTCAGGCACTAAAATTGGCTTTTGAGACATAATATTTGGCATTTCAGGCACTATAATTGGCATTTCAGGCACTAAAATTGGCATTTGTGACATTATATTTGGCATTTCAGGCACTAAAATTGGCATTTGAGACATAATATTTGGCATTTCAGGCACTATTATCGGCATTTCAGGCACTAAAATTGGCATTTGAGACATAATATTTGGCATTTCAGGCACTATAATTGGCATTTCAGGCACTAAAATTGGCATTTGTGACATAATATTTGGCATTTCAGGCACTAAAATTGGCATTTGTGACATTATATTTGGCATTTCTGGCACTATAATCCGCATTTCAGGCACTAAAATTGGCATTTGTGACATTATATTTGGCATTTCAGGCACTAAAATTGGCATTTGTGACATTATATTTGGCATTTCAGGCACTAAAATTGGCATTTTTGACATTATATTTGGCATTTCAGGCACTATAATCGGCATTTCAGGCACTAAAATTGGCATTTGTGACATTATATTTGGCATTTCAGGCACTAAAATTGGCATTTCAATCACTAAAATTGGCATTTGTGACATTATATTTGGCATTTCAGGCACTAAAATTGGCATTTGAGACATAATATTTGGCATTTCAGGCACTAAAATTGGCATTTGTGACATTATATTTGGCATTTCAGGCACTAAAATTGGCATTTTTGACATTATATTTGGCATTTCAGGCACTATAATCGGCATTTCAGGCACTTAAATTGGCATTTGTGACATTATATTTGCCATTTCAGGCACTAAAATTGGCATTTGTGACATAATATTTGGCATTTCAGGCACTAAAATTGGCATTTTTGACATTATATTTGGCATTTCAGGCACTAAAATTGGCATTTGTGACATTATATTTGGCATTTCAGGCACTATAATCGGCATTTCAGGCACTAAAATTGGCATTTGTGACATTATATTTGGCATTTCAGGCACTATTATCGGCATTTCAGGCACTAAAATTGGCATTTGAGACATAATATTTGGCATTTCAGGCACTATAATTGGCATTTCAGGCACTAAAATTGGCATTTGTGACATTATATTTGGCATTTCAGGCACTAAAATTGGCATTTGAGACATAATATTTGGCATTTCAGGCACTAAAATTGGCATTTGTGACATTATATTTGGCATTTCAGGCACTAAAATTGGCATTTTTGACATTATATTTGGCATTTCAGGCACTATAATCGGCATTTCAGGCACTTAAATTGGCATTTGTGACATTATATTTGCCATTTCAGGCACTAAAATTGGCATTTGTGACATAATATTTGGCATTTCAGACACTAAAATTGGCATTTTTGACATTATATTTGGCATTTCAGGCACTAAAATTGGCATTTGTGACATTATATTTGGCATTTCAGGCACTATAATCGGCATTTCAGGCACTAAAATTGGCATTTGTGACATTATATTTGGCATTTCAGGCACTATTATCGGCATTTCAGGCACTAAAATTGGCATTTGAGACATAATATTTGGCATTTCAGGCACTATAATTGGCATTTCAGGCACTAAAATTGGCATTTGTGACATTATATTTGGCATTTCAGACACTAAAATTGGCATTTGAGACATAATATTTGGCATTTCAGGCACTATAATTGGCATTTCAGGCACTAAAATTGGCATTTGAGACATAATATTTGGCATTTCAGGCACTATAATTGGCATTTGTGACATTATATTTGGCATTTAATGCACTAAAATTGGCATTTGAGACATAATATTTGGCATTTCAGGCACTATAATTGGCATTTCAGGCACTAAAATTGGCATTTGAGACATAATATTTGGCATTTCAGGCACTATAATTGGCATTTGTGACATTATATTTGGCATTTCAGGCACTAAAATTGGCATTTGTGACATTATATTTGGCATTTGTGACATAATATTTGGCATTTTAGACACTATAATTGGCATTTCAGACACAAAAATTTGCATTTGTGACATTATATTTGGCATTTCAGGCACTAAAATTGGCATTTGTGACGTAATATTTGGCATTTCAGGCACTAAAATTGGCATTTGAGACATAATATTTGGCATTTCAGGCACTATAATTGGCATTTCAGGCACTAAAATTGGCATTTGAGAAATAATAATTGGCATTTCAGGCACTATAATTGGCATTTCAGGCACTAAAATTGGCATTTGTGACATTAAATTTGGCATTTCAGGCACTATAATCGGCATTTCAGGCACTAAAATTGGCTTTTGAGACATAATATTTGGCATTTCAGGCACTATAATTGGCATTTCAGGCACTAAAATTGGCATTTGTGACATTATATTTGGCATTTCAGGCACTAAAATTGGCATTTTTGACATAATATTTGGCATTTCAGGCACTATAATCGGCATTTCAGGCACTAAAATTGGCATTTGTGACATTATATTTGGCATTTCAGGCACTAAAATTGGCATTTCAGGCACTAAAATTGGCATTTGTGACATTATATTTGGCATTTCAGGCACTAAAATTGGCATTTGAGACATAATATTTGGCATTTCAGGCACTATAGTCGGCATTTCAGGCACTAAAATTGGCTGTTGAGACATAATATTTGGCATTTCAGGCACTATAATTGGCATTTCAGGCACTAAAATTGGCATTTGTGACATTATATTTGGCATTTCAGGCACTAAAATTGGCATTTGAGACATAATATTTGGCATTTCAGGCACTATAATCGGCATTTCAGGCACTAAAATTGGCATTTGTGACATTATATTTGGCATTTCAGGTACTAAAATTGGCATTTGTGACATAATATTTGGCATTTCAGGCACTAAAATTGGCATTTCAGGCACTATAATCGGCATTTCAGGCACTAAAATTGGCATTTGTGACATTATATTTGGCGTTTCAGGTACTAAAATTGGCATTTGTGACATAATATTTGGCATTTCAGGCACTAAAATTGGCATTTCAGGCACTATAATCGGCATTTCAGGCACTAAAATTGGCATTTGTGACATTATATTTGGCATTTCAGGCACTAAAATTGGCATTTTTGACATTATATTTGGCATTTCAGGCACTATAATCGGCATTTCAGGCACTAAAATTGGCATTTGTGACATTATATTTGCCATTTCAGGCACTAAAATTGGCATTTCAGGCACTATAATTGGCATTTCAGGCACTAAAATTGGCATTTCAGGCACTAAAATTGGCATTTCAGGCACTAAAATTGGCATTTGTGACATAATATTTGGCATTTCAGGCACTAAAATTGGCATTTGTGACATTATATTTGGCATTTCAGGCACTAAAATTGGCATTTGAGACATAATATTTGGCATTTCAGGCACTATAATCGGCATTTCAGGCACTAAAATTGGCTTTTGAGACATAATATTTGGCATTTCAGGCACTATAATTGGCATTTCAGGCACTAAAATTGGCATTTGTGACATTATATTTGGCATTTCAGGCACTAAAATTGGCATTTGAGACATAATATTTGGCATTTCAGGCACTATAATTGACATTTCAGGCACTATTATTGGCATTTGAGACATAATATTTGGCATTTCAGGCACTATAATTGGCATTTGTGACATTATATTTGGCATTTCAGGCACTAAAATTGGCATTTCAGGCACTAAAATTGGCATTTGAGACATAATATTTGGCATTTCAGGCACTATAATTGGCATTTGTGACATTATATTTGGCATTTCAGGCACTAAAATTGGCATTTGTGACATTATATTTGGCATTTGTGACATAATATTTGGCATTTTAGACACTATAATTGGCATTTCAGACACAAAAATTTGCATTTGTGACATTATATTTGGCATTTCAGGCACTAAAATTGGCATTTGTGACGTAATATTTGGCATTTCAGGCACTAAAATTGGCATTTGAGACATAATATTTGGCATTTCAGGCACTATAATTGGCATTTCAGGCACTAAAATTGGCATTTGAGAAATAATAATTGGCATTTCAGGCACTATAATTGGCATTTCAGGCACTAAAATTGGCATTTGTGACATTATATATGGCATTTCAGGCACTAAAATTGGCATTTGAGACATAATATTTGGCATTTCAGGCACTAAAATTGGCATTTGTGACATAATATTTGGCATTTCAGGCACTAAAATTGGCATTTGTGACATTATATTTGGCATTTCAGGCACTAAAATTGGCATTTGAGACATAATATTTGGCATTTCAGGCACTATAATCGGCAATTCAGGCACTAAAATTGGCTTTTGAGACATAATATTTGGCATTTCAGGCACTATAATTGGCATTTCAGGCACTAAAATTGGCATTTGTGACAATATATTTAGCATTTCAGGCACTAAAATTGGCATTTGAGACATAATATTTGGCATTTCAGGCACTATAATTGACATTTCAGGCACTAAAATTGGCATTTGTGACATTATATTTGGCATTTCAGGCACTAAAATTGGCATTTGAGACATAATATTTGGCATTTCAGGCACTATAATTGGCATTTCAGGCACTAAAATTGGCATTTTTGACATTATATTTGGCATTTCAGGCACTAAAATTGGCATTTGTGACATTATATTTGGCATTTCAGGCACTATAATCGGCATTTCAGGCACTAAAATTGGCATTTGTGACATTATATTTGGCATTTCAGGCACTATTATCGGCATTTCAGGGACTAAAATTGGCATTTGAGACATAATATTTGGCATTTCAGGCACTATAATTGGCATTTCAGGCACTAAAATTGGCATTTGTGACATTATATTTGGCATTTCAGACACTAAAATTGGCATTTGAGACATAATATTTGGCATTTCAGGCACTATAATTGGCATTTCAGGCACTAAAATTGGCATTTGAGACATAATATTTGGCATTTCAGGCACTATAATTGGCATTTGTGACATTATATTTGGCATTTAATGCACTAAAATTGGCATTTGAGACATAATATTTGGCATTTCAGGCACTATAATTGGCATTTCAGGCACTAAAATTGGCATTTGAGACATAATATTTGGCATTTCAGGCACTATAATTGGCATTTGTGACATTATATTTGGCATTTCAGGCACTAAAATTGGCATTTGTGACATTATATTTGGCATTTGTGACATAATATTTGGCATTTTAGACACTATAATTGGCATTTCAGACACAAAAATTTGCATTTGTGACATTATATTTGGCATTTCAGGCACTAAAATTGGCATTTGTGACATTATATTTGGCATTTCAGGCACTAAAATTGGCATTTTTGACATTATATTTGGCATTTCAGGCACTATAATCGGCATTTCAGGCACTAAAATTGGCATTTGTGACATTATATTTGCCATTTCAGGCACTAAAATTGGCATTTCAGGCACTATAATTGGCATTTGTGACATTATATTTGGCATTTCAGGCACTAAAATTGGCATTTGAGCAATAATATTTGGCATTTCAGGCACTATATTCGGCATTTCAGGCACTAAAATTGGCTTTTGAGACATAATATTTGGCATTTCAGGCACTATAATTGGCATTTCAGGCACTAAAATTGGCATTTGTGACATTATATTTGGCATTTCAGGCACTAAAATTGGCATTTGAGACATAATATTTGGCATTTCAGGCACTAAAATTGGCATTTGTGACATAATATTTGGCATTTCAGGCACTAAAATTGGCATTATTGACATTATATTTGGCATTTCAGGCACTAAAATTGGCATTTTTGACATTATATTTGGCATTTCAGGCACTATAATCGGCATTTCAGGCACTAAAATTGGCATTTGTGACATTATATTTGGCATTTCAGGCACTAAAATTGGCATTTGTGACATTATATTTGGCATTTCAGGCACTAAAATTGGCATTTTTGACATTATATTTGGCATTTCAGGCACTATAATCGGCATTTCAGGCACTAAAATTGGCATTTGTGACATTATATTTGGCATTTCAGGCACTAAAATTGTCATTTCAATCACTGAAATTGGCATTTGTGACATTATATTTGGCATTTCAGGCACTAAAATTGGCATTTGAGACATAATATTTGGCATTTCAGGCACTAAAATTGGCATTTGTGACATTATATTTGGCATTTCAGGCACTAAAATTGGCATTTTTGACATTATATTTGGCATTTCAGGCACTATAATCGGCATTTCAGGCACTAAAATTGGCATTTGTGACATTATATTTGCCATTTCAGGCACTAAAATTGGCATTTCAGGCACTATAATTGGCATTTGTGACATTATATTTGGCATTTCAGGCACTAAAATTGGCATTTGAGCAATAATATTTGGCATTTCAGGCACTATATTCGGCATTTCAGGCACTAAAATTGGCTTTTGAGACATAATATTTGGCATTTCAGGCACTATAATTGGCATTTCAGGCACTAAAATTGGCATTTGTGACATTATATTTGGCATTTCAGGCACTAAAATTGGCATTTGAGACATAATATTTGGCATTTCAGGCACTATTATCGGCATTTCAGGCACTAAAATTGGCATTTGAGACATAATATTTGGCATTTCAGGCACTATAATTGGCATTTCAGGCACTAAAATTGGCATTTGTGACATAATATTTGGCATTTCAGGCACTAAAATTGGCATTTGTGACATTATATTTGGCATTTCAGGCACTATAATCCGCATTTCAGGCACTAAAATTGGCATTTGTGACATTATATTTGGCATTTCAGGCACTAAAATTGGCATTTGTGACATTATATTTGGCATTTCAGGCACTAAAATTGGCATTTTTGACATTATATTTGGCATTTCAGGCACTATAATCGGCATTTCAGGCACTAAAATTGGCATTTGTGACATTATATTTGGCATTTCAGGCACTAAAATTGGCATTTCAATCACTAAAATTGGCATTTGTGACATTATATTTGGCATTTCAGGCACTAAAATTGGCATTTGAGACATAATATTTGGCATTTCAGGCACTAAAATTGGCATTTGTGACATTATATTTGGCATTTCTGGCACTAAAATTGGCATTTTTGACATTATATTTGGCATTTCAGGCACTATAATCGGCATTTCAGGCACTTAAATTGGCATTTGTGACATTATATTTGCCATTTCAGGCACTAAAATTGGCATTTGTGACATAATATTTGGCATTTCAGGCACTAAAATTGGCATTTTTGACATTATATTTGGCATTTCAGGCACTAAAATTGGCATTTGTGACATTATATTTGGCATTTCAGGCACTATAATCGGCATTTCAGGCACTAAAATTGGCATTTGTGACATTATATTTGGCATTTCAGGCACTATTATCGGCATTTCAGGCACTAAAATTGGCATTTGAGACATAATATTTGGCATTTCAGGCACTATAATTGGCATTTCAGGCACTAAAATTGGCATTTGTGACATTATATTTGGCATTTCAGACACTAAAATTGGCATTTGAGACATAATATTTGGCATTTCAGGCACTATAATTGGCATTTCAGGCACTAAAATTGGCATTTGAGACATAATATTTGGCATTTTAGGCACTATAATTGGCATTTGTGACATTATATTTGGCATTTAATGCACTAAAATTGGCATTTGAGACATAATATTTGGCATTTCAGGCACTATAATTGGCTTTTCAGGCACTAAAATTGGCATTTGAGACATAATATTTGGCATTTCAGGCACTATAATTGGCATTTGTGACATTATATTTGGCATTTCAGGCACTAAAATTGGCATTTGTGACATTATATTTGGCATTTGTGACATAATATTTGGCATTTTAGACACTATAATTGGCATTTCAGACACAAAAATTTGCATTTGTGACATTATATTTGGCATTTCAGGCACTAAAATTGGCATTTGTGACGTAATATTTGGCATTTCAGGCACTAAAATTGGCATTTGAGACATAATATTTGGCATTTCAGGCACTATAATTGGCATTTCAGGCACTAAAATTGGCATTTGAGAAATAATAATTGGCATTTCAGGCACTATAATTGGCATTTCAGGCACTAAAATTGGCATTTGTGACATTAAATTTGGCATTTCAGGCACTATAATCGGCATTTCAGGCACTAAAATTGGCTTTTGAGACATAATATTTGGCATTTCAGGCACTATAATTGGCATTTCAGGCACTAAAATTGGCATTTGTGACATTATATTTGGCATTTCAGGCACTAAAATTGGCATTTTTGACATAATATTTGGCATTTCAGGCACTATAATCGGCATTTCAGGCACTAAAATTGGCATTTGTGACATTATATTTGGCATTTCAGGCACTAAAATTGGCATTTCAGGCACTAAAATTGGCATTTGTGACATTATATTTGGCATTTCAGGCACTAAAATTGGCATTTGAGACATAATATTTGGCATTTCAGGCACTATAGTCGGCATTTCAGTCACTAAAATTGGCTGTTGAGACATAATATTTGGCATTTCAGGCACTATAATTGGCATTTCAGGCACTAAAATTGGCATTTGTGACATTATATTTGGCATTTCAGGCACTAAAATTGGCATTTGAGACATAATATTTGGCATTTCAGGCACTATAATCGGCATTTCAGGCACTAAAATTGGCATTTGTGACATTATATTTGGCATTTCAGGTACTAAAATTGGCATTTGTGACATAATATTTGGCATTTCAGGTACTAAAATTGGCATTTGTGACATAATATTTGGCATTTCAGGCACTATAATCGGCATTTCAGGCACTAAAATTGGCATTTGTGACATTATATTTGGCGTTTCAGGTACTAATATTGGCATTTGTGACATAATATTTGGCATTTCAGGCACTAAAATTGGCATTTCAGGCACTATAATCGGCATTTCAGGCACTAAAATTGGCATTTGTGACATTATATTTGGCATTTCAGGCACTAAAATTGGCATTTTTGACATTATATTTGGCATTTCAGGCACTATAATCGGCATTTCAGGCACTAAAATTGGCATTTGTGACATTATATTTGCCATTTCAGGCACTAAAATTGGCATTTCAGGCACTATAATTGGCATTTGTGACATTATATTTGGCATTTCAGGCACTAAAATTGGCATTTCAGGCACTAAAATTGGCATTTGTGACATAATATTTGGCATTTCAGGCACTAAAATTGGCATTTGTGACATTATATTTGGCATTTCAGGCACTAAAATTGGCATTTGAGACATAATATTTGGCATTTCAGGCACTATAATCGGCATTTCAGGCACTAAAATTGGCTTTTGAGACATAATATTTGGCATTTCAGGCACTATAATTGGCATTTCAGGCACTAAAATTGGCATTTGTGACATTATATTTGGCATTTCAGGCACTAAAATTGGCATTTGAGACATAATATTTGGCATTTCAGGCACTATAATTGACATTTCAGGCACTAAAATTGGCATTTGAGACATAATATTTGGCATTTCAGGCACTATAATTGGCATTTGTGACATTATATTTGGCATTTCAGGCACTAAAATTGGCATTTGAGACATAATATTTGGCATTTCAGGCACTATAATCGGCATTTCAGGCACTAAAATTGGCTTTTGAGACATAATATTTGGCATTTCGGGCACTATAATTGGCATTTCAGGCACTAAAATTGGCATTTGTGACATTATATTTAGCATTTCAGGCACTAAAATTGGCATTTGAGACATAATATTTGGCATTTCAGGCACTATAATTGACATTTCAGGCACTAAAATTGGCATTTGAGACATAATATTTGGCATTTCAGGCACTATAATTGGCATTTGTGACATTATATTTGGCATTTCAGGCACTAAAATTGGCATTTGTGACATTATATTTGGCATTTCAGGCACTAAAATTGGCATTTGAGACATAATATTTGGCATTTCAGGCACTATAATCGGCATTTCAGGCACTAAAATTGGCATTTGTGACATTATATTTGGCATTTCAGGCACTATAATCGGCATTTCAGGCACTAAAATTGGCATTTGTGACATTATATTTGGCATTTCAGGCACTATTATCGGCATTTCAGGCACTAAAAATTGCATTTGAGACATAATATTTGGCATTTCAGGCACTATAATTGGCATTTCAGGCACTAAAATTGGCATTTGTGACATTATATTTGGCATTTCAGACACTAAAATTGGCATTTGAGACATAATATTTGGCATTTCAGGCACTATAATTGGCATTTCAGGCACTAAAATTGGCATTTGAGACATAATATTTGGCATTTCAGGCACTATAATTGGCATTTGTGACATTATATTTGGCATTTAATGCACTAAAATTGGCATTTGAGACATAATATTTGGCATTTCAGGCACTATAATTGGCATTTCAGGCAATAAAATTGGCATTTGAGACATAATATTTGGCATTTCAGGCACTATAATTGGCATTTGTGACATTATATTTGGCATTTCAGGCACTAAAATTGGCATTTGTGACATTATATTTGGCATTTGTGACATAATATTTAGCATTTTAGACACTATAATTGGCATTTCAGACACAAAAATTTGCATTTGTGACATTATATTTGGCATTTCAGGCACTAAAATTGGCATTTGTGACATTATATTTGGCATTTCAGGCACTAAAATTGGCATTTTTGACATTATATTTGGCATTTCAGGCACTATAATCGGCATTTCAGGCACTAAAATTGGCATTTGTGACATTATATTTGCCATTTCAGGCACTAAAATTGGCATTTCAGGCACTATAATTGGCATTTGTGACATTATATTTGGCATTTCAGGCACTAAAATTGGCATTTGAGCAATAATATTTGGCATTTCAGGCACTATATTCGGCATTTCAGGCACTAAAATTGGCTTTTGAGACATAATATTTGGCATTTCAGGCACTATAATTGGCATTTCAGGCACTAAAATTGGCATTTGTGACATTATATTTGGCATTTCAGGCACTAAAATTGGCATTTGAGACATAATATTTGGCATTTCAGGCACTAAAATTGGCATTTGTGACATAATATTTGGCATTTCAGGCACTAAAATTGGCATTATTGACATTATATTTGGCATTTCAGGCACTAAAATTGGCATTTTTGACATTATATTTGGCATTTCAGGCACTATAATCGGCATTTCAGGCACTAAAATTGGCATTTGTGACATTATATTTGGCATTTCAGGCACTAAAATTGGCATTTGTGACATTATATTTGGCATTTCAGGCACTAAAATTGGCATTTTTGACATAATATTTGGCATTTCAGGCACTAAAATTGGCATTTGTGACATTATATTTGGCATTTCAGGCACTATAATCCGCATTTCAGGCACTAAAATTGGCATTTGTGACATTATATTTGGCATTTCAGGCACTAAACTTGGCATTTGTGACATTATATTTGGCATTTCAGGCACTAAAATTGGCATTTGAGACATAATATTTGGCATTTCAGGCACTAAAATTGGCATTTGTGACATAATATTTGGCATTTCAGGCACTAAAATTGGCATTTGTGACATTATATTCGGCATTTCAGGCACTAAAATTGGCATTTGAGACATAATATTTGGCATTTCAGGCACTATAATCGGCATTTCAGGCACTAAAATTGGCTTTTGAGACATAATATTTGGCATTTCAGGCACTATAATTGGCATTTCAGGCACTAAAATTGGCATTTGTGACATTATATTTGGCATTTCAGGCACTAAAATTGGCATTTGAGACATAATATTTGGCATTTCAGGCACTATAATTGACATTTCAGGCACTAAAATTGGCATTTGAGACATAATATTTGGCATTTCAGGCACTATAATTGGCATTTGTGACATTATATTTGGCATTTCAGGCACTAAAATTGGCATTTGAGACATAATATTTGGCATTTCAGGCACTATAATTGGCATTTGAGACATAATATTTGGCATTTCAGGCACTAAAATTGGCATTTGTGACATAATATTTGGCATTTCAGGCACTAAAATTGGCATTTGTGACATTATATTTGGCATTTCAGGCACTAAAATTGGCATTTGAGACATAATATTTGGCATTTCAGGCACTATAATCGGCATTTCAGGCACTAAAATTGGCTTTTGAGACATAATATTTGGCATTTCAGGCACTATAATTGGCATTTCAGGCACTAAAATTGGCATTTGTGACATTATATTTGCCATTTCAGGCACTAAAATTGGCATTTCAGGCACTATAATTGGCATTTGTGACATTATATTTGGCATTTCAGGCACTAAAATTGGCATTTCAGGCACTAAAATTGGCATTTGTGACATAATATTTGGCATTTCAGGCACTAAAATTGGCATTTGTGACATTATATTTGGCATTTCAGGCACTAAAATTGGCATTTGAGACATAATATTTGGCATTTCAGGCACTATAATCGGCATTTCAGGCACTAAAATTGGCTTTTGAGACATAATATTTGGCATTTCAGGCACTATAATTGGCATTTCAGGCACTAAAATTGGCATTTGTGACATTATATTTGGCATTTCAGGCACTAAAATTGGCATTTGAGACATAATATTTGGCATTTCAGGCACTATAATTGACATTTCAGGCACTAAAATTGGCATTTGAGACATAATATTTGGCATTTCAGGCACTATAATTGGCATTTGTGACATTATATTTGGCATTTCAGGCACTAAAATTGGCATTTGAGACATAATATTTGGCATTTCAGGCACTATAATCGGCATTTCAGGCACTAAAATTGGCTTTTGAGACATAATATTTGGCATTTCAGGCACTATAATTGGCATTTCAGGCACTAAAATTGGCATTTGTGACATTATATTTAGCATTTCAGGCACTAAAATTGGCATTTGAGACATAATATTTGGCATTTCAGGCACTATAATTGACATTTCAGGCACTAAAATTGGCATTTGAGACATAATATTTGGCATTTCAGGCACTATAATTGGCATTTGTGACATTATATTTGGCATTTCAGGCACTAAAATTGGCATTTGAGACATAATATTTGGCATTTCAGGCACTATAATTGGCATTTCAGGCACTAAAATTGGCATTTTTGACATTATATTTGGCATTTCAGGCACTAAAATTGGCATTTGTGACATTATATTTGGCATTTCAGGCACTATAATCGGCATTTCAGGCACTAAAATTGGCATTTGTGACATTATATTTGGCATTTCAGGCACTATTATCGGCATTTCAGGCACTAAAAATTGCATTTGAGACATAATATTTGGCATTTCAGGCACTATAATTGGCATTTCAGGCACTAAAATTGGCATTTGTGACATTATATTTGGCATTTCAGACACTAAAATTGGCATTTGAGACATAATATTTGGCATTTCAGGCACTATAATTGGCATTTCAGGCACTAAAATTGGCATTTGAGACATAATATTTGGCATTTCAGGCACTATAATTGGCATTTGTGACATTATATTTGGCATTTAATGCACTAAAATTGGCATTTGAGACATAATATTTGGCATTTCAGGCACTATAATTGGCATTTCAGGCAATAAAATTGGCATTTGAGACATAATATTTGGCATTTCAGGCACTATAATTGGCATTTGTGACATTATATTTGGCATTTCAGGCACTAAAATTGGCATTTGTGACATTATATTTGGCATTTGTGACATAATATTTAGCATTTTAGACACTATAATTGGCATTTCAGACACAAAAATTTGCATTTGTGACATTATATTTGGCATTTCAGGCACTAAAATTGGCATTTGTGACATTATATTTGGCATTTCAGGCACTAAAATTGGCATTTTTGACATTATATTTGGCATTTCAGCCACTATAATCGGCATTTCAGGCACTAAAATTGGCATTTGTGACATTATATTTGCCATTTCAGGCACTAAAATTGGCATTTCAGGCACTATAATTGGCATTTGTGACATTATATTTGGCATTTCAGGCACTAAAATTGGCATTTGAGCAATAATATTTGGCATTTCAGGCACTATATTCGGCATTTCAGGCACTAAAATTGGCTTTTGAGACATAATATTTGGCATTTCAGGCACTATAATTGGCATTTCAGGCACTAAAATTGGCATTTGTGACATTATATTTGGCATTTCAGGCACTAAAATTGGCATTTGAGACATAATATTTGGCATTTCAGGCACTAAAATTGGCATTTGTGACATAATATTTGGCATTTCAGGCACTAAAATTGGCATTATTGACATTATATTTGGCATTTCAGGCACTAAAATTGGCATTTTTGACATTATATTTGGCATTTCAGGCACTATAATCGGCATTTCAGGCACTAAAATTGGCATTTGTGACATTATATTTGGCATTTCAGGCACTAAAATTGGCATTTGTGACATTATATTTGGCATTTCAGGCACTAAAATTGGCATTTTTGACATAATATTTGGCATTTCAGGCACTAAAATTGGCATTTGTGACATTATATTTGGCATTTCAGGCACTATAATCCGCATTTCAGGCACTAAAATTGGCATTTGTGACATTATATTTGGCATTTCAGGCACTAAACTTGGCATTTGTGACATTATATTTGGCATTTCAGGCACTAAAATTGGCATTTGAGACATAATATTTGGCATTTCAGGCACTAAAATTGGCATTTGTGACATAATATTTGGCATTTCAGGCACTAAAATTGGCATTTGTGACATTATATTCGGCATTTCAGGCACTAAAATTGGCATTTGAGACATAATATTTGGCATTTCAGGCACTATAATCGGCATTTCAGGCACTAAAATTGGCTTTTGAGACATAATATTTGGCATTTCAGGCACTATAATTGGCATTTCAGGCACTAAAATTGGCATTTGTGACATTATATTTGGCATTTCAGGCACTAAAATTGGCATTTGAGACATAATATTTGGCATTTCAGGCACTATAATTGACATTTCAGGCACTAAAATTGGCATTTGAGACATAATATTTGGCATTTCAGGCACTATAATTGGCATTTGTGACATTATATTTGGCATTTCAGGCACTAAAATTGGCATTTGAGACATAATATTTGGCATTTCAGGCACTATAATTGGCATTTGAGACATAATATTTGGCATTTCAGGCACTAAAATTGGCATTTGTGACATAATATTTGGCATTTCAGGCACTAAAATTGGCATTTGTGACATTATATTTGGCATTTCAGGCACTAAAATTGGCATTTGAGACATAATATTTGGCATTTCAGGCACTATAATCGGCATTTCAGGCACTAAAATTGGCTTTTGAGACATAATATTTGGCATTTCAGGCACTATAATTGGCATTTCAGGCACTAAAATTGGCATTTGTGACATTATATTTGGCATTTCAGGCACTAAAATTGGCATTTGAGACATAATATTTGGCATTTCAGGCACTATAATTGACATTTCAGGCACTAAAATTGGCATTTGAGACATAATATTTGGCATTTCAGGCACTATAATTGGCATTTGTGACATTATATTTGGCATTTCAGGCACTAAAATTGGCATTTGAGACATAATATTTGGCATTTCAGGCACTATAATTGGCATTTCAGGCACTAAAATTGGCATTTTTGACATTATATTTGGCATTTCAGGCACTAAAATTGGCATTTGTGACATTATATTTGGCATTTCAGGCACTATAATTGGCATTTCAGGCACTAAAATTGGCATTTGTGACATTATATTTGGCATTTCAGGCACTAAAATTGGCATTTGAAACATAATATTTGGCATTTCAGGCACTAAAATTGGCATTTGTGACATAATATTTGGCATTTCAGGCACTATAATTGGCATTTCAGGCACTAAAATTGGCATTTGTGACATTATATTTAGCATTTCAGGCACTAAAATTGGCATTTGAGACATAATATTTGGCATTTCAGGCACTATAATTGGCATTTGTGACATTATATTTGGCATTTCAGGCACTAAAATTGGCATTTGAGACATAATATTTGGCATTTCAGGCACTATAATTGGCATTTCAGGCACTAAAATTGGCATTTTTGACATTATATTTGGCATTTCAGGCACTAAAATTGGCATTTGTGACATTATATTTGGCATTTCAGGCACTATAATCGGCATTTCAGGCACTAAAATTGGCATTTGTGACATTATATTTGGCATTTCAGGCACTATTATCGGCATTTCAGGCACTAAAATTGGCATTTGAGACATAATATTTGGCATTTCAGGCACTATAATTGGCATTTCAGGCACTATAATTGGCATTTGTGACATTATATTTGGCATTTCAGGCACTAAAATTGGCATTTGTGACATTATATTTGGCATTTGTGACATAATATTTGGCATTTTAGACACTATAATTGGCATTTCAGACACAAAAATTTGCATTTGTGACATTATATTTGGCATTTCAGGCACTAAAATTGGCATTTGTGACATTATATTTGGCATTTCAGGCACTAAAATTGGCATTTTTGACATTATATTTGGCATTTCAGGCACTATAATCGGCATTTCAGGCACTAAAATTGGCATTTGTGACATTATATTTGCCATTTCAGGCACTAAAATTGGCATTTCAGGCACTATAATTGGCATTTGTGACATTATATTTGGCATTTCAGGCACTAAAATTGGCATTTGAGCAATAATATTTGGCATTTCAGGCACTATATTCGGCATTTCAGGCACTAAAATTGGCTTTTGAGACATAATATTTGGCATTTCAGGCACTATAATTGGCATTTCAGGCACTAAAATTGGCATTTGTGACATTATATTTGGCATTTCAGGCACTAAAATTGGCATTTGAGACATAATATTTGGCATTTCAGGCACTAAAATTGGCATTTGTGACATAATATTTGGCATTTCAGGCACTAAAATTGGCATTATTGACATTATATTTGGCATTTCAGGCACTAAAATTGGCATTTTTGACATTATATTTGGCATTTCAGGCACTATAATCGGCATTTCAGGCACTAAAATTGGCATTTGTGACATTATATTTGGCATTTCAGGCACTAAAATTGTCATTTGTGACATTATATTTGGCATTTCAGGCACTAAAATTGGCATTTTTGACATAATATTTGGCATTTCAGGCACTAAAATTGGCATTTGTGACATTATATTTGGCATTTCAGGCACTATAATCCGCATTTCAGGCACTAAAATTGGCATTTGTGACATTATATTTGGCATTTTAGGCACTAAACTTGGCATTTGTGACATTATATTTGGCATTTCAGGCACTATATTCGGCATTTCAGGCACTAAAATTGGCTTTTGAGACGTAATATTTGGCATTTCAGGCACTATAATTGGCATTTCAGGAACTAAATTTGGCATTTGTGACATTATATTTGGCATTTCAGGCACTAAAATTGGCATTTGAGACATAATATTTGGCATTTCAGGCACTAAAATTGGCATTTGTGACATAATATTTGGCATTTCAGGCACTAAAATTGGCATTATTGACATTATATTTGGCATTTCAGGCACTAAAATTGGCATTTTTGACATTATATTTGGCATTTCAGGCACTATAATCGGCATTTCAGGCACTAAAATTGGCATTTGTGACATTATATTTGGCATTTCAGGCACTAAAATTGTCATTTGTGACATTATATTTGGCATTTCAGGCACTAAAATTGGCATTTCAGGCACTAAAATTGGCATTTGTGACATAATATTTGGCATTTCAGGCACTAAAATTGGCATTTGTGACATTATATTTGGCATTTCAGGCACTAAAATTGGCATTTGAGACATAATATTTGGCATTTCAGGCACTATAATCGGCATTTCAGGCACTAAAATTGGCTTTTGAGACATAATATTTGGCATTTCAGGCATTATAATTGGCATTTCAGGCACTAAAATTGGCATTTGTGACATTATATTTGGCATTTCAGGCACTAAAATTGGCATTTGAGACATAATATTTGGCATTTCAGGCACTATAATTGGCATTTCAGGCACTAAAATTGGCATTTGAGACATAATATTTGGCATTTCAGGCACTATAATTGGCATTTGTGACATTATATTTGGCATTTCAGGCACTATAATCGGCATTTCAGGCACTAAAATTGGCATTTGTGACATTATATTTGGAATTTCAGGCACTAAAATTGGCATTTGAGACATAATATTTGGTATTTCAGGCACTAAAATTGGCATTTGTGACATTATATTTGGCATTTCAGGCACTAAAATTGGCATTTTTGACATAATATTTGGCATTTCAGGCACTATAATCGGCATTTCAGGCACTAAAATTGGCATTTGTGACATTATATTTGGCATTTCAGGCACTAAAATTGGCATTTCAGGCACTAAAATTGGCATTTTTGACATAATATTTGGCATTTCAGGCACTATAATCGGCATTTCAGGCACTAAAATTGGCATTTGAGACATAATATTTGGCATTTCAGGCACTATAATCGGTTTTCAGACACTAAAATTGGCTTTTGAGACATAATATTTGGCATTTCAGGCACTAAAATTGGCATTTGTGACATTATATTTGGCATTTCAGGCACTAAAATTGGCATTTGAGACATAATATTTGGTATTTCAGGCACTAAAATTGGCATTTGTGACATTATATTTGGCATTTCAGGCACTAAAATTGGCATTTTTGACATAATATTTGGCATTTCAGGCACTATAATCGGCATTTCAGGCACTAAAATTGGCATTTGTGACATTATATTTGGCATTTCAGGCACTAAAATTGGCATTTCAGGCACTAAAATTGGCATTTGTGACATTATATTTGGCATTTCAGGCACTAAAATTGGCATTTGAGATATAATATTTGGCATTTCAGGCACTATAGTCGGCATTTCAGGCACTAAAATTGGCTGTTGAGACATAATATTTGGCATTTCAGGCACTATAATTGGCATTTCAGGCACTAAAATTGGCATTTGTGACATTATATTTGGCATTTCAGGCACTAAAATTGGCATTTGAGACATAATATTTGGCATTTCAGGCACTATAATCGGCATTTCAGGCACTAAAATTGGCATTTGTGACATTATATTTGGCATTTCAGACACTAAAATTGGCATTTCAATCACTAAAATTGGCATTTGTGACATTATATTTGGCATTTCAGGCACTAATATTGGCATTTGAGACATAATATTTGGTATTTCAGGCACTAAAATTGGCATTTGTGACATTATATTTGGTATTTCAGGCACTAAAATTGGCATTTTTGACATTATATTTGGCATTTCAGGCACTATAATCGGCATTTCAGGCACTAAAATTGGCATTTGTGACATTATATTTGGCATTTCAGGCACTAAAATTGGCATTTCAGGCACTAAAATTGGCATTTGTGACATTATATTTGGCATTTCAGGCACTAAAATTGGCATTTGAGACATAATATTTGGCATTTCAGGCACTATAATCGGTTTTCAGGCACTAAAATTGGCTTTTGAGACATAATATTTGGCATTTCAGGCACTATAATTGGCATTTCAGGCACTAAAATTGGCATTTGTGACATTATATTTGGCATTTCAGGCACTAAAATTGGCATTTGAGACATAATATCTGGCATTTCAGGCACTATAATCGGCATTTCAGGCAATAAAATTGGCATTTGTGACATTATATTTGGCATTTCAGGCACTAAAATTGGCATTTGTGACATAATATTTGGCATTTCAGGCACTAAAATTGGCATTTGAGACATAATATTTGGCATTTCAGGCACTACAATTGGCATTTCAGGCACTAAAATTGGCATTTGAGACATAATATTTGGCATTTCAGGCACTACAATTGGCATTTCAGGCACTAAAATTGGCATTTGAGACATAATATTTGGCATTTCAGGCACTATAATTGGCATTTCAGGCACTAAAATTGGCATTTCAGGCACTATAATCGGCATTTCAGGCACTAAAATTGGCATTTGTGACATTATATTTGGCATTTCAGGCACTAAAATTGGCATTTCAATCACTAAAATTGGCATTTGTGACATTATATTTGGCATTTCAGGCACTAAAATTGGCATTTGAGACATAATATTTGGCATTTCAGGCACTATAATCGGCATTTCAGGCACTAAAATTGGCATTTGAGACATAATATTTGGCATTTCAGGCACTATAATTGGCATTTCAGGCACTAAAATTGGCATTTGTGACATTATATTTGGCATTTCAGGCACTAAAATTGGCATTTGAGACATAATATTTGGCATTTCAGGCACTATAATTGGCATTTCAGGCACTAAAATTGGCATTTGAGACATAATATTTGGCATTTCAGGCACTATAATTGGCATTTGTGACATTATATTTGGCATTTCAGGCACTAAAATTGGCATTTGAGACATAATATTTGGCATTTCAGGCACTATAATTGGCATTTCAGGCACTAAAATTGGCATTTGAGACATAATATTTGGCATTTCAGGCACTATAATTGGCATTTGTGACATTATATTTGGCATTTCAGGCACTATAATCGGCATTTCAGGCACTAAAATTGGCATTTGTGACATAATATTTGGCATTTCAGGCACTATAATTGGCATTTCAGGCACTAAAATTATATCATATGAGGCCCTAGATCACTGGGTAGTACCTCTCTTGCATGTATTTTATCAGGCCCTGGATCACTGGGTAGTACCTCTCTTCTATTTATCTTATAAGGCCCTAGATCACTGGGTAGTACCTCTCTTCTATTTATCTTATAAGGTCCTAGATCACTGGTTAGTACCTCTCTTCTATTTATTCTTCAGTTCTAACAGCAACTCTAACAGCAGTTCTAACAGCAGTTCTAATAGCAGTTCTAATATCACTTCTAATAGCAGTTCTAATAGCAGTTCAAAAGCAGTCCTAATATCAGTTCTAGTAGCAGTTCTAATATCAGTTCTTATATTAGTTCTAATATCAGTTCTAATAGCAGTTCTAATAGCAGTTCTAATAGCAGTTCAATAGCAGTTCTAATAGCAGTTCTAATAGTAGTTCTATGTCCCTAGAGGGATTTCTTGGTCCCTAGAGGGATTTCTTGGCCCCTAGAGAGATTTCTAGAGCGTGTTACAGGGTTTTGAGAGGGATATCATGGGTTTTTAGAGTGATTTCAAGGGTATCTAAAGCGTTATCTTGGGTTTTGAGAGGGATATCTGGAGTTTTAGGAGGGATTTCTAGGTCCCTAGAGTGATTTGTAGGGATTCTAGAGGGAGTTATAGGTCCCTAGAGGGATTTCTAGGTCCGTAGAGGGATTTGTAGGGATTCTAGAGCGTGTTACAGTGTTTTGAGAGGGATATCTAGGGTTTTTTCAGTGATTTCTAGCTTTCTATACAGATTTCTAGGTCCCTAGAGGGATTTCTTGGTCCCTAGAGGGATTTCTTGGTCCCTAGAGGGATTTCTTGGTCCCTAGAGGGATTTCTAGGTCCCCAGAGGGATTTCTAGGTCCCCAGAGGGATTTCTAGGTCCCTAGAGGGATTTCTAGGTCCCTAGAGGGATTTCTAGGTCCCTAGAGGGATTTCTAGGTCCCTAGAGGGATTTCTAGGTCCCTAGAGGGATTTCTAGGTCCCTAGAGGGATTTCTTGGTCCCTAGAGGGATTTCTAGGTCCCTAGAGGGATTTCTAGGTCCCTAAAGGGATTTCTTGGTCCCTAGAGGGATTTCTAGGTCCCTAGAGGGATTTCTAGGTCCGTAGAGGGAGTTGTAGGGATTCTAGAGCGTGTTACAGGGTTTTGAGAGGATATCTAGGGTTTTTTCAGTGATTTCTAGCTTCCTATAGAGATTTCTAGGTCCCTAGAGGGATTTCTTGGCCCCTAGAGAGATTTCTAGAGCGTGTTACAGGGTTTTGAGAGGGATATCATGGGTTTTTAGAGTGATTTCAAGGGTTTCTAAAGCGTTATCTTGGGTTTTGAGAGGGATATCTGTAGTTTTAGGAGGGATTTCTAGGTCCCTAGAGGGATTTCTAGGTCCCTAGAGGGATTTCTAGGTCCCTAGAGAGATTTCTAGGTCCCTATAGGGATTTCTAGGTCCCTAGAGGGATTTCTAGGTCCCTAGAGTGATTTGTAGGGATTCTAGAGGGAGTTATAGGTCCCTAGAGGGATTTCTAGGTCCGTAGAGGGATTTGTAGGGATTCTAGAGCGTGTTACAGGGTTTTGAGAGGGATATCTAGGGTTTTTTCAGTGATTTCTAGCTTCCTATACAGATTTCTAGGTCCCTAGAGAGATTTCTAGGTCCCTATAGGGATTTCTAGGTCCCTAGAGGGATTTCTAGGTCCCTAGAGTGATTTGTAGGGATTCTAGAGGAGAGGTACTAACCAGTGATCGAGGGCCTGATAATCTATATGCAAGAGAGGTACCAACCAGTGATCTAGGGCTTCATAAGATAAATAGAAGAGAGGTACTACTTAATTTATTTTATTTTATTTTTATTTTATTTTTATTTTTATTTATTTTTATTTATTTTTATTTTATAATTTTATAAGATCACAGGGTAGTACTTCTATTGCATATGTTTTATCAGACCCTAGATCACTGGGTAGTACCTCTCTTACGTGTTCATTATCATGCCCTAGATCACTGGGTAGTACCACTCTTGCATGTATTTTATCAGGCCATAGATCACTGGTCGGTACCTCTCCTGCATGAATTATATCAGGCCCTAGATCACTGGGTAGTACCTCTCTTGCATGTATTTTATCAGGCCCTGGATCACAGGGTAGTAACTCTCTTCTATTTATCTTATAAGGCCCTAGATCACTGGGTAGTACCTCTCTTCTATTTATCTTATAAGGTCCTAGATCACTGGTTAGTACCTCTCTTCTATTTATCTTATGAGGCCCTAGATCACTGGGTAGTACCTCTCTTCTATTTATCATATGAGGCCCTAGATCACTGGGTAGTACCTCTCTTGCATGTATTTTATCAGGCCCTGGATCACTGGGTAGTACCTCTCTTCTATTTATCTTATAAGGCCCTAGATCACTGGGTAGTACCTCTCTTCTATTTATCTTATAAGGTCCTAGATCACTGGTTAGTACCTCTCTTCTATTTATTCTTCAGTTCTAACAGCAACTCTAACAGCAGTTCTAACAGCAGTTCTAATAGCAGTTCTAATATCACTTCTAATAGCAGTTCTAATAGCAGTTCAAAAGCAGTCCTAATATCAGTTCTAGTAGCAGTTCTAATATCAGTTCTTATATTAGTTCTAATATCAGTTCTAATAGAAGTTCTAATAGCAGTTCTAATAGCAGTTCAATAGCAGTTCTAATAGCAGTTCTAATAGTAGTTCTAATAGCAGTTCAAAAGCAGTTCTAACATCAGTTCTAATAGCAGTTCTAATAGCAGTTCTAACATCAGTTCTAATAGCACTTCTAATATCAGTTCTAGTAGCAGTTCTAACAGCAGTTCTAATAGCAGTTCTAATAGCAGTTCTAATTGCAGTTCTAGTAGCAGTTCTAATAGCAGTTCTAATAGCAGTTCAATAGCAGTTCTAATAGCAGTTCTAATAGTAGTTCTAATAGCAGTTCAAAAGCTGTCAAAAGAACTGTTATAAGAACTGATATTAGAACTGCTATTAGAACTGTTATAAGAACTGATATTAGAACTGCTATAGACATCCCTCTGGGGACCTAGAAATCCCTCTAGGGACCTAGAAATCCCTCTAGGGACCAAGAAATCCCTCTAGGGACCAAGAAATCCCTCTAGGGACCAAGAAATCCCTCTGAGACCAAGAAATCCCTCTAGGGACCTAGAAATCGCTCTAGGGACCTAGAAATCCCTCTAGGGACCTAGAAATCCCTCTGGGGACCTAGAAATCCCTCTGGGGACCTAGAAATCCCTCTAGGGACCAAGAAATCCCTCTAGGGACCAAGAAATCCCTCCTAAAACTCCAGATATCCCTCTCAAAACCCAAGATAACGCTTTAGAAACCCTTGAAATCACTCTAAAAACCCATGATATCCCTCTCAAAACCCTGTAACACGCTCTAGAAATCTCTCTAGGGACATAGAAATCCCTCTAGGGACCTAGAAATCCCTCTAGGGACCTAGAAATCCCTCTAGGGACCTAGAAATCCCTCTAGGGACCTAAAAATCCCTCTGGGGACCTGGAAATCCTTCTAGGGACATAGAAATCCCTCTAGGGACCTAAAAATCCCTCTGGGGACCTGGAAATCCTTCTAGGGACATAGAAATCCCTCTAGGGACCTAGAAATCCCTCTAGGGACCTAGAAATCCCTCTGGGGACCTAGAAATCCCTCTAGGGACATAGAAATCCCTCTAGGGACCAAGAAATCCCTCTAGGGACCTAGAAATCCCTCTAGGGACCTAGAAATCCCTCTAGGGACCAAGAAATCCCTCTAGGGACCTAGAAATCCCTCTAGGGACCTAGAAATCCCTCTAGGGACCTAGAAATCCCTCTGGGGACCTAGAAATCCCTCTGGGGACCTAGAAATCCCTCTAGGGACCTAGAAATCCCTCTAGGGACCAAGAAATCCCTCTAGGGACCAAGAAATCCCTCTAGGGACCAAGAAATCCCTCTGAGACCAAGAAATCCCTCTAGGGACCTAGAAATCGCTCTAGGGACCTAGAAATCCCTCTAGGGACCTAGAAATCCCTCTGGGGACCTAGAAATCCCTCTGGGGACCTAGAAATCCCTCTAGGGACCAAGAAATCCCTCTAGGGACCAAGAAATCCCTCCTAAAACTCCAGATATCCCTCTCAAAACCCAAGATAACGCTTTAGAAACCCTTGAAATCACTCTAAAAACCCATGATATCCCTCTCAAAACCCTGTAACACGCTCTAGAAATCTCTCTAGGGACATAGAAATCCCTCTGGGGACCTAGAAATCCCTCCAGGGACCAAGAAATCCCTCTAGGGACCAAGAAATCCCTCCTAAAACTCCAGATATCCCTCTCAAAACCCAAGATAACGCTTTAGAAACCCTTGAAATCACTCTAAAAACCCATGATATCCCTCTCAAAACCCTGTAACACGCTCTAGAAATCTCTCTAGGGACATAGAAATCCCTCTAGGGACCTAGAAATCCCTCTAGGGACCAAGAAATCCCTCTAGGGACCAAGAAATCCCTCTAGGGACCAAGAAATCCCTCTAGGGACCTAGAAATCGCTCTAGGGACCTAGAAATCCCTCTAGGGACCTAGAAATCCCTCTGGGGACCTAGAAATCCCTCTGGGGACCTAGAAATCCCTCTAGGGACCAAGAAATCCCTCTAGGGACCAAGAAATCCCTCTAGGGACCAAGAAATCCCTCCTAAAACTCCAGATATCCCTCTCAAAACCCAAGATAACGCTTTAGAAACCCTTGAAATCACTCTAAAAACCCATGATATCCCTCTCAAAACCCTGTAACACGCTCTAGAAATCTCTCTAGGGACATAGAAATCCCTCTAGGGACCTAGAAATCCCTCTAGGGACCTAGAAATTCCTCTAGGGACCTAGAAATCCCTCAAGGGACCTAGAAATCCCTGTAGGGACATAAAAATCCCTCTAGGGACATAGAAATCCCTCTAGGGACCTAGAAATCCCTCTGGGGACCTAGAAATCCCTCTAGGGACATAGAAATCCCTCTAGGGACCTAGAAATCCCTCTAGGGACCTAGAAATCCCTCTGGGGACCTAGAAATCCCTCTAGGGACATAGAAATCCCTCTAGGGACCAAGAAATCCCTCTAGGGACCTAGAAATCCCTCTAGGGACCTAGAAATCCCTCTAGGGACCTAGAAATCCCTCTGGGGACCTAGAAATCCCTCTGGGGACCTAGAAATCCCTCTAGGGACCTAGAAATCCCTCTAGGGACCAAGAAATCCCTCTAGGGACCAAGAAATCCCTCTAGGGACCAAGAAATCCCTCCTAAAACTCCAGATATCCCTCTCAAAACCCAAGATAACGCTTTAGAAACCCTTGAAATCACTCTAAAAACACATGATATCCCTCTCAAAACCCTGTAACACGCTCTAGAAATCTCTCTAGGGACATAGAAATCCCTCTAGGGACCTAGAAATCCCTCTAGGGGCCTAGAAATCCCTCAAGGGACCTAGAAATCCCTGTAGGGACATAAAAATCCCTCTAGGGACATAGAAATCCCTCTAGGGACCTACAAATCCCTCTAGGGACCTAGAAATCTCTATAGGAAGCTAGAAATCACTGAAAAAACCCTAGATATCCCTCTCAAAACCCTGTAACACGCTCTAGAATCCCTACAACTCCCTCTACGGACCTAGAAATCCCTCTAGGGACCAAGAAATCCCTCTAGGGACCTAGAAATCCCTCTAGGGACCTAGAAATCCCTCTAGGGACCTAGAAATCCCTCTAGGGACCTAGAAATCCCTCTAGGGACCTAGAAATCCCTCTAGGGACCTAGAAATCCCTCTAGGGACCTAGAAATCCCTCTAGGGACCTAGAAATCCCTCTAGGGACCTAGAAATCCCTCTAGGGACCTAGAAATCCCTCTAGGGACCTAGAAATCCCTCTAGGGACCTAGAAATCCCTCTAGGGACCTAGAAATCCCTCTGGGGACCTAGAAATCCCTCTGGGGACCTAGAAATCCTTCTCGGGACCTAGAAATCCCTCTAGGGACCTAGAAATCCCTCTAGGGACCTAGAAATCCCTCTAGGGACCTAGAAATCCCTCTAGGGACCTAGAAATCCCTCTAGGGACCTAGAAATCCCTCTAGGGACCTAGAAATCCCTCTAGGGACCTAGAAATCCCTCTGGGGACCTAGAAATCCCTCTAGGGACATAGAAATCCCTCTAGGGACCTAGAAATCCCTCTAGGGCCCTAGAAATCCCTCTAGGGACCAAGAAATCCCTCTAGGGACCAAGAAATCCCTCTAGGGACCAAGAAATCCCTCTAGGGACCAAGAAATCCCTCTAGGGACCTAGAAATCCCTCTGGGGACCTAGAAATCCCTCTGGGGACCTAGAAATCCCTAGAGGGACATAGAAATCCCTCTAGGGACCAAGAAATCCCTCTAGGGACCTAGAAATCCCTAGAGGGACATAAAAATCCCTCTAGGGACATAGAAATCCCTCTAGGGACCTAGAAATCCCTCTGGGGACCTAGAAATCCCTCTAGGGACCTAGAAATCCCTCAAGGGACTTAAAAATCCCTGTAGGGACATAAAAATCCCTCTAGGGACATAGAAATCCCTCTAGGGACCTAGAATGGCCTCTAGGGACATAGAAATCTCTCTAGGGACCTAGAATGCCCTCTAGGGACATAAAAATCCCTCTAGGGACCTAGAAATCCCTCTAGGGACCTAGAAATCCCTCTAGGGACCAAGAAATCCCTCTAGGGACCTAGAAATCGCTCTAGGGACCTAGAAATCCCTCTAGGGACCTAGAAATCCCTCTGGGGACCTAGAAATCCCTCTGGGGACCTAGAAATCCCTCTAGGGACCAAGAAATCCCTCTAGGGACCAAGAAATCCCTCCTAAAACTCCAGATATCCCTCTCAAAACCCAAGATAACGCTTTAGAAACCCTTGAAATCACTCTAAAAACCCATGATATCCCTCTCAAAACCCTGTAACACGCTCTAGAAATCTCTCTAGGGACATAGAAATCCCTCTAGGGACCTAGAAATCCCTGTAGGGACATAAAAATCCCTCTAGGGACATAGAAATCCCTCTAGGGACCTAGAAATCCCTCTGGGGACCTAGAAATCCCTCTAGGGACATAGAAATCCCTCTAGGGACCAAGAAATCCCTCTACGGACCTAGAAATCCCTCTAGGGACCTAGAAATCCCTCTAGGGACCTAGAGATCCCTCTAGGGACCTAGAAATCCCTCTAGGGACCTAGAAATCCCTCTAGGGACCTAGAAATCCCTCTGGGGACCTAGAAATCCCTCTGGGGACCTAGAAATCCCTCTAGGGACCTAGAAATCCCTCTAGGGACCTAGAAATCCCTCTAGGGACCTAGAAATCCCTCTAGGGACCTAGAAATCCCTCTAGGGACCTAGAAATCCCTCTAGGGACCTAGAAATCCCTCTAGGGACCTAGAAATCCCTCTAGGGACCTAGAAATCCCTCTGGGACCTAGAAATCCCTCTGGGGACCTAGAAATCCCTCTGGGGACCTAGAAATCCCTCTGGGGACCTAGAAATCCCTCTAGGGACCTAGAAATCCCTCTAGGGACCTAGAAATCCCTCTAGGGACCTAGAAATCCCTCTAGGGACCTAGAAATCCCTCTAGGGACCTTGAAATCCCTCTAGGGACCTAGAAATCCCTCTGGGGACCTAGAAATCCCTCTAGGGACCTAGGAATCCCTCTGGGGACCTAGAAATCCCTCTGGGGATCTAGAAATCCCTCTAGGGACCAAGAAATCCCTCTAGGGACCAAGAAATCCCTCTAGGGACCAAGAAATCCCTCCTAAAACTCCAGATATCCCTCTCAAAACCCAAGATAACGCTTTAGAAACCCTTGAAATCACTCTAAAAACCCATGATATCCCTCTCAAAACCCTGTAACACGCTCTAGAAATCTCTCTAGGGACATAGAAATCCCTCTAGGGACCTAGAAATCCCTCTAGGGACCTAGAAATCCCTCTAGGGACCTAGAAATCCCTCAAGGGACCTAGAAATCCCTGTAGGGACATAAAAATCCCTCTAGGGACATAGAAATCCCTCTAGGGACCTAGAAATCCCTCTAGGGACCTAGAAATCCCTCTGGGGACCTAGAAATCCCTCTAGGGACATAGAAATCCCTCTAGGGACCTAGAAATCCCTCTAGGGCCCTAGAAATCCCTCTAGGGACCAAGAAATCCCTCTAGGGACCAAGAAATCCCTCTAGGGACCAAGAAATCCCTCTAGGGACCAAGAAATCCCTCTAGGGACCTAGAAATCCCTCTGGGGACCTAGAAATCCCTCTGGGGACCTAGAAATCCCTAGAGGGACATAGAAATCCCTCTAGGGACCAAGAAATCCCTCTAGGGACCTAGAAATCCCTAGAGGGACATAAAAATCCCTCTAGGGACATAGAAATCCCTCTAGGGACCTAGAAATCCCTCTGGGGACCTAGAAATCCCTCTAGGGACCTAGAAATCCCTCAAGGGACTTAAAAATCCCTGTAGGGACATAAAAATCCCTCTAGGGACATAGAAATCCCTCTAGGGACCTAGAATGGCCTCTAGGGACATAGAAATCTCTCTAGGGACCTAGAATGCCCTCTAGGGACATAAAAATCCCTCTAGGGACCTAGAAATCCCTCTAGGGACCTAGAAATCCCTCTAGGGACCAAGAAATCCCTCTAGGGACCTAGAAATCGCTCTAGGGACCTAGAAATCCCTCTAGGGACCTAGAAATCCCTCTGGGGACCTAGAAATCCCTCTGGGGACCTAGAAATCCCTCTAGGGACCAAGAAATCCCTCTAGGGACCAAGAAATCCCTCCTAAAACTCCAGATATCCCTCTCAAAACCCAAGATAACGCTTTAGAAACCCTTGAAATCACTCTAAAAACCCATGATATCCCTCTCAAAACCCTGTAACACGCTCTAGAAATCTCTCTAGGGACATAGAAATCCCTCTAGGGACCTAGAAATCCCTGTAGGGACATAAAAATCCCTCTAGGGACATAGAAATCCCTCTAGGGACCTAGAAATCCCTCTGGGGACCTAGAAATCCCTCTAGGGACATAGAAATCCCTCTAGGGACCAAGAAATCCCTCTACGGACCTAGAAATCCCTCTAGGGACCTAGAAATCCCTCTAGGGACCTAGAGATCCCTCTAGGGACCTAGAAATCCCTCTAGGGACCTAGAAATCCCTCTAGGGACCTAGAAATCCCTCTGGGGACCTAGAAATCCCTCTGGGGACCTAGAAATCCCTCTAGGGACCTAGAAATCCCTCTAGGGACCTAGAAATCCCTCTAGGGACCTAGAAATCCCTCTAGGGACCTAGAAATCCCTCTAGGGACCTAGAAATCCCTCTAGGGACCTAGAAATCCCTCTAGGGACCTAGAAATCCCTCTGGGACCTAGAAATCCCTCTGGGGACCTAGAAATCCCTCTGGGGACCTAGAAATCCCTCTGGGGACCTAGAAATCCCTCTAGGGACCTAGAAATCCCTCTAGGGACCTAGAAATCCCTCTAGGGACCTAGAAATCCCTCTAGGGACCTAGAAATCCCTCTAGGGACCTTGAAATCCCTCTAGGGACCTAGAAATCCCTCTGGGGACCTAGAAATCCCTCTAGGGACCTAGGAATCCCTCTGGGGACCTAGAAATCCCTCTGGGGATCTAGAAATCCCTCTAGGGACCAAGAAATCCCTCTAGGGACCAAGAAATCCCTCTAGGGACCAAGAAATCCCTCCTAAAACTCCAGATATCCCTCTCAAAACCCAAGATAACGCTTTAGAAACCCTTGAAATCACTCTAAAAACCCATGATATCCCTCTCAAAACCCTGTAACACGCTCTAGAAATCTCTCTAGGGACATAGAAATCCCTCTAGGGACCTAGAAATCCCTCTAGGGACCTAGAAATCCCTCTAGGGACCTAGAAATCCCTCAAGGGACCTAGAAATCCCTGTAGGGACATAAAAATCCCTCTAGGGACATAGAAATCCCTCTAGGGACCTAGAAATCCCTCTGGGGACCTAGAAATCCCTCTAGGGACATAGAAATCCCTCTAGGGACCTAGAAATCCCTCTAGGGACCTAGAAATCCCTCTAGGGACCTAGAAATCCCTCTAGGGACCTAGAAATCCCTCTAGGGACCTAGAAATCCCTCTAGGGACCTAGAAATCCCTCTAGGGACCTAGAAATCCCTCTGGGGACCTAGAAATCCCTCTAGGGACATAGAAATCCCTCTAGGGACCTAGAAATCCCTCTAGGGACCTAGAAATCCCTCTAGGGACCAAGAAATCCCTCTAGGGACCAAGAAATCCCTCTAGGGACCAAGAAATCCCTCCTAAAACTCCAGATATCCCTCTCAAAACCCAAGATAACGCTTTAGAAACCCTTGAAATCACTCTAAAAACCCATGATATCCCTCTCAAAACCCTGTAACACGCTCTAGAAATCTCTCTAGGGACATAGAAATCCCTCTAGGGACCTAGAAATCCCTCTGGGGACCTAGAAATCCCTCTAGGGACCTAGAAATCCCTCTGGGGACCTAGAAATCCCTCTAGGGACATAGAAATCCCTCTAGGGACCTAGAAATCTCTCTAGGGCCCTAGAAATCCCTCTAGGGACCAAGAAATCCCTCTAGGGACCTAGAAATCCCTCTAGGGACCTAGAAATCCCTCTAGGGACCTAGAAATCCCTCTAGGGACCTAGAAATCCCTCTGGGGACCTAGAAATCCCTCTGGGGACCTAGAAATCCCTCTGGGGACCTAGAAATCCCTAGAGGGACATAGAAATCCCTCTAGGGACCAAGAAATCCCTCTAGGGACCTAGAAATCCCTAGAGGGACATAAAAATCCCTCTAGGGACATAGAAATCCCTCTAGGGACCTAGAAATCCCTCTGGGGACCTAGAAATCCCTCTAGGGACCTAGAAATCCCTCAAGGGACTTAGAAATCCCTGTAGGGACATAAAAATCCCTCTAGGGACATAGAAATCCCTCTAGGGACCTAGAATGGCCTCTAGGGACATAGAAATCTCTCTAGGGACCTAGAATGCCCTCTAGGGACATAAAAATCCCTCTAGGGACCTAGAAATCCCTCTAGGGACCTAGAAATCCCTCTAGGGACCTAGAAATCCCTCTAGGGACCTTGAAATCCCTCTAGGGACCTAGAAATCCCTCTGGGGACCTAGAAATCCCTCTAGGGACCTAGGAATCCCTCTGGGGACCTAGAAATCCCTCTGGGGATCTAGAAATCCCTCTAGGGACCAAGAAATCCCTCTAGGGACCAAGAAATCCCTCTAGGGACCAAGAAATCCCTCCTAAAACTCCAGATATCCCTCTCAAAACCCAAGATAACGCTTTAGAAACCCTTGAAATCACTCTAAAAACCCATGATATCCCTCTCAAAACCCTGTAACACGCTCTAGAAATCTCTCTAGGGACATAGAAATCCCTCTAGGGACCTAGAAATCCCTCTAGGGACCTAGAAATCCCTCTAGGGACCTAGAAATCCCTCAAGGGACCTAGAAATCCCTGTAGGGACATAAAAATCCCTCTAGGGACATAGAAATCCCTCTAGGGACCTAGAAATCCCTCTGGGGACCTAGAAATCCCTCTAGGGACATAGAAATCCCTCTAGGGACCTAGAAATCCCTCTAGGGACCTAGAAATCCCTCTAGGGACCTAGAAATCCCTCTAGGGACCTAGAAATCCCTCTAGGGACCTAGAAATCCCTCTAGGGACCTAGAAATCCCTCTAGGGACCTAGAAATCCCTCTGGGGACCTAGAAATCCCTCTAGGGACATAGAAATCCCTCTAGGGACCTAGAAATCCCTCTAGGGACCTAGAAATCCCTCTAGGGACCAAGAAATCCCTCTAGGGACCAAGAAATCCCTCTAGGGACCAAGAAATCCCTCCTAAAACTCCAGATATCCCTCTCAAAACCCAAGATAACGCTTTAGAAACCCTTGAAATCACTCTAAAAACCCATGATATCCCTCTCAAAACCCTGTAACACGCTCTAGAAATCTCTCTAGGGACATAGAAATCCCTCTAGGGACCTAGAAATCCCTGTAGGGACATAAAAATCCCTCTAGGGACATAGAAATCCCTCTAGGGACCTAGAAATCCCTCTGGGGACCTAGAAATCCCTCTAGGGACCTAGAAATCCCTCTGGGGACCTAGAAATCCCTCTAGGGACATAGAAATCCCTCTAGGGACCTAGAAATCTCTCTAGGGCCCTAGAAATCCCTCTAGGGACCAAGAAATCCCTCTAGGGACCTAGAAATCCCTCTAGGGACCTAGAAATCCCTCTAGGGACCTAGAAATCCCTCTAGGGACCTAGAAATCCCTCTGGGGACCTAGAAATCCCTCTGGGGACCTAGAAATCCCTCTGGGGACCTAGAAATCCCTAGAGGGACATAGAAATCCCTCTAGGGACCAAGAAATCCCTCTAGGGACCTAGAAATCCCTAGAGGGACATAAAAATCCCTCTAGGGACATAGAAATCCCTCTAGGGACCTAGAAATCCCTCTGGGGACCTAGAAATCCCTCTAGGGACCTAGAAATCCCTCAAGGGACTTAGAAATCCCTGTAGGGACATAAAAATCCCTCTAGGGACATAGAAATCCCTCTAGGGACCTAGAATGGCCTCTAGGGACATAGAAATCTCTCTAGGGACCTAGAATGCCCTCTAGGGACATAAAAATCCCTCTAGGGACCTAGAAATCCCTCTAGGGACCTAGAAATCCCTCTAGGGACCAAGAAATCCCTCTAGGGACCTAGAAATCGCTCTAGGGACCTAGAAATCCCTCAAGGGACCTAGAAATCCCTCTGGGGACCTAGAAATCCCTCTGGGGACCTAGAAATCCCTCTAGGGACCAAGAAATCCCTCTAGGGACCAAGAAATCCCTCCTAAAACTCCAGATATCCCTCTCAAAACCCAAGATAACGCTTTAGAAACCCTTGAAATCACTCTAAAAACCCATGATATCCCTCTCAAAACCCTGTAACACGCTCTAGAAATCTCTCTAGGGACATAGAAATCCCTCTAGGGACCTAGAAATCCCTCTAGGGACCTAGAAATCCCTCTAGGGACCTAGAAATCCCTCTAGGGACCTAGAAATCCCTCAAGGGACCTAGAAATCCCTGTAGGGACATAAAAATCCCTCTAGGGACATAGAAATCCCTCTAGGGACCTAGAAATCCCTCTGGGGACCTAGAAATCCCTCTAGGGACATAGAAATCCCTCTAGGGACCTAGAAATCCCTCTAGGGACCTAGAAATCCCTCTAGGGACCTAGAAATCCCTCTAGGGACCTAGAAATCCCTCTAGGGACCTAGAAATCCCTCTAGGGACCTAGAAATCCCTCTAGGGACCTAGAAATCCCTCTGGGGACCTAGAAATCCCTCTAGGGACATAGAAATCCCTCTAGGGACCTAGAAATCCCTCTAGGGACCTAGAAATCCCTCTAGGGACCAAGAAATCCCTCTAGGGACCAAGAAATCCCTCTAGGGACCAAGAAATCCCTCCTAAAACTCCAGATATCCCTCTCAAAACCCAGGATAACGCTTTAGAAACCCTTGAAATCACTCTAAAAACCCATGATATCCCTCTCAAAACCCTGTAACACGCTCTAGAAATCTCTCTAGGGACATAGAAATCCCTCTAGGGACCTAGAAATCCCTGTAGGGACATAAAAATCCCTCTAGGGACATAGAAATCCCTCTAGGGACATAGAAATCCCTCTAGGGACCTAGAAATCCCTCTGGGGACCTAGAAATCCCTCTAGGGACCTAGAAATCCCTCTGGGGACCTAGAAATCCCTCTAGGGACATAGAAATCCCTCTAGGGACCTAGAAATCTCTCTAGGGCCCTAGAAATCCCTCTAGGGACCAAGAAATCCCTCTAGGGACCTAGAAATCCCTCTAGGGACCTAGAAATCCCTCTAGGGACCTAGAAATCCCTCTAGGGACCTAGAAATCCCTCTGGGGACCTAGAAATCCCTCTGGGGACCTAGAAATCCCTCTGGGGACCTAGAGACCCTAGAGGGACATAGAAATCCCTCTAGGGACCAAGAAATCCCTCTAGGGACCTAGAAATCCCTAGAGGGACATAAAAATCCCTCTAGGGACATAGAAATCCCTCTAGGGACCTAGAAATCCCTCTGGGGACCTAGAAATCCCTCTAGGGACCTAGAAATCCCTCAAGGGACTTAGAAATCCCTGTAGGGACATAAAAATCCCTCTAGGGACATAGAAATCCCTCTAGGGACCTAGAATGGCCTCTAGGGACATAGAAATCTCTCTAGGGACCTAGAATGCCCTCTAGGGACATAAAAATCCCTCTAGGGACCTAGAAATCCCTCTAGGGACCTAGAAATCCCTCTAGGGACCAAGAAATCCCTCTAGGGACCTAGAAATCGCTCTAGGGACCTAGAAATCCCTCAAGGGACCTAGAAATCCCTCTAGGGACATAGAAATCCCTCTAGGGACCTAGAAATCCCTCTAGGGACCTAGAAATCCCTCTAGGGACCTAGAAATCCCTCTAGGGACCTAGAAATCCCTCTAGGGACCTAGAAATCCCTCTAGGGACCTAGAAATCCCTCTAGGGACCTAGAAATCCCTCTGGGGACCTAGAAATCCCTCTAGGGACATAGAAATCCCTCTAGGGACCTAGAAATCCCTCTAGGGACCTAGAAATCCCTCTAGGGACCAAGAAATCCCTCTAGGGACCAAGAAATCCCTCTAGGGACCAAGAAATCCCTCCTAAAACTCCAGATATCCCTCTCAAAACCCAAGATAACGCTTTAGAAACCCTTGAAATCACTCTAAAAACCCATGATATCCCTCTCAAAACCCTGTAACACGCTCTAGAAATCTCTCTAGGGACATAGAAATCCCTCTAGGGACCTAGAAATCCCTGTAGGGACATAAAAATCCCTCTAGGGACATAGAAATCCCTCTAGGGACCTAGAAATCCCTCTGGGGACCTAGAAATCCCTCTAGGGACCTAGAAATCCCTCTGGGGACCTAGAAATCCCTCTAGGGACATAGAAATCCCTCTAGGGACCTAGAAATCTCTCTAGGGCCCTAGAAATCCCTCTAGGGACCAAGAAATCCCTCTAGGGACCTAGAAATCCCTCTAGGGACCTAGAAATCCCTCTAGGGACCTAGAAATCCCTCTAGGGACCTAGAAATCCCTCTGGGGACCTAGAAATCCCTCTGGGGACCTAGAAATCCCTCTGGGGACCTAGAAATCCCTAGAGGGACATAGAAATCCCTCTAGGGACCAAGAAATCCCTCTAGGGACCTAGAAATCCCTAGAGGGACATAAAAATCCCTCTAGGGACATAGAAATCCCTCTAGGGACCTAGAAATCCCTCTGGGGACCTAGAAATCCCTCTAGGGACCTAGAAATCCCTCAAGGGACTTAGAAATCCCTGTAGGGACATAAAAATCCCTCTAGGGACATAGAAATCCCTCTAGGGACCTAGAATGGCCTCTAGGGACATAGAAATCTCTCTAGGGACCTAGAATGCCCTCTAGGGACATAAAAATCCCTCTAGGGACCTAGAAATCCCTCTAGGGACCTAGAAATCCCTCTAGGGACCAAGAAATCCCTCTAGGGACCTAGAAATCGCTCTAGGGACCTAGAAATCCCTCAAGGGACCTAGAAATCCCTCTGGGGACCTAGAAATCCCTCTGGGGACCTAGAAATCCCTCTAGGGACCAAGAAATCCCTCTAGGGACCAAGAAATCCCTCCTAAAACTCCAGATATCCCTCTCAAAACCCAAGATAACGCTTTAGAAACCCTTGAAATCACTCTAAAAACCCATGATATCCCTCTCAAAACCCTGTAACACGCTCTAGAAATCTCTCTAGGGACATAGAAATCCCTCTAGGGACCTAGAAATCCCTCTAGGGACCTAGAAATCCCTCTAGGGACCTAGAAATCCCTCTAGGGACCTAGAAATCCCTCAAGGGACCTAGAAATCCCTGTAGGGACATAAAAATCCCTCTAGGGACATAGAAATCCCTCTAGGGACCTAGAAATCCCTCTGGGGACCTAGAAATCCCTCTAGGGACATAGAAATCCCTCTAGGGACCTAGAAATCCCTCTAGGGACCTAGAAATCCCTCTAGGGACCTAGAAATCCCTCTAGGGACCTAGAAATCCCTCTAGGGACCTAGAAATCCCTCTAGGGACCTAGAAATCCCTCTAGGGACCTAGAAATCCCTCTGGGGACCTAGAAATCCCTCTAGGGACATAGAAATCCCTCTAGGGACCTAGAAATCCCTCTAGGGACCTAGAAATCCCTCTAGGGACCAAGAAATCCCTCTAGGGACCAAGAAATCCCTCTAGGGACCAAGAAATCCCTCCTAAAACTCCAGATATCCCTCTCAAAACCCAGGATAACGCTTTAGAAACCCTTGAAATCACTCTAAAAACCCATGATATCCCTCTCAAAACCCTGTAACACGCTCTAGAAATCTCTCTAGGGACATAGAAATCCCTCTAGGGACCTAGAAATCCCTGTAGGGACATAAAAATCCCTCTAGGGACATAGAAATCCCTCTAGGGACATAGAAATCCCTCTAGGGACCTAGAAATCCCTCTGGGGACCTAGAAATCCCTCTAGGGACCTAGAAATCCCTCTGGGGACCTAGAAATCCCTCTAGGGACATAGAAATCCCTCTAGGGACCTAGAAATCTCTCTAGGGCCCTAGAAATCCCTCTAGGGACCAAGAAATCCCTCTAGGGACCTAGAAATCCCTCTAGGGACCTAGAAATCCCTCTAGGGACCTAGAAATCCCTCTAGGGACCTAGAAATCCCTCTGGGGACCTAGAAATCCCTCTGGGGACCTAGAAATCCCTCTGGGGACATAGAAATCCCTCTAGGGACATAGAAATCCCTCTAGGGACCTAGAAATCCCTCTAGGGACCTAGAAATCCCTGTAGAGACATAAAAATCCCTCTAGGGACATAAAAATCCCTCTAGGGACCTAGAAATCCCTCTGGGGACCTAGAAATCCCTCTAGGGACCTAGAAATCCCTCTGGGGACCTAGAAATCCCTCTAGGGACCTAGAAATCCCTCTGGGGACCTAGAAATCCCTCTAGGGACCTAGAAATCCCTGTAGGGACATACAAATCCCTCTAGGGACATAGAAATCCCTCTAGGGACCTAGAAATCCCTCTAGGGACCTAGAAATCCCTCTGGGGACCTAGAAATCCCTCTAGGGACCTAGAAATCCCTCTAGGGACCAAGAAATCCCTCTAGGGACCAAGAAATCCCTCTAGGGACCAAGAAATCCCTCCTAAAACTCCAGATATCCCTCTCAAAACCCAAGATAACGCTTTAGAAACCCTTGAAATCACTCTAAAAACCCATGATATCCCTCTCAAAACCCTGTAACACGCTCTAGAAATCTCTCTAGGGACCTAGAAATCCCTCTAGGGACCTAGAAATCCCTCTAGGGACCTAGAGATCCCTCTAGGGACCTAGAAATCCCTCTAGGGACCTAGAAATCCCTCTAGGGACCTAGAAATCCCTCTGGGGGACCTAGAAATCCCTCTAGGGACCTAGAAATCCCTCTGGGGACCTAGAAATCCCTCTAGGGACCTAGAAATCCCTCTAGGGACCTAGAAATCCCTCTGGGGACCTAGAAATCCCTCTGGGGACCTAGAAATCCCTCTGGGGACCTAGAAATCCCTCTGGGGACCTAGAAATCCCTCTGGGGACCTAGAAATCCCTCTGGGGACCTAGAAATCCCCTCTAGGGACCTAGAAATCCCTCTAGGGACCTAGAAATCCCTCTAGGGACCTAGAAATCCCTCTAGGGACCTAGAAATCCCTCTAGGGACCTAGAAATCCCTCTGGGGACCTAGAAATCCCTCTGGGGACCTAGAAATCCCTCTGGGGACCTAGAAATCCCTCTGGGGACCTAGAAATCCCTCTAGGGACCAAGAAATCCCTCTAGGGACCTAGAAATCGCTCTAGGGACCTAGAAATCCCTCTAGGGACCTAGAAATCCCTCTGGGGACCTAGAAATCCCTCTGGGGACCTAGAAATCCCTCTAGGGACCAAGAAATCCCTCTAGGGACCAAGAAATCCCTCCTAAAACTCCAGATATCCCTCTCAAAACCCAAGATAACGCTTTAGAAACCCTTGAAATCACTCTAAAAACCCATGATATCCCTCTCAAAACCCTGTAACACGCTCTAGAAATCTCTCTAGGGACATAGAAATCCCTCTAGGGACCTAGAAATCCCTCTAGGGACCTAGAAATCCCTCTAGGGACCTAGAAATCCCTCAAGGGACCTAGAAATCCCTCTGGGGACCTAGAAATCCCTCTGGGGACCTAGAAATCCCTCTGGGGACCTAGAAATCCCTCTGGGGACCTAGAAATCCCTCTAGGGACCTAGAAATCCCTCTAGGGACCAAGAAATCCCTCTAGGGACCTAGAAATCGCTCTAGGGACCTAGAAATCCCTCTAGGGACCTAGAAATCCCTCTGGGGACCTAGAAATCCCTCTGGGGACCTAGAAATCCCTCTAGGGACCAAGAAATCCCTCTAGGGACCAAGAAATCCCTCCTAAAACTCCAGATATCCCTCTCAAAACCCAAGATAACGCTTTAGAAACCCTTGAAATCACTCTAAAAACCCATGATATCCCTCTCAAAACCCTGTAACACGCTCTAGAAATCTCTCTAGGGACCTAGAAATCCCTCTAGGGACCTAGAAATCCCTCTAGGGACCTAGAAATCCCTCTGGGGACCTAGAAATCCCTCTGGGGACCTAGAAATCCCTCTGGGGACCTAGAAATCCCTCTGGGGACCTAGAAATCCCTCTGGGGACCTAGAAATCCCTCTAGGGACCAAGAAATCCCTCTAGGGACCTAGAAATCGCTCTAGGGACCTAGAAATCCCTCTAGGGACCTAGAAATCCCTCTGGGGACCTAGAAATCCCTCTGGGGACCTAGAAATCCCTCTAGGGACCAAGAAATCCCTCTAGGGACCAAGAAATCCCTCTAGGGACCAAGAAATCCCTCCTAAAACTCCAGATATCCCTCTCAAAACCCAAGATAACGCTTTAGAAACCCTTGAAATCACTCTAAAAACCCATGATATCCCTCTCAAAACCCTGTAACACGCTCTAGAAATCTCTCTAGGGACATAGAAATCCCTCTAGGGACCTAGAAATCCCTCTAGGGACCTAGAAATCCCTCTAGGGACCTAGAAATCCCTCAAGGGACCTAGAAATCCCTCTGGGGACCTAGAAATCCCTCTGGGGACCTAGAAATCCCTCTGGGGACCTAGAAATCCCTCTGGGGACCTAGAAATCCCTCTAGGGACCTAGAAATCCCTCTAGGGACCAAGAAATCCCTCTAGGGACCTAGAAATCGCTCTAGGGACCTAGAAATCCCTCTAGGGACCTAGAAATCCCTCTGGGGACCTAGAAATCCCTCTGGGGACCTAGAAATCCCTCTAGGGACCAAGAAATCCCTCTAGGGACATAGAAATCCCTCTAGGGACCTAGAAATCCCTCTAGGGACCTAGAAATCCCTCTGGGGACCTAGAAATCCCTCTGGGGACCTAGAAATCCCTCTGGGGACCTAGAAATCCCTCTGGGGACCTAGAAATCCCTCTAGGGACCAAGAAATCCCTCTAGGGACCTAGAAATCGCTCTAGGGACCTAGAAATCCCTCTAGGGACCTAGAAATCCCTCTGGGGACCTAGAAATCCCTCTGGGGACCTAGAAATCCCTCTAGGGACCAAGAAATCCCTCTAGGGACCAAGAAATCCCTCTAGGGACCAAGAAATCCCTCCTAAAACTCCAGATATCCCTCTCAAAACCCAAGATAACGCTTTAGAAACCCTTGAAATCACTCTAAAAACCCATGATATCCCTCTCAAAACCCTGTAACACGCTCTAGAAATCTCTCTAGGGACATAGAAATCCCTCTAGGGACCTAGAAATCCCTCTAGGGACCTAGAAATCCCTCTAGGGACCTAGAAATCCCTCAAGGGACCTAGAAATCCCTCTGGGGACCTAGAAATCCCTCTGGGGACCTAGAAATCCCTCTGGGGACCTAGAAATCCCTCTGGGGACCTAGAAATCCCTCTAGGGACCTAGAAATCCCTCTAGGGACCAAGAAATCCCTCTAGGGACCTAGAAATCGCTCTAGGGACCTAGAAATCCCTCTAGGGACCTAGAAATCCCTCTGGGGACCTAGAAATCCCTCTGGGGACCTAGAAATCCCTCTAGGGACCAAGAAATCCCTCTAGGGACCAAGAAATCCCTCTAGGGACCAAGAAATCCCTCCTAAAACTCCAGATATCCCTCTCAAAACCCAAGATAACGCTTTAGAAACCCTTGAAATCACTCTAAAAACCCATGATATCCCTCTCAAAACCCTGTAACACGCTCTAGAAATCTCTCTAGGGACCTAGAAATCCCTCTAGGGACCTAGAAATCCCTCTAGGGACCTAGAAATCCCTCTGGGGACCTAGAAATCCCTCTGGGGACCTAGAAATCCCTCTGGGGACCTAGAAATCCCTCTGGGGACCTAGAAATCCCTCTGGGGACCTAGAAATCCCTCTAGGGACCAAGAAATCCCTCTAGGGACCTAGAAATCGCTCTAGGGACCTAGAAATCCCTCTAGGGACCTAGAAATCCCTCTGGGGACCTAGAAATCCCTCTAGGGACCAAGAAATCCCTCTAGGGACCAAGAAATCCCTCTAGGGACCAAGAAATCCCTCTAGGGACCAAGAAATCCCTCCTAAAACTCCAGATATCCCTCTCAAAACCCAAGATAACGCTTTAGAAACCCTTGAAATCACTCTAAAAACCCATGATATCCCTCTCAAAACCCTGTAACACGCTCTAGAAATCTCTCTAGGGACATAGAAATCCCTCTAGGGACCTAGAAATCCCTCTAGGGACCTAGAAATCCCTCTAGGGACCTAGAAATCCCTCTAGGGACCTAGAAATCCCTCAAGGGACCTAGAAATCCCTCTGGGGACCTAGAAATCCCTCTGGGGACCTAGAAATCCCTCTGGGGACCTAGAAATCCCTCTGGGGACCTAGAAATCCCTCTAGGGACCTAGAAATCCCTCTAGGGACCAAGAAATCCCTCTAGGGACCTAGAAATCGCTCTAGGGACCTAGAAATCCCTCTAGGGACCTAGAAATCCCTCTGGGGACCTAGAAATCCCTCTGGGGACCTAGAAATCCCTCTAGGGACCAAGAAATCCCTCTAGGGACATAGAAATCCCTCTAGGGACCTAGAAATCCCTCTAGGGACCTAGAAATCCCTCTAGGGACCTAGAAATCCCTCTGGGGACCTAGAAATCCCTCTGGGGACCTAGAAATCCCTCTAGGGACCAAGAAATCCCTCTAGGGACCAAGAAATCCCTCTAGGGACCAAGAAATCCCTCCTAAAACTCCAGATATCCCTCTCAAAACCCAAGATAACGCTTTAGAAACCCTTGAAATCACTCTAAAAACCCTGTAACACGCTCTAGAAATCTCTCTAGGGACCTAGAAATCCCTCTAGGGACCTAGAAATCCCTCTAGGGACCTAGAGATCCCTCTAGGGACCTAGAAATCCCTCTAGGGACCTAGAAATCCCTCTAGGGACCTAGAAATCCCTCTGGGGACCTAGAAATCCCTCTAGGGACCTAGAAATCCCTCTGGGGACCTAGAAATCCCTCTGGGGACCTAGAAATCCCTCTGGGGACCTAGAAATCCCTCTGGGGACCTAGAAATCCCTCTGGGGACCTAGAAATCCCTCTAGGGACCTAGAAATCCCTCTGGGGACCTAGAAATCCCTCTGGGGACCTAGAAATCCCTCTGGGGACCTAGAAATCCCTCTGGGGACCTAGAAATCCCTCTAGGGACCAAGAAATCCCTCTAGGGACCTAGAAATCGCTCTAGGGACCTAGAAATCCCTCTAGGGACCTAGAAATCCCTCTGGGGACCTAGAAATCCCTCTGGGGACCTAGAAATCCCTCTAGGGACCAAGAAATCCCTCTAGGGACCAAGAAATCCCTCCTAAAACTCCAGATATCCCTCTCAAAACCCAAGATAACGCTTTAGAAACCCTTGAAATCACTCTAAAAACCCATGATATCCCTCTCAAAACCCTGTAACACGCTCTAGAAATCTCTCTAGGGACATAGAAATCCCTCTAGGGACCTAGAAATCCCTCTAGGGACCTAGAAATCCCTCTAGGGACCTAGAAATCCCTCAAGGGACCTAGAAATCCCTCTGGGGACCTAGAAATCCCTCTGGGGACCTAGAAATCCCTCTGGGGACCTAGAAATCCCTCTGGGGACCTAGAAATCCCTCTAGGGACCTAGAAATCCCTCTAGGGACCAAGAAATCCCTCTAGGGACCTAGAAATCGCTCTAGGGACCTAGAAATCCCTCTAGGGACCTAGAAATCCCTCTGGGGACCTAGAAATCCCTCTGGGGACCTAGAAATCCCTCTAGGGACCAAGAAATCCCTCTAGGGACCAAGAAATCCCTCTAGGGACCAAGAAATCCCTCCTAAAACTCCAGATATCCCTCTCAAAACCCAAGATAACGCTTTAGAAACCCTTGAAATCACTCTAAAAACCCATGATATCCCTCTCAAAACCCTGTAACACGCTCTAGAAATCTCTCTAGGGACCTAGAAATCCCTCTAGGGACCTAGAAATCCCTCTAGGGACCTAGAAATCCCTCTGGGGACCTAGAAATCCCTCTGGGGACCTAGAAATCCCTCTGGGGACCTAGAAATCCCTCTGGGGACCTAGAAATCCCTCTGGGGACCTAGAAATCCCTCTAGGGACCAAGAAATCCCTCTAGGGACCTAGAAATCGCTCTAGGGACCTAGAAATCCCTCTAGGGACCTAGAAATCCCTCTGGGGACCTAGAAATCCCTCTGGGGACCTAGAAATCCCTCTAGGGACCAAGAAATCCCTCTAGGGACCAAGAAATCCCTCTAGGGACCAAGAAATCCCTCCTAAAACTCCAGATATCCCTCTCAAAACCCAAGATAACGCTTTAGAAACCCTTGAAATCACTCTAAAAACCCATGATATCCCTCTCAAAACCCTGTAACACGCTCTAGAAATCTCTCTAGGGACATAGAAATCCCTCTAGGGACCTAGAAATCCCTCTAGGGACCTAGAAATCCCTCTAGGGACCTAGAAATCCCTCAAGGGACCTAGAAATCCCTCTGGGGACCTAGAAATCCCTCTGGGGACCTAGAAATCCCTCTGGGGACCTAGAAATCCCTCTGGGGACCTAGAAATCCCTCTAGGGACCAAGAAATCCCTCTAGGGACCTAGAAATCGCTCTAGGGACCTAGAAATCCCTCTAGGGACCTAGAAATCCCTCTGGGGACCTAGAAATCCCTCTGGGGACCTAGAAATCCCTCTAGGGACCAAGAAATCCCTCTAGGGACCAAGAAATCCCTCCTAAAACTCCAGATATCCCTCTCAAAACCCAAGATAACGCTTTAGAAACCCTTGAAATCACTCTAAAAACCCATGATATCCCTCTCAAAACCCTGTAACACGCTCTAGAAATCTCTCTAGGGACATAGAAATCCCTCTAGGGACCTAGAAATCCCTCTAGGGACCTAGAAATCCCTCTAGGGACCTAGAAATCCCTCAAGGGACCTAGAAATCCCTCTGGGGACCTAGAAATCCCTCTGGGGACCTAGAAATCCCTCTGGGGACCTAGAAATCCCTCTGGGGACCTAGAAATCCCTCTAGGGACCTAGAAATCCCTCTAGGGACCAAGAAATCCCTCTAGGGACCTAGAAATCGCTCTAGGGACCTAGAAATCCCTCTAGGGACCTAGAAATCCCTCTGGGGACCTAGAAATCCCTCTGGGGACCTAGAAATCCCTCTAGGGACCAAGAAATCCCTCTAGGGACCAAGAAATCCCTCTAGGGACCAAGAAATCCCTCCTAAAACTCCAGATATCCCTCTCAAAACCCAAGATAACGCTTTAGAAACCCTTGAAATCACTCTAAAAACCCATGATATCCCTCTCAAAACCCTGTAACACGCTCTAGAAATCTCTCTAGGGACCTAGAAATCCCTCTAGGGACCTAGAAATCCCTCTAGGGACCTAGAAATCCCTCTGGGGACCTAGAAATCCCTCTGGGGACCTAGAAATCCCTCTGGGGACCTAGAAATCCCTCTGGGGACCTAGAAATCCCTCTGGGGACCTAGAAATCCCTCTAGGGACCAAGAAATCCCTCTAGGGACCTAGAAATCGCTCTAGGGACCTAGAAATCCCTCTAGGGACCTAGAAATCCCTCTGGGGACCTAGAAATCCCTCTGGGGACCTAGAAATCCCTCTAGGGACCAAGAAATCCCTCTAGGGACCAAGAAATCCCTCTAGGGACCAAGAAATCCCTCCTAAAACTCCAGATATCCCTCTCAAAACCCAAGATAACGCTTTAGAAACCCTTGAAATCACTCTAAAAACCCATGATATCCCTCTCAAAACCCTGTAACACGCTCTAGAAATCTCTCTAGGGACATAGAAATCCCTCTAGGGACCTAGAAATCCCTCTAGGGACCTAGAAATCCCTCTAGGGACCTAGAAATCCCTCAAGGGACCTAGAAATCCCTCTGGGGACCTAGAAATCCCTCTGGGGACCTAGAAATCCCTCTGGGGACCTAGAAATCCCTCTGGGGACCTAGAAATCCCTCTAGGGACCTAGAAATCCCTCTAGGGACCAAGAAATCCCTCTAGGGACCTAGAAATCGCTCTAGGGACCTAGAAATCCCTCTAGGGACCTAGAAATCCCTCTGGGGACCTAGAAATCCCTCTGGGGACCTAGAAATCCCTCTAGGGACCAAGAAATCCCTCTAGGGACATAGAAATCCCTCTAGGGACCTAGAAATCCCTCTAGGGACCTAGAAATCCCTCTGGGGACCTAGAAATCCCTCTGGGGACCTAGAAATCCCTCTGGGGACCTAGAAATCCCTCTGGGGACCTAGAAATCCCTCTAGGGACCAAGAAATCCCTCTAGGGACCTAGAAATCGCTCTAGGGACCTAGAAATCCCTCTAGGGACCTAGAAATCCCTCTGGGGACCTAGAAATCCCTCTGGGGACCTAGAAATCCCTCTAGGGACCAAGAAATCCCTCTAGGGACCAAGAAATCCCTCTAGGGACCAAGAAATCCCTCCTAAAACTCCAGATATCCCTCTCAAAACCCAAGATAACGCTTTAGAAACCCTTGAAATCACTCTAAAAACCCATGATATCCCTCTCAAAACCCTGTAACACGCTCTAGAAATCTCTCTAGGGACATAGAAATCCCTCTAGGGACCTAGAAATCCCTCTAGGGACCTAGAAATCCCTCTAGGGACCTAGAAATCCCTCAAGGGACCTAGAAATCCCTCTGGGGACCTAGAAATCCCTCTGGGGACCTAGAAATCCCTCTGGGGACCTAGAAATCCCTCTGGGGACCTAGAAATCCCTCTAGGGACCTAGAAATCCCTCTAGGGACCAAGAAATCCCTCTAGGGACCAAGAAATCCCTCTAGGGACCAAGAAATCCCTCTAGGGACCTAGAAATCCCTCTGGGGACCTAGAAATCCCTCTAGGGACCTAGAAATCCCTCAAGGGACCTAGAAATCCCTCTGGGGACCTAGAAATCCCTCTGGGGACCTAGAAATCCCTCTGGGGACCTAGAAATCCCTCTGGGGACCTAGAAATCCCTCTGGGGACCTAGAAATCCCTCTAGGGACCTAGAAATCCCTCTAGGGACCTAGAAATCCCTCTAGGGACCTAGAAATCCCTCTAGGGACCTAGAAATCCCTCTAGGGACCTAGAAATCCCTCTGGGGACCTAGAAATCCCTCTGGGGACCTAGAAATCCCTCTGGGGACCTAGAAATCCCTCTGGGGACCTAGAAATCCCTCTAGGGACCAAGAAATCCCTCTAGGGACCTAGAAATCGCTCTAGGGACCTAGAAATCCCTCTAGGGACCTAGAAATCCCTCTGGGGACCTAGAAATCCCTCTGGGGACCTAGAAATCCCTCTAGGGACCAAGAAATCCCTCTAGGGACCAAGAAATCCCTCCTAAAACTCCAGATATCCCTCTCAAAACCCAAGATAACGCTTTAGAAACCCTTGAAATCACTCTAAAAACCCATGATATCCCTCTCAAAACCCTGTAACACGCTCTAGAAATCTCTCTAGGGACATAGAAATCCCTCTAGGGACCTAGAAATCCCTCTAGGGACCTAGAAATCCCTCTAGGGACCTAGAAATCCCTCAAGGGACCTAGAAATCCCTCTGGGGACCTAGAAATCCCTCTGGGGACCTAGAAATCCCTCTGGGGACCTAGAAATCCCTCTGGGGACCTAGAAATCCCTCTAGGGACCTAGAAATCCCTCTAGGGACCAAGAAATCCCTCTAGGGACCTAGAAATCGCTCTAGGGACCTAGAAATCCCTCTAGGGACCTAGAAATCCCTCTGGGGACCTAGAAATCCCTCTGGGGACCTAGAAATCCCTCTAGGGACCAAGAAATCCCTCTAGGGACCAAGAAATCCCTCTAGGGACCAAGAAATCCCTCCTAAAACTCCAGATATCCCTCTCAAAACCCAAGATAACGCTTTAGAAACCCTTGAAATCACTCTAAAAACCCATGATATCCCTCTCAAAACCCTGTAACACGCTCTAGAAATCTCTCTAGGGACCTAGAAATCCCTCTAGGGACCTAGAAATCCCTCTAGGGACCTAGAAATCCCTCTGGGGACCTAGAAATCCCTCTGGGGACCTAGAAATCCCTCTGGGGACCTAGAAATCCCTCTGGGGACCTAGAAATCCCTCTGGGGACCTAGAAATCCCTCTAGGGACCAAGAAATCCCTCTAGGGACCTAGAAATCGCTCTAGGGACCTAGAAATCCCTCTAGGGACCTAGAAATCCCTCTGGGGACCTAGAAATCCCTCTGGGGACCTAGAAATCCCTCTAGGGACCAAGAAATCCCTCTAGGGACCAAGAAATCCCTCTAGGGACCAAGAAATCCCTCCTAAAACTCCAGATATCCCTCTCAAAACCCAAGATAACGCTTTAGAAACCCTTGAAATCACTCTAAAAACCCATGATATCCCTCTCAAAACCCTGTAACACGCTCTAGAAATCTCTCTAGGGACATAGAAATCCCTCTAGGGACCTAGAAATCCCTCTAGGGACCTAGAAATCCCTCTAGGGACCTAGAAATCCCTCAAGGGACCTAGAAATCCCTCTGGGGACCTAGAAATCCCTCTGGGGACCTAGAAATCCCTCTGGGGACCTAGAAATCCCTCTGGGGACCTAGAAATCCCTCTAGGGACCTAGAAATCCCTCTAGGGACCAAGAAATCCCTCTAGGGACCTAGAAATCGCTCTAGGGACCTAGAAATCCCTCTAGGGACCTAGAAATCCCTCTGGGGACCTAGAAATCCCTCTGGGGACCTAGAAATCCCTCTAGGGACCAAGAAATCCCTCTAGGGACATAGAAATCCCTCTAGGGACCTAGAAATCCCTCTAGGGACCTAGAAATCCCTCTGGGGACCTAGAAATCCCTCTGGGGACCTAGAAATCCCTCTGGGGACCTAGAAATCCCTCTGGGGACCTAGAAATCCCTCTAGGGACCAAGAAATCCCTCTAGGGACCTAGAAATCGCTCTAGGGACCTAGAAATCCCTCTAGGGACCTAGAAATCCCTCTGGGGACCTAGAAATCCCTCTGGGGACCTAGAAATCCCTCTAGGGACCAAGAAATCCCTCTAGGGACCAAGAAATCCCTCTAGGGACCAAGAAATCCCTCCTAAAACTCCAGATATCCCTCTCAAAACCCAAGATAACGCTTTAGAAACCCTTGAAATCACTCTAAAAACCCATGATATCCCTCTCAAAACCCTGTAACACGCTCTAGAAATCTCTCTAGGGACATAGAAATCCCTCTAGGGACCTAGAAATCCCTCTAGGGACCTAGAAATCCCTCTAGGGACCTAGAAATCCCTCAAGGGACCTAGAAATCCCTCTGGGGACCTAGAAATCCCTCTGGGGACCTAGAAATCCCTCTGGGGACCTAGAAATCCCTCTGGGGACCTAGAAATCCCTCTAGGGACCTAGAAATCCCTCTAGGGACCAAGAAATCCCTCTAGGGACCTAGAAATCGCTCTAGGGACCTAGAAATCCCTCTAGGGACCTAGAAATCCCTCTGGGGACCTAGAAATCCCTCTGGGGACCTAGAAATCCCTCTAGGGACCAAGAAATCCCTCTAGGGACCAAGAAATCCCTCTAGGGACCAAGAAATCCCTCCTAAAACTCCAGATATCCCTCTCAAAACCCAAGATAACGCTTTAGAAACCCTTGAAATCACTCTAAAAACCCATGATATCCCTCTCAAAACCCTGTAACACGCTCTAGAAATCTCTCTAGGGACCTAGAAATCCCTCTAGGGACCTAGAAATCCCTCTAGGGACCTAGAAATCCCTCTGGGGACCTAGAAATCCCTCTGGGGACCTAGAAATCCCTCTGGGGACCTAGAAATCCCTCTGGGGACCTAGAAATCCCTCTGGGGACCTAGAAATCCCTCTAGGGACCAAGAAATCCCTCTAGGGACCTAGAAATCGCTCTAGGGACCTAGAAATCCCTCTAGGGACCTAGAAATCCCTCTGGGGACCTAGAAATCCCTCTAGGGACCAAGAAATCCCTCTAGGGACCAAGAAATCCCTCTAGGGACCAAGAAATCCCTCTAGGGACCAAGAAATCCCTCCTAAAACTCCAGATATCCCTCTCAAAACCCAAGATAACGCTTTAGAAACCCTTGAAATCACTCTAAAAACCCATGATATCCCTCTCAAAACCCTGTAACACGCTCTAGAAATCTCTCTAGGGACATAGAAATCCCTCTAGGGACCTAGAAATCCCTCTAGGGACCTAGAAATCCCTCTAGGGACCTAGAAATCCCTCAAGGGACCTAGAAATCCCTCTGGGGACCTAGAAATCCCTCTGGGGACCTAGAAATCCCTCTGGGGACCTAGAAATCCCTCTGGGGACCTAGAAATCCCTCTGGGGACCTAGAAATCCCTCTAGGGACCAAGAAATCCCTCTAGGGACCTAGAAATCGCTCTAGGGACCTAGAAATCCCTCTAGGGACCTAGAAATCCCTCTGGGGACCTAGAAATCCCTCTGGGGACCTAGAAATCCCTCTAGGGACCAAGAAATCCCTCTAGGGACATAGAAATCCCTCTAGGGACCTAGAAATCCCTCTAGGGACCTAGAAATCCCTCTAGGGACCTAGAAATCCCTCTGGGGACCTAGAAATCCCTCTGGGGACCTAGAAATCCCTCTAGGGACCAAGAAATCCCTCTAGGGACCAAGAAATCCCTCTAGGGACCAAGAAATCCCTCCTAAAACTCCAGATATCCCTCTCAAAACCCAAGATAACGCTTTAGAAACCCTTGAAATCACTCTAAAAACCCTGTAACACGCTCTAGAAATCTCTCTAGGGACCTAGAAATCCCTCTAGGGACCTAGAAATCCCTCTAGGGACCTAGAGATCCCTCTAGGGACCTAGAAATCCCTCTAGGGACCTAGAAATCCCTCTAGGGACCTAGAAATCCCTCTGGGGACCTAGAAATCCCTCTAGGGACCTAGAAATCCCTCTGGGGACCTAGAAATCCCTCTGGGGACCTAGAAATCCCTCTGGGGACCTAGAAATCCCTCTGGGGACCTAGAAATCCCTCTGGGGACCTAGAAATCCCTCTAGGGACCTAGAAATCCCTCTGGGGACCTAGAAATCCCTCTAGGGACCTAGAAATCCCTCTAGGGACCTAGAAATCCCTCTAGGGACCTAGAAATCCCTCTAGGGACCTAGAAATCCCTCTAGGGACCTAGAAATCCCTCTAGGGACCTAGAAATCCCTCTAGGGACCTAGAAATCCCTCTAGGGACCTAGAAATCCCTCTGGGGACCTAGAAATCCCTCTGGGGACCTAGAAATCCCTCTGGGGACCTAGAAATCCCTCTGGGGACCTAGAAATCCCTCTAGGGACCTAGAAATCCCTCTAGGGACCAAGAAATCCCTCTAGGGACCTAGAAATCGCTCTAGGGACCTAGAAATCCCTCTAGGGACCTAGAAATCCCTCTGGGGACCTAGAAATCCCTCTGGGGACCTAGAAATCCCTCTAGGGACCAAGAAATCCCTCTAGGGACCAAGAAATCCCTCCTAAAACTCCAGATATCCCTCTCAAAACCCAAGATAACGCTTTAGAAACCCTTGAAATCACTCTAAAAACCCATGATATCCCTCTCAAAACCCTGTAACACGCTCTAGAAATCTCTCTAGGGACATAGAAATCCCTCTAGGGACCTAGAAATCCCTCTAGGGACCTAGAAATCCCTCTAGGGACCTAGAAATCCCTCAAGGGACCTAGAAATCCCTCTGGGGACCTAGAAATCCCTCTGGGGACCTAGAAATCCCTCTGGGGACCTAGAAATCCCTCTGGGGACCTAGAAATCCCTCTAGGGACCTAGAAATCCCTCTAGGGACCAAGAAATCCCTCTAGGGACCTAGAAATCGCTCTAGGGACCTAGAAATCCCTCTAGGGACCTAGAAATCCCTCTGGGGACCTAGAAATCCCTCTGGGGACCTAGAAATCCCTCTAGGGACCAAGAAATCCCTCTAGGGACCAAGAAATCCCTCTAGGGACCAAGAAATCCCTCCTAAAACTCCAGATATCCCTCTCAAAACCCAAGATAACGCTTTAGAAACCCTTGAAATCACTCTAAAAACCCATGATATCCCTCTCAAAACCCTGTAACACGCTCTAGAAATCTCTCTAGGGACATAGAAATCCCTCTAGGGACCTAGAAATCCCTCTAGGGACCTAGAAATCCCACTAGGGACCTAGAAATCCCTCAAGGGACCTAGAAATCCCTGTAGAGACATAAAAATCCCTCTAGGGACATAGAAATCCCTCTAGGGACCTAGAAATCCCTCTGGGGACCTAGAAATCCCTCTAGGGACATAGAAATCCCTCTAGGGACCTAGAAATCCCTCTAGGGACCTAGAAATCCCTCTAGGGACCTAGAAATCCCTCTAGGGACCTAGAAATCCCTCTAGGGACCTAGAAATCCCTCAGGGGACCTAGAAATCCCTCTGGGGACCTAGAAATCCCTCTGGGGACCTAGAAATCCCTCTAGGGACCTAGAAATCCCTCTAGGGACCTAGAAATCCCTCTAGGGACCTAGAAATCCCTCTAGGGACCAAGAAATCCCTCTAGGGACCAAGAAATCCCTCTAGGGACCAAGAAATCCCTCTAGGGACCAAGAAATCCCTCCTAAAACTCCAGATATCCCTCTCAAAACCCAAGATAACGCTTTAGAAACCCTTGAAATCACTCTAAAAACCCATGATATCCCTCTCAAAACCCTGTAACACGCTCTAGAAATCTCTCTAGGGACCTAGAAATCCCTCTAGGGACCTAGAAATCCCTCTAGGGACCTAGAGATCCCTCTAGGGACCTAGAAATCCCTCTAGGGACCTAGAAATCCCTCTAGGGACCTAGAAATCCCTCTGGGGACCTAGAAATCCCTCTAGGGACCTAGAAATCCCTCTGGGGACCTAGAAATCCCTCTGGGGACCTAGAAATCCCTCTAGGGACCTAGAAATCCCTCTGGGGACCTAGAAATCCCTCTGGGGACCTAGAAATCCCTCTGGGGACCTAGAAATCCCTCTGGGGACCTAGAAATCCCTCTGGGGACCTAGAAATCCCTCTAGGGACCTAGAAATCCCTCTGGGGACCTAGAAATCCCTCTAGGGACCTAGAAATCCCTCTAGGGACCTAGAAATCCCTCTAGGGACCTAGAAATCCCTCTAGGGACCTAGAAATCCCTCTAGGGACCTAGAAATCCCTCTAGGGACCTAGAAATCCCTCTGGGGACCTAGAAATCCCTCTGGGGACCTAGAAATCCCTCTGGGGACCTAGAAATCCCTCTAGGGACCTAGAAATCCCTCTAGGGACCTAGAAATCCCTCTAGGGACCTAGAAATCCCTCTAGGGACCTAGAAATCCCTCTAGGGACCTAGAAATCCCTCTAGGGACCTAGAAATCCCTCTAGGGACCTAGAAATCCCTCTAGGGACCTAGAAATCCCTCTGGGGACCTAGAAATCCCTCTGGGGACCTAGAAATCCCTCAGGGGACCTAGAAATCCCTCTGGGGACCTAGAAATCCCTCTGGGGACCTAGAAATCCCTCTAGGGACCTAGAAATCCCTCTAGGGACCTAGAAATCCCTCTAGGGACCAAGAAATCCCTCTAGGGACCAAGAAATCCCTCTAGGGACCAAGAAATCCCTCTAGGGACCAAGAAATCCCTCCTAAAACTCCAGATATCCCTCTCAAAACCCAAGATAACGCTTTAGAAACCCTTGAAATCACTCTAAAAACCCATGATATCCCTCTCAAAACCCTGTAACACGCTCTAGAAATCTCTCTAGGGACCTAGAAATCCCTCTAGGGACCTAGAAATCCCTCTAGGGACCTAGAGATCCCTCTAGGGACCTAGAAATCCCTCTAGGGACCTAGAAATCCCTCTGGGGACCTAGAAATCCCTCTGGGGACCTAGAAATCCCTCTGGGGACCTAGAAATCCCTCTAGGGACCAAGAAATCCCTCTAGGGACCAAGAAATCCCTCTAGGGACCAAGAAATCCCTCCTAAAACTCCAGATATCCCTCTCAAAACCCAAGATAACGCTTTAGAAACCCTTGAAATCACTCTAAAAACCCATGATATCCCTCTCAAAACCCTGTAACACGCTCTAGAAATCCCTCTAGGGACCTAGAAATCCCTCTAGGGACCTAGAAATCCCTCTGGGGACCTAGAAATCCCTCTGGGGACCTAGAATGGCCTCTAGGGACATAGAAATCTCTCTAGGGACCTAGAATGCCCTCTAGGGACATAAAAATCCCTCTAGGGACCTAGAAATCCCTCTAGGGACCTAGAAATCCCTCTAGGGACCTAGAAATCCCTCTAGGGACCAAGAAATCCCTCTAGGGACCTAGAAATCCCTCTAGGGACCTAGAAATCCCTCTAGGGACCTAGAAATCCCTCTAGGGACCTAGAAATCCCTCTAGGGACCTAGAAATCCCTCTAGGGACCTAGAAATCCCTCTAGGGACCTAGAAATCCCTCTGGGGACCTAGAAATCCCTCTAGGGACATAGAAATCCCTCTAGGGACCTAGAAATCCCTCTAGGGACCAAGAAATCCCTCTAGGGACCAAGAAATCCCTCTAGGGACCAAGAAATCCCTCCTAAAACTCCAGATATCCCTCTCAAAACCCAAGATAACGCTTTAGAAACCCTTGAAATCACTCTAAAAACCCATGATATCCCTCTAAAAACCCTGTAACACGCTCTAGAAATCTCTCTAGGGACATAGAAATCCCTCTAGGGACCTAGAAATCCCTGTAGGGACATAAAAATCCCTCTAGGGACATAGAAATCCCTCTAGGGACCTAGAAATCCCTCTGGGGACCTAGAAATCCCTCTAGGGACATAGAAATCCCTCTAGGGACCTAGAAATCCCTCTAGGGACCTAGAAATCCCTCTAGGGACCTAGAAATCCCTCTGGGGACCTAGAAATCCCTCTGGGGACCTAGAAATCCCTCTGGGGACCTAGAAATCCCTAGAGGGACATAGAAATCCCTCTAGGGACCAAGAAATCCCTCTAGGGACCTAGAAATCCCTAGAGGGACATAAAAATCCCTCTAGGGACATAGAAATCCCTCTAGGGACCTAGAAATCCCTCTGGGGACCTAGAAATCCCTCAAGGGACTTAGAAATCCCTGTAGGGACATAAAAATCCCTCTAGGGACATAGAAATCCCTCTAGGGACCTAGAATGGCCTCTAGGGACATAGAAATCTCTCTAGGGACCTAGAATGCCCTCTAGGGACCTAGAAATCCCTCTAGGGACCAAGAAATCCCTCCTAAAACTCCAGATATCCCTCTCAAAACCCAAGATAACGCTTTAGAAACCCTTGAAATCACTCTAAAAACCCATGATATCCCTCTCAAAACCCTGTAACACGCTCTAGAAATCTCTCTAGGGACATAGAAATCCCTCTAGGGACCTAGAAATCCCTCTAGGGACCTAGAAATCCCTCTAGGGACCTAGAAATCCCTCAAGGGACCTAGAAATCCCTCTAGGGACCTAGAAATCCCTCTAGGGACCTAGAAATCCCTCTGGGGACCTAGAAATCCCTCTAGGGACATAGAAATCCCTCTAGGGACCTAGAAATCCCTCTAGGGACCTAGAAATCCCTCTAGGGACCTAGAAATCCCTCTAGGGACCTAGAAATCCCTCTAGGGACCTAGAAATCCCTCTGGGGACCTAGAAATCCCTCTAGGGACATAGAAATCCCTCTAGGGACCTAGAAATCCCTCTAGGGACCAAGAAATCCCTCTAGGGACCAAGAAATCCCTCCTAAAACTCCAGATATCCCTCTCAAAACCCAAGATAACGCTTTAGAAACCCTTGAAATCACTCTAAAAACCCATGATATCCCTCTAAAAACCCTGTAACACGCTCTAGAAATCTCTCTAGGGACATAGAAATCCCTCTAGGGACCTAGAAATCCCTGTAGGGACATAAAAATCCCTCTAGGGACATAGAAATCCCTCTAGGGACCTAGAAATCCCTCTGGGGACCTAGAAATCCCTCTAGGGACATAGAAATCCCTCTAGGGACCTAGAAATCCCTCTAGGGACCTAGAAATCCCTCTAGGGACCTAGAAATCCCTCTGGGGACCTAGAAATCCCTCTGGGGACCTAGAAATCCCTCTGGGGACCTAGAAATCCCTAGAGGGACATAGAAATCCCTCTAGGGACCAAGAAATCCCTCTAGGGACCTAGAAATCCCTAGAGGGACATAAAAATCCCTCTAGGGACATAGAAATCCCTCTAGGGACCTAGAAATCCCTCTAGGGACCTAGAATGGCCTCTAGGGACATAGAAATCTCTCTAGGGACCTAGAATGCCCTCTAGGGACATAAAAATCCCTCTAGGGACCTAGAAATCCCTCTAGGGACCTAGAAATCCCTCTAGGGACCTAGAAATCCCTCTAGGGACCAAGAAATCCCTCTAGGGACCTAGAAATCCCTCTAGGGACCTAGAAATCCCTCTAGGGACCTAGAAATCCCTCTAGGGACCAAGAAATCCCTCTAGGGACCTAGAAATCCCTCTAGGGACCTAGAAATCCCTCTAGGGACCTAGAAATCCCTCTAGGGACCTAGAAATCCCTCTAGGGACCTAGAAATCCCTCTAGGGACCTAGAAATCCCTCTAGGGACCTAGAAATCCCTCTGGGGACCTAGAAATCCCTCTGGGGACCTAGAAATCCCTCTGGGGACCTAGAAATCCCTCTGGGGACCTAGAAATCCCTCTAGGGACCTAGAAATCCCTCTAGGGACCAAGAAATCCCTCTAGGGACCTAGAAATCGCTCTAGGGACCTAGAAATCCCTCTAGGGACCTAGAAATCCCTCTGGGGACCTAGAAATCCCTCTGGGGACCTAGAAATCCCTCTAGGGACCAAGAAATCCCTCTAGGGACCAAGAAATCCCTCTAGGGACCAAGAAATCCCTCCTAAAACTCCAGATATCCCTCTCAAAACCCAAGATAACGCTTTAGAAACCCTTGAAATCACTCTAAAAACCCATGATATCCCTCTCAAAACCCTGTAACACGCTCTAGAAATCTCTCTAGGGACATAGAAATCCCTCTAGGGACCTAGAAATCCCTCTAGGGACCTAGAAATCCCTCTAGGGACCTAGAAATCCCTCAAGGGACCTAGAAATCCCTGTAGAGACATAAAAATCCCTCTAGGGACATAGAAATCCCTCTAGGGACCTAGAAATCCCTCTGGGGACCTAGAAATCCCTCTCGGGACATAGAAATCCCTCTAGGGACCTAGAAATCCCTCTAGGGACCTAGAAATCCCTCTAGGGACCTAGAAATCCCTCTCGGGACATAGAAATCCCTCTCGGGACATAGAAATCCCTCTAGGGACCTAGAAATCCCTCTAGGGACCTAGAAATCCCTCTAGGGACCTAGAAATCCCTCTAGGGACCTAGAAATCCCTCTAGGGACCTAGAAATCCCTCTAGGGACCTAGAAATCCCTCTAGGGACCTAGAAATCCCTCTAGGGACCTAGAAATCCCTCTAGGGACCTAGAAATCCCTCTAGGGACCTAGAAATCCCTCTAGGGACCTAGAAATCCCTCTAGGGACCTAGAAATCCCTCTGGGGACCTAGAAATCCCTCTAGGGACATAGAAATCCCTCTAGGGACCTAGAAATCGTTCTAGGGACCTAGAAATCCCTCTAGGGACCTAGAAATCCCTCTAGGGACCAAGAAATCCCTCTGGGGACCTAGAAATCCCTCTAGGGACCTAGAAATCCCTCTGGGGACCTATAAATCCCTCTAGGGACCTAGAAATCCCTCTAGGGACCTAGAAATCCCTCTAGGGACCTAGAAATCCCTCTAGGGACCTAGAAATCCCTCTAGGGACCTAAAAATCCCTCTGGGGACCTAGAAATCCCTCTGGGGACCTAGAAATCCCTCTGGGGACCTAGAAATCCCTCTGGGGACCTAGAAATCCCTCTGGGGACCTAGAAATCCCTCTAGGGACATAGAAATCCCTCTAGGGACCTAGAAATCCCTCTGGGGACCTAGAAATCCCTCTCGGGACATAGAAATCCCTCTAGGGACCTAGAAATCCCTCTAGGGACCTAGAAATCCCTCTAGGGACCTAGAAATCCCTCTAGGGACCTAGAAATCCCTCTAGGGACCTAGAAATCCCTCTAGGGACCTAGAAATCCCTCTAGGGACCTAGAAATCTCTCTAGGGACCTAGAATGCCCTCTAGGGACATAGAAATCCCTCTAGGGACCTAGAAATCCCTCTAGGGACCAAGAAATCCCTCTAGGGACCAAGAAATCCCTCTAGGGACCAAGAAATCCCTCCTAAAACTCCAGATATCCCTCTCAAAACCCAAGATAACGCTTTAGAAACCCTTGAAATCACTCTAAAAACCCATGATATCCCTCTAAAAACCCTGTAACACGCTCTAGAAATCTCTCTAGGGACATAGAAATCCCTCTAGGGACCTAGAAATCCCTGTAGGGACATAAAAATCCCTCTAGGGACATAGAAATCCCTCTAGGGACCTAGAAATCCCTCTGGGGACCTAGAAATCCCTCTAGGGACATAGAAATCCCTCTAGGGACCTAGAAATCCCTCTAGGGACCTAGAAATCCCTCTAGGGACCTAGAAATCCCTCTGGGGACCTAGAAATCCCTCTGGGGACCTAGAAATCCCTCTGGGGACCTAGAAATCCCTAGAGGGACATAGAAATCCCTCTAGGGACCAAGAAATCCCTCTAGGGACCTAGAAATCCCTAGAGGGACATAAAAATCCCTCTAGGGACATAGAAATCCCTCTAGGGACCTAGAAATCCCTCTGGGGACCTAGAAATCCCTCAAGGGACTTAGAAATCCCTGTAGGGACATAAAAATCCCTCTAGGGACATAGAAATCCCTCTAGGGACCTAGAATGGCCTCTAGGGACATAGAAATCTCTCTAGGGACCTAGAATGCCCTCTAGGGACATAAAAATCCCTCTAGGGACCTAGAAATCCCTCTAGGGACCTAGAAATCCCTCTAGGGACCTAGAAATCCCTCTAGGGACCAAGAAATCCCTCTAGGGACCTAGAAATCCCTCTAGGGACCTAGAAATCCCTCTAGGGACCTAGAAATCCCTCTAGGGACCTAGAAATCCCTCTAGGGACCTAGAAATCCCTCTAGGGACCTAGAAATCCCTCTAGGGACCTAGAAATCCCTCTGGGGACCTAGAAATCCCTCTGGGGACCTAGAAATCTCTCTGGGGACCTAGAAATCCCTCTGGGGACCTAGAAATCCCTCTAGGGACCTAGAAATCCCTCTAGGGACCAAGAAATCCCTCCTAAAACTCCAGATATCCCTCTCAAAACCCAAGATAACGCTTTAGAAACCCTTGAAATCACTCTAAAAACCCATGATATCCCTCTCAAAACCCTGTAACACGCTCTAGAAATCTCTCTAGGGACATAGAAATCCCTCTAGGGACCTAGAAATCCCTCTAGGGACCTAGAAATCCCTCTAGGGACCTAGAAATCCCTCAAGGGACCTAGAAATCCCTCTAGGGACCTAGAAATCCCTCTAGGGACCTAGAAATCCCTCTGGGGACCTAGAAATCCCTCTAGGGACATAGAAATCCCTCTAGGGACCTAGAAATCCCTCTAGGGACCTAGAAATCCCTCTAGGGACCTAGAAATCCCTCTAGGGACCTAGAAATCCCTCTAGGGACCTAGAAATCCCTCTGGGGACCTAGAAATCCCTCTAGGGACATAGAAATCCCTCTAGGGACCTAGAAATCCCTCTAGGGACCAAGAAATCCCTCTAGGGACCAAGAAATCCCTCCTAAAACTCCAGATATCCCTCTCAAAACCCAAGATAACGCTTTAGAAACCCTTGAAATCACTCTAAAAACCCATGATATCCCTCTAAAAACCCTGTAACACATAAAAATTCTAGGGACCTAGAAATCCCTCTAGGGACCTAGAAATCCCTCTAGGGACCTAGAAATCCCTCTAGGGACCTAGAAATCCCTCTGGGGACCTAGAAATCCCTCTAGGGACCTAGAAATCCCTCTAGGGACCTAGAAATCCCTCTAGGGACCTAGAAATCCCTCTGGGGACCTAGAAATCCCTCTGGGGACCTAGAAATCCCTCTGGGGACCTAGAAATCCCTCTGGGGACCTAGAAATCCCTCTGGGGACCTAGAAATCCCTCTAGGGACCTAGAAATCCCTCTGGGGACCTAGAAATCCCTCTAGGGACATAGAAATCCCTCTAGGGACCTAGAAATCCCTCTAGGGACCAAGAAATCCCTCTAGGGACCAAGAAATCCCTCTAGGGACCAAGAAATCCCTCCTAAAACTCCAGATATCCCTCTCAAAACCCAAGATAACGCTTTAGAAACCCTTGAAATCACTCTAAAAACCCATGATATCCCTCTCAAAACCCTGTAACACGCTCTAGAAATCCCTCTAGGGACCTAGAAATCCCTCTGGGGACCTAGAAATCCCTCTGGGGACCTAGAAATCCCTGTAGGGACATACAAATCCCTCTAGGGACATAGAAATCCCTCTAGGGACCTAGAAATCCCTCTAGGGACCTAGAAATCCCTCTGGGGACCTAGAAATCCCTCTAGGGACCTAGAAATCCCTCTAGGGACCAAGAAATCCCTCTAGGGACCAAGAAATCCCTCTAGGGACCAAGAAATCCCTCTAGGGACCAAGAAATCCCTCCTAAAACTCCAGATATCCCTCTCAAAACCCAAGATAACGCTTTAGAAACCCTTGAAATCACTCTAAAAACCCATGATATCCCTCTCAAAACCCTGTAACACGCTCTAGAAATCTCTCTAGGGACCTAGAAATCCCTCTAGGGACCTAGAAATCCCTCTAGGGACCTAGAGATCCCTCTAGGGACCTAGAAATCCCTCTAGGGACCTAGAAATCCCTCTAGGGACCTAGAAATCCCTCTGGGGACCTAGAAATCCCTCTAGGGACCTAGAAATCCCTCTGGGGACCTAGAAATCCCTCTAGGGACCTAGAAATCCCTCTAGGGACCTAGAAATCCCTCTGGGGACCTAGAAATCCCTCTGGGGACCTAGAAATCCCTCTGGGGACCTAGAAATCCCTCTAGGGACCTAGAAATCCCTCTGGGGACCTAGAAATCCCTCTAGGGACCTAGAAATCCCTCTAGGGACCTAGAAATCCCTCTAGGGACCTAGAAATCCCTCTAGGGACCTAGAAATCCCTCTAGGGACCTAGAAATCCCTCTGGGGACCTAGAAATCCCTCTGGGGACCTAGAAATCCCTCTGGGGACCTAGAAATCCCTCTGGGGACCTAGAAATCCCTCTAGGGACCTAGAAATCCCTCTAGGGACCAAGAAATCCCTCTAGGGACCTAGAAATCGCTCTAGGGACCTAGAAATCCCTCTAGGGACCTAGAAATCCCTCTGGGGACCTAGAAATCCCTCTGGGGACCTAGAAATCCCTCTAGGGACCAAGAAATCCCTCTAGGGACCAAGAAATCCCTCTAGGGACCAAGAAATCCCTCCTAAAACTCCAGATATCCCTCTCAAAACCCAAGATAACGCTTTAGAAACCCTTGAAATCACTCTAAAAACCCATGATATCCCTCTCAAAACCCTGTAACACGCTCTAGAAATCTCTCTAGGGACATAGAAATCCCTCTAGGGACCTAGAAATCCCTCTAGGGACCTAGAAATCCCTCTAGGGACCTAGAAATCCCTCAAGGGACCTAGAAATCCCTCTGGGGACCTAGAAATCCCTCTGGGGACCTAGAAATCCCTCTGGGGACCTAGAAATCCCTCTGGGGACCTAGAAATCCCTCTAGGGACCTAGAAATCCCTCTAGGGACCAAGAAATCCCTCTAGGGACCTAGAAATCGCTCTAGGGACCTAGAAATCCCTCTAGGGACCTAGAAATCCCTCTGGGGACCTAGAAATCCCTCTGGGGACCTAGAAATCCCTCTAGGGACCAAGAAATCCCTCTAGGGACCAAGAAATCCCTCTAGGGACCAAGAAATCCCTCCTAAAACTCCAGATATCCCTCTCAAAACCCAAGATAACGCTTTAGAAACCCTTGAAATCACTCTAAAAACCCATGATATCCCTCTCAAAACCCTGTAACACGCTCTAGAAATCTCTCTAGGGACATAGAAATCCCTCTAGGGACCTAGAAATCCCTCTAGGGACCTAGAAATCCCTCTAGGGACCTAGAAATCCCTCAAGGGACCTAGAAATCCCTGTAGAGACATAAAAATCCCTCTAGGGACATAGAAATCCCTCTAGGGACCTAGAAATCCCTCTGGGGACCTAGAAATCCCTCTAGGGACATAGAAATCCCTCTAGGGACCTAGAAATCCCTCTAGGGACCTAGAAATCCCTCTAGGGACCTAGAAATCCCTCTAGGGACCTAGAAATCCCTCTAGGGACCTAGAAATCCCTCTGGGGACCTAGAAATCCCTCTGGGGACCTAGAAATCCCTCTGGGGACCTAGAAATCCCTCTGGGGACCTAGAAATCCCTCTAGGGACCTAGAAATCCCTCTAGGGACCAAGAAATCCCTCTAGGGACCTAGAAATCGCTCTAGGGACCTAGAAATCCCTCTAGGGACCTAGAAATCCCTCTGGGGACCTAGAAATCCCTCTGGGGACCTAGAAATCCCTCTAGGGACCAAGAAATCCCTCTAGGGACCAAGAAATCCCTCTAGGGACCAAGAAATCCCTCCTAAAACTCCAGATATCCCTCTCAAAACCCAAGATAACGCTTTAGAAACCCTTGAAATCACTCTAAAAACCCATGATATCCCTCTCAAAACCCTGTAACACGCTCTAGAAATCTCTCTAGGGACATAGAAATCCCTCTAGGGACCTAGAAATCCCTCTAGGGACCTAGAAATCCCTCTAGGGACCTAGAAATCCCTCAAGGGACCTAGAAATCCCTCTGGGGACCTAGAAATCCCTCTGGGGACCTAGAAATCCCTCTGGGGACCTAGAAATCCCTCTGGGGACCTAGAAATCCCTCTAGGGACCTAGAAATCCCTCTAGGGACCTAGAAATCCCTCTAGGGACCAAGAAATCCCTCTGGGGACCTAGAAATCCCTCTAGGGACCTAGAAATCCCTCTGGGGACCTAGAAATCCCTCTAGGGACCTAGAAATCCCTCTAGGGACCAAGAAATCCCTCTAGGGACCAAGAAATCCCTCTAGGGACCAAGAAATCCCTCCTAAAACTCCAGATATCCCTCTCAAAACCCAAGATAACGCTTTAGAAACCCTTGAAATCACTCTAAAAACCCATGATATCCCTCTCAAAACCCTGTAACACGCTCTAGAAATCTCTCTAGGGACATAGAAATCCCTCTAGGGACCTAGAAATCCCTGTAGGGACATAAAAATCCCTCTAGGGACATAGAAATCCCTCTAGGGACCTAGAAATCCCTCTGGGGACCTAGAAATCCCTCTAGGGACATAGAAATCCCTCTAGGGACCTAGAAATCCCTCTAGGGACCTAGAAATCCCTCTAGGGACCTAGAAATCCCTCTGGGGACCTAGAAATCCCTCTGGGGACCTAGAAATCCCTCTGGGGACCTAGAAATCCCTAGAGGGACATAGAAATCCCTCTAGGGACCAAGAAATCCCTCTAGGGACCTAGAAATCCCTAGAGGGACATAAAAATCCCTCTAGGGACATAGAAATCCCTCTAGGGACCTAGAAATCCCTCTGGGGACCTAGAAATCCCTCAAGGGACTTAGAAATCCCTGTAGGGACATAAAAATCCCTCTAGGGACATAGAAATCCCTCTAGGGACCTAGAATGGCCTCTAGGGACATAGAAATCTCTCTAGGGACCTAGAATGCCCTCTAGGGACATAAAAATCCCTCTAGGGACCTAGAAATCCCTCTGGGGACCTAGAAATCCCTCTGGGGACCTAGAAATCCCTCTAGGGACCAAGAAATCCCTCTAGGGACCAAGAAATCCCTCTAGGGACCAAGAAATCCCTCCTAAAACTCCAGATATCCCTCTCAAAACCCAAGATAACGCTTTAGAAACCCTTGAAATCACTCTAAAAACCCATGATATCCCTCTCAAAACCCTGTAACACGCTCTAGAAATCTCTCTAGGGACATAGAAATCCCTCTAGGGACCTAGAAATCCCTCTAGGGACCTAGAAATCCCTCTAGGGACCTAGAAATCCCTCAAGGGACCTAGAAATCCCTGTAGAGACATAAAAATCCCTCTAGGGACATAGAAATCCCTCTAGGGACCTAGAAATCCCTCTGGGGACCTAGAAATCCCTCTCGGGACATAGAAATCCCTCTAGGGACCTAGAAATCCCTCTAGGGACCTAGAAATCCCTCTAGGGACCTAGAAATCCCTCTGGGGACCTAGAAATCCCTCTAGGGACCTAGAAATCCCTCTGGGGACCTATAAATCCCTCTAGGGACCTAGAAATCCCTCTAGGGACCTAGAAATCCCTCTAGGGACCTAGAAATCCCTCTAGGGACCTAGAAATCCCTCTAGGGACCTAGAAATCCCTCTAGGGACCTAGAAATCCCTCTAGGGACCTAGAAATCCCTCTGGGGACCTAGAAATCCCTCTGGGGACCTAGAAATCCCTCTGGGGACCTAGAAATCCCTCTGGGGACCTAGAAATCCCTCTAGGGACATAGAAATCCCTCTAGGGACCTAGAAATCCCTCTAGGGACCTAGAAATCCCTCTGGGGACCTAGAAATCCCTCTGGGGACCTAGAAATCCCTCTAGGGACCTAGAAATCCCTCTGGGGACCTAGAAATCCCTCAAGGGACTTAGAAATCCCTGTAGGGACATAAAAATCCCTCTAGGGACATAGAAATCCCTCTAGGGACCTAGAATGGCCTCTAGGGACATAGAAATCTCTCTAGGGACCTAGAATGCCCTCTAGGGACATAAAAATCCCTCTAGGGACCTAGAAATCCCTCTAGGGACCTAGAAATCCCTCTAGGGACCTAGAAATCCCTCTAGGGACCAAGAAATCCCTCTAGGGACCTAGAAATCCCTCTAGGGACCTAGAAATCCCTCTAGGGACCTAGAAATCCCTCTAGGGACCTAGAAATCCCTCTAGGGACCTAGAAATCCCTCTAGGGACCTAGAAATCCCTCTAGGGACCTAGAAATCCCTCTAGGGACCTAGAAATCCCTCTAGGGACCTAGAAATCCCTCTAGGGACCTAGAAATCCCTCTAGGGACCTAGAAATCCCTCTGGGGACCTAGAAATCCCTCTGGGGACCTAGAAATCCCTCTAGGGACCTAGAAATCCCTCTAGGGACCTAGAAATCCCTCTGGGGACCTAGAAATCCCTCTGGGGACCTAGAAATCCCTCTGGGGACCTAGAAATCCCTCTGGGGACCTAGAAATCCCTCTGGGGACCTAGAAATCCCTCTAGGGACCTAGAAATCCCTCTGGGGACCTAGAAATCCCTCTAGGGACATAGAAATCCCTCTAGGGACCTAGAAATCCCTCTAGGGACCAAGAAATCCCTCTAGGGACCAAGAAATCCCTCTAGGGACCAAGAAATCCCTCCTAAAACTCCAGATATCCCTCTCAAAACCCAAGATAACGCTTTAGAAACCCTTGAAATCACTCTAAAAACCCATGATATCCCTCTCAAAACCCTGTAACACGCTCTAGAAATCCCTCTAGGGACCTAGAAATCCCTCTGGGGACCTAGAAATCCCTCTGGGGACCTAGAAATCCCTCTAGGGACCAAGAAATCCCTCTAGGGACCAAGAAATCCCTCTAGGGACCAAGAAATCCCTCCTAAAACTCCAGATATCCCTCTCAAAACCCAAGATAACGCTTTAGAAACCCTTGAAATCACTCTAAAAACCCATGATATCCCTCTCAAAACCCTGTAACACGCTCTAGAAATCTCTCTAGGGACATAGAAATCCCTCTAGGGACCTAGAAATCCCTCTAGGGACCTAGAAATCCCTCTAGGGACCTAGAAATCCCTCAAGGGACCTAGAAATCCCTGTAGAGACATAAAAATCCCTCTAGGGACATAGAAATCCCTCTAGGGACCTAGAAATCCCTCTGGGGACCTAGAAATCCCTCTAGGGACATAGAAATCCCTCTAGGGACCTAGAAATCCCTCTAGGGACCTAGAAATCCCTCTAGGGACCTAGAAATCCCTCTAGGGACCTAGAAATCCCTCTAGGGACCTAGAAATCCCTCTGGGGACCTAGAAATCCCTCTAGGGACATAGAAATCCCTCTAGGGACCTAGAAATCCCTCTAGGGACCTAGAAATCCCTGTAGAGACATAAAAATCCCTCTAGGGACATAAAAATCCCTCTAGGGACCTAGAAATCCCTCTGGGGACCTAGAAATCCCTCTAGGGACATAGAAATCCCTCAAGGGACCTAGAAATCCCTCTAGGGACCTAGAAATCCCTCTAGGGACCTAGAAATCCCTCTAGGGACCTAGAAATCCCTCTAGGGACCTAGAAATCCCTCTGGGGACCTAGAAATCCCTCTAGGGACATAGAAATCCCTCTAGGGACCTAGAAATCCCTCTAGGGACCTAGAAATCCCTCTAGGGACCAAGAAATCCCTCTAGGGACCTAGAAATCCCTCTAGGGACCTAGAAATCCCTCTGGGGACCTAGAAATCCCTCTAGGGACCTAGAAATCCCTCTGGGGACCTAGAAATCCCTCTAGGGACCTAGAAATCCCTGTAGGGACATACAAATCCCTCTAGGGACATAGAAATCCCTCTAGGGACCTAGAAATCCCTCTAGGGACCTAGAAATCCCTCTGGGGACCTAGAAATCCCTCTAGGGACCTAGAAATCCCTCTAGGGACCAAGAAATCCCTCTAGGGACCAAGAAATCCCTCTAGGGACCAAGAAATCCCTCTAGGGACCAAGAAATCCCTCCTACAACTCCAGATATCCCTCTCAAAACCCAAGATAACGCTTTAGAAACCCTTGAAATCACTCTAAAAACCCATGATATCCCTCTCAAAACCCTGTAACACGCTCTAGAAATCTCTCTAGGGACCTAGAAATCCCTCTAGGGACCTAGAAATCCCTCTAGGGACCTAGAGATCCCTCTAGGGACCTAGAAATCCCTCTAGGGACCTAGAAATCCCTCTAGGGACCTAGAAATCCCTCTGGGGACCTAGAAATCCCTCTAGGGACCTAGAAATCCCTCTGGGGACCTAGAAATCCCTCTAGGGACATAGAAATCCCTCTAGGGACATAGAAATCCCTCTAGGGACCAAGAAATCCCTCTAGGGACCAAGAAATCCCTCTAGGGACCAAGAAATCCCTCTAGGGACCAAGAAATCCCTCCTAAAACTCCAGATATCCCTCTCAAAACCCAAGATAACGCTTTAGAAACCCTTGAAATCACTCTAAAAACCCATGATATCCCTCTCAAAACCCTGTAACACGCTCTAGAAATCTCTCTAGGGACCTAGAAATCCCTCTAGGGACCTAGAAATCCCTCTAGGGACCTAGAGATCCCTCTAGGGACCTAGAAATCCCTCTAGGGACCTAGAAATCCCTCTGGGGACCTAGAAATCCCTCTCGGGACATAGAAATCCCTCTAGGGACCTAGAAATCCCTCTGGGGACCTAGAAATCCCTCTAGGGACATAGAAATCCCTCTAGGGACCTAGAAATCGTTCTAGGGACCTAGAAATCCCTCTAGGGACCTAGAAATCCCTCTAGGGACCAAGAAATCCCTCTGGGGACCTAGAAATCCCTCTAGGGACCTAGAAATCCCTCTGGGGACCTAGAAATCCCTCTAGGGACCTAGAAATCCCTCTAGGGACCAAGAAATCCCTCTAGGGACCAAGAAATCCCTCTAGGGACCAAGAAATCCCTCCTAAAACTCCAGATATCCCTCTCAAAACCCAAGATAACGCTTTAGAAACCCTTGAAATCACTCTAAAAACCCATGATATCCCTCTCAAAACCCTGTAACACGCTCTAGAAATCTCTCTAGGGACATAGAAATCCCTCTAGGGACCTAGAAATCCCTGTAGGGACATAAAAATCCCTCTAGGGACATAGAAATCCCTCTAGGGACCTAGAAATCCCTCTGGGGACCTAGAAATCCCTCAAGGGACTTAGAAATCCCTGTAGGGACATAAAAATCCCTCTAGGGACATAGAAATCCCTCTAGGGACCTAGAATGGCCTCTAGGGACATAGAAATCTCTCTAGGGACCTAGAATGCCCTCTAGGGACATAAAAATCCCTCTAGGGACCTAGAAATCCCTCTAGGGACCTAGAAATCCCTCTAGGGACCTAGAAATCCCTCTAGGGACCAAGAAATCCCTCTAGGGACCTAGAAATCCCTCTAGGGACCTAGAAATCCCTCTAGGGACCTAGAAATCCCTCTAGGGACCTAGAAATCCCTCTAGGGACCTAGAAATCCCTCTAGGGACCTAGAAATCCCTCTAGGGACCTAGAAATCCCTCTAGGGACCTAGAAATCCCTCTGGGGACCTAGAAATCCCTCTGGGGACCTAGAAATCCCTCTGGGGACCTAGAAATCCCTCTGGGGACCTAGAAATCCCTCTAGGGACCTAGAAATCCCTCTAGGGACCTAGAAATCCCTGTAGAGACATAAAAATCCCTCTAGGGACATAGAAATCCCTCTAGGGACCTAGAAATCCCTCTGGGGACCTAGAAATCCCTCTCGGGACATAGAAATCCCTCTAGGGACCTAGAAATCCCTCTGGGGACCTAGAAATCCCTCTAGGGACATAGAAATCCCTCTAGGGACCTAGAAATCGTTCTAGGGACCTAGAAATCCCTCTAGGGACCTAGAAATCCCTCTAGGGACCAAGAAATCCCTCTGGGGACCTAGAAATCCCTCTAGGGACCTAGAAATCCCTCTGGGGACCTAGAAATCCCTCTAGGGACCTAGAAATCCCTCTAGGGACCAAGAAATCCCTCTAGGGACCAAGAAATCCCTCTAGGGACCAAGAAATCCCTCCTAAAACTCCAGATATCCCTCTCAAAACCCAAGATAACGCTTTAGAAACCCTTGAAATCACTCTAAAAACCCATGATATCCCTCTCAAAACCCTGTAACACGCTCTAGAAATCTCTCTAGGGACATAGAAATCCCTCTAGGGACCTAGAAATCCCTGTAGGGACATAAAAATCCCTCTAGGGACATAGAAATCCCTCTAGGGACCTAGAAATCCCTCTGGGGACCTAGAAATCCCTCTAGGGACATAGAAATCCCTCTAGGGACCTAGAAATCCCTCTAGGGACCTAGAAATCCCTCTAGGGACCTAGAAATCCCTCTGGGGACCTAGAAATCCCTCTGGGGACCTAGAAATCCCTCTGGGGACCTAGAAATCCCTAGAGGGACATAGAAATCCCTCTAGGGACCAAGAAATCCCTCTAGGGACCTAGAAATCCCTAGAGGGACATAAAAATCCCTCTAGGGACATAGAAATCCCTCTAGGGACCTAGAAATCCCTCTGGGGACCTAGAAATCCCTCAAGGGACTTAGAAATCCCTGTAGGGACATAAAAATCCCTCTAGGGACATAGAAATCCCTCTAGGGACCTAGAATGGCCTCTAGGGACATAGAAATCTCTCTAGGGACCTAGAATGCCCTCTAGGGACATAAAAATCCCTCTAGGGACCTAGAAATCCCTCTGGGGACCTAGAAATCCCTCTGGGGACCTAGAAATCCCTCTAGGGACCAAGAAATCCCTCTAGGGACCAAGAAATCCCTCTAGGGACCAAGAAATCCCTCTAGGGACCAAGAAATCCCTCTAGGGACCAAGAAATCCCTCCTAAAACTCCAGATATCCCTCTCAAAACCCAAGATAACGCTTTAGAAACCCTTGAAATCACTCTAAAAACCCATGATATCCCTCTCAAAACCCTGTAACACGCTCTAGAAATCTCTCTAGGGACATAGAAATCCCTCTAGGGACCTAGAAATCCCTCTAGGGACCTAGAAATCCCTCTAGGGACCTAGAAATCCCTCAAGGGACCTAGAAATCCCTGTAGAGACATAAAAATCCCTCTAGGGACATAGAAATCCCTCTAGGGACCTAGAATGGCCTCTAGGGACATAGAAATCTCTCTAGGGACCTAGAATGCCCTCTAGGGACATAAAAATCCCTCTAGGGACCTAGAAATCCCTCTAGGGACCTAGAAATCCCTCTAGGGACCTAGAAATCCCTCTAGGGACCAAGAAATCCCTCTAGGGACCTAGAAATCCCTCTAGGGACCTAGAAATCCCTCTAGGGACCTAGAAATCCCTCTAGGGACCTAGAAATCCCTCTAGGGACCTAGAAATCCCTCTAGGGACCTAGAAATCCCTCTAGGGACCTAGAAATCCCTCTAGGGACCTAGAAATCCCTCTAGGGACCTAGAAATCCCTCTAGGGACCTAGAAATCCCTCTAGGGACCTAGAAATCCCTCTGGGGACCTAGAAATCCCTCTAGGGACCTAGAAATCCCTCTAGGGACCTAGAAATCCCTCTAGGGACCTAGAAATCCCTCTGGGGACCTAGAAATCCCTCTGGGGACCTAGAAATCCCTCTGGGGACCTAGAAATCCCTCTGGGGACCTAGAAATCCCTCTGGGGACCTAGAAATCCCTCTAGGGACCTAGAAATCCCTCTGGGGACCTAGAAATCCCTCTAGGGACATAGAAATCCCTCTAGGGACCTAGAAATCCCTCTAGGGACCAAGAAATCCCTCTAGGGACCAAGAAATCCCTCTAGGGACCAAGAAATCCCTCCTAAAACTCCAGATATCCCTCTCAAAACCCAAGATAACGCTTTAGAAACCCTTGAAATCACTCTAAAAACCCATGATATCCCTCTCAAAACCCTGTAACACGCTCTAGAAATCCCTCTAGGGACCTAGAAATCCCTCTGGGGACCTAGAAATCCCTCTGGGGACCTAGAAATCCCTCTAGGGACCAAGAAATCCCTCTAGGGACCAAGAAATCCCTCTAGGGACCAAGAAATCCCTCCTAAAACTCCAGATATCCCTCTCAAAACCCAAGATAACGCTTTAGAAACCCTTGAAATCACTCTAAAAACCCATGATATCCCTCTCAAAACCCTGTAACACGCTCTAGAAATCTCTCTAGGGACATAGAAATCCCTCTAGGGACCTAGAAATCCCTCTAGGGACCTAGAAATCCCTCTAGGGACCTAGAAATCCCTCAAGGGACCTAGAAATCCCTGTAGAGACATAAAAATCCCTCTAGGGACATAGAAATCCCTCTAGGGACCTAGAAATCCCTCTGGGGACCTAGAAATCCCTCTAGGGACATAGAAATCCCTCTAGGGACCTAGAAATCCCTCTAGGGACCTAGAAATCCCTCTAGGGACCTAGAAATCCCTCTAGGGACCTAGAAATCCCTCTAGGGACCTAGAAATCCCTCTAGGGACCTAGAAATCCCTCTGGGGACCTAGAAATCCCTCTAGGGACATAGAAATCCCTCTAGGGACCTAGAAATCCCTCTAGGGACCTAGAAATCCCTGTAGAGACATAAAAATCCCTCTAGGGACATAAAAATCCCTCTAGGGACCTAGAAATCCCTCTGGGGACCTAGAAATCCCTCTAGGGACATAGAAATCCCTCTAGGGACCTAGAAATCCCTCTAGGGACCTAGAAATCCCTCTAGGGACCTAGAAATCCCTCTAGGGACCTAGAAATCCCTCTAGGGACCTAGAAATCCCTCTGGGGACCTAGAAATCCCTCTAGGGACATAGAAATCCCTCTAGGGACCTAGAAATCCCTCTAGGGACCTAGAAATCCCTCTAGGGACCAAGAAATCCCTCTAGGGACCTAGAAATCCCTCTAGGGACCTAGAAATCCCTCTGGGGACCTAGAAATCCCTCTAGGGACCTAGAAATCCCTCTGGGGACCTAGAAATCCCTCTAGGGACCTAGAAATCCCTGTAGGGACATACAAATCCCTCTAGGGACATAGAAATCCCTCTAGGGACCTAGAAATCCCTCTAGGGACCTAGAAATCCCTCTGGGGACCTAGAAATCCCTCTAGGGACCTAGAAATCCCTCTAGGGACCAAGAAATCCCTCTAGGGACCAAGAAATCCCTCTAGGGACCAAGAAATCCCTCTAGGGACCAAGAAATCCCTCCTAAAACTCCAGATATCCCTCTCAAAACCCAAGATAACGCTTTAGAAACCCTTGAAATCACTCTAAAAACCCATGATATCCCTCTCAAAACCCTGTAACACGCTCTAGAAATCTCTCTAGGGACCTAGAAATCCCTCTAGGGACCTAGAAATCCCTCTAGGGACCTAGAGATCCCTCTAGGGACCTAGAAATCCCTCTAGGGACCTAGAAATCCCTCTAGGGACCTAGAAATCCCTCTGGGGACCTAGAAATCCCTCTAGGGACCTAGAAATCCCTCTGGGGACCTAGAAATCCCTCTAGGGACATAGAAATCCCTCTAGGGACCTAGAAATCCCTCTAGGGACCTAGAAATCCCTCTGGGGACCTAGAAATCCCTCTAGGGACCTAGAAATCCCTCTGGGGACCTAGAAATCCCTCTAGGGACCTAGAAATCCCTGTAGGGACATACAAATCCCTCTAGGGACATAGAAATCCCTCTAGGGACCTAGAAATCCCTCTAGGGACCTAGAAATCCCTCTGGGGACCTAGAAATCCCTCTAGGGACCTAGAAATCCCTCTAGGGACCAAGAAATCCCTCTAGGGACCAAGAAATCCCTCTAGGGACCAAGAAATCCCTCTAGGGACCAAGAAATCCCTCCTAAAACTCCAGATATCCCTCTCAAAACCCAAGATAACGCTTTAGAAACCCTTGAAATCACTCTAAAAACCCATGATATCCCTCTCAAAACCCTGTAACACGCTCTAGAAATCTCTCTAGGGACCTAGAAATCCCTCTAGGGACCTAGAAATCCCTCTAGGGACCTAGAGATCCCTCTAGGGACCTAGAAATCCCTCTAGGGACCTAGAAATCCCTCTAGGGACCTAGAAATCCCTCTGGGGACCTAGAAATCCCTCTAGGGACCTAGAAATCCCTCTGGGGACCTAGAAATCCCTCTAGGGACCTAGAAATCCCTCTAGGGACCTAGAAATCCCTCTGGGGACCTAGAAATCCCTCTGGGGACCTAGAAATCCCTCTGGGGACCTAGAAATCCCTCTAGGGACCTAGAAATCCCTCTGGGGACCTAGAAATCCCTCTAGGGACCTAGAAATCCCTCTAGGGACCTAGAAATCCCTCTAGGGACCTAGAAATCCCTCTAGGGACCTAGAAATCCCTCTAGGGACCTAGAAATCCCTCTGGGGACCTAGAAATCCCTCTGGGGACCTAGAAATCCCTCTGGGGACCTAGAAATCCCTCTGGGGACCTAGAAATCCCTCTAGGGACCTAGAAATCCCTCTAGGGACCAAGAAATCCCTCTAGGGACCTAGAAATCGCTCTAGGGACCTAGAAATCCCTCTAGGGACCTAGAAATCCCTCTGGGGACCTAGAAATCCCTCTGGGGACCTAGAAATCCCTCTAGGGACCAAGAAATCCCTCTAGGGACCAAGAAATCCCTCTAGGGACCAAGAAATCCCTCCTAAAACTCCAGATATCCCTCTCAAAACCCAAGATAACGCTTTAGAAACCCTTGAAATCACTCTAAAAACCCATGATATCCCTCTCAAAACCCTGTAACACGCTCTAGAAATCTCTCTAGGGACATAGAAATCCCTCTAGGGACCTAGAAATCCCTCTAGGGACCTAGAAATCCCTCTAGGGACCTAGAAATCCCTCAAGGGACCTAGAAATCCCTCTGGGGACCTAGAAATCCCTCTGGGGACCTAGAAATCCCTCTGGGGACCTAGAAATCCCTCTGGGGACCTAGAAATCCCTCTAGGGACCTAGAAATCCCTCTAGGGACCAAGAAATCCCTCTAGGGACCTAGAAATCGCTCTAGGGACCTAGAAATCCCTCTAGGGACCTAGAAATCCCTCTGGGGACCTAGAAATCCCTCTGGGGACCTAGAAATCCCTCTAGGGACCAAGAAATCCCTCTAGGGACCAAGAAATCCCTCTAGGGACCAAGAAATCCCTCCTAAAACTCCAGATATCCCTCTCAAAACCCAAGATAACGCTTTAGAAACCCTTGAAATCACTCTAAAAACCCATGATATCCCTCTCAAAACCCTGTAACACGCTCTAGAAATCTCTCTAGGGACATAGAAATCCCTCTAGGGACCTAGAAATCCCTCTAGGGACCTAGAAATCCCTCTAGGGACCTAGAAATCCCTCAAGGGACCTAGAAATCCCTGTAGAGACATAAAAATCCCTCTAGGGACATAGAAATCCCTCTAGGGACCTAGAAATCCCTCTGGGGACCTAGAAATCCCTCTAGGGACATAGAAATCCCTCTAGGGACCTAGAAATCCCTCTAGGGACCTAGAAATCCCTCTAGGGACCTAGAAATCCCTCTAGGGACCTAGAAATCCCTCTAGGGACCTAGAAATCCCTCTGGGGACCTAGAAATCCCTCTGGGGACCTAGAAATCCCTCTGGGGACCTAGAAATCCCTCTGGGGACCTAGAAATCCCTCTAGGGACCTAGAAATCCCTCTAGGGACCAAGAAATCCCTCTAGGGACCTAGAAATCGCTCTAGGGACCTAGAAATCCCTCTAGGGACCTAGAAATCCCTCTGGGGACCTAGAAATCCCTCTGGGGACCTAGAAATCCCTCTAGGGACCAAGAAATCCCTCTAGGGACCAAGAAATCCCTCTAGGGACCAAGAAATCCCTCCTAAAACTCCAGATATCCCTCTCAAAACCCAAGATAACGCTTTAGAAACCCTTGAAATCACTCTAAAAACCCATGATATCCCTCTCAAAACCCTGTAACACGCTCTAGAAATCTCTCTAGGGACATAGAAATCCCTCTAGGGACCTAGAAATCCCTCTAGGGACCTAGAAATCCCTCTAGGGACCTAGAAATCCCTCAAGGGACCTAGAAATCCCTCTGGGGACCTAGAAATCCCTCTGGGGACCTAGAAATCCCTCTGGGGACCTAGAAATCCCTCTGGGGACCTAGAAATCCCTCTAGGGACCTAGAAATCCCTCTAGGGACCTAGAAATCCCTCTAGGGACCAAGAAATCCCTCTGGGGACCTAGAAATCCCTCTAGGGACCTAGAAATCCCTCTGGGGACCTAGAAATCCCTCTAGGGACCTAGAAATCCCTCTAGGGACCAAGAAATCCCTCTAGGGACCAAGAAATCCCTCTAGGGACCAAGAAATCCCTCCTAAAACTCCAGATATCCCTCTCAAAACCCAAGATAACGCTTTAGAAACCCTTGAAATCACTCTAAAAACCCATGATATCCCTCTCAAAACCCTGTAACACGCTCTAGAAATCTCTCTAGGGACATAGAAATCCCTCTAGGGACCTAGAAATCCCTGTAGGGACATAAAAATCCCTCTAGGGACATAGAAATCCCTCTAGGGACCTAGAAATCCCTCTGGGGACCTAGAAATCCCTCTAGGGACATAGAAATCCCTCTAGGGACCTAGAAATCCCTCTAGGGACCTAGAAATCCCTCTAGGGACCTAGAAATCCCTCTGGGGACCTAGAAATCCCTCTGGGGACCTAGAAATCCCTCTGGGGACCTAGAAATCCCTAGAGGGACATAGAAATCCCTCTAGGGACCAAGAAATCCCTCTAGGGACCTAGAAATCCCTAGAGGGACATAAAAATCCCTCTAGGGACATAGAAATCCCTCTAGGGACCTAGAAATCCCTCTGGGGACCTAGAAATCCCTCAAGGGACTTAGAAATCCCTGTAGGGACATAAAAATCCCTCTAGGGACATAGAAATCCCTCTAGGGACCTAGAATGGCCTCTAGGGACATAGAAATCTCTCTAGGGACCTAGAATGCCCTCTAGGGACATAAAAATCCCTCTAGGGACCTAGAAATCCCTCTGGGGACCTAGAAATCCCTCTGGGGACCTAGAAATCCCTCTAGGGACCAAGAAATCCCTCTAGGGACCAAGAAATCCCTCTAGGGACCAAGAAATCCCTCCTAAAACTCCAGATATCCCTCTCAAAACCCAAGATAACGCTTTAGAAACCCTTGAAATCACTCTAAAAACCCATGATATCCCTCTCAAAACCCTGTAACACGCTCTAGAAATCTCTCTAGGGACATAGAAATCCCTCTAGGGACCTAGAAATCCCTCTAGGGACCTAGAAATCCCTCTAGGGACCTAGAAATCCCTCAAGGGACCTAGAAATCCCTGTAGAGACATAAAAATCCCTCTAGGGACATAGAAATCCCTCTAGGGACCTAGAAATCCCTCTGGGGACCTAGAAATCCCTCTCGGGACATAGAAATCCCTCTAGGGACCTAGAAATCCCTCTAGGGACCTAGAAATCCCTCTAGGGACCTAGAAATCCCTCTGGGGACCTAGAAATCCCTCTAGGGACCTAGAAATCCCTCTGGGGACCTATAAATCCCTCTAGGGACCTAGAAATCCCTCTAGGGACCTAGAAATCCCTCTAGGGACCTAGAAATCCCTCTAGGGACCTAGAAATCCCTCTAGGGACCTAGAAATCCCTCTAGGGACCTAGAAATCCCTCTAGGGACCTAGAAATCCCTCTGGGGACCTAGAAATCCCTCTGGGGACCTAGAAATCCCTCTGGGGACCTAGAAATCCCTCTGGGGACCTAGAAATCCCTCTAGGGACATAGAAATCCCTCTAGGGACCTAGAAATCCCTCTAGGGACCTAGAAATCCCTCTGGGGACCTAGAAATCCCTCTGGGGACCTAGAAATCCCTCTAGGGACCTAGAAATCCCTCTGGGGACCTAGAAATCCCTCAAGGGACTTAGAAATCCCTGTAGGGACATAAAAATCCCTCTAGGGACATAGAAATCCCTCTAGGGACCTAGAATGGCCTCTAGGGACATAGAAATCTCTCTAGGGACCTAGAATGCCCTCTAGGGACATAAAAATCCCTCTAGGGACCTAGAAATCCCTCTAGGGACCTAGAAATCCCTCTAGGGACCTAGAAATCCCTCTAGGGACCAAGAAATCCCTCTAGGGACCTAGAAATCCCTCTAGGGACCTAGAAATCCCTCTAGGGACCTAGAAATCCCTCTAGGGACCTAGAAATCCCTCTAGGGACCTAGAAATCCCTCTAGGGACCTAGAAATCCCTCTAGGGACCTAGAAATCCCTCTAGGGACCTAGAAATCCCTCTAGGGACCTAGAAATCCCTCTAGGGACCTAGAAATCCCTCTAGGGACCTAGAAATCCCTCTGGGGACCTAGAAATCCCTCTGGGGACCTAGAAATCCCTCTAGGGACCTAGAAATCCCTCTAGGGACCTAGAAATCCCTCTGGGGACCTAGAAATCCCTCTGGGGACCTAGAAATCCCTCTGGGGACCTAGAAATCCCTCTGGGGACCTAGAAATCCCTCTGGGGACCTAGAAATCCCTCTAGGGACCTAGAAATCCCTCTGGGGACCTAGAAATCCCTCTAGGGACATAGAAATCCCTCTAGGGACCTAGAAATCCCTCTAGGGACCAAGAAATCCCTCTAGGGACCAAGAAATCCCTCTAGGGACCAAGAAATCCCTCCTAAAACTCCAGATATCCCTCTCAAAACCCAAGATAACGCTTTAGAAACCCTTGAAATCACTCTAAAAACCCATGATATCCCTCTCAAAACCCTGTAACACGCTCTAGAAATCCCTCTAGGGACCTAGAAATCCCTCTGGGGACCTAGAAATCCCTCTGGGGACCTAGAAATCCCTCTAGGGACCAAGAAATCCTCTAGGGACCAAGAAATCCCTCTAGGGACCAAGAAATCCCTCCTAAAACTCCAGATATCCCTCTCAAACCCAAGATAACGCTTTAGAAACCCTTGAAATCACTCTAAAAACCCATGATATCCCTCTCAAAACCCTGTAACACGCTCTAGAAATCTCTCTAGGGACCTAGAAATCCCTCTAGGGACCTAGAAATCCCTCTAGGGACCTAGAGATCCCTCTAGGGACCTAGAAATCCCTCTAGGGACCTAGAAATCCCTCTAGGGACCTAGAAATCCCTCTGGGGACCTAGAAATCCCTCTAGGGACCTAGAAATCCCTCTGGGGACCTAGAAATCCCTCTAGGGACATAGAAATCCCTCTAGGGACATAGAAATCCCTCTAGGGACCAAGAAATCCCTCTAGGGACCAAGAAATCCCTCTAGGGACCAAGAAATCCCTCTAGGGACCAAGAAATCCCTCCTAAACTCCAGATATCCCTCTCAAAACCCAAGATAACGCTTTAGAAACCCTTGAATCACTCTAAAACCCATGATATCCCTCTCAAAACCCTGTAACACGCTCTAGAAATCTCTCTAGGGACCTAGAAATCCCTCTAGGGACCTAGAAATCCCTCTAGGGACCTAGAGATCCCTCTAGGGACCTAGAAATCCCTCTAGGACCTAGAAATCCCTCTAGGGACCTAGAAATCCCTCTGGGGACCTAGAAATCCCTCTAGGGACCTAGAAATCCCTCTGGGGACCTAGAAATCCCTCTAGGGACCTAGAAATCCCTCTAGGGACCTAGAAATCCCTCTGGGGACCTAGAAATCCCTCTGGGGACCTAGAAATCCCTCTGGGGACCTAGAAATCCCTCTAGGGACCTAGAAATCCCTCTGGGGACCTAGAAATCCCTCTAGGGACCTAGAAATCCCTCTAGGGACCTAGAAATCCCTCTAGGGACCTAGAAATCCCTCTAGGGACCTAGAAATCCCTCTAGGGACCTAGAAATCCCTCTGGGGACCTAGAAAATCCCTCTGGGGACCTAGAAATCCCTCTGGGGACCTAGAAATCCCTCTGGGGACCTAGAAAATCCCTCTAGGGACCTAGAAATCCCTCTAGGGACCAAGAAATCCCTCTAGGGACCTAGAAATCGCTCTAGGGACCTAGAAATCCTCTAGGGACCTAGAAATCCCTCTGGGGACCTAGAAATCCTCTGGGGACCTAGAAATCCCTCTAGGGACCAAGAAATCCCTCTAGGGACCAAGAATCCCTCTAGGGACCAAGAAATCCCTCCTAAAACTCCAGATATCCCTCTCAAAACCCAAGATAACGCTTTAGAAACCCTTGAAATCACTCTAAAAACCATGATATCCCTCTCAAAACCCTGTAACACGCTCTAGAAATCTCTCTAGGGACATAGAAATCCCTCTAGGGACCTAGAAATCCCTCTAGGGACCTAGAAATCCCTCTAGGGACCTAGAAATCCCTCAAGGGACCTAGAAATCCCTCTGGGGACCTAGAAATCCCTCTGGGGACCTAGAAATCCCTCTGGGGACCTAGAAATCCCTCTGGGGACCTAGAAATCCCTCTAGGGACCTAGAAATCCCTCTAGGGACCAAGAAATCCCTCTAGGGGACCTAGAAATCGCTCTAGGGACCTAGAAATCCCTCTAGGGACCTAGAAATCCCTCTGGGGACCTAGAAATCCCTCTGGGGACCTAGAAATCCCTCTAGGACCAAGAAATCCCTCTAGGGACCAAGAAATCCCTCTAGGGACCAAGAAATCCCTCCTAAAACTCCAGATATCCCTCTCAAAACCCAAGATAACGCTTTAGAAACCCTTGAAATCACTCTAAAAACCCATGATATCCCTCTCAAAACCCTGTAACACGCTCTAGAAATCTCTCTAGGGACATAGAAATCCCTCTAGGGACCTAGAAATCCCTCTAGGGACCTAGAAATCCCTCTAGGGACCTAGAAATCCCTCTAGGGACCTAGAAATCCCTCTGGGGACCTAGAAATCCCTCTGGGACCTAGAAATCCCTCTGGGGACCTAGAAATCCCTCTAGGGACCTAGAAATCCCTCTAGGGACCAAGAAATCCCTCTAGGGACCTAGAAATCGCTCTAGGGACCTAGAAATCCCTCTAGGGACCTAGAAATCCCTCTGGGGACCTAGAAATCCCTCTGGGGACCTAGAATCCCTCTAGGGACCAAGAAATCCCTCTAGGGACCAAGAAATCCCTCTAGGGACCAAGAAATCCCTCCTAAAACTCCAGATATCCCTCTCAAAACCCAAGATAACGCTTTAGAAACCCTTGAAATCACTCTAAAAACCCATGATATCCCTCTCAAAACCTGTAACACGCTCTAGAAATCTCTCTAGGGACATAGAAATCCCTCTAGGGACCTAGAAATCCCTCTAGGGACCTAGAAATCCCTCTAGGGACCTAGAAATCCCTCAAGGGACCTAGAAATCCCTCTGGGGACCTAGAAATCCCTCTGGGGACCTAGAAATCCCTCTGGGGACCTAGAAATCCCTCTGGGGACCTAGAAATCCCTCTAGGGACCTAGAAATCCCTCTAGGGACCAAGAAATCCCTCTAGGGACCTAGAAATCGCTCTAGGGACCTAGAAATCCCTCTAGGGACCTAGAAATCCCTCTGGGGACCTAGAAATCCCTCTGGGGACCTAGAAATCCCTCTAGGGACCAAGAAATTCCTCTAGGGACCAAGAAATCCCTCTAGGGACCAAGAAATCCCTCCTAAAACTCCAGATATCCCTCTCAAAACCCAAGATAACGCTTTAGAAACCCTTGAAATCACTCTAAAAACCCATGATATCCCTCTCAAACCCTGTAACACGCTCTAGAAATCTCTCTAGGGACATAGAAATCCCTCTAGGACCTAGAAATCCCTCTAGGGACCTAGAAATCCCTCTAGGGACCAAGAAATCCCTCTAGGGACCAAGAAATCCCTCTAAAACTCCAGATATCCCTCTCAAAACCCAAGATAACGCTTTAGAAACCCTTGAAATCACTCTAAAAACCCATGATATCCCTCTCAAAACCCTGTAACACGCTCTAGAAATCTCTCTAGGGACATAGAAATCCCTCTAGGGACCTAGAAATCCCTCTAGGGGACCTAGAATCCCTCTAGGGACCTAGAAATCCCTCAAGGGACCTAGAAATCCCTGTAGAGACATAAAAATCCCTCTAGGGACATAGAAATCCCTCTAGGGACCTAGAAATCCCTCTGGGGACCTAGAAATCCCTCTAGGGACATAGAAATCCCTCTAGGGACCTAGAAATCCCTCTAGGGACCTAGAAATCCCTCTAGGACCTAGAAATCCCTCTAGGGGACCTAGAAATCCCTCTAGGGACCTAGAAATCCCTCTAGGGACCTAGAAATCCTCTAGGGACCTAGAAATCCCTCTGGGGACCTAGAAATCCCTCTAGGGAAATAGAAATCCCTCTAGGGACCTAGAAATCCCTCTAGGGACCTAGAAATCCCTCTAGGGACCTAGAAATCCCTCTAGGGACCAAGAAATCCCTCTAGGGACCTAGAAATCCCTCTAGGGACCTAGAAATCCCTCTGGGGACCTAGAAATCCCTCTAGGGACCTAGAAATCCTCTGGGGACCTAGAAATCCCTCTAGGGACCTAGAAATCCCTCTAGGGACCTAGAAATCCCTCTAGGGACCTAGAAATCCCTCTAGGGATCTAGAAATCCCTCTAGGGACCTAGAAATCCCTCTAGGGACCTAGAAATCCCTCTAGGGACCTAGAAATCCCTCTAGGGACCTAGAAATCCCTCTGGGGACCTAGAAATCCCTCTGGGGACCTAGAAATCCTCTGGGACCTAGAAATCCCTCTGGGGACCTAGAAATCCCTCTAGGGACCTAGAAATCCCTCTAGGGACCTAGAAATCCCTCTAGGGACCAAGAAATCCCTCCTAAAACTCCAGATATCCCTCTCAAAACCCAGATAACGCTTTAGAAACCCTTGAAATCACTCTAAAAACCCATGATATCCTCTCAAAACCCTGTAACACGCTCTAGAAATCTCTCTAGGACATAGAAATCCCTCTAGGGACCTAGAAATCCCTCTAGGGACCTAGAAATCCCTCTAGGGACCTAGAAATCCCTCAAGGGACCTAGGAAATCCCTGTAGAGACATAAAAATCCCTCTAGGGACATAGAAATCCCTCTAGGGACCTAGAAATCCCTCTGGGGACCTAGAAATCCCTCTGGGGACCTAGAAATCCCTCTAGGGACCTAGAAATCCCTCTAGGGACCTAGAAATCCCTCTAGGGATCTAGAAATCCCTCTAGGGACCTAGAAATCCCTCTAGGGACCTAGAAATCCCTCTAGGGACCTAGAAATCCCTCTAGGGACCTAGAAATCCCTCTGGGGACCTAGAAATCCCTCTGGGGACCTAGAAATCCCTCTGGGGACCTAGAAATCCCTCTGGGGACCTAGAAATCCCTCTGGGGACCTAGAAATCCCTCTAGGGACCTAGAAATCCCTCTAGGGACCAAGAAATCCCTCCTAAAACTCCAGATATCCCTCTCAAAACCCAAGATAACGCTTTAGAAACCCTTGAAATCACTCTAAAAACCCATGATATCCCTCTCAAAACCCTGTAACACGCTCTAGAAATCTCTCTAGGGACATAGAAATCCCTCTAGGGACCTAGAAATCCCTCTAGGGACCTAGAAATCCCTCTAGGGACCTAGAAATCCCTCAAGGGACCTAGAAATCCCTGTAGAGACATAAAAATCCCTCTAGGGACATAGAAATCCCTCTAGGGACCTAGAAATCCCTCTGGGGACCTAGAAATCCCTCTAGGGACATAGAAATCCCTCTAGGGACCTAGAAATCCCTCTGGGGACCTAGAAATCCCTCTGGGGACCTAGAAATCCCTCTAGGGACCAAGAAATCCCTCTAGGGACCAAGAAATCCCTCTAGGGACCTAGAAATCCCTCTAGGGACCTAGAAATCCCTCTAGGGACCTAGAAATCCCTCTGGGGACCTAGAAATCCCTCTAGGGACATAGAAATCCCTCTAGGGACCTAGAAATCCCTCTAGGGACCTAGAAATCCCTCTAGGGACCTAGCAATCCCTCTAGGGACCAAGAAATCCCTCTAGGGACCTAGAAATCCCTCTAGGGACCTAGAAATCCCTCTGGGGACCTAGAAATCCCTCTAGGGGCCTAGAAATCCCTCTGGGGACCTAGAAATCCCTCTAGGGACCTAGAAATCCCTCTAGGGACCTAGAAATCCCTCTAGGGACCTAGAAATCCCTCTAGGGATCTAGAAATCCCTCTAGGGACCTAGAAATCCCTCTAGGGACCTAGAAATCCCTCTAGGGACCTAGAAATCCCTCTAGGGACCTAGAAATCCCTCTGGGGACCTAGAAATCCCTCTGGGGACCTAGAAATCCCTCTGGGGACCTAGAAATCCCTCTGGGGACCTAGAAATCCCTCTAGGGACCTAGAAATCCCTCTAGGGACCTAGAAATCCCTCTAGGGATCTAGAAATCCCTCTAGGGACCTAGAAATCCCTCTAGGGACCTAGAAATCCCTCTAGGGACCTAGAAATCCCTCTAGGGACCTAGAAATCCCTCTGGGGACCTAGAAATCCCTCTGGGGACCTAGAAATCCCTCTGGGGACCTAGAAATCCCTCTGGGGACCTAGAAATCCCTCTAGGGACCTAGAAATCCCTCTAGGGACCTAGAAATCCCTCTAGGGACCTAGAAATCCCTCTAGGGACCTAGAAATCCCTCTAGGGACCAAGAAATCCCTCCTAAAACTCCAGATATCCCTATCAAAACCCAAGATAACGCTTTAGAAACCCTTGAAATCACTCTAAAAACCCATGATATCCCTCTCAAAACCCTGTAACACGCTCTAGAAATCTCTCTAGGGACCTAGAAATCCCTCTAGGGACCTAGAAATCCCTCTAGGGACCTAGAGATCCCTCTAGGGACCTAGAGATCCCTCTAGGGACCTAGAAATCCCTCTAGGGACCTAGAAATCCCTCTAGGGACCTAGAAATCCCTCTGGGGACCTAGAAATCCCTCTGGGGACCTAGAAATCCCTCTGGGGACCTAGAAATCCCTCTAGGGACCTAGAAATCCCTCTAGGGACCTAGAAATCCCTCTGGGGACCTAGAAATCCCTCTGGGGACCTAGAAATCCCTCTGGGGACCTAGAAATCCCTCTGGGGACCTAGAAATCCCTCTAGGGACCTAGAAATCCCTCTGGGGACCTAGAAATCCCTTTGGGGACCTAGAAATCCCTCTAGGGACCTAGAAATCCCTCTAGGGACCTAGAAATCCCTCTAGGGACCTAGAAATCCCTCTAGGGACCTAGAAATCCCTCTAGGGACCTAGAAATCCCTCTAGGGACCTAGAAATCCCTCTGGGGACCTAGAAATCCCTCTGGGGACCTAGAAATCCCTCTGGGGACCTAGAAATCCCTCTGGGGACCTAGAAATCCCTCTGGGGACCTAGAAATCCCTCTAGGGACCTAGAAATCCCTCTAGGGACCAAGAAATCCCTCTAGGGACCTAGAAATCGCTCTAGGGACCTAGAAATCCCTCTAGGGACCTAGAAATCCCTCTGGGGACCTAGAAATCCCTCTGGGGACCTAGAAATCCCTCTAGGGACCAAGAAATCCCTCTAGGGACCAAGAAATCCCTCTAGGGACCAAGAAATCCCTCCTAAAACTCCAGATATCCCTCTCAAAACCCAAGATAACGCTTTAGAAACCCTTGAAATCACTCTAAAAACCCATGATATCCCTCTCAAAACCCTGTAACACGCTCTAGAAATCTCTCTAGGGACATAGAAATCCCTCTAGGGACCTAGAAATCCCTCTAGGGACCTAGAAATCCCTCTAGGGACCTAGAAATCCCTCTAGGGACCTAGAAATCCCTCAAGGGACCTAGAAATCCCTGTAGAGACATAAAAATCCCTCTAGGGACATAGAAATCCCTCTAGGGACCTAGAAATCCCTCTGGGGACCTAGAAATCCCTCTGGGGACCTAGAAATCCCTCTAGGGACCAAGAAATCCCTCTAGGGACCAAGAAATCCCTCTAGGGACCAAGAAATCCCTCCTAAAACTCCAGATATCCCTCTCAAAACCCAAGATAACGCTTTAGAAACCCTTAAAATCACTCTAAAAACCCATGATATCCCTCTCAAAACCCTGTAACACGCTCTAGAAATCTCTCTAGGGACATAGAAATCCCTCTAGGGACCTAGAAATCCCTCTAGGGACCTAGAAATCCCTCTAGGGACCTAGAAATCCCTCAAGGGACCTAGAAATCCCTCTGGGGACCTAGAAATCCCTCTGGGGACCTAGAAATCCCTCTGGGGACCTAGAAATCCCTCTGGGGACCTAGAAATCCCTCTAGGGACCTAGAAATCCCTCTAGGGACCAAGAAATCCCTCTAGGGACCTAGAAATCGCTCTAGGGACCTAGAAATCCCTCTAGGGACCTAGAAATCCCTCTGGGGACCTAGAAATCCCTCTGGGGACCTAGAAATCCCTCTAGGGACCAAGAAATCCCTCTAGGGACCAAGAAATCCCTCTAGGGACCAAGAAATCCCTCCTAAAACTCCAGATATCCCTCTCAAAACCCAAGATAACGCTTTAGAAACCCTTGAAATCACTCTAAAAACCCATGATATCCCTCTCAAAACCCTGTAACACGCTCTAGAAATCTCTCTAGGGACATAGAAATCCCTCTAGGGACCTAGAAATCCCTCTAGGGACCTAGAAATCCCTCTAGGGACCTAGAAATCCCTCAAGGGACCTAGAAATCCCTGTAGAGACATAAAAATCCCTCTAGGGACATAGAAATCCCTCTAGGGACCTAGAAATCCCTCTGGGGACCTAGAAATCCCTCTAGGGACATAGAAATCCCTCTAGGGACCTAGAAATCCCTCTAGGGACCTAGAAATCCCTCTAGGGACCTAGAAATCCCTCTAGGGACCTAGAAATCCCTCTAGGGACCTAGAAATCCCTCTAGGGACCTAGAAATCCCTCTGGGGACCTAGAAATCCCTCTGGGGACCTAGAAATCCCTCTGGGGACCTAGAAATCCCTCTGGGGACCTAGAAATCCCTCTAGGGACCTAGAAATCCCTCTAGGGACCAAGAAATCCCTCTAGGGACCTAGAAATCGCTCTAGGGACCTAGAAATCCCTCTAGGGACCTAGAAATCCCTCTGGGGACCTAGAAATCCCTCTGGGGACCTAGAAATCCCTCTAGGGACCAAGAAATCCCTCTAGGGACCAAGAAATCCCTCTAGGGACCAAGAAATCCCTCCTAAAACTCCAGATATCCCTCTCAAAACCCAAGATAACGCTTTAGAAACCCTTGAAATCACTCTAAAAACCCATGATATCCCTCTCAAAACCCTGTAACACGCTCTAGAAATCTCTCTAGGGACATAGAAATCCCTCTAGGGACCTAGAAATCCCTCTAGGGACCTAGAAATCCCTCTAGGGACCTAGAAATCCCTCAAGGGACCTAGAAATCCCTCTGGGGACCTAGAAATCCCTCTGGGGACCTAGAAATCCCTCTGGGGACCTAGAAATCCCTCTGGGGACCTAGAAATCCCTCTAGGGACCTAGAAATCCCTCTAGGGACCAAGAAATCCCTCTAGGGACCTAGAAATCGCTCTAGGGACCTAGAAATCCCTCTAGGGACCTAGAAATCCCTCTGGGGACCTAGAAATCCCTCTGGGGACCTAGAAATCCCTCTAGGGACCAAGAAATCCCTCTAGGGACCAAGAAATCCCTCTAGGGACCAAGAAATCCCTCCTAAAACTCCAGATATCCCTCTCAAAACCCAAGATAACGCTTTAGAAACCCTTGAAATCACTCTAAAAACCCATGATATCCCTCTCAAAACCCTGTAACACGCTCTAGAAATCTCTCTAGGGACATAGAAATCCCTCTAGGGACCTAGAAATCCCTCTAGGGACCTAGAAATCCCTCTAGGGACCTAGAAATCCCTCAAGGGACCTAGAAATCCCTGTAGAGACATAAAAATCCCTCTAGGGACATAGAAATCCCTCTAGGGACCTAGAAATCCCTCTGGGGACCTAGAAATCCCTCTAGGGACATAGAAATCCCTCTAGGGACCTAGAAATCCCTCTAGGGACCTAGAAATCCCTCTAGGGACCTAGAAATCCCTCTAGGGACCTAGAAATCCCTCTAGGGACCTAGAAATCCCTCTAGGGACCTAGAAATCCCTCTAGGGACCTAGAAATCCCTCTGGGGACCTAGAAATCCCTCTAGGGACATAGAAATCCCTCTAGGGACCTAGAAATCCCTCTAGGGACCTAGAAATCCCTCTAGGGACCTAGAAATCCCTCTAGGGACCAAGAAATCCCTCTAGGGACCTAGAAATCCCTCTAGGGACCTAGAAATCCCTCTGGGGACCTAGAAATCCCTCTAGGGACCTAGAAATCCCTCTGGGGACCTAGAAATCCCTCTAGGGACCTAGAAATCCCTCTAGGGACCTAGAAATCCCTCTAGGGACCTAGAAATCCCTCTAGGGATCTAGAAATCCCTCTAGGGACCTAGAAATCCCTCTAGGGACCTAGAAATCCCTCTAGGGACCTAGAAATCCCTCTAGGGACCTAGAAATCCCTCTGGGGACCTAGAAATCCCTCTGGGGACCTAGAAATCCCTCTGGGGACCTAGAAATCCCTCTGGGGACCTAGAAATCCCTCTAGGGACCTAGAAATCCCTCTAGGGACCTAGAAATCCCTCTAGGGACCAAGAAATCCCTCCTAAAACTCCAGATATCCCTCTCAAAACCCAAGATAACGCTTTAGAAACCCTTGAAATCACTCTAAAAACCCATGATATCCCTCTCAAAACCCTGTAACACGCTCTAGAAATCTCTCTAGGGACATAGAAATCCCTCTAGGGACCTAGAAATCCCTCTAGGGACCTAGAAATCCCTCTAGGGACCTAGAAATCCCTCAAGGGACCTAGAAATCCCTGTAGAGACATAAAAATCCCTCTAGGGACATAGAAATCCCTCTAGGGACCTAGAAATCCCTCTGGGGACCTAGAAATCCCTCTAGGGACATAGAAATCCCTCTAGGGACCTAGAAATCCCTCTGGGGACCTAGAAATCCCTCTGGGGACCTAGAAATCCCTCTAGGGACCAAGAAATCCCTCTAGGGACCAAGAAATCCCTCTAGGGACCTAGAAATCCCTCTAGGGACCTAGAAATCCCTCTAGGGACCTAGAAATCCCTCTGGGGACCTAGAAATCCCTCTAGGGACATAGAAATCCCTCTAGGGACCTAGAAATCCCTCTAGGGACCTAGAAATCCCTCTAGGGACCTAGAAATCCCTCTAGGGACCAAGAAATCCCTCTAGGGACCTAGAAATCCCTCTAGGGACCTAGAAATCCCTCTGGGGACCTAGAAATCCCTCTAGGGGCCTAGAAATCCCTCTGGGGACCTAGAAATCCCTCTAGGGACCTAGAAATCCCTCTAGGGACCTAGAAATCCCTCTAGGGACCTAGAAATCCCTCTAGGGATCTAGAAATCCCTCTAGGGACCTAGAAATCCCTCTAGGGACCTAGAAATCCCTCTAGGGACCTAGAAATCCCTCTAGGGACCTAGAAATCCCTCTGGGGACCTAGAAATCCCTCTGGGGACCTAGAAATCCCTCTGGGGACCTAGAAATCCCTCTGGGGACCTAGAAATCCCTCTAGGGACCTAGAAATCCCTCTAGGGACCTAGAAATCCCTCTAGGGACCTAGAAATCCCTCTAGGGACCTAGAAATCCCTCTAGGGACCAAGAAATCCCTCCTAAAACTCCAGATATCCCTATCAAAACCCAAGATAACGCTTTAGAAACCCTTGAAATCACTCTAAAAACCCATGATATCCCTCTCAAAACCCTGTAACACGCTCTAGAAATCTCTCTAGGGACCTAGAAATCCCTCTAGGGACCTAGAAATCCCTCTAGGGACCTAGAGATCCCTCTAGGGACCTAGAGATCCCTCTAGGGACCTAGAAATCCCTCTAGGGACCTAGAAATCCCTCTAGGGACCTAGAAATCCCTCTGGGGACCTAGAAATCCCTCTAGGGACCTAGAAATCCCTCTGGGGACCTAGAAATCCCTCTAGGGACCTAGAATCCCTCTAGGGACCTAGAAATCCCTCTGGGGACCTAGAAATCCTCTGGGGACCTAGAAATCCCTCTGGGGACCTAGAAATCCCTCTGGGGACCTAGAAATCCCTCTAGGGACCTAGAAATCCTCTAGGGACCTAGAAATCCCTCTAGGGACCTAGAAATCCCTCTAGGGACCTAGAAATCCCTCTAGGGACCTAGAAATCCCTCTGGGGACCTAGAAATCCCTCTGGGGACCTAGAAATCCCTCTGGGGACCTAGAAATCCCTCTGGGGACCTAGAAATCCCTCTAGGGACCTAGAAATCCCTCTAGGGACCAAGAAATCCCTCTAGGGACCTAGAAATCGCTCTAGGGACCTAGAAATCCCTCTAGGGACCTAGAAATCCCTCTGGGGACCTAGAAATCCCTCTGGGGACCTAGAAATCCCTCTAGGGACCAAGAAATCCCTCTAGGGACCAAGAAATCCCTCTAGGGACCAAGAAATCCCTCCTAAAACTCCAGATATCCCTCTCAAAACCAAGATAACGCTTTAGAAACCCTTGAAATCACTCTAAAAACCCATGATATCCCTCTCAAAACCCTGTAACACGCTCTAGAAATCTCTCTAGGGACATAGAAATCCCTCTAGGGACCTAGAAATCCCTCTAGGGACCTAGAAATCCCTCTAGGGACCTAGAAATCCCTCAAGGGACCTAGAAATCCCTGTAGAGACATAAAAATCCCTCTAGGGACATAGAAATCCCTCTAGGGACCTAGAAATCCCTCTGGGGACCTAGAAATCCCTCTCGGGACATAGAAATCCCTCTAGGGACCTAGAAATCCCTCTAGGGACCTAGAAATCCCTCTAGGGACCTAGAAATCCCTCTAGGGACCTAGAAATCACTCTAGGGACCTAGAAATCCCTCTAGGGACCTAGAAATCCCTCTAGGGACCTAGAAATCCCTCTGGGGACCTAGAAATCCCTAGAGGGACATAGAAATCCCTCTAGGGACCAAGAAATCCCTCTAGGGACCTAGAAATCCCTAGAGGGACATAAAAATCCCTCTAGGGACATAGAAATCCCTCTAGGGACCTAGAAATCCCTCTGGGGACCTAGAAATCCCTCAAGGGACTTAGAAATCCCTGTAGGGACATAAAAATCCCTCTAGGGACATAGAAATCCCTCTAGGGACCTAGAATGGCCTCTAGGGACATAGAAATCTCTCTAGGGACCTAGAATGCCCTCTAGGGACATAAAAATCCCTCTAGGGACCTAGAAATCCCTCTAGGGACCTAGAAATCCCTCTAGGGACCTAGAAATCCCTCTAGGGACCTAGAAATCCCTCTAGGGACCTAGAAATCCCTCTAGGGACCTAGAAATCCCTCTAGGGACCTAGAAATCCCTCTAGGGACCTAGAAATCCCTCTAGGGACCTAGAAATCCCTCTAGGGACCTAGAAATCCCTCTGGGGACCTAGAAATCCCTCTGGGGACCTAGAAATCCCTCTGGGGACCTAGAAATCCCTCTGGGGACCTAGAAATCCCTCTGGGGACCTAGAAATCCCTCTAGGGACCTAGAAATCCCTCTAGGGACCTAGAAATCCCTCTAGGGACCTAGAAATCCCTCTAGGGACCTAGAAATCCCTCTGGGGACCTAGAAATCCCTCTGGGGACCTAGAAATCCCTCTAGGGACCTAGAAATCCCTCTAGGGACCTAGAAATCCCTCTAGGGACCAAGAAATCCCTCTAGGGACCAAGAAATCCCTCTAGGGGACCAAGAAATCCCTCCTAAAACTCCAGATATCCCTCTCAAAACCCAAGATAACGCTTTAGAAACCCTTGAAATCACTCTAAAAACCCATGATAATCCCTCTAAAAACCCTGTAACACGCTCTAGAAATCTCTCTAGGGACATAGAAATCCCTCTAGGGACCTAGAAATCCCTGTAGGGACATAAAAATCCCTCTAGGGACATAGAAATCCCTCTAGGGACCTAGAAATCCCTCTGGGGACCTAGAAATCCCTCTAGGGACATAGAAATCCCTCTAGGGACCTAGAAATCCCTCTAGGGACCTAGAAATCCCTCTAGGGACCTAGAAATCCCTCTAGGGACCTAGAAATCCCTCTAGGGACCTAGAAATCCCTCTAGGGACCTAGAAATCCCTCTAGGGACCTAGAAATCCCTCTGGGGACCTAGAAATCCCTCTAGGGACATAGAAATCCCTCTAGGGACCTAGAAATCCCTCTAGGGACCTAGAAATCCCTCTAGGGACCAAGAAATCCCTCTAGGGACCAAGAAATCCCTCTAGGGACCAAGAAATCCCTCCTAAAACTCCAGATATCCCTCTCAAAACCCAAGATAACGCTTTAGAAACCCTTGAAATCACTCTAAAAACCCATGATATCCCTCTCAAAACCCTGTAACACGCTCTAGAAATCTCTCTAGGGACATAGAAATCCCTCTAGGGACCTAGAAATCCCTGTAGGGACATAAAAATCCCTCTAGGGACATAGAAATCCCTCTAGGGACCTAGAAATCCCTCTAGGGACCTAGAAATCCCTCTGGGGACCTAGAAATCCCTCTAGGGACCTAGAAATCCCTCTAGGGACCTAGAAATCCCTCTAGGGACCTAGAAATCCCTCTAGGGACCTAGAAATCCCTCTAGGGACCTAGAAATCCCTCTGGGGACCTAGAAATCCCTCTGGGGACCTAGAAATCCCTCTGGGGACCTAGAAATCCCTCTGGGGACCTAGAAATCCCTCTAGGGACCTAGAAATCCCTCTAGGGACCTAGAAATCCCTCTAGGGACCAAGAAATCCCTCCTAAAACTCCAGATATCCCTCTCAAAACCCAAGATAACGCTTTAGAAAACCCTTGAAATCACTCTAAAAACCCATGATATCCTCTCAAAACCCTGTAACACGCTCTAGAAATCTCTCTAGGGACATAGAAATCCCTCTAGGGACCTAGAAATCCCTCTAGGGACCTAGAAATCCCTCTAGGGACCTAGAAATCCCTCAAGGGACCTAGAAATCCCTGTAGAGACATAAAAATCCCTCTAGGGACATAGAAATCCCTCTAGGGACCTAGAAATCCCTCTGGGGACCTAGAAATCCCTCTGGGGACCTAGAAATCCCTCTAGGGACCAAGAAATCCCTCTAGGGACCAAGAAATCCCTCTAGGGACCTAGAAATCCCTCTAGGGACCTAGAAATCCCTCTAGGGACCTAGAAATCCCTCTGGGGACCTAGAAATCCCTCTAGGGACATAGAAATCCCTCTAGGGACCTAGAAATCCCTCTAGGGACCTAGAAATCCCTCTAGGGACCTAGAAATCCCTCTAGGGACCAAGAAATCCCTCTAGGGACCTAGAAATCCCTCTAGGGACCTAGAAATCCCTCTGGGGACCTAGAAATCCCTCTAGGGGCCTAGAAATCCCTCTGGGGACCTAGAAATCCCTCTAGGGACCTAGAAATCCCTCTAGGGACCTAGAAATCCCTCTGGGGACCTAGAAATCCCTAGAGGGACATAGAAATCCCTCTAGGGACCAAGAAATCCCTCTAGGGACCTAGAAATCCCTAGAGGGACATAAAAATCCCTCTAGGGACATAGAAATCCCTCTAGGGACCTAGAAATCCCTCTGGGGACCTAGAAATCCCTCAAGGGACTTAGAAATCCCTGTAGGGACATAAAAATCCCTCTAGGGACATAGAAATCCCTCTAGGGACCTAGAATGGCCTCTAGGGACATAGAAATCTCTCTAGGGACCTAGAATGCCCTCTAGGGACATAAAAATCCCTCTAGGGACCTAGAAATCCCTCTAGGGACCTAGAAATCCCTCTAGGGACCTAGAAATCCCTCTAGGGACCTAGAAATCCCTCTAGGGACCTAGAAATCCCTCTAGGGACCTAGAAATCCCTCTAGGGACCTAGAAATCCCTCTAGGGACCTAGAAATCCCTCTAGGGACCTAGAAATCCCTCTAGGGACCTAGAAATCCCTCTGGGGACCTAGAAATCCCTCTGGGGACCTAGAAATCCCTCTGGGGACCTAGAAATCCCTCTGGGGACCTAGAAATCCCTCTGGGGACCTAGAAATCCCTCTAGGGACCTAGAAATCCCTCTAGGGACCTAGAAATCCCTCTAGGGACCTAGAAATCCCTCTAGGGACCTAGAAATCCCTCTGGGGACCTAGAAATCCCTCTGGGGACCTAGAAATCCCTCTAGGGACCTAGAAATCCCTCTAGGGACCTAGAAATCCCTCTAGGGACCAAGAAATCCCTCTAGGGACCAAGAAATCCCTCTAGGGACCAAGAAATCCCTCCTAAAACTCCAGATATCCCTCTCAAAACCCAAGATAACGCTTTAGAAACCCTTGAAATCACTCTAAAAACCCATGATATCCCTCTAAAAACCCTGTAACACGCTCTAGAAATCTCTCTAGGGACATAGAAATCCCTCTAGGGACCTAGAAATCCCTGTAGGGACATAAAAATCCCTCTAGGGACATAGAAATCCCTCTAGGGACCTAGAAATCCCTCTGGGGACCTAGAAATCCCTCTAGGGACATAGAAATCCCTCTAGGGACCTAGAAATCCCTCTAGGGACCTAGAAATCCCTCTAGGGACCTAGAAATCCCTCTAGGGACCTAGAAATCCCTCTAGGGACCTAGAAATCCCTCTAGGGACCTAGAAATCCCTCTAGGGACCTAGAAATCCCTCTGGGGACCTAGAAATCCCTCTAGGGACATAGAAATCCCTCTAGGGACCTAGAAATCCCTCTAGGGACCTAGAAATCCCTCTAGGGACCAAGAAATCCCTCTAGGGACCAAGAAATCCCTCTAGGGACCAAGAAATCCCTCCTAAAACTCCAGATATCCCTCTCAAAACCCAAGATAACGCTTTAGAAACCCTTGAAATCACTCTAAAAACCCATGATATCCCTCTCAAAACCCTGTAACACGCTCTAGAAATCTCTCTAGGGACATAGAAATCCCTCTAGGGACCTAGAAATCCCTGTAGGGACATAAAAATCCCTCTAGGGACATAGAAATCCCTCTAGGGACCTAGAAATCCCTCTAGGGACCTAGAAATCCCTCTGGGGACCTAGAAATCCCTCTAGGGACCTAGAAATCCCTCTAGGGACCTAGAAATCCCTCTAGGGACCTAGAAATCCCTCTAGGGACCTAGAAATCCCTCTAGGGACCTAGAAATCCCTCTGGGGACCTAGAAATCCCTCTGGGGACCTAGAAATCCCTCTGGGGACCTAGAAATCCCTCTGGGGACCTAGAAATCCCTCTGGGGACCTAGAAATCCCTCTAGGGACCTAGAAATCCCTCTAGGGACCTAGAAATCCCTCTAGGGACCAAGAAATCCCTCCTAAAACTCCAGATATCCCTCTCAAAACCCAAGATAACGCTTTAGAAACCCTTGAAATCACTCTAAAAACCCATGATATCCCTCTCAAAACCCTGTAACACGCTCTAGAAATCTCTCTAGGGACATAGAAATCCCTCTAGGGACCTAGAAATCCCTCTAGGGACCTAGAAATCCCTCTAGGGACCTAGAAATCCCTCAAGGGACCTAGAAATCCCTGTAGAGACATAAAAATCCCTCTAGGGACATAGAAATCCCTCTAGGGACCTAGAAATCCCTCTGGGGACCTAGAAATCCCTCTGGGGACCTAGAAATCCCTCTAGGGACCAAGAAATCCCTCTAGGGACCAAGAAATCCCTCTAGGGACCTAGAAATCCCTCTAGGGACCTAGAAATCCCTCTAGGGACCTAGAAATCCCTCTGGGGACCTAGAAATCCCTCTAGGGACATAGAAATCCCTCTAGGGACCTAGAAATCCCTCTAGGGACCTAGAAATCCCTCTAGGGACCTAGAAATCCCTCTAGGGACCAAGAAATCCCTCTAGGGACCTAGAAATCCCTCTAGGGACCTAGAAATCCCTCTGGGGACCTAGAAATCCCTCTAGGGGCCTAGAAATCCCTCTGGGGACCTAGAAATCCCTCTAGGGACCTAGAAATCCCTCTAGGGACCTAGAAATCCCTCTAGGGACCTAGAAATCCCTCTAGGGATCTAGAAATCCCTCTAGGGACCTAGAAATCCCTCTAGGGACCTAGAAATCCCTCTAGGGACCTAGAAATCCCTCTAGGGACCTAGAAATCCCTCTGGGGACCTAGAAATCCCTCTGGGGACCTAGAAATCCCTCTGGGGACCTAGAAATCCCTCTGGGGACCTAGAAATCCCTCTAGGGACCTAGAAATCCCTCTAGGGACCTAGAAATCCCTCTAGGGACCTAGAAATCCCTCTAGGGACCTAGAAATCCCTCTAGGGACCAAGAAATCCCTCCTAAAACTCCAGATATCCCTCTCAAAACCCAAGATAACGCTTTAGAAACCCTTGAAATCACTCTAAAAACCCATGATATCCCTCTCAAAACCCTGTAACACGCTCTAGAAATCTCTCTAGGGACCTAGAAATCCCTCTAGGGACCTAGAAATCCCTCTAGGGACCTAGAGATCCCTCTAGGGACCTAGAGATCCCTCTAGGGACCTAGAAATCCCTCTAGGGACCTAGAAATCCCTCTAGGGACCTAGAAATCCCTCTGGGGACCTAGAAATCCCTCTAGGGACCTAGAAATCCCTCTGGGGACCTAGAAATCCCTCTAGGGACCTAGAAATCCCTCTAGGGACCTAGAAATCCCTCTGGGGACCTAGAAATCCCTCTGGGGACCTAGAAATCCCTCTGGGGACCTAGAAATCCCTCTGGGGACCTAGAAATCCCTCTAGGGACCTAGAAATCCCTCTGGGGACCTAGAAATCCCTTTGGGGACCTAGAAATCCCTCTAGGGACCTAGAAATCCCTCTAGGGACCTAGAAATCCCTCTAGGGACCTAGAAATCCCTCTAGGGACCTAGAAATCCCTCTAGGGACCTAGAAATCCCTCTAGGGACCTAGAAATCCCTCTGGGGACCTAGAAATCCCTCTGGGGACCTAGAAATCCCTCTGGGGACCTAGAAATCCCTCTGGGGACCTAGAAATCCCTCTAGGGACCTAGAAATCCCTCTAGGGACCAAGAAATCCCTCTAGGGACCTAGAAATCGCTCTAGGGACCTAGAAATCCCTCTAGGGACCTAGAAATCCCTCTGGGGACCTAGAAATCCCTCTGGGGACCTAGAAATCCCTCTAGGGACCAAGAAATCCCTCTAGGGACCAAGAAATCCCTCTAGGGACCAAGAAATCCCTCCTAAAACTCCAGATATCCCTCTCAAAACCCAAGATAACGCTTTAGAAACCCTTGAAATCACTCTAAAAACCCATGATATCCCTCTCAAAACCCTGTAACACGCTCTAGAAATCTCTCTAGGGACATAGAAATCCCTCTAGGGACCTAGAAATCCCTCTAGGGACCTAGAAATCCCTCTAGGGACCTAGAAATCCCTCAAGGGACCTAGAAATCCCTGTAGAGACATAAAAATCCCTCTAGGGACATAGAAATCCCTCTAGGGACCTAGAAATCCCTCTGGGGACCTAGAAATCCCTCTCGGGACATAGAAATCCCTCTAGGGACCTAGAAATCCCTCTAGGGACCTAGAAATCCCTCTAGGGACCTAGAAATCCCTCTAGGGACCTAGAAATCCCTCTAGGGACCTAGAAATCCCTCTAGGGACCTAGAAATCCCTCTAGGGACCTAGAAATCCCTCTGGGGACCTAGAAATCCCTAGAGGGACATAGAAATCCCTCTAGGGACCAAGAAATCCCTCTAGGGACCTAGAAATCCCTAGAGGGACCTAGAAATCCCTCTAGGGACCTAGAAATCCCTCTAGGGACCTAGAAATCCCTCTAGGGACCTAGAAATCCCTCTAGGGACCTAGAAATCCCTCTGGGGACCTAGAAATCCCTCTGGGGACCTAGAAATCCCTCTGGGGACCTAGAAATCCCTCTGGGGACCTAGAAATCCCTCTAGGGACCTAGAAATCCCTCTAGGGACCAAGAAATCCCTCTAGGGACCTAGAAATCGCTCTAGGGACCTAGAAATCCCTCTAGGGACCTAGAAATCCCTCTGGGGACCTAGAAATCCCTCTGGGGACCTAGAAATCCCTCTAGGGACCAAGAAATCCCTCTAGGGACCAAGAAATCCCTCTAGGGACCAAGAAATCCCTCCTAAAACTCCAGATATCCCTCTCAAAACCCAAGATAACGCTTTAGAAACCCTTGAAATCACTCTAAAAACCCATGATATCCCTCTCAAAACCCTGTAACACGCTCTAGAAATCTCTCTAGGGACATAGAAATCCCTCTAGGGACCTAGAAATCCCTCTAGGGACCTAGAAATCCCTCTAGGGACCTAGAAATCCCTCAAGGGACCTAGAAATCCCTGTAGAGACATAAAAATCCCTCTAGGGACATAGAAATCCCTCTAGGGACCTAGAAATCCCTCTGGGGACCTAGAAATCCCTCTCGGGACATAGAAATCCCTCTAGGGACCTAGAAATCCCTCTAGGGACCTAGAAATCCCTCTAGGGACCTAGAAATCCCTCTAGGGACCTAGAAATCCCTCTAGGGACCTAGAAATCCCTCTAGGGACCTAGAAATCCCTCTAGGGACCTAGAAATCCCTCTGGGGACCTAGAAATCCCTAGAGGGACATAGAAATCCCTCTAGGGACCAAGAAATCCCTCTAGGGACCTAGAAATCCCTAGAGGGACATAAAAATCCCTCTAGGGACATAGAAATCCCTCTAGGGACCTAGAAATCCCTCTGGGGACCTAGAAATCCCTCAAGGGACTTAGAAATCCCTGTAGGGACATAAAAATCCCTCTAGGGACATAGAAATCCCTCTAGGGACCTAGAATGGCCTCTAGGGACATAGAAATCTCTCTAGGGACCTAGAATGCCCTCTAGGGACATAAAAATCCCTCTAGGGACCTAGAAATCCCTCTAGGGACCTAGAAATCCCTCTAGGGACCTAGAAATCCCTCTAGGGACCTAGAAATCCCTCTAGGGACCTAGAAATCCCTCTAGGGACCTAGAAATCCCTCTAGGGACCTAGAAATCCCTCTAGGGACCTAGAAATCCCTCTAGGGACCTAGAAATCCCTCTAGGGACCTAGAAATCCCTCTGGGGACCTAGAAATCCCTCTGGGGACCTAGAAATCCCTCTAGGGACCTAGAAATCCCTCTAGGGACCTAGAAATCCCTCTAGGGACCTAGAAATCCCTCTAGGGACCTAGAAATCCCTCTGGGGACCTAGAAATCCCTCTGGGGACCTAGAAATCCCTCTAGGGACCTAGAAATCCCTCTAGGGACCTAGAAATCCCTCTAGGGACCAAGAAATCCCTCTAGGGACCAAGAAATCCCTCTAGGGACCAAGAAATCCCTCCTAAAACTCCAGATATCCCTCTCAAAACCCAAGATAACGCTTTAGAAACCCTTGAAATCACTCTAAAAACCCATGATATCCCTCTAAAAACCCTGTAACACGCTCTAGAAATCTCTCTAGGGACATAGAAATCCCTCTAGGGACCTAGAAATCCCTGTAGGGACATAAAAATCCCTCTAGGGACATAGAAATCCCTCTAGGGACCTAGAAATCCCTCTGGGGACCTAGAAATCCCTCTAGGGACATAGAAATCCCTCTAGGGACCTAGAAATCCCTCTAGGGACCTAGAAATCCCTCTAGGGACCTAGAAATCCCTCTAGGGACCTAGAAATCCCTCTAGGGACCTAGAAATCCCTCTAGGGACCTAGAAATCCCTCTAGGGACCTAGAAATCCCTCTGGGGACCTAGAAATCCCTCTAGGGACATAGAAATCCCTCTAGGGACCTAGAAATCCCTCTAGGGACCTAGAAATCCCTCTAGGGACCAAGAAATCCCTCTAGGGACCACGAAATCCCTCTAGGGACCAAGAAATCCCTCCTAAAACTCCAGATATCCCTCTCAAAACCCAAGATAACGCTTTAGAAACCCTTGAAATCACTCTAAAAACCCATGATATCCCTCTCAAAACCCTGTAACACGCTCTAGAAATCTCTCTAGGGACATAGAAATCCCTCTAGGGACCTAGAAATCCCTGTAGGGACATAAAAATCCCTCTAGGGACATAGAAATCCCTCTAGGGACCTAGAAATCCCTCTAGGGACCTAGAAATCCCTCTGGGGACCTAGAAATCCCTCTAGGGACCTAGAAATCCCTCTAGGGACCTAGAAATCCCTCTAGGGACCTAGAAATCCCTCTGGGGACCTAGAAATCCCTCTGGGGACCTAGAAATCCCTCTAGGGACCTAGAAATCCCTCTAGGGACCTAGAAATCCCTCTAGGGACCTAGAAATCCCTCTAGGGACCTAGAAATCCCTCTAGGGACCTAGAAATCCCTCTAGGGACCTAGAAATCCCTCTGGGGACCTAGAAATCCCTCTGGGGACCTAGAAATCCCTCTGGGGACCTAGAAATCCCTCTGGGGACCTAGAAATCCCTCTAGGGACCTAGAAATCCCTCTAGGGACCTAGAAATCCCTCTAGGGACCTAGAAATCCCTCTAGGGACCTAGAAATCCCTCTAGGGACCTAGAAATCCCTCTAGGGACCTAGAAATCCCTCTGGGGACCTAGAAATCCCTCTGGGGACCTAGAAATCCCTCTGGGGACCTAGAAATCCCTCTGGGGACCTAGAAATCCCTCTGGGGACCTAGAAATCCCTCTGGGGACCTAGAAATCCCTCTAGGGACCTAGAAATCCCTCTAGGGACCTAGAAATCCCTCTAGGGACCTAGAAATCCCTCTAGGGACCTAGAAATCCCTCTGGGGACCTAGAAATCCCTCTAGGGACCAAGAAATCCCTCTAGGGACCAAGAAATCCCTCTAGGGACCAAGAAATCCCTCCTAAAACTCCAGATATCCCTCTCAAAACCCAAGATAACGCTTTAGAAACCCTTGAAATCACTCTAAAAACCCATGATATCCCTCTCAAAACCCTGTAACACGCTCTAGAAATCTCTCTAGGGACATAGAAATCCCTCTGGGGACCTAGAAATCCCTCTAGGGACATAGAAATCCCTCTAGGGACCTAGAAATCCCTCTAGGGACCTAGAAATCCCTCTAGGGACCTAGAAATCCCTCTGGGGACCTAGAAATCCCTCTGGGGACCTAGAAATCCCTCTGGGGACCTAGAAATCCCTAGAGGGACATAGAAATCCCTCTAGGGACCAAGAAATCCCTCTAGGGACCTAGAAATCCCTAGAGGGACATAAAAATCCCTCTAGGGACATAGAAATCCCTCTAGGGACCTAGAAATCCCTCTGGGGACCTAGAAATCCCTCAAGGGACTTAGAAATCCCTGTAGGGACATAAAAATCCCTCTAGGGACATAGAAATCCCTCTAGGGACCTAGAATGGCCTCTAGGGACATAGAAATCTCTCTAGGGACCTAGAATGCCCTCTAGGGACATAAAAATCCCTCTAGGGACCTAGAAATCCCTCTAGGGACCTAGAAATCCCTCTAGGGACCTAGAAATCCCTCTAGGGACCTATAAATCCCTCTAGGGACCTAGAAATCCCTCTAGGGACCTAGAAATCCCTCTAGGGACCTAGAAATCCCTCTAGGGACCTAGAAATCCCTCTAGGGACCTAGAAATCCCTCTAGGGACCTAGAAATCCCTCTAGGGACCTAGAAATCCCTCTAGGGACCTAGAAATCCCTCTGGGGACCTAGAAATCCCTCTGGGGACCTAGAAATCCCTCTAGGGACCTAGAAATCCCTCTAGGGACCTAGAAATCCCTCTGGGGACCTAGAAATCCCTCTGGGGACCTAGAAATCCCTCTGGGGACCTAGAAATCCCTCTGGGGACCTAGAAATCCCTCTGGGGACCTAGAAATCCCTCTAGGGACCTAGAAATCCCTCTAGGGACCTAGAAATCCCTCTAGGGACCTAGAAATCCCTCTAGGGACCTAGAAATCCCTCTGGGGACCTAGAAATCCCTCTGGGGACCTAGAAATCCCTCTAGGGACCTAGAAATCCCTCTAGGGACCTAGAAATCCCTCTCGGGACCAAGAAATCCCTCTAGGGACCAAGAAATCCCTCTAGGGACCAAGAAATCCCTCCTAAAACTCCAGATATCCCTCTCAAAACCCAAGATAACGCTTTAGAAACCCTTGAAATCACTCTAAAAACCCATGATATCCCTCTAAAAACCCTGTAACACGCTCTAGAAATCTCTCTAGGGACATAGAAATCCCTCTAGGGACCTAGAAATCCCTGTAGGGACATAAAAATCCCTCTAGGGACATAGAAATCCCTCTAGGGACCTAGAAATCCCTCTGGGGACCTAGAAATCCCTCTAGGGACATAGAAATCCCTCTAGGGACCTAGAAATCCCTCTAGGGACCTAGAAATCCCTCTAGGGACCTAGAAATCCCTCTAGGGACCTAGAAATCCCTCTAGGGACCTAGAAATCCCTCTAGGGACCTAGAAATCCCTCTAGGGACCTAGAAATCCCTCTGGGGACCTAGAAATCCCTCTAGGGACATAGAAATCCCTCTAGGGACCTAGAAATCCCTCTAGGGACCTAGAAATCCCTCTAGGGACCAAGAAATCCCTCTAGGGACCAAGAAATCCCTCTAGGGACCAAGAAATCCCTCCTAAAACTCCAGATATCCCTCTCAAAACCCAAGATAACGCTTTAGAAACCCTTGAAATCACTCTAAAAACCCATGATATCCCTCTCAAAACCCTGTAACACGCTCTAAAAATCTCTCTAGGGACATAGAAATCCCTCTAGGGACCTAGAAATCCCTGTAGGGACATAAAAATCCCTCTAGGGACATAGAAATCCCTCTAGGGACCTAGAAATCCCTCTAGGGACCTAGAAATCCCTCTGGGGACCTAGAAATCCCTCTAGGGACCTAGAAATCCCTCTAGGGACCAAGAAATCCCTCTAGGGACCAAGAAATCCCTCTAGGGACCAAGAAATCCCTCTAGGGACCAAGAAATCCCTCCTAAAACTCCAGATATCCCTCTCAAAACCCAAGATAACGCTTTAGAAACCCTTGAAATCACTCTAAAAACCCATGATATCCCTCTCAAAACCCTGTAACACGCTCTAGAAATCTCTCTAGGGACATAGAAATCCCTCTAGGGACCTAGAAATCCCTCTAGGGACCAAGAAATCCCTCTAGGGACCTAGAAATCCCTCTAGGGACCTAGAAATCCCTCTAGGGACCTAGAAATCCCTCTGGGGACCTAGAAATCCCTCTAGGGACCTAGAAATCCCTCTAGGGACCTAGAAATCTCTCAAGGGACCTAGAAATCCCTGTAGGGACATAAAAATCCCTCTAGGGACATAGAAATCCCTCTAGGGACCTAGAAATCCCTCTGGGGACCTAGAAATCCCTCTAGGGACATAGAAATCCCTCTAGGGACCTAGAAATCCCTCTAGGGACCTAGAAATCCCTCTAGGGACCTAGAAATCCCTCTAGGGACCTAGAAATCCCTCTAGGGACCTAGAAATCCCTCTAGGGACCTAGAAATCCCTCTGGGGACCTAGAAATCCCTCTAGGGACATAGAAATCCCTCTAGGGACCTAGAAATCCCTCTAGGGACCTAGAAATCCCTCTAGGGACCAAGAAATCCCTCTAGGGACCAAGAAATCCCTCTAGGGACCAAGAAATCCCTCCTAAAACTCCAGATATCCCTCTCAAAACCCAAGATAACGCTTTAGAAACCCTTGAAATCACTCTAAAAACCCATGATATCCCTCTCAAAACCCTGTAACACGCTCTAGAAATCTCTCTTGGGACATAGAAATCCCTCTAGGGACCTAGAAATCCCTGTAGGGACATAAAAATCCCTCTAGGGACATAGAAATCCCTCTAGGGACATAGAAATCCCTCTAGGGACCTAGAAATCCCTCTAGGGACCTAGAAATCCCTCTGGGGACCTAGAAATCCCTCTAGGGACCTAGAAATCCCTCTAGGGACCTAGAAATCCCTCTAGGGACCTAGAAATCCCTCTGGGGACCTAGAAATCCCTCTAGGGACATAGAAATCCCTCTAGGGACCTAGAAATCCCTCTAGGGACCTAGAAATCCCTCTAGGGACCAAGAAATCCCTCTAGGGACCAAGAAATCCCTCTAGGGACCAAGAAATCCCTCCTAAAACTCCAGATATCCCTCTCAAAACCCAAGATAACGCTTTAGAAACCCTTGAAATCACTCTAAAAACCCATGATATCCCTCTCAAAACCCTGTAACACGCTCTAGAAATCTCTCTAGGGACATAGAAATCCCTCTAGGGACCTAGAAATCCCTGTAGGGACATAAAAATCCCTCTAGGGACATAGAAATCCCTCTAGGGACCTAGAAATCCCTCTAGGGACCTAGAAATCCCTCTGGGGACCTAGAAATCCCTCTAGGGACCTAGAAATCCCTCTAGGGACCAAGAAATCCCTCTAGGGACCAAGAAATCCCTCTAGGGACCAAGAAATCCCTCTAGGGACCAAGAAATCCCTCCTAAAACTCCAGATATCCCTCTCAAAACCCAAGATAACGCTTTAGAAACCCTTGAAATCACTCTAAAAACCCATGATATCCCTCTCAAAACCCTGTAACACGCTCTAGAAATCTCTCTAGGGACATAGAAATCCCTCTAGGGACCTAGAAATCCCTCTAGGGACCAAGAAATCCCTCTAGGGACCTAGAAATCCCTCTAGGGACCTAGAAATCCCTCTAGGGACCTAGAAATCCCTCTGGGGACCTAGAAATCCCTCTAGGGACCTAGAAATCCCTCTAGGGACCTAGAAATCTCTCAAGGGACCTAGAAATCCCTGTAGGGACATAAAAATCCCTCTAGGGACATAGAAATCCCTCTAGGGACCTAGAAATCCCTCTGGGGACCTAGAAATCCCTCTTGGGACATAGAAATCCCTCTAGGGACCTAGAAATCCCTCTAGGGACCTAGAAATCCCTCTAGGGACCTAGAAATCCCTCTAGGGACCTAGAAATCCCTCTAGGGACCTAGAAATCCCTCTAGGGACCTAGAAATCCCTCTAGGGACCTAGAAATCCCTCTGGGGACCTAGAAATCCCTCTAGGGACATAGAAATCCCTCTAGGGACCTAGAAATCCCTCTAGGGACCTAGAAATCCCTCTAGGGACCAAGAAATCCCTCTAGGGACCAAGAAATCCCTCTAGGGACCAAGAAATCCCTCCTAAAACTCCAGATATCCCTCTCAAAACCCAAGATAACGCTTTAGAAACCCTTGAAATCACTCTAAAAACCCATGATATCCCTCTCAAAACCCTGTAACACGCTCTAGAAATCTCTCTAGGGACATAGAAATCCCTCTAGGGACCTAGAAATCCCTCTAGGGACCTAGAAATCCCTTTAGGGACCTAGAAATCCCTCTAGGGACCTAGAAATCCCTCTAGGGACCTAGAAATCCCTCTGGGGACCTAGAAATCCCTCTGGGGACATAGAAATCCCTCTAGGGACCAAGAAATCCCTCTAGGGACCAAGAAATCCCTCTAGGGACCAAGAAATCCCTCCTAAAACTCCAGATATCCCTCTCAAAACCCAAGATAACGCTTTAGAAACCCTTGAAATCACTCTAAAAACCCATGATATCCCTCTCAAAACCCTGTAACACGCTCTAGAAATCTCTCTAGGGACATAGAAATCCCTCTAGGGACCTAGAAATCCCTGTAGGGACATAAAAATCCCTCTAGGGACATAGAAATCCCTCTAGGGACCTAGAAATCCCTCTAGGGACCTAGAAATCCCTCTGGGGACCTAGAAATCCCTCTAGGGACCTAGAAATCCCTCTAGGGACCAAGAAATCCCTCTAGGGACCAAGAAATCCCTCTAGGGACCAAGAAATCCCTCTAGGGACCAAGAAATCCCTCCTAAAACTCCAGATATCCCTCTCAAAACCCAAGATAACGCTTTAGAAACCCTTGAAATCACTCTAAAAACCCATGATATCCCTCTCAAAACCCTGTAACACGCTCTAGAAATCTCTCTAGGGACATAGAAATCCCTCTAGGGACCTAGAAATCCCTCTAGGGACCAAGAAATCCCTCTAGGGACCTAGAAATCCCTCTAGGGACCTAGAAATCCCTCTAGGGACCTAGAAATCCCTCTGGGGACCTAGAAATCCCTCTGGGGACCTAGAAATCCCTAGAGGGACATAGAAATCCCTCTAGGGACCAAGAAATCCCTCTAGGGACCTAGAAATCCCTAGAGGGACATAAAAATCCCTCTAGGGACATAGAAATCCCTCTAGGGACCTAGAAATCCCTCTGGGGACCTAGAAATCCCTCAAGGGACTTAGAAATCCCTGTAGGGACATAAAAATCCCTCTAGGGACATAGAAATCCCTCTAGGGACCTAGAATGGCCTCTAGGGACATAGAAATCTCTCTAGGGACCTAGAATGCCCTCTAGGGACATAAAAATCCCTCTAGGGACCTAGAAATCCCTCTGGGGACCTAGAAATCCCTCTGGGGACCTAGAAATCCCTCTAGGGACCTAGAAATCCCTCTAGGGACCTAGAAATCCCTCTGGGGACCTAGAAATCCCTCTGGGGACCTAGAAATCCCTCTGGGGACCTAGAAATCCCTCTGGGGACCTAGAAATCCCTCTGGGGACCTAGAAATCCCTCTAGGGACCTAGAAATCCCTCTAGGGACCTAGAAATCCCTCTAGGGACCTAGAAATCCCTCTAGGGACCTAGAAATCCCTCTGGGGACCTAGAAATCCCTCTGGGGACCTAGAAATCCCTCTAGGGACCTAGAAATCCCTCTAGGGACCTAGAAATCCCTCTAGGGACCAAGAAATCCCTCTAGGGACCAAGAAATCCCTCTAGGGACCAAGAAATCCCTCCTAAAACTCCAGATATCCCTCTCAAAACCCAAGATAACGCTTTAGAAACCCTTGAAATCACTCTAAAAACCCATGATATCCCTCTAAAAACCCTGTAACACGCTCTAGAAATCTCTCTAGGGACATAGAAATCCCTCTAGGGACCTAGAAATCCCTGTAGGGACATAAAAATCCCTCTAGGGACATAGAAATCCCTCTAGGGACCTAGAAATCCCTCTGGGGACCTAGAAATCCCTCTAGGGACATAGAAATCCCTCTAGGGACCTAGAAATCCCTCTAGGGACCTAGAAATCCCTCTAGGGACCTAGAAATCCCTCTAGGGACCTAGAAATCCCTCTAGGGACCTAGAAATCCCTCTAGGGACCTAGAAATCCCTCTAGGGACCTAGAAATCCCTCTGGGGACCTAGAAATCCCTCTAGGGACATAGAAATCCCTCTAGGGACCTAGAAATCCCTCTAGGGACCTAGAAATCCCTCTAGGGACCAAGAAATCCCTCTAGGGACCAAGAAATCCCTCTAGGGACCAAGAAATCCCTCCTAAAACTCCAGATATCCCTCTCAAAACCCAAGATAACGCTTTAGAAACCCTTGAAATCACTCTAAAAACCCATGATATCCCTCTCAAAACCCTGTAACACGCTCTAAAAATCTCTCTAGGGACATAGAAATCCCTCTAGGGACCTAGAAATCCCTGTAGGGACATAAAAATCCCTCTAGGGACATAGAAATCCCTCTAGGGACCTAGAAATCCCTCTAGGGACCTAGAAATCCCTCTGGGGACCTAGAAATCCCTCTAGGGACCTAGAAATCCCTCTAGGGACCAAGAAATCCCTCTAGGGACATAGAAATCCCTCTAGGGACCTAGAAATCCCTCTAGGGACCTAGAAATCCCTCTGGGGACCTAGAAATCCCTCTAGGGACCTAGAAATCCCTCTAGGGACCAAGAAATCCCTCTAGGGACCAAGAAATCCCTCTAGGGACCAAGAAATCCCTCTAGGGACCAAGAAATCCCTCCTAAAACTCCAGATATCCCTCTCAAAACCCAAGATAACGCTTTAGAAACCCTTGAAATCACTCTAAAAACCCATGATATCCCTCTCAAAACCCTGTAACACGCTCTAGAAATCTCTCTAGGGACATAGAAATCCCTCTAGGGACCTAGAAATCCCTCTAGGGACCAAGAAATCCCTCTAGGGACCTAGAAATCCCTCTAGGGACCTAGAAATCCCTCTAGGGACCTAGAAATCCCTCTGGGGACCTAGAAATCCCTCTAGGGACCTAGAAATCCCTCTAGGGACCTAGAAATCTCTCAAGGGACCTAGAAATCCCTGTAGGGACATAAAAATCCCTCTAGGGACATAGAAATCCCTCTAGGGACCTAGAAATCCCTCTGGGGACCTAGAAATCCCTCTTGGGACATAGAAATCCCTCTAGGGACCTAGAAATCCCTCTAGGGACCTAGAAATCCCTCTAGGGACCTAGAAATCCCTCTAGGGACCTAGAAATCCCTCTAGGGACCTAGAAATCCCTCTAGGGACCTAGAAATCCCTCTAGGGACCTAGAAATCCCTCTGGGGACCTAGAAATCCCTCTAGGGACATAGAAATCCCTCTAGGGACCTAGAAATCCCTCTAGGGACCTAGAAATCCCTCTAGGGACCAAGAAATCCCTCTAGGGACCAAGAAATCCCTCTAGGGACCAAGAAATCCCTCCTAAAACTCCAGATATCCCTCTCAAAACCCAAGATAACGCTTTAGAAACCCTTGAAATCACTCTAAAAACCCATGATATCCCTCTCAAAACCCTGTAACACGCTCTAGAAATCTCTCTAGGGACATAGAAATCCCTCTAGGGACCTAGAAATCCCTCTAGGGACCTAGAAATCCCTTTAGGGACCTAGAAATCCCTCTAGGGACCTAGAAATCCCTCTAGGGACCTAGAAATCCCTCTGGGGACCTAGAAATCCCTCTGGGGACATAGAAATCCCTCTAGGGACCAAGAAATCCCTCTAGGGACCAAGAAATCCCTCTAGGGACCAAGAAATCCCTCCTAAAACTCCAGATATCCCTCTCAAAACCCAAGATAACGCTTTAGAAACCCTTGAAATCACTCTAAAAACCCATGATATCCCTCTCAAAACCCTGTAACACGCTCTAGAAATCTCTCTAGGGACATAGAAATCCCTCTAGGGACCTAGAAATCCCTGTAGGGACATAAAAATCCCTCTAGGGACATAGAAATCCCTCTAGGGACCTAGAAATCCCTCTAGGGACCTAGAAATCCCTCTGGGGACCTAGAAATCCCTCTAGGGACCTAGAAATCCCTCTAGGGACCAAGAAATCCCTCTAGGGACCAAGAAATCCCTCTAGGGACCAAGAAATCCCTCTAGGGACCAAGAAATCCCTCCTAAAACTCCAGATATCCCTCTCAAAACCCAAGATAACGCTTTAGAAACCCTTGAAATCACTCTAAAAACCCATGATATCCCTCTCAAAACCCTGTAACACGCTCTAGAAATCTCTCTAGGGACATAGAAATCCCTCTAGGGACCTAGAAATCCCTCTAGGGACCAAGAAATCCCTCTAGGGACCTAGAAATCCCTCTAGGGACCTAGAAATCCCTCTAGGGACCTAGAAATCCCTCTGGGGACCTAGAAATCCCTCTAGGGACCTAGAAATCCCTCTAGGGACCTAGAAATCTCTCAAGGGACCTAGAAATCCCTGTAGGGACATAAAAATCCCTCTAGGGACATAGAAATCCCTCTAGGGACCTAGAAATCCCTCTGGGGACCTAGAAATCCCTCTAGGGACATAGAAATCCCTCTAGGGACCTAGAAATCCCTCTAGGGACCTAGAAATCCCTCTAGGGACCTAGAAATCCCTCTAGGGACCTAGAAATCCCTCTAGGGACCTAGAAATCCCTCTAGGGACCTAGAAATCCCTCTAGGGACCTAGAAATCCCTCTGGGGACCTAGAAATCCCTCTAGGGACATAGAAATCCCTCTAGGGACCTAGAAATCCCTCTAGGGACCTAGAAATCCCTCTAGGGACCAAGAAATCCCTCTAGGGACCAAGAAATCCCTCTAGGGACCAAGAAATCCCTCCTAAAACTCCAGATATCCCTCTCAAAACCCAAGATAACGCTTTAGAAACCCTTGAAATCACTCTAAAAACCCATGATATCCCTCTCAAAACCCTGTAACACGCTCTAGAAATCTCTCTAGGGACATAGAAATCCCTCTAGGGACCTAGAAATCCCTCTAGGGACCTAGAAATCCCTTTAGGGACCTAGAAATCCCTCTAGGGACCTAGAAATCCCTCTAGGGACCTAGAAATCCCTCTGGGGACCTAGAAATCCCTCTGGGGACATAGAAATCCCTCTAGGGACCAAGAAATCCCTCTAGGGACCAAGAAATCCCTCTAGGGACCAAGAAATCCCTCCTAAAACTCCAGATATCCCTCTCAAAACCCAAGATAACGCTTTAGAAACCCTTGAAATCACTCTAAAAACCCATGATATCCCTCTCAAAACCCTGTAACACGCTCTAGAAATCTCTCTAGGGACATAGAAATCCCTCTAGGGACCTAGAAATCCCTGTAGGGACATAAAAATCCCTCTAGGGACATAGAAATCCCTCTAGGGACATAGAAATCCCTCTGGGGACCTAGAAATCCCTCTAGGGACATAGAAATCCCTCTAGGGACCTAGAAATCCCTCTAGGGACCTAGAAATCCCTCTAGGGACCTAGAAATCCCTCTGGGGACCTAGAAATCCCTCTGGGGACCTAGAAATCCCTCTGGGGACCTAGAAATCCCTAGAGGGACATAGAAATCCCTCTAGGGACCAAGAAATCCCTCTAGGGACCTAGAAATCCCTAGAGGGACATAAAAATCCCTCTAGGGACATAGAAATCCCTCTAGGGACCTAGAAATCCCTCTGGGGACCTAGAAATCCCTCAAGGGACTTAGAAATCCCTGTAGGGACATAAAAATCCCTCTAGGGACATAGAAATCCCTCTAGGGACCTAGAATGGCCTCTAGGGACATAGAAATCTCTCTAGGGACCTAGATGCCCTCTAGGGACATAAAAATCCCTCTAGGGACCTAGAAATCCCTCTAGGGACCTAGAAATCCCTCTAGGGACCTAGAAATCCCTCTAGGGACCTAGAAATCCCTCTAGGGACCTAGAAATCCCTCTAGGGACCTAGAAATCCCTCTAGGGACCTAGAAATCCCTCTAGGGACCTAGAAATCCCTCTAGGGACCTAGAAATCCCTCTAGGGACCTAGAAATCCCTCTGGGGACCTAGAAATCCCTCTGGGGACCTAGAAATCCCTCTGGGGACCTAGAAATCCCTCTGGGGACCTAGAAATCCCTCTGGGGACCTAGAAATCCCTCTAGGGACCTAGAAATCCCTCTAGGGACCTAGAAATCCCTCTAGGGACCTAGAAATCCCTCTAGGGACCTAGAAATCCCTCTGGGGACCTAGAAATCCCTCTGGGGACCTAGAAATCCCTCTAGGGACCTAGAAATCCCTCTAGGGACCTAGAAATCCCTCTAGGGACCAAGAAATCCCTCTAGGGACCAAGAAATCCCTCTAGGGACCAAGAAATCCCTCCTAAAACTCCAGATATCCCTCTCAAAACCCAAGATAACGCTTTAGAAACCCTTGAAATCACTCTAAAAACCCATGATATCCCTCTAAAAACCCTGTAACACGCTCTAGAAATCTCTCTAGGGACATAGAAATCCCTCTAGGGACCTAGAAATCCCTGTAGGGACATAAAAATCCCTCTAGGGACATAGAAATCCCTCTAGGGACCTAGAAATCCCTCTGGGGACCTAGAAATCCCTCTAGGGACATAGAAATCCCTCTAGGGACCTAGAAATCCCTCTAGGGACCTAGAAATCCCTCTAGGGACCTAGAAATCCCTCTAGGGACCTAGAAATCCCTCTAGGGACCTAGAAATCCCTCTAGGGACCTAGAAATCCCTCTAGGGACCTAGAAATCCCTCTGGGGACCTAGAAATCCCTCTAGGGACATAGAAATCCCTCTAGGGACCTAGAAATCCCTCTAGGGACCTAGAAATCCCTCTAGGGACCAAGAAATCCCTCTAGGGACCAAGAAATCCCTCTAGGGACCAAGAAATCCCTCCTAAAACTCCAGATATCCCTCTCAAAACCCAAGATAACGCTTTAGAAACCCTTGAAATCACTCTAAAAACCCATGATATCCCTCTCAAAACCCTGTAACACGCTCTAGAAATCTCTCTAGGGACATAGAAATCCCTCTAGGGACCTAGAAATCCCTGTAGGGACATAAAAATCCCTCTAGGGACATAGAAATCCCTCTAGGGACCTAGAAATCCCTCTAGGGACCTAGAAATCCCTCTAGGGACCTAGAAATCCCTCTAGGGACCTAGAAATCCCTCTGGGGACCTAGAAATCCCTCTAGGGACCTAGAAATCCCTCTAGGGACCTAGAAATCCCTCTAGGGACCTAGAAATCCCTCTAGGGACCTAGAAATCCCTCTAGGGACCTAGAAATCCCTCTAGGGACCTAGAAATCCCTCTAGGGACCTAGAAATCCCTCTGGGGACCTAGAAATCCCTCTGGGGACCTAGAAATCCCTCTGGGGACCTAGAAATCCCTCTGGGGACCTAGAAATCCCTCTGGGGACCTAGAAATCCCTCTGGGGACCTAGAAATCCCTCTAGGGACCTAGAAATCCCTCTAGGGACCTAGAAATCCCTCTAGGGACCTAGAAATCCCTCTAGGGACCTAGAAATCCCTCTGGGGACCTAGAAATCCCTCTAGGGACCTAGAAATCCCTCTAGGGACCAAGAAATCCCTCTAGGGACCAAGAAATCCCTCCTAAAACTCCAGATATCCCTCTCAAAACCCAAGATAACGCTTTAGAAACCCTTGAAATCACTCTAAAAACCCATGATATCCCTCTCAAAACCCTGTAACACGCTCTAGAAATCTCTCTAGGGACATAGAAATCCCTCTGGGGACCTAGAAATCCCTCTAGGGACATAGAAATCCCTCTAGGGACCTAGAAATCCCTCTAGGGACCTAGAAATCCCTCTAGGGACCTAGAAATCCCTCTGGGGACCTACAAATCCCTCTGGGGACCTAGAAATCCCTCTGGGGACCTAGAAATCCCTAGAGGGACATAGAAATCCCTCTAGGGACCAAGAAATCCCTCTAGGGACCTAGAAATCCCTAGAGGGACATAAAAATCCCTCTAGGGACATAGAAATCCCTCTAGGGACCTAGAAATCCCTCTGGGGACCTAGAAATCCCTCAAGGGACTTAGAAATCCCTGTAGGGACATAAAAATCCCTCTAGGGACATAGAAATCCCTCTAGGGACCTAGAATGGCCTCTAGGGACATAGAAATCTCTCTAGGGACCTAGAATGCCCTCTAGGGACATAAAAATCCCTCTAGGGACCTAGAAATCCCTCTAGGGACCTAGAAATCCCTCTAGGGACCTAGAAATCCCTCTAGGGACCTAGAAATCCCTCTAGGGACCTAGAAATCCCTCTAGGGACCTAGAAATCCCTCTAGGGACCTAGAAATCCCTCTAGGGACCTAGAAATCCCTCTAGGGACCTAGAAATCCCTCTAGGGACCTAGAAATCCCTCTAGGGACCTAGAAATCCCTCTAGGGACCTAGAAATCCCTCTGGGGACCTAGAAATCCCTCTGGGGACCTAGAAATCCCTCTGGGGACCTAGAAATCCCTCTAGGGACCTAGAAATCCCTCTGGGGACCTAGAAATCCCTCTGGGGACCTAGAAATCCCTCTGGGGACCTAGAAATCCCTCTGGGGACCTAGAAATCCCTCTGGGGACCTAGAAATCCCTCTAGGGACCTAGAAATCCCTCTAGGGACCTAGAAATCCCTCTAGGGACCTAGAAATCCCTCTAGGGACCTAGAAATCCCTCTGGGGACCTAGAAATCCCTCTGGGGACCTAGAAATCCCTCTAGGGACCTAGAAATCCCTCTAGGGACCTAGAAATCCCTCTAGGGACCAAGAAATCCCTCTAGGGACCAAGAAATCCCTCTAGGGACCAAGAAATCCCTCCTAAAACTCCAGATATCCCTCTCAAAACCCAAGATAACGCTTTAGAAACCCTTGAAATCACTCTAAAAACCCATGATATCCCTCTAAAAACCCTGTAACACGCTCTAGAAATCTCTCTAGGGACATAGAAATCCCTCTAGGGACCTAGAAATCCCTGTAGGGACATAAAAATCCCTCTAGGGACATAGAAATCCCTCTAGGGACCTAGAAATCCCTCTGGGGACCTAGAAATCCCTCTAGGGACATAGAAATCCCTCTAGGGACCTAGAAATCCCTCTAGGGACCTAGAAATCCCTCTAGGGACCTAGAAATCCCTCTAGGGACCTAGAAATCCCTCTAGGGACCTAGAAATCCCTCTAGGGACCTAGAAATCCCTCTAGGGACCTAGAAATCCCTCTGGGGACCTAGAAATCCCTCTAGGGACATAGAAATCCCTCTAGGGACCTAGAAATCCCTCTAGGGACCTAGAAATCCCTCTAGGGACCAAGAAATCCCTCTAGGGACCAAGAAATCCCTCTAGGGACCAAGAAATCCCTCCTAAAACTCCAGATATCCCTCTCAAAACCCAAGATAACGCTTTAGAAACCCTTGAAATCACTCTAAAAACCCATGATATCCCTCTCAAAACCCTGTAACACGCTCTAAAAATCTCTCTAGGGACATAGAAATCCCTCTAGGGACCTAGAAATCCCTGTAGGGACATAAAAATCCCTCTAGGGACATAGAAATCCCTCTAGGGACCTAGAAATCCCTCTAGGGACCTAGAAATCCCTCTGGGGACCTAGAAATCCCTCTAGGGACCTAGAAATCCCTCTAGGGACCAAGAAATCCCTCTAGGGACCAAGAAATCCCTCTAGGGACCAAGAAATCCCTCTAGGGACCAAGAAATCCCTCCTAAAACTCCAGATATCCCTCTCAAAACCCAAGATAACGCTTTAGAAACCCTTGAAATCACTCTAAAAACCCATGATATCCCTCTCAAAACCCTGTAACACGCTCTAGAAATCTCTCTAGGGACATAGAAATCCCTCTAGGGACCTAGAAATCCCTCTAGGGACCAAGAAATCCCTCTAGGGACCTAGAAATCCCTCTAGGGACCTAGAAATCCCTCTAGGGACCTAGAAATCCCTCTGGGGACCTAGAAATCCCTCTAGGGACCTAGAAATCCCTCTAGGGACCTAGAAATCTCTCAAGGGACCTAGAAATCCCTGTAGGGACATAAAAATCCCTCTAGGGACATAGAAATCCCTCTAGGGACCTAGAAATCCCTCTGGGGACCTAGAAATCCCTCTAGGGACATAGAAATCCCTCTAGGGACCTAGAAATCCCTCTAGGGACCTAGAAATCCCTCTAGGGACCTAGAAATCCCTCTAGGGACCTAGAAATCCCTCTAGGGACCTAGAAATCCCTCTAGGGACCTAGAAATCCCTCTAGGGACCTAGAAATCCCTCTAGGGACCTAGAAATCCCTCTAGGGACCTAGAAATCCCTCTAGGGACCTAGAAATCCCTCTAGGGACCTAGAAATCCCTCTGGGGACCTAGAAATCCCTCTAGGGACCTAGAAATCCCTCTAGGGACCTAGAAATCCCTCTAGGGACCTAGAAATCCCTCTAGGGACCTAGAAATCCCTCTAGGGACCTAGAAATCCCTCTGGGGACCTAGAAATCCCTCTAGGGACCTAGAAATCCCTCTAGGGACCTAGAAATCCCTCTAGGGACCTAGAAATCCCTCTAGGGACCTAGAAATCCCTCTAGGGACCTAGAAATCCCTCTAGGGACCTAGAAATCCCACTAGGGACCTAGAAATCCCTCTAGGGACCTAGAAATCCCTCTAGGGACCTAGAAATCCCTCTGGGGACCTAGAAATCCCTCTGGGGACCTAGAAATCCCTCTGGGGACCTAGAAATCCCTCTGGGGACCTAGAAATCCCTCTGGGGACCTAGAAATCCCTCTGGGGACCTAGAAATCCCTCTAGGGACCTAGAAATCCCTCTAGGGACCTAGAAATCCCTCTAGGGACCTAGAAATCCCTCTAGGGACCTAGAAATCCCTCTGGGGACCTAGAAATCCCTCTAGGGACCTAGAAATCCCTCTAGGGACCAAGAAATCCCTCTAGGGACCAAGAAATCCCTCCTAAAACTCCAGATATCCCTCTCAAAACCCAAGATAACGCTTTAGAAACCCTTGAAATCACTCTAAAAACCCATGATATCCCTCTCAAAACCCTGTAACACGCTCTAGAAATCTCTCTAGGGACATAGAAATCCCTCTGGGGACCTAGAAATCCCTCTAGGGACATAGAAATCCCTCTAGGGACCTAGAAATCCCTCTAGGGACCTAGAAATCCCTCTAGGGACCTAGAAATCCCTCTGGGGACCTAGAAATCCCTCTGGGGACCTAGAAATCCCTCTGGGGACCTAGAAATCCCTAGAGGGACATAGAAATCCCTCTAGGGACCAAGAAATCCCTCTAGGGACCTAGAAATCCCTAGAGGGACATAAAAATCCCTCTAGGGACATAGAAATCCCTCTAGGGACCTAGAAATCCCTCTGGGGACCTAGAAATCCCTCAAGGGACTTAGAAATCCCTGTAGGGACATAAAAATCCCTCTAGGGACATAGAAATCCCTCTAGGGACCTAGAATGGCCTCTAGGGACATAGAAATCTCTCTAGGGACCTAGAATGCCCTCTAGGGACATAAAAATCCCTCTAGGGACCTAGAAATCCCTCTAGGGACCTAGAAATCCCTCTAGGGACCTAGAAATCCCTCTAGGGACCTAGAAATCCCTCTAGGGACCTAGAAATCCCTCTAGGGACCTAGAAATCCCTCTAGGGACCTAGAAATCCCTCTAGGGACCTAGAAATCCCTCTAGGGACCTAGAAATCCCTCTAGGGACCTAGAAATCCCTCTAGGGACCTAGAAATCCCTCTGGGGACCTAGAAATCCCTCTGGGGACCTAGAAATCCCTCTAGGGACCTAGAAATCCCTCTAGGGACCTAGAAATCCCTCTGGGGACCTAGAAATCCCTCTGGGGACCTAGAAATCCCTCTGGGGACCTAGAAATCCCTCTGGGGACCTAGAAATCCCTCTGGGGACCTAGAAATCCCTCTAGGGACCTAGAAATCCCTCTAGGGACCTAGAAATCCCTCTAGGGACCTAGAAATCCCTCTAGGGACCTAGAAATCCCTCTGGGGACCTAGAAATCCCTCTGGGGACCTAGAAATCCCTCTAGGGACCTAGAAATCCCTCTAGGGACCTAGAAATCCCTCTAGGGACCAAGAAATCCCTCTAGGGACCAAGAAATCCCTCTAGGGACCAAGAAATCCCTCCTAAAACTCCAGATATCCCTCTCAAAACCCAAGATAACGCTTTAGAAACCCTTGAAATCACTCTAAAAACCCATGATATCCCTCTAAAAACCCTGTAACACGCTCTAGAAATCTCTCTAGGGACATAGAAATCCCTCTAGGGACCTAGAAATCCCTGTAGGGACATAAAAATCCCTCTAGGGACATAGAAATCCCTCTAGGGACCTAGAAATCCCTCTGGGGACCTAGAAATCCCTCTAGGGACATAGAAATCCCTCTAGGGACCTAGAAATCCCTCTAGGGACCTAGAAATCCCTCTAGGGACCTAGAAATCCCTCTAGGGACCTAGAAATCCCTCTAGGGACCTAGAAATCCCTCTAGGGACCTAGAAATCCCTCTAGGGACCTAGAAATCCCTCTGGGGACCTAGAAATCCCTCTAGGGACATAGAAATCCCTCTAGGGACCTAGAAATCCCTCTAGGGACCTAGAAATCCCTCTAGGGACCAAGAAATCCCTCTAGGGACCAAGAAATCCCTCTAGGGACCAAGAAATCCCTCCTAAAACTCCAGATATCCCTCTCAAAACCCAAGATAACGCTTTAGAAACCCTTGAAATCACTCTAAAAACCCATGATATCCCTCTCAAAACCCTGTAACACGCTCTAAAAATCTCTCTAGGGACATAGAAATCCCTCTAGGGACCTAGAAATCCCTGTAGGGACATAAAAATCCCTCTAGGGACATAGAAATCCCTCTAGGGACCTAGAAATCCCTCTAGGGACCTAGAAATCCCTCTGGGGACCTAGAAATCCCTCTAGGGACCTAGAAATCCCTCTAGGGACCAAGAAATCCCTCTAGGGACCAAGAAATCCCTCTAGGGACCAAGAAATCCCTCTAGGGACCAAGAAATCCCTCCTAAAACTCCAGATATCCCTCTCAAAACCCAAGATAACGCTTTAGAAACCCTTGAAATCACTCTAAAAACCCATGATATCCCTCTCAAAACCCTGTAACACGCTCTAGAAATCTCTCTAGGGACATAGAAATCCCTCTAGGGACCTAGAAATCCCTCTAGGGACCAAGAAATCCCTCTAGGGACCTAGAAATCCCTCTAGGGACCTAGAAATCCCTCTAGGGACCTAGAAATCCCTCTGGGGACCTAGAAATCCCTCTAGGGACCTAGAAATCCCTCTAGGGACCTAGAAATCTCTCAAGGGACCTAGAAATCCCTGTAGGGACATAAAAATCCCTCTAGGGACATAGAAATCCCTCTAGGGACCTAGAAATCCCTCTGGGGACCTAGAAATCCCTCTAGGGACATAGAAATCCCTCTAGGGACCTAGAAATCCCTCTAGGGACCTAGAAATCCCTCTAGGGACCTAGAAATCCCTCTAGGGACCTAGAAATCCCTCTAGGGACCTAGAAATCCCTCTAGGGACCTAGAAATCCCTCTAGGGACCTAGAAATCCCTCTGGGGACCTAGAAATCCCTCTAGGGACATAGAAATCCCTCTAGGGACCTAGAAATCCCTCTAGGGACCTAGAAATCCCTCTAGGGACCAAGAAATCCCTCTAGGGACCAAGAAATCCCTCTAGGGACCAAGAAATCCCTCCTAAAACTCCAGATATCCCTCTCAAAACCCAAGATAACGCTTTAGAAACCCTTGAAATCACTCTAAAAACCCATGATATCCCTCTCAAAACCCTGTAACACGCTCTAGAAATCTCTCTAGGGACATAGAAATCCCTCTAGGGACCTAGAAATCCCTCTAGGGACCTAGAAATCCCTTTAGGGACCTAGAAATCCCTCTAGGGACCTAGAAATCCCTCTAGGGACCTAGAAATCCCTCTGGGGACCTAGAAATCCCTCTAGGGACCAAGAAATCCCTCTAGGGACCAAGAAATCCCTCTAGGGACCAAGAAATCCCTCTAGGGACCAAGAAATCCCTCCTAAAACTCCAGATATCCCTCTCAAAACCCAAGATAACGCTTTAGAAACCCTTGAAATCACTCTAAAAACCCATGATATCCCTCTCAAAACCCTGTAACACGCTCTAGAAATCTCTCTAGGGACATAGAAATCCCTCTAGGGACCTAGAAATCCCTGTAGGGACATAAAAATCCCTCTAGGGACATAGAAATCCCTCTAGGGACATAGAAATCCCTCTAGGGACCTAGAAATCCCTCTAGGGACCTAGAAATCCCTCTGGGGACCTAGAAATCCCTCTAGGGACCTAGAAATCCCTCTAGGGACCTAGAAATCCCTCTAGGGACCTAGAAATCCCTCTGGGGACCTAGAAATCCCTCTAGGGACATAGAAATCCCTCTAGGGACCTAGAAATCCCTCTAGGGACCTAGAAATCCCTCTAGGGACCAAGAAATCCCTCTAGGGACCAAGAAATCCCTCCTAAAACTCCAGATATCCCTCTCAAAACCCAAGATAACGCTTTAGAAACCCTTGAAATCACTCTAAAAACCCATGATATCCCTCTCAAAACCCTGTAACACGCTCTAGAAATCTCTCTAGGGACATAGAAATCCCTCTAGGGACCTAGAAATCCCTGTAGGGACATAAAAATCCCTCTAGGGACATAGAAATCCCTCTAGGGACCTAGAAATCCCTCTAGGGACCTAGAAATCCCTCTGGGGACCTAGAAATCCCTCTAGGGACCTAGAAATCCCTCTAGGGACCAAGAAATCCCTCTAGGGACCAAGAAATCCCTCTAGGGACCAAGAAATCCCTCTAGGGACCAAGAAATCCCTCCTAAAACTCCAGATATCCCTCTCAAAACCCAAGATAACGCTTTAGAAACCCTTGAAATCACTCTAAAAACCCATGATATCCCTCTCAAAACCCTGTAACACGCTCTAGAAATCTCTCTAGGGACATAGAAATCCCTCTAGGGACCTAGAAATCCCTCTAGGGACCAAGAAATCCCTCTAGGGACCTAGAAATCCCTCTAGGGACCTAGAAATCCCTCTAGGGACCTAGAAATCCCTCTGGGGACCTAGAAATCCCTCTAGGGACCTAGAAATCCCTCTAGGGACCTAGAAATCTCTCAAGGGACCTAGAAATCCCTGTAGGGACATAAAAATCCCTCTAGGGACATAGAAATCCCTCTAGGGACCTAGAAATCCCTCTGGGGACCTAGAAATCCCTCTTGGGACATAGAAATCCCTCTAGGGACCTAGAAATCCCTCTAGGGACCTAGAAATCCCTCTAGGGACCTAGAAATCCCTCTAGGGACCTAGAAATCCCTCTAGGGACCTAGAAATCCCTCTAGGGACCTAGAAATCCCTCTAGGGACCTAGAAATCCCTCTGGGGACCTAGAAATCCCTCTAGGGACATAGAAATCCCTCTAGGGACCTAGAAATCCCTCTAGGGACCTAGAAATCCCTCTAGGGACCAAGAAATCCCTCTAGGGACCAAGAAATCCCTCTAGGGACCAAGAAATCCCTCCTAAAACTCCAGATATCCCTCTCAAAACCCAAGATAACGCTTTAGAAACCCTTGAAATCACTCTAAAAACCCATGATATCCCTCTCAAAACCCTGTAACACGCTCTAGAAATCTCTCTAGGGACATAGAAATCCCTCTAGGGACCTAGAAATCCCTCTAGGGACCTAGAAATCCCTTTAGGGACCTAGAAATCCCTCTAGGGACCTAGAAATCCCTCTAGGGACCTAGAAATCCCTCTGGGGACCTAGAAATCCCTCTGGGGACATAGAAATCCCTCTAGGGACCAAGAAATCCCTCTAGGGACCAAGAAATCCCTCTAGGGACCAAGAAATCCCTCCTAAAACTCCAGATATCCCTCTCAAAACCCAAGATAACGCTTTAGAAACCCTTGAAATCACTCTAAAAACCCATGATATCCCTCTCAAAACCCTGTAACACGCTCTAGAAATCTCTCTAGGGACATAGAAATCCCTCTAGGGACCTAGAAATCCCTGTAGGGACATAAAAATCCCTCTAGGGACATAGAAATCCCTCTAGGGACCTAGAAATCCCTCTAGGGACCTAGAAATCCCTCTGGGGACCTAGAAATCCCTCTAGGGACCTAGAAATCCCTCTAGGGACCAAGAAATCCCTCTAGGGACCAAGAAATCCCTCTAGGGACCAAGAAATCCCTCTAGGGACCAAGAAATCCCTCCTAAAACTCCAGATATCCCTCTCAAAACCCAAGATAACGCTTTAGAAACCCTTGAAATCACTCTAAAAACCCATGATATCCCTCTCAAAACCCTGTAACACGCTCTAGAAATCTCTCTAGGGACATAGAAATCCCTCTAGGGACCTAGAAATCCCTCTAGGGACCAAGAAATCCCTCTAGGGACCTAGAAATCCCTCTAGGGACCTAGAAATCCCTCTAGGGACCTAGAAATCCCTCTGGGGACCTAGAAATCCCTCTAGGGACCTAGAAATCCCTCTAGGGACCTAGAAATCTCTCAAGGGACCTAGAAATCCCTGTAGGGACATAAAAATCCCTCTAGGGACATAGAAATCCCTCTAGGGACCTAGAAATCCCTCTGGGGACCTAGAAATCCCTCTAGGGACATAGAAATCCCTCTAGGGACCTAGAAATCCCTCTAGGGACCTAGAAATCCCTCTAGGGACCTAGAAATCCCTCTAGGGACCTAGAAATCCCTCTAGGGACCTAGAAATCCCTCTAGGGACCTAGAAATCCCTCTAGGGACCTAGAAATCCCTCTGGGGACCTAGAAATCCCTCTAGGGACATAGAAATCCCTCTAGGGACCTAGAAATCCCTCTAGGGACCTAGAAATCCCTCTAGGGACCAAGAAATCCCTCTAGGGACCAAGAAATCCCTCTAGGGACCAAGAAATCCCTCCTAAAACTCCAGATATCCCTCTCAAAACCCAAGATAACGCTTTAGAAACCCTTGAAATCACTCTAAAAACCCATGATATCCCTCTCAAAACCCTGTAACACGCTCTAGAAATCTCTCTAGGGACATAGAAATCCCTCTAGGGACCTAGAAATCCCTCTAGGGACCTAGAAATCCCTCTAGGGACCTAGAAATCCCTCTGGGGACCTAGAAATCCCTCTGGGGACATAGAAATCCCTCTAGGGACCAAGAAATCCCTCTAGGGACCAAGAAATCCCTCTAGGGACCAAGAAATCCCTCCTAAAACTCCAGATATCCCTCTCAAAACCCAAGATAACGCTTTAGAAACCCTTGAAATCACTCTAAAAACCCATGATATCCCTCTCAAAACCCTGTAACACGCTCTAGAAATCTCTCTAGGGACATAGAAATCCCTCTAGGGACCTAGAAATCCCTGTAGGGACATAAAAATCCCTCTAGGGACATAGAAATCCCTCTAGGGACATAGAAATCCCTCTAGGGACCTAGAAATCCCTCTAGGGACCTAGAAATCCCTCTGGGGACCTAGAAATCCCTCTAGGGACCTAGAAATCCCTCTAGGGACCTAGAAATCCCTCTAGGGACCTAGAAATCCCTCTGGGGACCTAGAAATCCCTCTAGGGACATAGAAATCCCTCTAGGGACCTAGAAATCCCTCTAGGGACCTAGAAATCCCTCTAGGGACCAAGAAATCCCTCTAGGGACCAAGAAATCCCTCTAGGGACCAAGAAATCCCTCCTAAAACTCCAGATATCCCTCTCAAAACCCAAGATAACGCTTTAGAAACCCTTGAAATCACTCTAAAAACCCATGATATCCCTCTCAAAACCCTGTAACACGCTCTAGAAATCTCTCTAGGGACATAGAAATCCCTCTAGGGACCTAGAAATCCCTGTAGGGACATAAAAATCCCTCTAGGGACATAGAAATCCCTCTAGGGACCTAGAAATCCCTCTAGGGACCTAGAAATCCCTCTGGGGACCTAGAAATCCCTCTAGGGACCTAGAAATCCCTCTAGGGACCAAGAAATCCCTCTAGGGACCAAGAAATCCCTCTAGGGACCAAGAAATCCCTCTAGGGACCAAGAAATCCCTCCTAAAACTCCAGATATCCCTCTCAAAACCCAAGATAACGCTTTAGAAACCCTTGAAATCACTCTAAAAACCCATGATATCCCTCTCAAAACCCTGTAACACGCTCTAGAAATCTCTCTAGGGACATAGAAATCCCTCTAGGGACCTAGAAATCCCTCTAGGGACCAAGAAATCCCTCTAGGGACCTAGAAATCCCTCTAGGGACCTAGAAATCCCTCTAGGGACCTAGAAATCCCTCTGGGGACCTAGAAATCCCTCTAGGGACCTAGAAATCCCTCTAGGGACCTAGAAATCTCTCAAGGGACCTAGAAATCCCTGTAGGGACATAAAAATCCCTCTAGGGACATAGAAATCCCTCTAGGGACCTAGAAATCCCTCTGGGGACCTAGAAATCCCTCTAGGGACATAGAAATCCCTCTAGGGACCTAGAAATCCCTCTAGGGACCTAGAAATCCCTCTAGGGACCTAGAAATCCCTCTAGGGACCTAGAAATCCCTCTAGGGACCTAGAAATCCCTCTAGGGACCTAGAAATCCCTCTAGGGACCTAGAAATCCCTCTGGGGACCTAGAAATCCCTCTAGGGACATAGAAATCCCTCTAGGGACCTAGAAATCCCTCTAGGGACCTAGAAATCCCTCTAGGGACCAAGAAATCCCTCTAGGGACCAAGAAATCCCTCTAGGGACCAAGAAATCCCTCCTAAAACTCCAGATATCCCTCTCAAAACCCAAGATAACGCTTTAGAAACCCTTGAAATCACTCTAAAAACCCATGATATCCCTCTCAAAACCCTGTAACACGCTCTAGAAATCTCTCTAGGGACATAGAAATCCCTCTAGGGACCTAGAAATCCCTCTAGGGACCTAGAAATCCCTTTAGGGACCTAGAAATCCCTCTAGGGACCTAGAAATCCCTCTAGGGACCTAGAAATCCCTCTGGGGACCTAGAAATCCCTCTGGGGACATAGAAATCCCTCTAGGGACCAAGAAATCCCTCTAGGGACCAAGAAATCCCTCTAGGGACCAAGAAATCCCTCCTAAAACTCCAGATATCCCTCTCAAAACCCAAGATAACGCTTTAGAAACCCTTGAAATCACTCTAAAAACCCATGATATCCCTCTCAAAACCCTGTAACACGCTCTAGAAATCTCTCTAGGGACATAGAAATCCCTCTAGGGACCTAGAAATCCCTGTAGGGACATAAAAATCCCTCTAGGGACATAGAAATCCCTCTAGGGACATAGAAATCCCTCTAGGGACCTAGAAATCCCTCTAGGGACCTAGAAATCCCTCTGGGGACCTAGAAATCCCTCTGGGGACCTAGAAATCCCTCTAGGGACCAAGAAATCCCTCTAGGGACCAAGAAATCCCTCTAGGGACCAAGAAATCCCTCCTAAAACTCCAGATATCCCTCTCAAAACCCAAGATAACGCTTTAGAAACCCTTGAAATCACTCTAAAAACCCATGATATCCCTCTCAAAACCCTGTAACACGCTCTAGAAATCTCTCTAGGGACATAGAAATCCCTCTAGGGACCTAGAAATCCCTCTAGGGACCAAGAAATCCCTCTAGGGACCTAGAAATCCCTCTAGGGACCTAGAAATCCCTCTAGGGACCAAGAAATCCCTCTAGGGACCTAGAAATCCCTCTAGGGACCTAGAAATCCCTCTAGGGACCTAGAAATCCCTCTAGGGACCTAGAAATCCCTCTAGGGACCTAGAAATCCCTCTGGGGACCTAGAAATCCCTCTGGGGACCTAGAAATCCCTCTGGGGACCTAGAAATCCCTCTAGGGACCTAGAAATCCCTCTAGGGACCTAGAAATCCCTCTAGGGACCTAGAAATCCCTCTAGGGACCTAGAAATCCCTCTAGGGACCTAGAAATCCCTCTAGGGACCTAGAAATCCCTCTAGGGACCTAGAAATCCCTCTGGGGACCTAGAAATCCCTCTGGGGACCTAGAAATCCCTCTGGGGACCTAGAAATCCCTCTAGGGACCTAGAAATCCCTCTAGGGACCTAGAAATCCCTCTAGGGACCTAGAAATCCCTCTAGGGACCTAGAAATCCCTCTAGGGACCTAGAAATCCCTCTAGGGACCTAGAAATCCCTCTAGGGACCTAGAAATCCCTCTGGGGACCTAGAAATCCCTCTGGGGACATAGAAATCCCTCTAGGGACCAAGAAATCCCTCTAGGGACCAAGAAATCCCTCTAGGGACCAAGAAATCCCTCCTAAAACTCCAGATATCCCTCTCAAAACCCAAGATAACGCTTTAGAAACCCTTGAAATCACTCTAAAAACCCATGATATCCCTCTCAAAACCCTGTAACACGCTCTAGAAATCTCTCTAGGGACATACAAATCCCTCTAGGGACCTAGAAATCCCTGTAGGGACATAAAAATCCCTCTAGGGACATAGAAATCCCTCTAGGGACATAGAAATCCCTCTAGGGACCTAGAAATCCCTCTAGGGACATAGAAATCCCTCTAGGGACCTAGAAATCCCTCTGGGGACCTAGAAATCCCTCTAGGGACATAGAAATCCCTCTAGGGACCTAGAAATCCCTCTAGGGACCTAGAAATCCCTCTAGGGACCTAGAAATCCCTCTAGGGACCTAGAAATCCCTCTAGGGACCTAGAAATCCCTCTAGGGACCTAGAAATCCCTCTAGGGACCTAGAAATCCCTCTGGGGACCTAGAAATCCCTCTAGGGACATAGAAATCCCTCTAGGGACCTAGAAATCCCTCTAGGGACCTAGAAATCCCTCTAGGGACCAAGAAATCCCTCTAGGGACCAAGAAATCCCTCTAGGGACCAAGAAATCCCTCCTAAAACTCCAGATATCCCTCTCAAAACCCAAGATAACGCTTTAGAAACCCTTGAAATCACTCTAAAAACCCATGATATCCCTCTCAAAACCCTGTAACACGCTCTAGAAATCTCTCTAGGGACATAGAAATCCCTCTAGGGACCTAGAAATCCCTCTAGGGACCTAGAAATCCCTTTAGGGACCTAGAAATCCCTCTAGGGACCTAGAAATCCCTCTAGGGACCTAGAAATCCCTCTGGGGACCTAGAAATCCCTCTGGGGACATAGAAATCCCTCTAGGGACCAAGAAATCCCTCTAGGGACCAAGAAATCCCTCTAGGGACCAAGAAATCCCTCCTAAAACTCCAGATATCCCTCTCAAAACCCAAGATAACGCTTTAGAAACCCTTGAAATCACTCTAAAAACCCATGATATCCCTCTCAAAACCCTGTAACACGCTCTAGAAATCTCTCTAGGGACATAGAAATCCCTCTAGGGACCTAGAAATCCCTGTAGGGACATAAAAATCCCTCTAGGGACATAGAAATCCCTCTAGGGACATAGAAATCCCTCTAGGGACCTAGAAATCCCTCTAGGGACCTAGAAATCCCTCTGGGGACCTAGAAATCCCTCTGGGGACCTAGAAATCCCTCTAGGGACCAAGAAATCCCTCTAGGGACCAAGAAATCCCTCTAGGGACCAAGAAATCCCTCCTAAAACTCCAGATATCCCTCTCAAAACCCAAGATAACGCTTTAGAAACCCTTGAAATCACTCTAAAAACCCATGATATCCCTCTCAAAACCCTGTAACACGCTCTAGAAATCTCTCTAGGGACATAGAAATCCCTCTAGGGACCTAGAAATCCCTCTAGGGACCAAGAAATCCCTCTAGGGACCTAGAAATCCCTCTAGGGACCTAGAAATCCCTCTAGGGACCAAGAAATCCCTCTGGGGACCTAGAAATCCCTCTGGGGACCTAGAAATCCCTCTAGGGACCTAGAAATCCCTCTAGGGACCTAGAAATCCCTCTAGGGACCTAGAAATCCCTCTGGGGACCTAGAAATCCCTCTGGGGACCTAGAAATCCCTCTGGGGACCTAGAAATCCCTCTAGGGACCTAGAAATCCCTCTAGGGACCTAGAAATCCCTCTAGGGACCTAGAAATCCCTCTAGGGACCTAGAAATCCCTCTAGGGACCTAGAAATCCCTCTAGGGACCTAGAAATCCCTCTAGGGACCTAGAAATCCCTCTGGGGACCTAGAAATCCCTCTGGGGACCTAGAAATCCCTCTGGGGACCTAGAAATCCCTCTAGGGACCTAGAAATCCCTCTAGGGACCTAGAAATCCCTCTAGGGACCTAGAAATCCCTCTAGGGACCTAGAAATCCCTCTAGGGACCTAGAAATCCCTCTAGGGACCTAGAAATCCCTCTAGGGACCTAGAAATCCCTCTGGGGACCTAGAAATCCCTCTGGGGACATAGAAATCCCTCTAGGGACCAAGAAATCCCTCTAGGGACCAAGAAATCCCTCTAGGGACCAAGAAATCCCTCCTAAAACTCCAGATATCCCTCTCAAAACCCAAGATAACGCTTTAGAAACCCTTGAAATCACTCTAAAAACCCATGATATCCCTCTCAAAACCCTGTAACACGCTCTAGAAATCTCTCTAGGGACATACAAATCCCTCTAGGGACCTAGAAATCCCTGTAGGGACATAAAAATCCCTCTAGGGACATAGAAATCCCTCTAGGGACATAGAAATCCCTCTAGGGACCTAGAAATCCCTCTAGGGACATAGAAATCCCTCTAGGGACCTAGAAATCCCTCTGGGGACCTAGAAATCCCTCTAGGGACATAGAAATCCCTCTAGGGACCTAGAAATCCCTCTAGGGACCTAGAAATCCCTCTAGGGACCTAGAAATCCCTCTAGGGACCTAGAAATCCCTCTAGGGACCTAGAAATCCCTCTAGGGACCTAGAAATCCCTCTAGGGACCTAGAAATCCCTCTGGGGACCTAGAAATCCCTCTAGGGACATAGAAATCCCTCTAGGGACCTAGAAATCCCTCTAGGGACCTAGAAATCCCTCTAGGGACCAAGAAATCCCTCTAGGGACCAAGAAATCCCTCTAGGGACCAAGAAATCCCTCCTAAAACTCCAGATATCCCTCTCAAAACCCAAGATAACGCTTTAGAAACCCTTGAAATCACTCTAAAAACCCATGATATCCCTCTCAAAACCCTGTAACACGCTCTAGAAATCTCTCTAGGGACATAGAAATCCCTCTAGGGACCTAGAAATCCCTCTAGGGACCTAGAAATCCCTTTAGGGACCTAGAAATCCCTCTAGGGACCTAGAAATCCCTCTAGGGACCTAGAAATCCCTCTGGGGACCTAGAAATCCCTCTGGGGACATAGAAATCCCTCTAGGGACCAAGAAATCCCTCTAGGGACCAAGAAATCCCTCTAGGGACCAAGAAATCCCTCCTAAAACTCCAGATATCCCTCTCAAAACCCAAGATAACGCTTTAGAAACCCTTGAAATCACTCTAAAAACCCATGATATCCCTCTCAAAACCCTGTAACACGCTCTAGAAATCTCTCTAGGGACATACAAATCCCTCTAGGGACCTAGAAATCCCTGTAGGGACATAAAAATCCCTCTAGGGACATAGAAATCCCTCTAGGGACATAGAAATCCCTCTAGGGACCTAGAAATCCCTCTAGGGACCTAGAAATCCCTCTGGGGACCTAGAAATCCCTCTGGGGACCTAGAAATCCCTCTAGGGACCAAGAAATCCCTCTAGGGACCAAGAAATCCCTCTAGGGACCAAGAAATCCCTCCTAAAACTCCAGATATCCCTCTCAAAACCCAAGATAACGCTTTAGAAACCCTAAAAATCACTCTAAAAACCCATGATATCCCTCTCAAAACCCTGTAACACGCTCTAGAAATCTCTCTAGGGACATAGAAATCCCTCTAGGGACCTAGAAATCCCTGTAGGGACATAAAAATCCCTCTAGGGACATAGAAATCCCTCTAGGGACCTAGAAATCCCTCTAGGGACCTAGAAATCCCTCTGGGGACCTAGAAATCCCTCTAGGGACATAGAAATCCCTCTAGGGACCTAGAAATCCCTCTAGGGACCTAGAAATCCCTCTAGGGACCAAGAAATCCCTCTAGGGACCAAGAAATCCCTCTAGGGACCAAGAAATCCCTCCTAAAACTCCAGATATCCCTCTCAAAACCCAAGATAACGCTTTAGAAACCCTTGAAATCACTCTAAAAACCCATGATATCCCTCTCAAAACCCTGTAACACGCTCTAGAAATCTCTCTAGGGACATAGAAATCCCTCTAGGGACCAAGAAATCCCTCTAGGGACCTAGAAATCCCTCTAGGGACCTAGAAATCCCTCTAGGGACCTAGAAATCCCTCTGGGGACCTAGAAATCCCTCTAGGGACCTAGAAATCCCTCTAGGGACCTAGAAATCCCTCTAGAGACCTAGAAATCCCTCTGGGGACCTAGAAATCCCTCTAGGGACATAGAAATCCCTCTAGGGACCTAGAAATCCCTCTAGGGACCTAGAAATCCCTCTAGGGACCAAGAAATCCCTCTAGGGACCAAGAAATCCCTCTAGGGACCAAGAAATCCCTCCTAAAACTCCAGATATCCCTCTCAAAACCCAAGATAACGCTTTAGAAACCCTTGAAATCACTCTAAAAACCCATGATATCCCTCTCAAAACCCTGTAACACGCTCTAGAAATCTCTCTAGGGACATAGAAATCCCTCTAGGGACCTAGAAATCCCTCTAGGGACCAAGAAATCCCTCTAGGGACCTAGAAATCCCTCTAGGGACCTAGAAATCCCTCTAGGGACCAAGAAATCCCTCTAGGGACCTAGAAATCCCTCTAGGGACCTAGAAATCCCTCTAGGGACCTAGAAATCCCTCTAGGGACCTAGAAATCCCTCTAGGGACCTAGAAATCCCTCTGGGGACCTAGAAATCCCTCTGGGGACCTAGAAATCCCTCTGGGGACCTAGAAATCCCTCTAGGGACCTAGAAATCCCTCTAGGGACCTAGAAATCCCTCTAGGGACCTAGAAATCCCTCTAGGGACCTAGAAATCCCTCTAGGGACCTAGAAATCCCTCTAGGGACCTAGAAATCCCTCTGGGGACCTAGAAATCCCTCTGGGGACCTAGAAATCCCTCTCGGGACCTAGAAATCCCTCTAGGGACCTAGAAATCCCTCTAGGGACCTAGAAATCCCTTTAGGGACCTAGAAATCCCTCTAGGGACCTAGAAATCCCTCTAGGGACCTAGAAATCCCTCTGGGGACCTAGAAATCCCTCTGGGGACATAGAAATCCCTCTAGGGACCAAGAAATCCCTCTAGGGACCAAGAAATCCCTCTAGGGACCAAGAAATCCCTCCTAAAACTCCAGATATCCCTCTCAAAACCCAAGATAACGCTTTAGAAACCCTTGAAATCACTCTAAAAACCCATGATATCCCTCTCAAAACCCTGTAACACGCTCTAGAAATCTCTCTAGGGACATAGAAATCCCTCTAGGGACCTAGAAATCCCTGTAGGGACATAAAAATCCCTCTAGGGACATAGAAATCCCTCTAGGGACATAGAAATCCCTCTAGGGACCTAGAAATCCCTCTAGGGACCTAGAAATCCCTCTGGGGACCTAGAAATCCCTCTGGGGACCTAGAAATCCCTCTAGGGACCGAGAAATCCCTCTAGGGACCAAGAAATCCCTCTAGGGACCAAGAAATCCCTCCTAAAACTCCAGATATCCCTCTCAAAACCCAAGATAACGCTTTAGAAACCCTTGAAATCACTCTAAAAACCCATGATATCCCTCTCAAAACCCTGTAACACGCTCTAGAAATCTCTCTAGGGACATAGAAATCCCTCTAGGGACCTAGAAATCCCTCTAGGGACCTAAAAATCCCTCTAGGGACCTAGAAATCCCTCAAGGGACCTAGAAATCCCTGTAGGGACATAGAAATCCCTCTAGGGACCTAGAAATCCCTGTAGGGACATAAAAATCCCTCTAGGGACATAGAAATCCCTCTAGGGACCTAGAAATCCCTCTGGGGACCTAGAAATCCCTCTAGGGACATAGAAATCCCTCTAGGGACCTAGAAATCCCTCTAGGGACCTAGAAATCCCTCTGGGGACCTAGAAATCCCTCTAGGGACATAGAAATCCCTCTAGGGACCTAGAAATCCCTCTAGGGACCTAAAAATCCCTCTAGGGACCTAGAAATCCCTCAAGGGACCTAGAAATCCCTGTAGGGACATAGAAATCCCTCTAGGGACCTAGAAATCCCTGTAGGGACATAAAAATCCCTCTAGGGACATAGAAATCCCTCTAGGGACCTAGAAATCCCTCTGGGGACCTAGAAATCCCTCTAGGGACATAGAAATCCCTCTAGGGACCTAGAAATCCCTCTAGGGACCTAGAAATCCCTCTAGGGACCTAGAAATCCCTCTGGGGACCTAGAAATCCCTCTGGGGACCTAGAAATTCCTCTGGGGACCTAGAAATCCCTAGAGGGACATAGAAATCCCTCTAGGGACCAAGAAATCCCTCTAGGGACCTAGAAATCCCTAGAGGGACATAAAAATCCCTCTAGGGACATAGAAATCCCTCTAGGGACCTAGAAATCCCTCTGGGGACCTAGAAATCCCTCTAGGGACCTAGAAATCCCTCAAGGGACTTAGAAATCCCTGTAAGGACATAAAAATCCCTCTAGGGACATAGAAATCCCTCTAGGGACCTAGAATGGCCTCTAGGGACATAGAAATCTCTCTAGGGACCTAGAATGCCCTCTAGGGACATAAAAATCCCTCTAGGGACCTAGAAATCCCTCTAGGGACCTAGAAATCCCTCTAGGGACCAAGAAATCCCTCTAGGGACCTAGAAATCGCTCTAGGGACCTAGAAATCCCTCTAGGGACCTAGAAATCCCTCTGGGGACCTAGAAATCCCTCTGGGGACCTAGAAATCCCTCTAGGGACCAAGAAATCCCTCTAGGGACCAAGAAATCCCTCTAGGGACCAAGAAATCCCTCCTAAAACTCCAGATATCCCTCTCAAAACCCAAGATAACGCTTTAGAAACCCTTGAAATCACTCTAAAAACCCATGATATCCCTCTCAAAACCCTGTAACACGCTCTAGAAATCTCCCTAGGGACATAGAAATCCCTCTAGGGACCTAGAAATCCCTCTAGGGACCTAGAAATCCCTCTAGGGACCTAGAAATCCCTCTAGGGACCTAGAAATCTCTCAAGGGACCTAGAAATCCCTGTAGGGACATAAAAATCCCTCTAGGGACATAGAAATCCCTCTAGGGACCTAGAAATCCCTCTGGGGACCTAGAAATCCCTCTAGGGACATAGAAATCCCTCTAGGGACCTAGAAATCCCTCTAGGGACCTAGAAATCCCTCTAGGGACCTAGAAATCCCTCTAGGGACCTAGAAATCCCTCTAGGGACCTAGAAATCCCTCTAGGGACCTAGAAATCCCTCTGGGGACCTAGAAATCCCTCTAGGGACATAGAAATCCCTCTAGGGACCTAGAAATCCCTCTAGGGACCTAGAAATCCCTCTAGGGACCAAGAAATCCCTCTAGGGACCAAGAAATCCCTCTAGGGACCAAGAAATCCCTCCTAAAACTCCAGATATCCCTCTCAAAACCCAAGATAACGCTTTAGAAACCCTTAAAATCACTCTAAAAACCCATGATATCCCTCTCAAAACCCTGTAACACGCTCTAGAAATCTCTCTAGGGACATAGAAATCCCTCTAGGGACCTAGAAATCCCTGTAGGGACATAAAAATCCCTCTAGGGACATAGAAATCCCTCTAGGGACCTAGAAATCCCTCTAGGGACCTAGAAATCCCTCTGGGGACCTAGAAATCCCTCTAGGGACCTAGAAATCCCTCTAGGGACCAAGAAATCCCTCTAGGGACCAAGAAATCCCTCTAGGGACCAAGAAATCCCTCTAGGGACCAAGAAATCCCTCCTAAAACTCCAGATATCCCTCTCAAAACCCAAGATAACGCTTTAGAAACCCTTGAAATCACTCTAAAAACCCATGATATCCCTCTCAAAACCCTGTAACACGCTCTAGAAATCTCTCTAGGGACATAGAAATCCCTCTAGGGACCTAGAAATCCCCCTAGGGACCAAGAAATCCCTCTAGGGACCTAGAAATCCCTCTAGGGACCTAGAAATCCCTCTAGGGACCTAGAAATCCCTCTAGGGACCTAGAAATCCCTCTGGGGACCTAGAAATCCCTCTGGGGACCTAGAAATCCCTCTCGGGACCTAGAAATCCCTCTAGGGACCTAGAAATCCCTCAAGGGACTTAGAAATCCCTGTAAGGACATAAAAATCCCTCTAGGGACATAGAAATCCCTCTAGGGACCTAGAATGGCCTCTAGGGACATAGAAATCTCTCTAGGGACCTAGAATGCCCTCTAGGGACATAAAAATCCCTCTAGGGACCTAGAAATCCCTCTAGGGACCTAGAAATCCCTCTAGGGACCAAGAAATCCCTCTAGGGACCTAGAAATCGCTCTAGGGACCTAGAAATCCCTCTAGGGACCTAGAAATCCCTCTGGGGACCTAGAAATCCCTCTGGGGACCTAGAAATCCCTCTAGGGACCAAGAAATCCCTCTAGGGACCAAGAAATCCCTCTAGGGACCAAGAAATCCCTCCTAAAACTCCAGATATCCCTCTCAAAACCCAAGATAACGCTTTAGAAACCCTTGAAATCACTCTAAAAACCCATGATATCCCTCTCAAAACCCTGTAACACGCTCTAGAAATCTCCCTAGGGACATAGAAATCCCTCTAGGGACCTAGAAATCCCTCTAGGGACCTAGAAATCCCTCTAGGGACCTAGAAATCCCTCTAGGGACCTAGAAATCTCTCAAGGGACCTAGAAATCCCTGTAGGGACATAAAAATCCCTCTAGGGACATAGAAATCCCTCTAGGGACCTAGAAATCCCTCTGGGGACCTAGAAATCCCTCTAGGGACATAGAAATCCCTCTAGGGACCTAGAAATCCCTCTAGGGACCTAGAAATCCCTCTAGGGACCTAGAAATCCCTCTAGGGACCTAGAAATCCCTCTAGGGACCTAGAAATCCCTCTAGGGACCTAGAAATCCCTCTGGGGACCTAGAAATCCCTCTAGGGACATAGAAATCCCTCTAGGGACCTAGAAATCCCTCTAGGGACCTAGAAATCCCTCTAGGGACCAAGAAATCCCTCTAGGGACCAAGAAATCCCTCTAGGGACCAAGAAATCCCTCCTAAAACTCCAGATATCCCTCTCAAAACCCAAGATAACGCTTTAGAAACCCTTAAAATCACTCTAAAAACCCATGATATCCCTCTCAAAACCCTGTAACACGCTCTAGAAATCTCTCTAGGGACATAGAAATCCCTCTAGGGACCTAGAAATCCCTGTAGGGACATAAAAATCCCTCTAGGGACATAGAAATCCCTCTAGGGACCTAGAAATCCCTCTAGGGACCTAGAAATCCCTCTGGGGACCTAGAAATCCCTCTAGGGACCTAGAAATCCCTCTAGGGACCAAGAAATCCCTCTAGGGACCAAGAAATCCCTCTAGGGACCAAGAAATCCCTCTAGGGACCAAGAAATCCCTCCTAAAACTCCAGATATCCCTCTCAAAACCCAAGATAACGCTTTAGAAACCCTTGAAATCACTCTAAAAACCCATGATATCCCTCTCAAAACCCTGTAACACGCTCTAGAAATCTCTCTAGGGACATAGAAATCCCTCTAGGGACCTAGAAATCCCTCTAGGGACCAAGAAATCCCTCTAGGGACCTAGAAATCCCTCTAGGGACCTAGAAATCCCTCTAGGGACCTAGAAATCCCTCTGGGGACCTAGAAATCCCTCTAGGGACCTAGAAATCCCTCTAGGGACCTAGAAATCCCTCTAGAGACCTAGAAATCCCTCTGGGGACCTAGAAATCCCTCTAGGGACATAGAAATCCCTCTAGGGACCTAGAAATCCCTCTAGGGACCTAGAAATCCCTCTAGGGACCAAGAAATCCCTCTAGGGACCAAGAAATCCCTCTAGGGACCAAGAAATCCCTCCTAAAACTCCAGATATCCCTCTCAAAACCCAAGATAACGCTTTAGAAACCCTTGAAATCACTCTAAAAACCCATGATATCCCTCTCAAAACCCTGTAACACGCTCTAGAAATCTCTCTAGGGACATAGAAATCCCTCTAGGGACCTAGAAATCCCTCTAGGGACCTAGAAATCCCTCTAGGGACCTAGAAATCCCTCAAGGGACCTAGAAATCCCTGTAGGGACATAAAAATCCCTCTAGGGACATAGAAATCCCTCTAGGGACCTAGAAATCCCTCTGGGGACCTAGAAATCCCTCTAGGGACATAGAAATCCCTCTAGGGACCTAGAAATCCCTCTAGGGACCTAGAAATCCCTCTGGGGACCTAGAAATCCCTCTAGGGACATAGAAATCCCTCTAGGGACCAAGAAATCCCTCTAGGGACCTAGAAATCCCTCTAGGGACCTAGAAATCCCTCTGGGGACCTAGAAATCCCTCTAGGGACCTAGAAATCCCTCTAGGGACCAAGAAATCCCTCTAGGGACCAAGAAATCCCTCTAGGGACCAAGAAATCCCTCTAGGGACCAAGAAATCCCTCCTAAAACTCCAGATATCCCTCTCAAAACCCAAGATAACGCTTTAGAAACCCTTGAAATCACTCTAAAAACCCATGATATCCCTCTCAAAACCCTGTAACACGCTCTAGAAATCTCTCTAGGGACCTAGAAATCCCTCTAGGGACCTAGAAATCCCTCTAGGGACCTAGAAATCCCTCTAGGGACCTAGAAATCCCTCTGGGGACCTAGAAATCCCTCTGGGGACCTAGAAATCCCTCTCGGGACCTAGAAATCCCTCTAGGGACCTAGAAATCCCTCTAGGGACCTAGAAATCCCTTTAGGGACCTAGAAATCCCTCTAGGGACCTAGAAATCCCTCTAGGGACCTAGAAATCCCTCTGGGGACCTAGAAATCCCTCTGGGGACATAGAAATCCCTCTAGGGACCAAGAAATCCCTCTAGGGACCAAGAAATCCCTCTAGGGACCAAGAAATCCCTCCTAAAACTCCAGATATCCCTCTCAAAACCCAAGATAACGCTTTAGAAACCCTTGAAATCACTCTAAAAACCCATGATATCCCTCTCAAAACCCTGTAACACGCTCTAGAAATCTCTCTAGGGACATAGAAATCCCTCTAGGGACCTAGAAATCCCTCTAGGGACCTAAAAATCCCTCTAGGGACCTAGAAATCCCTCAAGGGACCTAGAAATCCCTGTAGGGACATAGAAATCCCTCTAGGGACCTAGAAATCCCTGTAGGGACATAAAAATCCCTCTAGGGACATAGAAATCCCTCTAGGGACCTAGAAATCCCTCTGGGGACATAGAAATCCCTCTAGGGACCTAGAAATCCCTCTAGGGACCTAGAAATCCCTCTAGGGACCTAGAAATCCCTCTGGGGACCTAGAAATCCCTCTGGGGACCTAGAAATTCCTCTGGGGACCTAGAAATCCCTAGAGGGACATAGAAATCCCTCTAGGGACCAAGAAATCCCTCTAGGGACCTAGAAATCCCTAGAGGGACATAAAAATCCCTCTAGGGACATAGAAATCCCTCTAGGGACCTAGAAATCCCTCTGGGGACCTAGAAATCCCTCTAGGGACCTAGAAATCCCTCAAGGGACTTAGAAATCCCTGTAAGGACATAAAAATCCCTCTAGGGACCTAGAAATCCCTCTAGGGACATAGAAATCCCTCTAGGGACCTAGAAATCCCTCTAGGGACCTAGAAATCCCTCTGGGGACCTAGAAATCCCTCTAGGGACATAGAAATCCCTCTAGGGACATAGAAATACCTCTAGGGACCTAGAAATCCCTCTAGGGACCTAGAAATCCCTCTAGGGACCAAGAAATCCCTCTAGGGACCAAGAAATCCCTCCTAAAACTCCAGATATCCCTCTCAAAACCCAAGATAACGCTTTAGAAACCCTTAAAATCACTCTAAAAACCCATGATATCCCTCTCAAAACCCTGTAACACGCTCTAGAAATCTCTCTAGGGACATAGAAATCCCTCTAGGGACCTAGAAATCCCTGTAGGGACATAAAAATCCCTCTAGGGACATAGAAATCCCTCTAGGGACCTAGAAATCCCTCTAGGGACCTAGAAATCCCTCTGGGGACCTAGAAATCCCTCTAGGGACCTAGAAATCCCTCTAGGGACCAAGAAATCCCTCTAGGGACCAAGAAATCCCTCTAGGGACCAAGAAATCCCTCCTAAAACTCCAGATATCCCTCTCAAAACCCAAGATAACGCTTTAGAAACCCTTGAAATCACTCTAAAAACCCATGATATCCCTCTCAAAACCCTGTAACACGCTCTAGAAATCTCTCTAGGGACATAGAAATCCCTCTAGGGACCTAGAAATCCCTCTAGGGACCAAGAAATCCCTCTAGGGACCTAGAAATCCCTCTAGGGACCTAGAAATCCCTCTAGGGACCTAGAAATCCCTCTGGGGACCTAGAAATCCCTCTAGGGACCTAGAAATCCCTCTAGGGACCTAGAAATCCCTCTAGAGACCTAGAAATCCCTCTGGGGACCTAGAAATCCCTCTGGGGACATAGAAATCCCTCTAGGGACCTAGAAATCCCTCTAGGGACCTAGAAATCCCTCTAGGGACATAGAAATCCCTCTAGGGACCTAGAAATCCCTCTAGGGACCTAGAAATCCCTCTGGGGACCTAGAAATCCCTCTAGGGACATAGAAATCCCTCTAGGGACCAAGAAATCCCTCTAGGGACCTAGAAATCCCTCTAGGGACCTAGAAATCCCTCTAGGGACCTAGAAATCCCTCTGGGGACCTAGAAATCCCTCTAGGGACCTAGAAATCCCTCTAGGGACCTAGAAATCCCTCTAGAGACCTAGAAATCCCTCTGGGGACCTAGAAATCCCTCTAGGGACATAGAAATCCCTCTAGGGACCTAGAAATCCCTCTAGGGACCTAGAAATCCCTCTAGGGACATAGAAATCCCTCTAGGGACCTAGAAATCCCTCTAGGGACCTAGAAATCCCTCTGGGGACCTAGAAATCCCTCTAGGGACATAGAAATCCCTCTAGGGACCAAGAAATCCCTCTAGGGACCTAGAAATCCCTCTAGGGACCTAGAAATCCCTCTAGGGACCTAGAAATCCCTCTGGGGACCTAGAAATCCCTCTAGGGACCTAGAAATCCCTCTAGGGACCTAGAAATCCCTCTAGCGACCTAGAAATCCCTCTGGGGACCTAGAAATCCCCAGAAAGACAGTGTCTGAAATGCCAAATATAATGTCACAAATGCCAATTTTAGTGCCTGAATTGCCAATTATAGTGCCTGAAATGACAAATATTATGTCTCAAATCCCAATTTTAGTGCCTGAAATGCCAATTATAGTGTCTAAAATGCCAAATATTATGTCACAAATGCCAATTGTAGTGCCTGAAATGCCGATTATAGTGCCTGAAATGCCAGATATTATGTCTCAAATGCCAATTTTAGTGCCTGAAATGCCAAATATAATGTCACAAATGCCAATTTTAGTGCCTGAAATGCCAATTATAGTGCCTGAAATGCCAAATATTATGTCTCAAAAGCCAATTTTAGTGCCTGAAAACCGATTATAGTGCCTGAAATGCCAAATATTATGTCTCAAATGCCAATTTTAGTGCCTGAAATGCCAAATATAATGTCACAAATGCCAATTTTAGTGCCTGAAATGCCAATTTTAGTGCCTGAAATGCCAAATATAATGTCACAAATGCCAATTTTAGTGCCTGAAATGCCGATTATAGTGCCTGAAATGCCAAATATAATGTCAAAAATGCCAATTTTAGTGCCTGAAATGCAAATATAATGTCACAAATGCCAATTTTAGTGCCTGAAATACCAAATATTATGTCTCAAATGCCAATATTAGTGCCTGAAATGCCAAATATAATGTCACAAATGCCAATTTTAGTGATTGAAATGCCAATTTTAGTGTCTGAAATGCCAAATATAATGTCACAAATGCCAATTTTAGTTCCTGAAATGCCGATTATAGTGCCTGAAATGCCAAATATAATGTCACAAATGCCAATTTTAGTGCCTGAAATGCCAAATATAATGTCAAAAATGCCAATTTTAGTGCCTGAAATGCCAAATATTATGTCACAAATGCCAATTTTAGTGCCTGAAATGCCAAATATTATGTCACAAATGCCAATTTTAGTGCCTGAATTGCCAATTATAGTGCCTGAAATGACAAATATTATGTCTCAAATCCCAATTTTAGTGCCTGAAATGCCAATTATAGTGTCTAAAATGCCAAATATTATGTCACAAATGCCAATTTTAGTGCCTGAAATGCCAAATATTATGTCACAAATGCCAATTTTAGTGCCTGAAATGCCAAATATTATGTCACAAATGCCAATTTTAGTGCCTGAAATGCCAAATATTATGTCTCAAATGCCAATTTTAGTGCCTGAAATGCCAAATATTACGTCACAAATGCCAATTTTAGTGCCTGAAATGCCAAATATAATGTCACAAATGCAAATTTTTGTGTCTGAAATGCCAATTATAGTGTCTAAAATGCCAAATATTATGTCACAAATGCCAAATATAATGTCACAAATGCCAATTTTAGTGCCTGAAATGCCAAATATAATGTCACAAACGCAAATTTTTGTGTCTGAAATGCCAATTATAGTGTCTAAAATGCCAAATATTATGTCACAAATGCCAATTTTAGTGCCTGAAATGCCAAATATTATGTCTCAAATGCCAATTTTAGTGCCTGAAATGCCAAATATAATGTCACAAATGCCAATTTTAGTGCCTGAAATGCCAAATATTATGTCACAAATGCCAATTTTAGTGCCTGAAATGCCAAATATTATGTCTCAAATGCCAATTTTAGTGCCTGAAATGCCAATTATAGTGCCTGAAATGCCAAATATTATGTCTCAAATGCCAATTTTAGTGCCTGAAATGCCAAATATAATGTCACAAATGCCAATTATAGTGCCTGAAATGCCAAATATTATGTCTCAAATGCCAATTTTAGTGCCTGAAATGCCAATTATAGTGCCTGAAATGCCAAATATTATGTCTCAACAGCCAATTTTAGTGCCTGAAATGCCACATATAATGTCACAAATGCCAATTTTAGTGCCTGAAATGCCAATTATAGTGCCTGAAATGCCAAATATTATGTCTCAAATGTCAATTTTAGTGCCTGAAATGCCGATTATAGTGCCTGAAATGCCAAATATTATGTCTCAAATGCCAATTTTAGTGATTGAAATGCCAATTTTAGTGCCTGAAATGCCGATTATAGTGCCTGAAATGCCAGATATTATGTCTCAAATGCCAATTTTAGTGCCTGAAATGCCAAATATAATGTCACAAATGCCAATTTTAGTGCCTGAAATGCCAATTATAGTGCCTGAAATGCCAAATATTATGTCTCAAAAGCCAATTTTAGTGCCTGAAAACCGATTATAGTGCCTGAAATGCCAAATATTATGTCTCAAATGCCAATTTTAGTGCCTGAAATGCCAAATATAATGTCACAAATGCCAATTTTAGTGCCTGAAATGCCAATTTTAGTGCCTGAAATGCCAAATATAATGTCACAAATGCCAATTTTAGTGCCTGAAATGCCGATTATAGTGCCTGAAATGCCAAATATAATGTCAAAAATGCCAATTTTAGTGCCTGAAATGCAAATATAATGTCACAAATGCCAATTTTAGTGCCTGAAATACCAAATATTATGTCTCAAATGCCAATATTAGTGCCTGAAATGCCAAATATAATGTCACAAATGCCAATTTTAGTGATTGAAATGCCAATTTTAGTGTCTGAAATGCCAAATATAATGTCACAAATGCCAATTTTAGTGCCTGAAATGCCGATTATAGTGCCTGAAATGCCAAATATAATGTCACAAATGCCAATTTTAGTGCCTGAAATGCCAAATATAATGTCAAAAATGCCAATTTTAGTGCCTGAAATGCCAAATATTATGTCACAAATGCCAATTTTAGTGCCTGAAATGCCAAATATTATGTCACAAATGCCAATTTTAGTGCCTGAATTGCCAATTATAGTGCCTGAAATGACAAATATTATGTCTCAAATCCCAATTTTAGTGCCTGAAATGCCAATTATAGTGTCTAAAATGCCAAATATTATGTCACAAATGCCAATTGTAGTGCCTGAAATGCCGATTATAGTGCCTGAAATGCCAGATATTATGTCTCAAATGCCAATTTTAGTGCCTGAAATGCCAAATATAATGTCACAAATGCCAATTTTAGTGCCTGAAATGCCAATTATAGTGCCTGAAATGCCAAATATTATGTCTCAAAAGCCAATTTTAGTGCCTGAAAACCGATTATAGTGCCTGAAATGCCAAATATTATGTCTCAAATGCCAATTTTAGTGCCTGAAATGCCAAATATAATGTCACAAATGCCAATTTTAGTGCCTGAAATGCCAATTTTAGTGCCTGAAATGCCAAATATAATGTCACAAATGCCAATTTTAGTGCCTGAAATGCCGATTATAGTGCCTGAAATGCCAAATATAATGTCAAAAATGCCAATTTTAGTGCCTGAAATGCAAATATAATGTCACAAATGCCAATTTTAGTGCCTGAAATACCAAATATTATGTCTCAAATGCCAATATTAGTGCCTGAAATGCCAAATATAATGTCACAAATGCCAATTTTAGTGATTGAAATGCCAATTTTAGTGTCTGAAATGCCAAATATAATGTCACAAATGCCAATTTTAGTGCCTGAAATGCCGATTATAGTGCCTGAAATGCCAAATATAATGTCACAAATGCCAATTTTAGTGCCTGAAATGCCAAATATAATGTCAAAAATGCCAATTTTAGTGCCTGAAATGCCAAATATTATGTCACAAATGCCAATTTTAGTGCCTGAAATGCCAAATATTATGTCACAAATGCCAATTTTAGTGCCTGAATTGCCAATTATAGTGCCTGAAATGACAAATATTATGTCTCAAATCCCAATTTTAGTGCCTGAAATGCCAATTATAGTGTCTAAAATGCCAAATATTATGTCACAAATGCCAATTTTAGTGCCTGAAATGCCAAATATTATGTCACAAATGCCAATTTTAGTGCCTGAAATGCCAAATATTATGTCTCAAATGCCAATTTTAGTGCCTGAAATGCCAATTATAGTGCCTGAAATGCCAAATATTATGTCTCAAATGCCAATTTTAGTGCCTGAAATGCCAAATATAATGTCACAAATGCCAATTATAGTGCCTGAAATGCCAAATATTATGTCTCAAATGCCAATTTTAGTGCCTGAAATGCCAATTATAGTGCCTGAAATGCCAAATATTATGTCTCAACAGCCAATTTTAGTGCCTGAAATGCCAAATATAATGTCACAAATGCCAATTTTAGTGCCTGAAATGCCAATTATAGTGCCTGAAATGCCAAATATTATGTCTCAAATGCCAATTTTAGTGCCTGAAATGCCGATTATAGTGCCTGAAATGCCAAATATTATGTCTCAAATGCCAATTTTAGTGATTGAAATGCCAATTTTAGTGCCTGAAATGCCGATTATAGTGCCTGAAATGCCAGATATTATGTCTCAAATGCCAATTTTAGTGCCTGAAATGCCAAATATAATGTCACAAATGCCAATTTTAGTGCCTGAAATGCCAATTATAGTGCCTGAAATGCCAAATATTATGTCTCAAAAGCCAATTTTAGTGCCTGAAAACCGATTATAGTGCCTGAAATGCCAAATATTATGTCTCAAATGCCAATTTTAGTGCCTGAAATGCCAAATATAATGTCACAAATGCCAATTTTAGTGCCTGAAATGCCAATTTTAGTGCCTGAAATGCCAAATATAATGTCACAAATGCCAATTTTAGTGCCTGAAATGCCGATTATAGTGCCTGAAATGCCAAATATAATGTCAAAAATGCCAATTTTAGTGCCTGAAATGCAAATATAATGTCACAAATGCCAATTTTAGTGCCTGAAATACCAAATATTATGTCTCAAATGCCAATATTAGTGCCTGAAATGCCAAATATAATGTCACAAATGCCAATTTTAGTGATTGAAATGCCAATTTTAGTGTCTGAAATGCCAAATATAATGTCACAAATGCCAATTTTAGTGCCTGAAATGCCGATTATAGTGCCTGAAATGCCAAATATAATGTCACAAATGCCAATTTTAGTGCCTGAAATGCCAAATATAATGTCAAAAATGCCAATTTTAGTGCCTGAAATGCCAAATATTATGTCACAAATGCCAATTTTAGTGCCTGAAATGCCAAATATTATGTCACAAATGCCAATTTTAGTGCCTGAATTGCCAATTATAGTGCCTGAAATGACAAATATTATGTCTCAAATCCCAATTTTAGTGCCTGAAATGCCAATTATAGTGTCTAAAATGCCAAATATTATGTCACAAATGCCAATTGTAGTGCCTGAAATGCCAAATATAATGTCACAAATGCCAATTTTAGTGCCTGAAATGCCAAATATAATGTCACAAATGCCAATTATAGTGCCTGAAATGCCAAATATTATGTCTCAAATGCCAATTTTAGTGCCTGAAATGCCAATTATAGTGCCTGAAATGCCAAATATTATGTCTCAAATGCCAATTTTAGTGCCTGAAATGCCAAATATAATGTCACAAATGCCAATTATAGTGCCTGAAATGCCAAATATTATGTCTCAAATGCCAATTTTAGTGCCTGAAATGCCAATTATAGTGCCTGAAATGCCAAATATTATGTCTCAAATGCCAATTTTAGTGCCTGAAATGCCGATTATAGTGCCTGAAATGCCAAATATTATGTCTCAAATGCCAATTTTAGTGCCTGAAATGCCAAATATAATGTCACAAATGAAAATTTTAGTGCCTGAAATGCCAAATATTATGTCACAAATGCCAATTTTAGTGCCTGAAATGCCAAATATTATGTCTCAAATGCCAATTTTAGTGCCTGAAATGCCAAATATAATGTCACAAATGCCAATTTTAGTGCCTGAAATGCCAATTATAGTGCCTGAAATGCCAAATATTATGTCTCAAATGCCAATTTTAGTGCCTGAAATGCCAAATATTACGTCACAAATGCCAATTTTAGTGCCTGAAATGCCAAATATAATGTCACAAATGCCAATTTTAGTGCCTGAAATGCCAATTATAGTGCCTGAAATGCCAAATATTATGTCTCAACAGCCAATTTTAGTGCCTGAAATGCCAAATATAATGTCACAAATGCCAATTTTAGTGCCTGAAATGCCAATTATAGTGCCTGAAATGCCAAATATTATGTCTCAAATGCCAATTATAGTGTCTAAAATGCCAAATATTATGTCACAAATGCCAATTTTAGTGCCTGAAATGCCAAATATTATGTCTCAAATGCCAATTTTAGTGCCTGAAATGCCAAATATAATGTCACAAATGCCAATTTTAGTGCCTGAAATGCCAAATATTATGTCACAAATGCCAATTTTAGTGCCTGAAATGCCAAATATTATGTCTCAAATGCCAATTTTAGTGCCTGAAATGCCAATTATAGTGCCTGAAATGCCAAATATTATGTCTCAAATGCCAATTTTAGTGCCTGAAATGCCAAATATAATGTCACAAATGCCAATTATAGTGCCTGAAATGCCAAATATTATGTCTCAAATGCCAATTTTAGTGCCTGAAATGCCAATTATAGTGCCTGAAATGCCAAATATTATGTCTCAACAGCCAATTTTAGTGCCTGAAATGCCAAATATAATGTCACAAATGCCAATTTTAGTGCCTGAAATGCCAATTATAGTGCCTGAAATGCCAAATATTATGTCTCAAATGCCAATTTTAGTGCCTGAAATGCCGATTATAGTGCCTGAAATGCCAAATATTATGTCTCAAATGCCAATTTTAGTGATTGAAATGCCAATTTTAGTGCCTGAAATGCCGATTATAGTGCCTGAAATGCCAGATATTATGTCTCAAATGCCAATTTTAGTGCCTGAAATGCCAAATATAATGTCACAAATGCCAATTTTAGTGCCTGAAATGCCAATTATAGTGCCTGAAATGCCAAATATTATGTCTCAAAAGCCAATTTTAGTGCCTGAAAACCGATTATAGTGCCTGAAATGCCAAATATTATGTCTCAAATGCCAATTTTAGTGCCTGAAATGCCAAATATAATGTCACAAATGCCAATTTTAGTGCCTGAAATGCCAATTTTAGTGCCTGAAATGCCAAATATAATGTCACAAATGCCAATTTTAGTGCCTGAAATGCCGATTATAGTGCCTGAAATGCCAAATATAATGTCAAAAATGCCAATTTTAGTGCCTGAAATGCAAATATAATGTCACAAATGCCAATTTTAGTGCCTGAAATACCAAATATTATGTCTCAAATGCCAATATTAGTGCCTGAAATGCCAAATATAATGTCACAAATGCCAATTTTAGTGATTGAAATGCCAATTTTAGTGTCTGAAATGCCAAATATAATGTCACAAATGCCAATTTTAGTGCCTGAAATGCCGATTATAGTGCCTGAAATGCCAAATATAATGTCACAAATGCCAATTTTAGTGCCTGAAATGCCAAATATAATGTCAAAAATGCCAATTTTAGTGCCTGAAATGCCAAATATTATGTCACAAATGCCAATTTTAGTGCCTGAAATGCCAAATATTATGTCACAAATGCCAATTTTAGTGCCTGAATTGCCAATTATAGTGCCTGAAATGACAAATATTATGTCTCAAATCCCAATTTTAGTGCCTGAAATGCCAATTATAGTGTCTAAAATGCCAAATATTATGTCACAAATGCCAATTGTAGTGCCTGAAATGCCGATTATAGTGCCTGAAATGCCAGATATTATGTCTCAAATGCCAATTTTAGTGCCTGAAATGCCAAATATAATGTCACAAATGCCAATTTTAGTGCCTGAAATGCCAATTATAGTGCCTGAAATGCCAAATATTATGTCTCAAAAGCCAATTTTAGTGCCTGAAAACCGATTATAGTGCCTGAAATGCCAAATATTATGTCTCAAATGCCAATTTTAGTGCCTGAAATGCCAAATATAATGTCACAAATGCCAATTTTAGTGCCTGAAATGCCAATTTTAGTGCCTGAAATGCCAAATATAATGTCACAAATGCCAATTTTAGTGCCTGAAATGCCGATTATAGTGCCTGAAATGCCAAATATAATGTCAAAAATGCCAATTTTAGTGCCTGAAATGCAAATATAATGTCACAAATGCCAATTTTAGTGCCTGAAATACCAAATATTATGTCTCAAATGCCAATATTAGTGCCTGAAATGCCAAATATAATGTCACAAATGCCAATTTTAGTGATTGAAATGCCAATTTTAGTGTCTGAAATGCCAAATATTATGTCACAAATGCCAATTTTAGTGCCTGAAATGCCAAATATTATGTCACAAATGCCAATTTTAGTGCCTGAATTGCCAATTATAGTGCCTGAAATGACAAATATTATGTCTCAAATCCCAATTTTAGTGCCTGAAATGCCAATTATAGTGTCTAAAATGCCAAATATTATGTCACAAATGCCAATTTTAGTGCCTGAAATGCCAAATATTATGTCACAAATGCCAATTTTAGTGCCTGAAATGCCAAATATTATGTCTCAAATGCCAATTTTAGTGCCTGAAATGCCAATTATAGTGCCTGAAATGCCAAATATTATGTCTCAAATGCCAATTTTAGTGCCTGAAATGCCAAATATAATGTCACAAATGCCAATTATAGTGCCTGAAATGCCAAATATTATGTCTCAAATGCCAATTTTAGTGCCTGAAATGCCAATTATAGTGCCTGAAATGCCAAATATTATGTCTCAACAGCCAATTTTAGTGCCTGAAATGCCAAATATAATGTCACAAATGCCAATTTTAGTGCCTGAAATGCCAATTATAGTGCCTGAAATGCCAAATATTATGTCTCAAATGCCAATTTTAGTGCCTGAAATGCCGATTATAGTGCCTGAAATGCCAAATATTATGTCTCAAATGCCAATTTTAGTGATTGAAATGCCAATTTTAGTGCCTGAAATGCCGATTATAGTGCCTGAAATGCCAGATATTATGTCTCAAATGCCAATTTTAGTGCCTGAAATGCCAAATATAATGTCACAAATGCCAATTTTAGTGCCTGAAATGCCAATTATAGTGCCTGAAATGCCAAATATTATGTCTCAAAAGCCAATTTTAGTGCCTGAAAACCGATTATAGTGCCTGAAATGCCAAATATTATGTCTCAAATGCCAATTTTAGTGCCTGAAATGCCAAATATAATGTCACAAATGCCAATTTTAGTGCCTGAAATGCCAATTTTAGTGCCTGAAATGCCAAATATAATGTCACAAATGCCAATTTTAGTGCCTGAAATGCCGATTATAGTGCCTGAAATGCCAAATATAATGTCAAAAATGCCAATTTTAGTGCCTGAAATGCAAATATAATGTCACAAATGCCAATTTTAGTGCCTGAAATACCAAATATTATGTCTCAAATGCCAATATTAGTGCCTGAAATGCCAAATATAATGTCACAAATGCCAATTTTAGTGATTGAAATGCCAATTTTAGTGTCTGAAATGCCAAATATAATGTCACAAATGCCAATTATAGTGCCTGAAATGCCGATTATAGTGCCTGAAATGCCAAATATAATGTCACAAATGCCAATTTTAGTGCCTGAAATGCCAAATATAATGTCAAAAATGCCAATTTTAGTGCCTGAAATGCCAAATATTATGTCACAAATGCCAATTTTAGTGCCTGAAATGCCAAATATAATGTCACAAATGCCAATTATAGTGCCTGAAATGCCAAATATTATGTCTCAAATGCCAATTTTAGTGCCTGAAATGCCAATTATAGTGCCTGAAATGCCAAATATTATGTCTCAAATGCCAATTTTAGTGCCTGAAATGCCAAATATAATGTCACAAATGCCAATTATAGTGCCTGAAATGCCAAATATTATGTCTCAAATGCCAATTTTAGTGCCTGAAATGCCAATTATAGTGCCTGAAATGCCAAATATTATGTCTCAAATGCCAATTTTAGTGCCTGAAATGCCGATTATAGTGCCTGAAATGCCAAATATTATGTCTCAAATGCCAATTTTAGTGCCTGAAATGCCAAATATAATGTCACAAATGAAAATTTTAGTGCCTGAAATGCCAAATATTATGTCACAAATGCCAATTTTAGTGCCTGAAATGCCAAATATTATGTCTCAAATGCCAATTTTAGTGCCTGAAATGCCAAATATAATGTCACAAATGCCAATTTTAGTGCCTGAAATGCCAATTATAGTGCCTGAAATGCCAAATATTATGTCTCAAATGCCAATTTTAGTGCCTGAAATGCCAAATATTACGTCACAAATGCCAATTTTAGTGCCTGAAATGCCAAATATAATGTCACAAATGCCAATTTTAGTGCCTGAAATGCCAATTATAGTGCCTGAAATGCCAAATATTATGTCTCAACAGCCAATTTTAGTGCCTGAAATGCCAAATATAATGTCACAAATGCCAATTTTAGTGCCTGAAATGCCAATTATAGTGCCTGAAATGCCAAATATTATGTCTCAAATGCCAATTATAGTGTCTAAAATGCCAAATATTATGTCACAAATGCCAATTTTAGTGCCTGAAATGCCAAATATTATGTCTCAAATGCCAATTTTAGTGCCTGAAATGCCAAATATAATGTCACAAATGCCAATTTTAGTGCCTGAAATGCCAAATATTATGTCACAAATGCCAATTTTAGTGCCTGAAATGCCAAATATTATGTCTCAAATGCCAATTTTAGTGCCTGAAATGCCAATTATAGTGCCTGAAATGCCAAATATTATGTCTCAAATGCCAATTTTAGTGCCTGAAATGCCAAATATAATGTCACAAATGCCAATTATAGTGCCTGAAATGCCAAATATTATGTCTCAAATGCCAATTTTAGTGCCTGAAATGCCAATTATAGTGCCTGAAATGCCAAATATTATGTCTCAACAGCCAATTTTAGTGCCTGAAATGCCAAATATAATGTCACAAATGCCAATTTTAGTGCCTGAAATGCCAATTATAGTGCCTGAAATGCCAAATATTATGTCTCAAATGCCAATTTTAGTGCCTGAAATGCCGATTATAGTGCCTGAAATGCCAAATATTATGTCTCAAATGCCAATTTTAGTGATTGAAATGCCAATTTTAGTGCCTGAAATGCCGATTATAGTGCCTGAAATGCCAGATATTATGTCTCAAATGCCAATTTTAGTGCCTGAAATGCCAAATATAATGTCACAAATGCCAATTTTAGTGCCTGAAATGCCAATTATAGTGCCTGAAATGCCAAATATTATGTCTCAAAAGCCAATTTTAGTGCCTGAAAACCGATTATAGTGCCTGAAATGCCAAATATTATGTCTCAAATGCCAATTTTAGTGCCTGAAATGCCAAATATAATGTCACAAATGCCAATTTTAGTGCCTGAAATGCCAATTTTAGTGCCTGAAATGCCAAATATAATGTCACAAATGCCAATTTTAGTGCCTGAAATGCCGATTATAGTGCCTGAAATGCCAAATATAATGTCAAAAATGCCAATTTTAGTGCCTGAAATGCAAATATAATGTCACAAATGCCAATTTTAGTGCCTGAAATACCAAATATTATGTCTCAAATGCCAATATTAGTGCCTGAAATGCCAAATATAATGTCACAAATGCCAATTTTAGTGATTGAAATGCCAATTTTAGTGTCTGAAATGCCAAATATAATGTCACAAATGCCAATTTTAGTGCCTGAAATGCCGATTATAGTGCCTGAAATGCCAAATATAATGTCACAAATGCCAATTTTAGTGCCTGAAATGCCAAATATAATGTCAAAAATGCCAATTTTAGTGCCTGAAATGCCAAATATTATGTCACAAATGCCAATTTTAGTGCCTGAAATGCCAAATATTATGTCACAAATGCCAATTTTAGTGCCTGAATTGCCAATTATAGTGCCTGAAATGACAAATATTATGTCTCAAATCCCAATTTTAGTGCCTGAAATGCCAATTATAGTGTCTAAAATGCCAAATATTATGTCACAAATGCCAATTGTAGTGCCTGAAATGCCGATTATAGTGCCTGAAATGCCAGATATTATGTCTCAAATGCCAATTTTAGTGCCTGAAATGCCAAATATAATGTCACAAATGCCAATTTTAGTGCCTGAAATGCCAATTATAGTGCCTGAAATGCCAAATATTATGTCTCAAAAGCCAATTTTAGTGCCTGAAAACCGATTATAGTGCCTGAAATGCCAAATATTATGTCTCAAATGCCAATTTTAGTGCCTGAAATGCCAAATATAATGTCACAAATGCCAATTTTAGTGCCTGAAATGCCAATTTTAGTGCCTGAAATGCCAAATATAATGTCACAAATGCCAATTTTAGTGCCTGAAATGCCGATTATAGTGCCTGAAATGCCAAATATAATGTCAAAAATGCCAATTTTAGTGCCTGAAATGCAAATATAATGTCACAAATGCCAATTTTAGTGCCTGAAATACCAAATATTATGTCTCAAATGCCAATATTAGTGCCTGAAATGCCAAATATAATGTCACAAATGCCAATTTTAGTGATTGAAATGCCAATTTTAGTGTCTGAAATGCCAAATATTATGTCACAAATGCCAATTTTAGTGCCTGAAATGCCAAATATTATGTCACAAATGCCAATTTTAGTGCCTGAATTGCCAATTATAGTGCCTGAAATGACAAATATTATGTCTCAAATCCCAATTTTAGTGCCTGAAATGCCAATTATAGTGTCTAAAATGCCAAATATTATGTCACAAATGCCAATTTTAGTGCCTGAAATGCCAAATATTATGTCACAAATGCCAATTTTAGTGCCTGAAATGCCAAATATTATGTCTCAAATGCCAATTTTAGTGCCTGAAATGCCAATTATAGTGCCTGAAATGCCAAATATTATGTCTCAAATGCCAATTTTAGTGCCTGAAATGCCAAATATAATGTCACAAATGCCAATTATAGTGCCTGAAATGCCAAATATTATGTCTCAAATGCCAATTTTAGTGCCTGAAATGCCAATTATAGTGCCTGAAATGCCAAATATTATGTCTCAACAGCCAATTTTAGTGCCTGAAATGCCAAATATAATGTCACAAATGCCAATTTTAGTGCCTGAAATGCCAATTATAGTGCCTGAAATGCCAAATATTATGTCTCAAATGCCAATTTTAGTGCCTGAAATGCCGATTATAGTGCCTGAAATGCCAAATATTATGTCTCAAATGCCAATTTTAGTGATTGAAATGCCAATTTTAGTGCCTGAAATGCCGATTATAGTGCCTGAAATGCCAGATATTATGTCTCAAATGCCAATTTTAGTGCCTGAAATGCCAAATATAATGTCACAAATGCCAATTTTAGTGCCTGAAATGCCAATTATAGTGCCTGAAATGCCAAATATTATGTCTCAAAAGCCAATTTTAGTGCCTGAAAACCGATTATAGTGCCTGAAATGCCAAATATTATGTCTCAAATGCCAATTTTAGTGCCTGAAATGCCAAATATAATGTCACAAATGCCAATTTTAGTGCCTGAAATGCCAATTTTAGTGCCTGAAATGCCAAATATAATGTCACAAATGCCAATTTTAGTGCCTGAAATGCCGATTATAGTGCCTGAAATGCCAAATATAATGTCAAAAATGCCAATTTTAGTGCCTGAAATGCAAATATAATGTCACAAATGCCAATTTTAGTGCCTGAAATACCAAATATTATGTCTCAAATGCCAATATTAGTGCCTGAAATGCCAAATATAATGTCACAAATGCCAATTTTAGTGATTGAAATGCCAATTTTAGTGTCTGAAATGCCAAATATAATGTCACAAATGCCAATTTTAGTGCCTGAAATGCCGATTATAGTGCCTGAAATGCCAAATATAATGTCACAAATGCCAATTTTAGTGCCTGAAATGCCAAATATAATGTCAAAAATGCCAATTTTAGTGCCTGAAATGCCAAATATTATGTCACAAATGCCAATTTTAGTGCCTGAAATGCCAAATATTATGTCACAAATGCCAATTTTAGTGCCTGAATTGCCAATTATAGTGCCTGAAATGACAAATATTATGTCTCAAATCCCAATTTTAGTGCCTGAAATGCCAATTATAGTGTCTAAAATGCCAAATATTATGTCACAAATGCCAATTGTAGTGCCTGAAATGCCAAATATAATGTCACAAATGCCAATTTTAGTGCCTGAAATGCCAAATATAATGTCACAAATGCCAATTATAGTGCCTGAAATGCCAAATATTATGTCTCAAATGCCAATTTTAGTGCCTGAAATGCCAATTATAGTGCCTGAAATGCCAAATATTATGTCTCAAATGCCAATTTTAGTGCCTGAAATGCCAAATATAATGTCACAAATGCCAATTATAGTGCCTGAAATGCCAAATATTATGTCTCAAATGCCAATTTTAGTGCCTGAAATGCCAATTATAGTGCCTGAAATGCCAAATATTATGTCTCAAATGCCAATTTTAGTGCCTGAAATGCCGATTATAGTGCCTGAAATGCCAAATATTATGTCTCAAATGCCAATTTTAGTGCCTGAAATGCCAAATATAATGTCACAAATGAAAATTTTAGTGCCTGAAATGCCAAATATTATGTCACAAATGCCAATTTTAGTGCCTGAAATGCCAAATATTATGTCTCAAATGCCAATTTTAGTGCCTGAAATGCCAAATATAATGTCACAAATGCCAATTTTAGTGCCTGAAATGCCAATTATAGTGCCTGAAATGCCAAATATTATGTCTCAAATGCCAATTTTAGTGCCTGAAATGCCAAATATTACGTCACAAATGCCAATTTTAGTGCCTGAAATGCCAAATATAATGTCACAAATGCAAATTTTTGTGTCTGAAATGCCAATTATAGTGTCTAAAATGCCAAATATTATGTCACAAATGCCAAATATAATGTCACAAATGCCAATTTTAGTGCCTGAAATGCCAAATATTATGTCTCAAATGCCAATTTTAGTGCCTGAAATGCCAATTATAGTGCCTGAAAAGCCAAATATTATGTCTCAAATGCCAATTTTAGTGCCTGAAATGCCAAATATAATGTCACAAATGCCAATTATAGTGCCTGAAATGCCAAATATTATGTCTCAAATGCCAATTTTAGTGCCTGAAATGCCAATTATAGTGCCTGAAATGCCAAATATTATGTCTCAAATGCCAATTTTAGTGTCTGAAATGCCAATTATAATGTCACAAATGCCAATTTTAGTGCCTGAAATGCCAATTATAGTGCCTGAAATGCCAAATATTATGTCTCAAATGCCAATTTTAGTGCCTGAAATGCCAAATATAATGTCACAAATGCCAATTTTAGTGATTGAAATGCCAATTATAGTGCCTGAAATGCCAAATATAATGTCACAAATGCCAATTTTAGTGCCTGAAATGCCGATTATAGTGCCTGAAATGCCAATTTTAGTGCCTGAAATGCCAAATATTATGTCACAAATGCCAATTTTAGTACCTGAAATGCCAAATATAATGTCACAAATGCCAATTTTAGTGCCTGAAATGCCGATTATAGTGCCTGAAATGCCAAATATTATGTCTCAAATGCCAATTTTAGTGCCTGAAATGCCAAATATAATGTCACAAATGCCAATTTTAGTGCCTGAAATGCCAATTATAGTGCCTGAAATGCCAAATATTATGTCTCAACAGCCAATTTTAGTGCCTGAAATGCCGACTATAGTGCCTGAAATGCCAAATATTATGTCTCAAATGCCAATTTTAGTGCCTGAAATGCCAAATAAAATGTCACAAATGCCAATTTTAGTGCCTGAAATGCCAATTTTAGTGCCTGAAATGCCAAATATAATGTCACAAATGCCAATTTTAGTGCCTGAAATGCCGATTATAGTGCCTGAAATGCCAAATATTATGTCTCAAATGCCAATTTTAGTGCCTGAAATGCCAAATATAATGTCACAAATGCCAATTTTAGTGCCTGAAATGCCAAATATTATGTCACAAATGCCAATTTTAGTGCCTGAAATGCCAAATATTATGTCTCAAATGCCAATTTTAGTGCCTGAAATGCCAAATATAATGTCACAAATGCCAATTTTAGTGCCTGAAATGCCAATTATAGTGCCTGAAATGCCAAATATTATATCTCAAATGCCAATTTTAGTGCCTGAAATGCCAATTATAGTGCCTGAAATGCCAAATATTATGTCTCAAATGCCAATTTTAGTGCCTGAAATGCCAAATATTACGTCACAAATGCCAATTTTAGTGCCTGAAATGCCAAATATAATGTCACAAATGCAAATTTTTGTGTCTGAAATGCCAATTATAGTGTCTAAAATGCCAAATATTATGTCACAAATGCCAAATATAATGTCACAAATGCCAATTTTAGTGCCTGAAATGCCAAATATTATGTCTCAAATGCCAATTTTAGTGCCTGAAATGCCAATTATAGTGCCTGAAATGCCAAATATTATGTCTCAAATGCCAATTTTAGTGCCTGAAATGCCAAATATTACGTCACAAATGCCAATTTTAGTGCCTGAAATGCCAAATATAATGTCACAAATGCAAATTTTTGTGTCTGAAATGCCAATTATAGTGTCTAAAATGCCAAATATTATGTCACAAATGCCAAATATAATGTCACAAATGCCAATTTTAGTGCCTGAAATGCCAAATATTATGTCTCAAATGCCAATTTTAGTGCCTGAAATGCCAATTATAGTGCCTGAAAAGCCAAATATTATGTCTCAAATGCCAATTTTAGTGCCTGAAATGCCAAATATAATGTCACAAATGCCAATTATAGTGCCTGAAATGCCAAATATTATGTCTCAAATGCCAATTTTAGTGCCTGAAATTCCAATTATAGTGCCTGAAATGCCAAATATTATGTCTCAAATGCCAATTTTAGTGTCTGAAATGCCAAATATAATGTCACAAATGCCAATTTTAGTGCCTGAAATGCCAATTATAGTGCCTGAAATGCCAAATATTATGTCTCAAATGCCAATTTTAGTGCCTGAAATGCCAAATATAATGTCACAAATGCCAATTTTAGTGATTGAAATGCCAATTATAGTGCCTGAAATGCCAAATATAATGTCACAAATGCCAATTTTAGTGCCTGAAATGCCGATTATAGTGCCTGAAATGCCAATTTTAGTGCCTGAAATGCCAAATATTATGTCACAAATGCCAATTTTAGTACCTGAAATGCCAAATATAATGTCACAAATGCCAATTTTAGTGCCTGAAATGCCGATTATAGTGCCTGAAATGCCAAATATTATGTCTCAAATGCCAATTTTAGTGCCTGAAATGCCAAATATAATGTCACAAATGCCAATTTTAGTGCCTGAAATGCCAATTATAGTGCCTGAAATGCCAAATATTATGTCTCAACAGCCAATTTTAGTGCCTGAAATGCCGACTATAGTGCCTGAAATGCCAAATATTATGTCTCAAATGCCAATTTTAGTGCCTGAAATGCCAATTATAGTGCCTGAAATGCCAAATATTATGTCTCAAATGCCAATTTTAGTGCCTGAAATGCCAAATATTACGTCACAAATGCCAATTTTAGTGCCTGAAATGCCAAATATAATGTCACAAATGCAAATTTTTGTGTCTGAAATGCCAATTATAGTGTCTAAAATGCCAAATATTATGTCACAAATGCCAAATATAATGTCACAAATGCCAATTTTAGTGCCTGAAATGCCAAATATTATGTCTCAAATGCCAATTTTAGTGCCTGAAATGCCAATTATAGTGCCTGAAATGCCAAATATTATGTCTCAAATGCCAATTTTAGTGCCTGAAATGCCAAATATTACGTCACAAATGCCAATTTTAGTGCCTGAAATGCCAAATATAATGTCACAAATGCAAATTTTTGTGTCTGAAATGCCAATTATAGTGTCTAAAATGCCAAATATTATGTCACAAATGCCAAATATAATGTCACAAATGCCAATTTTAGTGCCTGAAATGCCAAATATTATGTCTCAAATGCCAATTTTAGTGCCTGAAATGCCAATTATAGTGCCTGAAAAGCCAAATATTATGTCTCAAATGCCAATTTTAGTGCCTGAAATGCCAAATATAATGTCACAAATGCCAATTATAGTGCCTGAAATGCCAATTTTAGTGCCTGAAATGCCGATTATAGTGCCTGATATGCCAAATATTATGTCTCAAATGCCAATTTTAGTGCCTGAAATGCCAAATATAATGTCACAAATGAAAATTTTAGTGCCTGAAATGCCAAATATTATGTCACAAATGCCAATTTTAGTGCCTGAAATGCCAAATATTATGTCTCAAATGCCAATTTTAGTGCCTGAAATGCCAAATATAATGTCACAAATGCCAATTTTAGTGCCTGAAATGCCAATTATAGTGCCTGAAATGCCAAATATTATGTCTCAAATGCCAATTTTAGTGCCTGAAATGCCAAATATTACGTCACAAATGCCAATTTTAGTGCCTGAAATGCCAAATATAATGTCACAAATGCAAATTTTTGTGTCTGAAATGCCAATTATAGTGTCTAAAATGCCAAATATTATGTCACAAATGCCAAATATAATGTCACAAATGCCAATTTTAGTGCCTGAAATGCCAAATATTATGTCTCAAATGCCAATTTTAGTGCCTGAAATGCCAATTATAGTGCCTGAAAAGCCAAATATTATGTCTCAAATGCCAATTTTAGTGCCTGAAATGCCAAATATAATGTCACAAATGCCAATTATAGTGCCTGAAATGCCAAATATTATGTCTCAAATGCCAATTTTAGTGCCTGAAATGCCAATTATAGTGCCTGAAATGCCAAATATTATGTCTCAAATGCCAATTTTAGTGTCTGAAATGCCAAATATAATGTCACAAATGCCAATTTTAGTGCCTGAAATGCCAATTATAGTGCCTGAAATGCCAAATATTATGTCTCAAATGCCAATTTTAGTGCCTGAAATGCCAAATATAATGTCACAAATGCCAATTTTAGTGATTGAAATGCCAATTATAGTGCCTGAAATGCCAAATATAATGTCACAAATGCCAATTTTAGTGCCTGAAATGCCGATTATAGTGCCTGAAATGCCAATTTTAGTGCCTGAAATGCCAAATATTATGTCACAAATGCCAATTTTAGTACCTGAAATGCCAAATATAATGTCACAAATGCCAATTTTAGTGCCTGAAATGCCGATTATAGTGCCTGAAATGCCAAATATTATGTCTCAAATGCCAATTTTAGTGCCTGAAATGCCAAATATAATGTCACAAATGCCAATTTTAGTGCCTGAAATGCCAATTATAGTGCCTGAAATGCCAAATATTATGTCTCAACAGCCAATTTTAGTGCCTGAAATGCCGACTATAGTGCCTGAAATGCCAAATATTATGTCTCAAATGCCAATTTTAGTGCCTGAAATGCCAAATAAAATGTCACAAATGCCAATTTTAGTGCCTGAAATGCCAATTTTAGTGCCTGAAATGCCAAATATAATGTCACAAATGCCAATTTTAGTGCCTGAAATGCCGATTATAGTGCCTGAAATGCCAAATATTATGTCTCAAATGCCAATTTTAGTGCCTGAAATGCCAAATATAATGTCACAAATGCCAATTTTAGTGCCTGAAATGCCAAATATTATGTCACAAATGCCAATTTTAGTGCCTGAAATGCCAAATATTATGTCTCAAATGCCAATTTTAGTGCCTGAAATGCCAAATATAATGTCACAAATGCCAATTTTAGTGCCTGAAATGCCAATTATAGTGCCTGAAATGCCAAATATTATATCTCAAATGCCAATTTTAGTGCCTGAAATGCCAATTATAGTGCCTGAAATGCCAAATATTATGTCTCAAATGCCAATTTTAGTGCCTGAAATGCCAAATATTACGTCACAAATGCCAATTTTAGTGCCTGAAATGCCAAATATAATGTCACAAATGCAAATTTTTGTGTCTGAAATGCCAATTATAGTGTCTAAAATGCCAAATATTATGTCACAAATGCCAAATATAATGTCACAAATGCCAATTTTAGTGCCTGAAATGCCAAATATTATGTCTCAAATGCCAATTTTAGTGCCTGAAATGCCAATTATAGTGCCTGAAATGCCAAATATTATGTCTCAAATGCCAATTTTAGTGCCTGAAATGCCAAATATAATGTCACAAATGCCAATTATAGTGCCTGAAATGCCAAATATTATGTCTCAAATGCCAATTTTAGTGCCTGAAATGCCAATTATAGTGCCTGAAATGCCAAATATTATGTCTCAACAGCCAATTTTAGTGCCTGAAATGCCAAATATAATGTCACAAATGCCAATTTTAGTGCCTGAAATGCCAATTATAGTGCCTGAAATGCCAAATATTATGTCTCAAATGCCAATTTTAGTGATTGAAATGCCAATTTTAGTGCCTGAAATGCCAAATATAATGTCACAACTGCCAATTTTAGTGCCTGAAATGCCAAATATAATGTCACAAATGCCAATTTTAGTGCCTGAAATACCAAATATTATGTCTCAAATGCCAATTTTAGTGCCTGAAATGCCAAATATAATGTCACAAATGCCAATTTTAGTGATTGAAATGCCAATTTTAGTGCCTGAAATGCCAAATATAATGTCACAAATGCCAATTTTAGTGCCTGAAATGCCAATTTTAGTGCCTGAAATGACAAATATTATGTCTCAAATCCCAATTTTAGTGCCTGAAATGCCAATTATAGTGTCTAAAATGCCAAATATTATGTCACAAATGCCAATTATAGTGCCTGAAATGCCAAATATTATGTCTCAAATGCCAATTGTAGTGCCTGAAATGCCAAATATAATGTCACAAATGCCAATTTTAGTGCCTGAAATGCCAAATATAATGTCACAAATGCCAATTATAGTGCCTGAAATGCCAAATATTATGTCTCAAATGCCAATTTTAGTGCCTGAAATGCCAATTATAGTGCCTGAAATGCCAAATATTATGTCTCAAATGCCAATTTTAGTGCCTGAAATGCCAAATATAATGTCACAAATGCCAATTATAGTGCCTGAAATGCCAAATATTATGTCTCAAATGCCAATTTTAGTGCCTGAAATGCCAATTATAGTGCCTGAAATGCCAAATATTATGTCTCAAATGCCAATTTTAGTGCCTGAAATGCCAAATATAATGTCACAAATGCCAATTTTAGTGCCTGAAATGCCAAATATAATGTCACAAATGCCAATTTTAGTGCCTGAAATGCCAATTATAGTGCCTGAAATGCCAAATATTATATCTCAAATGCCAATTTTAGTGCCTGAAATGCCAATTATAGTGCCTGAAATACCAAATATTATGTCTCAAATGCCAATTTTAGTGCCTGAAATGCCAAATATTACGTCACAAATGCGAATTTTAGTGCCTGAAATGCCAAATATAATGTCACAAATGCAAATTTTTGTGTCTGAAATGCCAATTATAGTGTCTAAAATGCCAAATATTATGTCACAAATGCCAATTTTAGTGATTGAAATGCCAATTTTAGTGCCTGAAATGCCAAATATTATGTCTCAAATGCCAATTTTAGTGCCTGAAATGCCAATTATAGTGCCTGAAATGCCAAATATTATGTCTCAAATGCCAATTTTAGTGCCTGAAATGCCAAATATAATGTCACAAATGCCAATTATAGTGCCTGAAATGCCAAATATTATGTCTCAAATGCCAATTTTAGTGGCTGAAATGCCAATTATAGTGCCTGAAATGCCAAATATTATGTCTCAAATGCCAATTTTAGTGTCTGAAATGCCAAATATAATGTCACAAATGCCAATTTTAGTGCCTGAAATGCCAATTATAGTGCCTGAAATGCCAAATATTATGTCTCAAATGCCAATTTTAGTGCCTGAAATGCCGATTATAGTGCCTGAAATGCCAAATATTATGTCTCAAATGCCAATTTTAGTGCCTGAAATGCCAAATATAATGTCACAAATGCCAATTTTAGTGATTGAAATGCCAATTTTAGTGCCTGAAATGCCAAATATAATGTCACAAATGCCAATTTTAGTGCCTGAAATGCCGATTATAGTGCCTGAAATGCCAATTTTAGTGCCTGAAATGCCAAATATTATGTCACAAATGCCAATTTTAGTACCTGAAATGCCAAATATAATGTCACAAATGCCAATTTTAGTGCCTGAAATGCCGATTATAGTGCCTGAAATGCCAAATATTATGTCTCAAATGCCAATTTTAGTGCCTGAAATGCCAAATATAATGTCACAAATGCCAATTTTAGTGCCTGAAATGCCAATTATAGTGCCTGAAATGCCAAATATTATGTCTCAACAGCCAATTTTAGTGCCTGAAATGCCGACTATAGTGCCTGAAATGCCAAATATTATGTCTCAAATGCCAATTTTAGTGCCTGAAATGCCAAATATAATGTCACAAATGCCAATTTTAGTGCCTGAAATGCCAATTTTAGTGCCTGTAATGCCAAATATAATGTCACAAATGCCAATTTTAGTGCCTGAAATGCCGATTATAGTGCCTGAAATGCCAAATATTATGTCTCAAATGCCAATTTTAGTGCCTGAAATGCCAAATATAATGTCACAAATGCCAATTTTAGTGCCTGAAATGCCAAATATTATGTCACAAATGCCAATTTTAGTGCCTGAAATGCCAAATATTATGTCTCAAATGCCAATTTTAGTGCCTGAAATGCCAAATATAATGTCACAAATGCCAATTTTAGTGCCTGAAATGCCAATTATAGTGCCTGAAATGCCAATTATTATTTCTCAAATGCCAATTTTAGTGCCTGAAATGCCAATTATAGTGCCTGAAATGCCAAATATTATGTCTCAAATGCCAATTTTAGTGCCTGAAATGCCAAATATTACGTCACAAATGCCAATTTTAGTGCCTGAAATGCCAAATATAATGTCAAAAATGCAAATTTTTGTGTCTGAAATGCCAATTATAGTGTCTAAAATGCCAAATATTATGTCACAAATGCCAAATATAATGTCACAAATGCCAATTTTAGTGCCTGAAATGCCAAATATAATGTCACAAATGCCAATTATAGTGCCTGAAATGCCAAATATTATGTCTCAAATGCCAATTTTAGTGCCTGAAATGCCAAATATAATGTCACAAATGCCAATTATAGTGCCTGAAATGCCAAATATTATGTCTCAAATGCCAATTTTAGTGCCTGAAATGCCAATTATAGTGCCTGAAATGCCAAATATTATGTCTCAAATGCCAATTTTAGTGTCTGAAATGCCAAATATAATGTCACAAATGCCAATTTTAGTGCCTGAAATGCCAATTATAGTGCCTGAAATGCCAAATATTATGTCTCAAATGCCAATTTTAGTGCCTGAAATGCCGATAATAGTGCCTGAAATGCCAAATATTATGTCTCAAATGCCAATTTTAGTGCCTGAAATGCCAAATTTAATGTCAAAAATGCCAATTTTAGTGCCTGAAATGCCAAATATTATGTCACAAATGCCAATTTTAGTGCCTGAAATGCCAAATATTATGTCTCAAATGCCAATTTTAGTGCCTGAAATGCCAATTATAGTGCCTGAAATGCCAAATATTATGTCTCAAATGCCAATTTTAGTGCCTGAAATGCCAAATATAATGTCACAAATGCCAATTTTAGTGCCTGAAATGCCAAATATTATGTCTCAAATGCCAATTTTAGTGCCTGAAATGCCAATTATAGTGCCTGAAATGCCAAATATTATGTCTCAAATGCCAATTTTAGTGCCTGAAATGCCAAATATTATGTCACAAATTTCAATTTTAGTGCCTGAAATGCCAAATATAATGTCACAAATGCCAATTTTATTGCCTGAAATGCCGATTATAGTGCCTGAAATGCCAGATATTATGTCTCAAATGCCAATTTTAGTGCCTGAAATGCCAAATATAATGTCACAAATGCCAATTTAAGTGCCTGAAATGCCAATTATAGTGCCTGAAATGCCAAATATTATGTCTCAAAAGCCAATTTTAGTGCCTGAAAACCGATTATAGTGCCTGAAATGCCAAATATTATGTCTCAAATGCCAATTTTAGTGCCTGAAATGCCAAATATAATGTCACAAATGCCAATTTTAGTGCCTGAAATGCCAATTTTAGTGCCTGAAATGCCAAATATAATGTCACAAATGCCAATTTTAGTGCCTGAAATGCCGATTATAGTGCCTGAAATGCCAAATATAATGTCAAAAATGCCAATTTTAGTGCCTGAAATGCAAATATAATGTCACAAATGCCAATTTTAGTGCCTGAAATACCAAATATTATGTCTAAAATGCCAATATTAGTGCCTGAAATGCCAAATATAATGTCACAAATGCCAATTTTAGTGATTGAAATGCCAATTTTAGTGTCTGAAATGCCAAATATAATGTCACAAATGCCAATTTTAGTGCCTGAAATGCCGATTATAGTGCCTGAAATGCCAAATATAATGTCACAAATGCCAATTTTAGTGCCTGAAATGCCAAATATAATGTCAAAAATGCCAATTTTAGTGCCTGAAATGCCAAATATTATGTCACAAATGCCAATTTTAGTGCCTGAAATGCCAAATATTATGTCACAAATGCCAATTTTAGTGCCTGAATTGCCAATTATAGTGCCTGAAATGACAAATATTATGTCTCAAATCCCAATTTTAGTGCCTGAAATGCCAATTATAGTGTCTAAAATGCCAAATATTATGTCACAAATGCCAATTGTAGTGCCTGAAATGCCAAATATAATGTCACAAATGCCAATTTTAGTGCCTGAAATGCCAAATAAAATGTCACAAATGCCAATTATAGTGCCTGAAATGCCAAATATTATGTCTCAAATGCCAATTTTAGTGCCTGAAATGCCAATTATAGTGCCTGAAATGGCAAATATTATGTCTCAAATGCCAATTATAGTGCCTGAAATGCCAAATATTATGTCTCAACAGCCAATTTTAGTGCCTGAAACGCCGACTATAGTGCCTGAAATGCCAAATATTATGTCTCAGATGCCAATTTTAGTGCCTGAAATGCCAAATATAATGTCACAAATGCCAATTTTAGTGATTGAAATGCCAATTTTAGTGCCTGAAATGCCAAATATAATGTCACAAATGCCAATTTTAGTGCCTGAAATGCCGATTATAGTGCCTGAAATGCCAATTTTAGTGCCTGAAATGCCAAATATTATGTCACAAATGCCAATTTTAGTACCTGAAATGCCAAATATAATGTCACAAATGCCAATTTTAGTGCCTGAAATGCCGATTATAGTGCCTGAAATGCCAAATATTATGTCTCAAATGCCAATTTTAGTGCCTGAAATGCCAAATATAATGTCACAAATGCCAATTTTAGTGCCTGAAATGCCAATTATAGTGCCTGAAATGCCAGATATTATGTCTCAAATGCCAATTTTAGTGCCTGAAATGCCAAATATAATGTCACAAATGCCGATTTTAGTGCCTGAAATGCCAATTTTAGTGCCTGAAATGCCAAATATAATGTCTCAAATGCCAATTTTAGTGCCTGAAATGCCGATTATAGTGCCTGAAATGCCAAATATTATGTCTCAAATGCCAATTTTAGTGCCTGAAATGCCAAATATAATGTCACAAATGCCAATTTTAGTGCCTGAAATGCCAATTATAGTGCCTGAAATGCCAAATATTATGTCTCAACAGCCAATTTTAGTGCCTGAAATGCCGACTATAGTGCCTGAAATGCCAAATATTATGTCTCAAATGCCAATTTTAGTGCCTGAAATGCCAAATAAAATGTCACAAATGCCAATTTTAGTGCCTGAAATGCCAATTTTAGTGCCTGAAATGCCAAATATAATGTCACAAATGCCAATTTTAGTGCCTGAAATGCCGATTATAGTGCCTGAAATGCCAAATATTATGTCTCAAATGCCAATTTTAGTGCCTGAAATGCCAAATATAATGTCACAAATGCCAATTTTAGTGCCTGAAATGCCAAATATTATGTCACAAATGCCAATTTTAGTGCCTGAAATGCCAAATATTATGTCTCAAATGCCAATTTTAGTGCCTGAAATGCCAAATATAATGTCACAAATGCCAATTTTAGTGCCTGAAATGCCAATTATAGTGCCTGAAATGCCAAATATTATATCTCAAATGCCAATTTTAGTGCCTGAAATGCCAATTATAGTGCCTGAAATGCCAAATATTATGTCTCAAATGCCAATTTTAGTGCCTGAAATGCCAAATATTACGTCACAAATGCCAATTTTAGTGCCTGAAATGCCAAATATAATGTCACAAATGCAAATTTTTGTGTCTGAAATGCCAATTATAGTGTCTAAAATGCCAAATATTATGTCACAAATGCCAAATATAATGTCACAAATGCCAATTATAGTGCCTGAAATGCCAAATATTATGTCTCAAATGCCAATTTTAGTGCCTGAAATGCCAATTATAGTGCCTGAAATGCCAAATATTATGTCTCAAATGCCAATTTTAGTGCCTGAAATGCCAAATATAATGTCACAAATGCCAATTATAGTGCCTGAAATGCCAAATATTATGTCTCAAATGCCAATTTTAGTGCCTGAAATGCCAATTATAGTGCCTGAAATGCCAAATATTATGTCTCAACAGCCAATTTTAGTGCCTGAAATGCCAAATATAATGTCACAAATGCCAATTTTAGTGCCTGAAATGCCAATTATAGTGCCTGAAATGCCAAATATTATGTCTCAAATGCCAATTTTAGTGATTGAAATGCCAATTTTAGTGCCTGAAATGCCAAATATAATGTCACAAATGCCAATTTTAGTGCCTGAAATGCCAAATATAATGTCACAAATGCCAATTTTAGTGCCTGAAATACCAAATATTATGTCTCAAATGCCAATTTTAGTGCCTGAAATGCCAAATATAATGTCACAAATGCCAATTTTAGTGATTGAAATGCCAATTTTAGTGCCTGAAATGCCAAATATAATGTCACAAATGCCAATTTTAGTGCCTGAAATGCCGATTATAGTGCCTGAAATGCCAAATATAATGTCACAAATGCCAATTTTAGTGCCTGAAATGCCAAATATAATGTCAAAAATGCCAATTTTATTGCCTGAAATGCCAAATATTATGTCACAAATGCCAATTTTAGTGCCTGAAATGCCAAATATTATGTCACAAATGCCAATTTTAGTGCCTGAAATGACAAATATTATGTCTCAAATCCCAATTTTAGTGCCTGAAATGCCAATTATAGTGTCTAAAATGCCAAATATTATGTCACAAATGCCAATTATAGTGCCTGAAATGCCAAATATTATGTCTCAAATGCCAATTGTAGTGCCTGAAATGCCAAATATAATGTCACAAATGCCAATTTTAGTGCCTGAAATGCCAAATATAATGTCACAAATGCCAATTATAGTGCCTGAAATGCCAAATATTATGTCTCAAATGCCAATTTTAGTGCCTGAAATGCCAATTATAGTGCCTGAAATGCCAAATATTATGTCTCAAATGCCAATTTTAGTGCCTGAAATGCCAAATATAATGTCACAAATTTCAATTTTAGTGCCTGAAATGCCAATTATAGTGCCTGAAATGCCAAATATTATGTCTCAAATGCCAATTTTAGTGCCTGAAATGCCGATAATAGTGCCTGAAATGCCAAATATTATGTCTCAAATGCCAATTTTAGTGCCTGAAATGCCAAATTTAATGTCAAAAATGCCTATTTTAGTGCCTGAAATGCCAAATATTATGTCACAAATGCCAATTTTAGTGCCTGAAATGCCAAATATTATGTCTCAAATGCCAATTTTAGTGCCTGAAATGCCAATTATAGTGCCTGAAATGCCAAATATTATGTCTCAAATGCCAATTTTAGTGCCTGAAATGCCAAATATAATGTCACAAATGCCAATTTTAGTGCCTGAAATGCCAAATATTATGTCTCAAATGCCAATTTTAGTGCCTGAAATGCCAATTATAGTGCCTGAAATGCCAAATATTATGTCTCAAATGCCAATTTTAGTGCCTGAAATGCCAAATATTATGTCACAAATTTCAATTTTAGTGCCTGAAATGCCAAATATAATGTCACAAATGCCAATTTTATTGCCTGAAATGCCGATTATAGTGCCTGAAATGCCAGATATTATGTCTCAAATGCCAATTTTAGTGCCTGAAATGCCAAATATAATGTCACAAATGCCAATTTTAGTGCCTGAAATGCCAATTATAGTGCCTGAAATGCCAAATATTATGTCTCAAAAGCCAATTTTAGTGCCTGAAAACCGATTATAGTGCCTGAAATGCCAAATATTATGTCTCAAATGCCAATTTTAGTGCCTGAAATGCCAAATATAATGTCACAAATGCCAATTTTAGTGCCTGAAATGCCAAATATAATGTCACAAATGCCAATTTTAGTGCCTGAAATGCCGATTATAGTGCCTGAAATGCCAAATATAATGTCAAAAATGCCAATTTTAGTGCCTGAAATGCAAATATAATGTCACAAATGCCAATTTTAGTGCCTGAAATACCAAATATTATGTCTCAAATGCCAATATTAGTGCCTGAAATGCCAAATATAATGTCACAAATGCCAATTTTAGTGATTGAAATGCCAATTTTAGTGTCTGAAATGCCAAATATAATGTCACAAATGCCAATTTTAGTGCCTGAAATGCCGATTATAGTTCCTGAAATGCCAAATATAATGTCACAAATGCCAATTTTAGTGCCTGAAATGCCAAATATAATGTCAAAAATGCCAATTTTAGTGCCTGAAATGCCAAATATTATGTCACAAATGCCAATTTTAGTGCCTGAAATGCCAAATATTATGTCACAAATGCCAATTTTAGTGCCTGAATTGCCAATTATAGTGCCTGAAATGACAAATATTATGTCTCAAATCCCAATTTTAGTGCCTGAAATGCCAATTATAGTGTCTAAAATGCCAAATATTATGTCTCAAATGCCAATTTTAGTGCCTGAAATGCCAATTATAGTGCCTGAAATGCCAAATATTATGTCTCAAATGTCAATTTTAGTGCCTGAAATGCCAAATATAATGTCACAAATGCCAATTTTAGTGCCTGAAATGCCAAATATTATGTCTCAAATGCCAATTTTAGTGCCTGAAATGCCAATTATAGTGCCTGAAATGCCAAATATTATGTCTCAAATGCTAATTTTAGTGCCTGAAATGCCAAATATTATGTCACAAATTTCAATTTTAGTGCCTGAAATGCCAAATATAATGTCAAAAATGCCAATTTTATTGCCTGAAATGCCGATTATAGTGCCTGAAATGCCAGATATTATGTCTCAAATGCCAATTTTAGTGCCTGAAATGCCAAATATAATGTCACAAATTCCAATTTTAGTGCCTGAAATGCCAATTATAGTGCCTGAAATGCCAAATATTATGTCTCAAAAGCCAATTTTAGTGCCTGAAAACCGATTATAGTGCCTGAAATGCCAAATATTATGTCTCAAATGCCAATTTTAGTGCCTGAAATGCCAAATATAATGTCACAAATGCCAATTTTAGTGCCTGAAATGCCAATTTTAGTGCCTGAAATGCCAAATATAATGTCACAAATGCCAATTTTAGTGCCTGAAATGCCGATTATAGTGCCTGAAATGCCAAATATAATGTCAAAAATGCCAATTTTAGTGCCTGAAATGCAAATATAATGTCACAAATGCCAATTTTAGTGCCTGAAATACCAAATATTATGTCTCAAATGCCAATATTAGTGCCTGAAATGCCAAATATAATGTCACAAATGCCAATTTTAGTGATTGAAATGCCAATTTTAGTGTCTGAAATGCCAAATATAATGTCACAAATGCCAATTTTAGTGCCTGAAATGCCGATTATAGTGCCTGAAATGCCAAATATAATGTCACAAATGCCAATTTTAGTGCCTGAAATGCCAAATATAATGTCAAAAATGCCAATTTTAGTGCCTGAAATGCCAAATATTATGTCACAAATGCCAATTTTAGTGCCTGAAATGCCAAATATTATGTCACAAATGCCAATTTTAGTGCCTGAATTGCCAATTATAGTGCCTGAAATGACAAATATTATGTCTCAAATCCCAATTTTAGTGCCTGAAATGCCAATTATAGTGTCTAAAATGCCAAATATTATGTCACAAATGCCAATTGTAGTGCCTGAAATGCCAAATATAATGTCACAAATGCCAATTTTAGTGCCTGAAATGCCAAATATAATGTCACAAATGCCAATTATAGTGCCTGAAATGCCAAATATTATGTCTCAAATGCCAATTTTAGTGCCTGAAATGCCAATTATAGTGCCTGAAATGCCAAATATTATGTCTCAAATGCCAATTTTAGTGCCTGAAATGCCAAATATAATGTCACAAATGCCAATTATAGTGCCTGAAATGCCAAATATTATGTCTCAAATGCCAATTTTAGTGCCTGAAATGCCAATTATAGTGCCTGAAATGCCAAATATTATGTCTCAAATGCCAATTTTAGTGCCTGAAATGCCAAATATAATGTCACAAATGCCAATTTTAGTGCCTGAAATGCCAATTATAGTGCCTGAAATGCCAAATATTATGTCTCAAAAGCCAATTTTAGTGCCTGAAATGCCGATTATAGTGCCTGAAATGCCAAATATTATGTCTCAAATGCCAATTTTAGTGCCTGAAATGCCAAATATAATGTCACAAATGAAAATTTTAGTGCCTGAAATGCCAAATATTATGTCACAAATGCCAATTTTAGTGCCTGAAATGCCAAATATTATGTCTCAAATGCCAATTTTAGTGCCTGAAATGCCAAATATAATGTCACAAATGCCAATTTTAGTGCCTGAAATGCCAATTATAGTGCCTGAAATGCCAAATATTATATCTCAAATGCCAATTTTAGTGCCTGAAATGCCAATTATAGTGCCTGAAATGCCAAATATTATGTCTCAAATGCCAATTTTAGTGCCTGAAATGCCAAATATTACGTCACAAATGCCAATTTTAGTGCCTGAAATGCCAAATATAATGTCACAAATGCAAATTTTTGTGTCTGAAATGCCAATTATAGTGTCTAAAATGCCAAATATTATGTCACAAATGCCAAATATAATGTCACAAATGCCAATTTTAGTGCCTGAAATGCCAAATATTATGTCTCAAATGCCAATTTTAGTGCCTGAAATGCCAATTATAGTGCCTGAAATGCCAAATATTATGTCTCAAATGCCAATTTTAGTGCCTGAAATGCCAAATATAATGTCACAAATGCCAATTATAGTGCCTGAAATGCCAAATATTATGTCTCAAATGCCAATTTTAGTGCCTGAAATGCCAATTATAGTGCCTGAAATGCCAAATATTATGTCTCAAATGCCAATTTTAGTGTCTGAAATGCCAAATATAATGTCACAAATGCCAATTTTAGTGCCTGAAATGCCAATTATAGTGCCTGAAATGCCAAATATTATGTCTCAAATGCCAATTTTAGTGCCTGAAATGCCGATAATAGTGCCTGAAATGCCAAATATTATGTCTCAAATGCCAATTTTAGTGCCTGAAATGCCAAATATAATGTCACAAATGCCAATTTTAGTGCCTGAAATGCCAATTATAGTGCCTGAAATGCCAAATATTATGTCTCAAAAGCCAATTTTAGTGCCTGAAATGCCGAATATAGTGCCTGAAATGCCAAATATTATTGCTCAAATGCCAATTTTAGTGCCTGAAATGCCAAATATAATGTCACAAATGCCAATTTTAGTGCCTGAAATGCCGATTATAGTGCCTGAAATGCCAAATATAATGTCAAAAATGCCAATTTTAGTGCCTGAAATGCCAAATATAATGTCACAAATGCCAATTTTAGTGCCTGAAATGCCAATTATAGTGCCTGAAATGCCAAATATTATGTCTCAAATGCCAATTTTAGTGCCTGAAATGCCAAATATTATGTCACAAATTTCAATTTTAGTGCCTGAAATGCCAAATATAATGTCACAAATGCCAATTTTATTGCCTGAAATGCCGATTATAGTGCCTGAAATGCCAGATATTATGTCTCAAATGCCAATTTTAGTGCCTGAAATGCCAAATATAATGTCACAAATGCCAATTTTAGTGCCTGAAATGCCAATTTTAGTGCCTGAAATGCCAAATATAATGTCTCAAATGCCAATTTTAGTGCCTGAAATGCCGATTATAGTGCCTGAAATGCCAAATATTATGTCTCAAATGCCAATTTTAGTGCCTGAAATGCCAAATATAATGTCACAAATGCCAATTTTAGTGCCTGAAATGCCAATTATAGTGCCTGAAATGCCAAATATTATGTCTCAACAGCCAATTTTAGTGCCTGAAATGCCGACTATAGTGCCTGAAATGCCAAATATTATGTCTCAAATGCCAATTTTAGTGCCTGAAATGCCAAATAAAATGTCACAAATGCCAATTTTAGTGCCTGAAATGCCAATTTTAGTGCCTGAAATGCCAAATATAATGTCACAAATGCCAATTTTAGTGCCTGAAATGCCGATTATAGTGCCTGAAATGCCAAATATTATGTCTCAAATGCCAATTTTAGTGCCTGAAATGCCAAATATAATGTCACAAATGCCAATTTTAGTGCCTGAAATGCCAAATATTATGTCACAAATGCCAATTTTAGTGCCTGAAATGCCAAATATTATGTCTCAAATGCCAATTTTAGTGCCTGAAATGCCAAATATAATGTCACAAATGCCAATTTTAGTGCCTGAAATGCCAATTATAGTGCCTGAAATGCCAAATATTATATCTCAAATGCCAATTTTAGTGCCTGAAATGCCAATTATAGTGCCTGAAATGCCAAATATTATGTCTCAAATGCCAATTTTAGTGCCTGAAATGCCAAATATTACGTCACAAATGCCAATTTTAGTGCCTGAAATGCCAAATATAATGTCACAAATGCAAATTTTTGTGTCTGAAATGCCAATTATAGTGTCTAAAATGCCAAATATTATGTCACAAATGCCAAATATAATGTCACAAATGCCAATTATAGTGCCTGAAATGCCAAATATTATGTCTCAAATGCCAATTTTAGTGCCTGAAATGCCAATTATAGTGCCTGAAATGCCAAATATTATGTCTCAAATGCCAATTTTAGTGCCTGAAATGCCAAATATAATGTCACAAATGCCAATTATAGTGCCTGAAATGCCAAATATTATGTCTCAAATGCCAATTTTAGTGCCTGAAATGCCAATTATAGTGCCTGAAATGCCAAATATTATGTCTCAACAGCCAATTTTAGTGCCTGAAATGCCAAATATAATGTCACAAATGCCAATTTTAGTGCCTGAAATGCCAATTATAGTGCCTGAAATGCCAAATATTATGTCTCAAATGCCAATTTTAGTGATTGAAATGCCAATTTTAGTGCCTGAAATGCCAAATATAATGTCACAAATGCCAATTTTAGTGCCTGAAATGCCAAATATAATGTCACAAATGCCAATTTTAGTGCCTGAAATACCAAATATTATGTCTCAAATGCCAATTTTAGTGCCTGAAATGCCAAATATAATGTCACAAATGCCAATTTTAGTGATTGAAATGCCAATTTTAGTGCCTGAAATGCCAAATATAATGTCACAAATGCCAATTTTAGTGCCTGAAATGCCGATTATAGTGCCTGAAATGCCAAATATAATGTCACAAATGCCAATTTTAGTGCCTGAAATGCCAAATATAATGTCAAAAATGCCAATTTTATTGCCTGAAATGCCAAATATTATGTCACAAATGCCAATTTTAGTGCCTGAAATGCCAAATATTATGTCACAAATGCCAATTTTAGTGCCTGAAATGACAAATATTATGTCTCAAATCCCAATTTTAGTGCCTGAAATGCCAATTATAGTGTCTAAAATGCCAAATATTATGTCACAAATGCCAATTATAGTGCCTGAAATGCCAAATATTATGTCTCAAATGCCAATTGTAGTGCCTGAAATGCCAAATATAATGTCACAAATGCCAATTTTAGTGCCTGAAATGCCAAATATAATGTCACAAATGCCAATTATAGTGCCTGAAATGCCAAATATTATGTCTCAAATGCCAATTTTAGTGCCTGAAATGCCAATTATAGTGCCTGAAATGCCAAATATTATGTCTCAAATGCCAATTTTAGTGCCTGAAATGCCAAATATAATGTCACAAATGCCAATTATAGTGCCTGAAATGCCAAATATTATGTCTCAAATGCCGATTATAGTGCCTGAAATGCCAATTTTAGTGCCTGAAATGCCAAATATTATGTCACAAATGCCAATTTTAGTACCTGAAATGCCAAATATAATGTCACAAATGCCAATTTTAGTGCCTGAAATGCCGATTATAGTGCCTGAAATGCCAAATATTATGTCTCAAATGCCAATTTTAGTGCCTGAAATGCCAAATATAATGTCACAAATGCCAATTTTAGTGCCTGAAATGCCAATTATAGTGCCTGAAATGCCAAATATTATGTCTCAACAGCCAATTTTAGTGCCTGAAATGCCGACTATAGTGCCTGAAATGCCAAATATTATGTCTCAAATGCCAATTTTAGTGCCTGAAATGCCAAATATAATGTCACAAATGCCAATTTTAGTGCCTGAAATGCCAATTTTAGTGCCTGAAATGCCAAATATAATGTCACAAATGCCAATTTTAGTGCCTGAAATGCCGATTATAGTGCCTGAAATGCCAAATATTATGTCTCAAATGCCAATTTTAGTGCCTGAAATGCCAAATATAATGTCACAAATGCCAATTTTAGTGCCTGAAATGCCAAATATTATGTCACAAATGCCAATTTTAGTGCCTGAAATGCCAAATATTATGTCTCAAATGCCAATTTTAGTGCCTGAAATGCCAAATATAATGTCACAAATGCCAATTTTAGTGCCTGAAATGCCAATTATAGTGCCTGAAATGCCAATTATTATTTCTCAAATGCCAATTTTAGTGCCTGAAATGCCAATTATAGTGCCTGAAATGCCAAATATTATGTCTCAAATGCCAATTTTAGTGCCTGAAATGCCAAATATTACGTCACAAATGCCAATTTTAGTGCCTGAAATGCCAAATATAATGTCAAAAATGCAAATTTTTGTGTCTGAAATGCCAATTATAGTGTCTAAAATGCCAAATATTATGTCACAAATGCCAAATATAATGTCACAAATGCCAATTTTAGTGCCTGAAATGCCAAATATAATGTCACAAATGCCAATTATAGTGCCTGAAATGCCAAATATTATGTCTCAAATGCCAATTTTAGTGCCTGAAATGCCAAATATAATGTCACAAATGCCAATTATAGTGCCTGAAATGCCAAATATTATGTCTCAAATGCCAATTTTAGTGCCTGAAATGCCAATTATAGTGCCTGAAATGCCAAATATTATGTCTCAAATGCCAATTTTAGTGCCTGAAATGCCAAATATAATGTCACAAATGCCAATTTTAGTGCCTGAAATGCCAAATATAATGTCACAAATGCCAATTTTAGTGCCTGAAATGCCAATTATAGTGCCTGAAATGCCAAATATTATATCTCAAATGCCAATTTTAGTGCCTGAAATGCCAATTATAGTGCCTGAAATACCAAATATTATGTCTCAAATGCCAATTTTAGTGCCTGAAATGCCAAATATTACGTCACAAATGCGAATTTTAGTGCCTGAAATGCCAAATATAATGTCACAAATGCAAATTTTTGTGTCTGAAATGCCAATTATAGTGTCTAAAATGCCAAATATTATGTCACAAATGCCAATTTTAGTGATTGAAATGCCAATTTTAGTGCCTGAAATGCCAAATATTATGTCTCAAATGCCAATTTTAGTGCCTGAAATGCCAATTATAGTGCCTGAAATGCCAAATATTATGTCTCAAATGCCAATTTTAGTGCCTGAAATGCCAAATATAATGTCACAAATGCCAATTATAGTGCCTGAAATGCCAAATATTATGTCTCAAATGCCAATTTTAGTGGCTGAAATGCCAATTATAGTGCCTGAAATGCCAAATATTATGTCTCAAATGCCAATTTTAGTGTCTGAAATGCCAAATATAATGTCACAAATGCCAATTTTAGTGCCTGAAATGCCAATTATAGTGCCTGAAATGCCAAATATTATGTCTCAAATGCCAATTTTAGTGCCTGAAATGCCGATTATAGTGCCTGAAATGCCAAATATTATGTCTCAAATGCCAATTTTAGTGCCTGAAATGCCAAATATAATGTCACAAATGCCAATTTTAGTGATTGAAATGCCAATTTTAGTGCCTGAAATGCCAAATATAATGTCACAAATGCCAATTTTAGTGCCTGAAATGCCGATTATAGTGCCTGAAATGCCAATTTTAGTGCCTGAAATGCCAAATATTATGTCACAAATGCCAATTTTAGTACCTGAAATGCCAAATATAATGTCACAAATGCCAATTTTAGTGCCTGAAATGCCGATTATAGTGCCTGAAATGCCAAATATTATGTCTCAAATGCCAATTTTAGTGCCTGAAATGCCAAATATAATGTCACAAATGCCAATTTTAGTGCCTGAAATGCCAATTATAGTGCCTGAAATGCCAAATATTATGTCTCAACAGCCAATTTTAGTGCCTGAAATGCCGACTATAGTGCCTGAAATGCCAAATATTATGTCTCAAATGCCAATTTTAGTGCCTGAAATGCCAAATATAATGTCACAAATGCCAATTTTAGTGCCTGAAATGCCAATTTTAGTGCCTGAAATGCCAAATATAATGTCACAAATGCCAATTTTAGTGCCTGAAATGCCGATTATAGTGCCTGAAATGCCAAATATTATGTCTCAAATGCCAATTTTAGTGCCTGAAATGCCAAATATAATGTCACAAATGCCAATTTTAGTGCCTGAAATGCCAAATATTATGTCACAAATGCCAATTTTAGTGCCTGAAATGCCAAATATTATGTCTCAAATGCCAATTTTAGTGCCTGAAATGCCAAATATAATGTCACAAATGCCAATTTTAGTGCCTGAAATGCCAATTATAGTGCCTGAAATGCCAATTATTATTTCTCAAATGCCAATTTTAGTGCCTGAAATGCCAATTATAGTGCCTGAAATGCCAAATATTATGTCTCAAATGCCAATTTTAGTGCCTGAAATGCCAAATATTACGTCACAAATGCCAATTTTAGTGCCTGAAATGCCAAATATAATGTCAAAAATGCAAATTTTTGTGTCTGAAATGCCAATTATAGTGTCTAAAATGCCAAATATTATGTCACAAATGCCAAATATAATGTCACAAATGCCAATTTTAGTGCCTGAAATGCCAAATATAATGTCACAAATGCCAATTATAGTGCCTGAAATGCCAAATATTATGTCTCAAATGCCAATTTTAGTGCCTGAAATGCCAAATATAATGTCACAAATGCCAATTATAGTGCCTGAAATGCCAAATATTATGTCTCAAATGCCAATTTTAGTGCCTGAAATGCCAATTATAGTGCCTGAAATGCCAAATATTATGTCTCAAATGCCAATTTTAGTGCCTGAAATGCCAAATATAATGTCACAAATGCCAATTTTAGTGCCTGAAATGCCAAATATAATGTCACAAATGCCAATTTTAGTGCCTGAAATGCCAATTATAGTGCCTGAAATGCCAAATATTATATCTCAAATGCCAATTTTAGTGCCTGAAATGCCAATTATAGTGCCTGAAATACCAAATATTATGTCTCAAATGCCAATTTTAGTGCCTGAAATGCCAAATATTACGTCACAAATGCGAATTTTAGTGCCTGAAATGCCAAATATAATGTCACAAATGCAAATTTTTGTGTCTGAAATGCCAATTATAGTGTCTAAAATGCCAAATATTATGTCACAAATGCCAATTTTAGTGATTGAAATGCCAATTTTAGTGCCTGAAATGCCAAATATTATGTCTCAAATGCCAATTTTAGTGCCTGAAATGCCAATTATAGTGCCTGAAATGCCAAATATTATGTCTCAAATGCCAATTTTAGTGCCTGAAATGCCAAATATAATGTCACAAATGCCAATTATAGTGCCTGAAATGCCAAATATTATGTCTCAAATGCCAATTTTAGTGGCTGAAATGCCAATTATAGTGCCTGAAATGCCAAATATTATGTCTCAAATGCCAATTTTAGTGTCTGAAATGCCAAATATAATGTCACAAATGCCAATTTTAGTGCCTGAAATGCCAATTATAGTGCCTGAAATGCCAAATATTATGTCTCAAATGCCAATTTTAGTGCCTGAAATGCCGATTATAGTGCCTGAAATGCCAAATATTATGTCTCAAATGCCAATTTTAGTGCCTGAAATGCCAAATATAATGTCACAAATGCCAATTTTAGTGATTGAAATGCCAATTTTAGTGCCTGAAATGCCAAATATAATGTCACAAATGCCAATTTTAGTGCCTGAAATGCCGATTATAGTGCCTGAAATGCCAATTTTAGTGCCTGAAATGCCAATTTTAGTGCCTGAAATGCCAAATATTATGTCACAAATGCCAATTTTAGTACCTGAAATGCCAAATATAATGTCACAAATGCCAATTTTAGTGCCTGAAATGCCGATTATAGTGCCTGAAATGCCAAATATTATGTCTCAAATGCCAATTTTAGTGCCTGAAATGCCAAATATAATGTCACAAATGCCAATTTTAGTGCCTGAAATGCCAATTATAGTGCCTGAAATGCCAAATATTATGTCTCAACAGCCAATTTTAGTGCCTGAAATGCCGACTATAGTGCCTGAAATGCCAAATATTATGTCTCAAATGCCAATTTTAGTGCCTGAAATGCCAAATATAATGTCACAAATGCCAATTTTAGTGCCTGAAATGCCAATTTTAGTGCCTGAAATGCCAAATATAATGTCACAAATGCCAATTTTAGTGCCTGAAATGCCGATTATAGTGCCTGAAATGCCAAATATTATGTCTCAAATGCCAATTTTAGTGCCTGAAATGCCAAATATAATGTCACAAATGCCAATTTTAGTGTCTGAAATGCCAAATATTATGTCACAAATGCCAATTTTAGTGCCTGAAATGCCAAATATTATGTCTCAAATGCCAATTTTAGTGCCTGAAATGCCAAATATAATGTCACAAATGCCAATTTTAGTGCCTGAAATGCCAATTATAGTGCCTGAAATGCCAATTATTATTTCTCAAATGCCAATTTTAGTGCCTGAAATGCCAATTATAGTGCCTGAAATGCCAAATATTATGTCTCAAATGCCAATTTTAGTGCCTGAAATGCCAAATATTACGTCACAAATGCCAATTTTAGTGCCTGAAATGCCAAATATAATGTCAAAAATGCAAATTTTTGTGTCTGAAATGCCAATTATAGTGTCTAAAATGCCAAATATTATGTCACAAATGCCAAATATAATGTCACAAATGCCAATTTTAGTGCCTGAAATGCCAAATATAATGTCACAAATGCCAATTATAGTGCCTGAAATGCCAAATATTATGTCTCAAATGCCAATTTTAGTGCCTGAAATGCCAAATATAATGTCACAAATGCCAATTATAGTGCCTGAAATGCCAAATATTATGTCTCAAATGCCAATTTTAGTGCCTGAAATGCCAATTATAGTGCCTGAAATGCCAAATATTATGTCTCAAATGCCAATTTTAGTGTCTGAAATGCCAAATATAATGTCACAAATGCCAATTTTAGTGCCTGAAATGCCAATTATAGTGCCTGAAATGCCAAATATTATGTCTCAAATGCCAATTTTAGTGCCTGAAATGCCGATAATAGTGCCTGAAATGCCAAATATTATGTCTCAAATGCCAATTTTAGTGCCTGAAATGCCAAATTTAATGTCAAAAATGCCAATTTTAGTGCCTGAAATGCCAAATATTATGTCACAAATGCCAATTTTAGTGCCTGAAATGCCAAATATTATGTCTCAAATGCCAATTTTAGTGCCTGAAATGCCAATTATAGTGCCTGAAATGCCAAATATTATGTCTCAAATGCCAATTTTAGTGCCTGAAATGCCAAATATAATGTCACAAATGCCAATTTTAGTGCCTGAAATGCCAAATATTATGTCTCAAATGCCAATTTTAGTGCCTGAAATGCCAATTATAGTGCCTGAAATGCCAAATATTATGTCTCAAATGCCAATTTTAGTGCCTGAAATGCCAAATATTATGTCACAAATTTCAATTTTAGTGCCTGAAATGCCAAATATAATGTCACAAATGCCAATTTTATTGCCTGAAATGCCGATTATAGTGCCTGAAATGCCAGATATTATGTCTCAAATGCCAATTTTAGTGCCTGAAATGCCAAATATAATGTCACAAATGCCAATTTAAGTGCCTGAAATGCCAATTATAGTGCCTGAAATGCCAAATATTATGTCTCAAAAGCCAATTTTAGTGCCTGAAAACCGATTATAGTGCCTGAAATGCCAAATATTATGTCTCAAATGCCAATTTTAGTGCCTGAAATGCCAAATATAATGTCACAAATGCCAATTTTAGTGCCTGAAATGCCAATTTTAGTGCCTGAAATGCCAAATATAATGTCACAAATGCCAATTTTAGTGCCTGAAATGCCGATTATAGTGCCTGAAATGCCAAATATAATGTCAAAAATGCCAATTTTAGTGCCTGAAATGCAAATATAATGGCACAAATGCCAATTTTAGTGCCTGAAATACCAAATATTATGTCTAAAATGCCAATATTAGTGCCTGAAATGCCAAATATAATGTCACAAATGCCAATTTTAGTGATTGAAATGCCAATTATAGTGCCTGAAATGCCAAATATAATGTCACAAATGCCAATTTTAGTGCCTGAAATGCCAAATATAATGTCAAAAATGCCAATTTTAGTGCCTGAAATGCCAAATATTATGTCACAAATGCCAATTTTAGTGCCTGAAATGCCAAATATTATGTCACAAATGCCAATTTTAGTGCCTGAATTGCCAATTATAGTGCCTGAAATGACAAATATTATGTCTCAAATCCCAATTTTAGTGCCTGAAATGCCAATTATAGTGTCTAAAATGCCAAATATTATGTCACAAATGCCAATTGTAGTGCCTGAAATGCCAAATATAATGTCACAAATGCCAATTTTAGTGCCTGAAATGCCAAATATAATGTCACAAATGCCAATTATAGTGCCTGAAATGCCAAATATTATGTCTCAAATGCCAATTTTAGTGCCTGAAATGCCAATTATAGTGCCTGAAATGCCAAATATTATGTCTCAAATGCCAATTATAGTGCCTGAAATGCCAAATATTATGTCTCAACAGCCAATTTTAGTGCCTGAAACGCCGACTATAGTGCCTGAAATGCCAAATATTATGTCTCAGATGCCAATTTTAGTGCCTGAAATGCCAAATATAATGTCACAAATGCCAATTTTAGTGATTGAAATGCCAATTTTAGTGCCTGAAATGCCAAATATAATGTCACAAATGCCAATTTTAGTGCCTGAAATGCCGATTATAGTGCCTGAAATGCCAATTTTAGTGCCTGAAATGCCAAATATTATGTCACAAATGCCAATTTTAGTACCTGAAATGCCAAATATAATGTCACAAATGCCAATTTTAGTGCCTGAAATGCCGATTATAGTGCCTGAAATGCCAAATATTATGTCTCAAATGCCAATTTTAGTGCCTGAAATGCCAAATATAATGTCACAAATGCCAATTTTAGTGCCTGAAATGCCAATTATAGTGCCTGAAATGCCAAATATTATGTCTCAACAGCCAATTTTAGTGCCTGAAATGCCGACTATAGTGCCTGAAATGCCAAATATTATGTCTCAAATGCCAATTTTAGTGCCTGAAATGCCAAATATAATGTCACAAATGCCAATTTTAGTGCCTGAAATGCCAATTTTAGTGCCTGAAATGCCAAATATAATGTCACAAATGCCAATTTTAGTGCCTGAAATGCCAATTTTAGTGCCTGAAATGCCAAATATAATGTCACAAATGCCAATTTTAGTGCCTGAAATGCCGATTATAGTGCCTGAAATGCCAAATATTATGTCTCAAATGCCAATTTTAGTGCCTGAAATGCCAAATATAATGTCACAAATGCCAATTTTAGTGCCTGAAATGCCAAATATTATGTCACAAATGCCAATTTTAGTGCCTGAAATGCCAAATATTATGTCTCAAATGCCAATTTTAGTGCCTGAAATGCCAAATATAATGTCACAAATGCCAATTTTAGTGCCTGAAATGCCAATTATAGTGCCTGAAATGCCAATTATTATTTCTCAAATGCCAATTTTAGTGCCTGAAATGCCAATTATAGTGCCTGAAATGCCAAATATTATGTCTCAAATGCCAATTTTAGTGCCTGAAATGCCAAATATTACGTCACAAATGCCAATTTTAGTGCCTGAAATGCCAAATATAATGTCACAAATGCAAATTTTTGTGTCTGAAATGCCAATTATAGTGTCTAAAATGCCAAATATTATGTCACAAATGCCAAATATAATGTCACAAATGCCAATTTTAGTGCCTGAAATGCCAAATATAATGTCACAAATGCCAATTATAGTGCCTGAAATGCCAAATATTATGTCTCAAATGCCAATTTTAGTGCTTGAAATGCCAATTATAGTGCCTGAAATGCCAAATATTATGTCTCAAATGCCAATTTTAGTGCCTGAAATGCCAAATATAATGTCACAAATGCCAATTATAGTGCCTGAAATGCCAAATATTATGTCTCAAATGCCAATTTTAGTGCCTGAAATGCCAATTATAGTGCCTGAAATGCCAAATATTATGTCTCAAATGCCAATTTTAGTGTCTGAAATGCCAAATATAATGTCACAAATGCCAATTTTAGTGCCTGAAATGCCAATTATAGTGCCTGAAATGCCAAATATTATGTCTCAAATGCCAATTTTAGTGCCTGAAATGCCGATAATAGTGCCTGAAATGCCAAATATTATGTCTCAAATGCCAATTTTAGTGCCTGAAATGCCAAATTTAATGTCAAAAATGCCTATTTTAGTGCCTGAAATGCCAAATATTATGTCACAAATGCCAATTTTAGTGCCTGAAATGCCAAATATTATGTCTCAAATGCCAATTTTAGTGCCTGAAATGCCAATTATAGTGCCTGAAATGCCAAATATTATGTCTCAAATGCCAATTTTAGTGCCTGAAATGCCAAATATAATGTCACAAATGCCAATTTTAGTGCCTGAAATGCCAAATATTATGTCTCAAATGCCAATTTTAGTGCCTGAAATGCCAATTATAGTGCCTGAAATGCCAAATATTATGTCTCAAATGCCAATTTTAGTGCCTGAAATGCCAAATATTATGTCACAAATTTCAATTTTAGTGCCTGAAATGCCAAATATAATGTCACAAATGCCAATTTTATTGCCTGAAATGCCGATTATAGTGCCTGAAATGCCAGATATTATGTCTCAAATGCCAATTTTAGTGCCTGAAATGCCAAATATAATGTCACAAATGCCAATTTTAGTGCCTGAAATGCCAATTATAGTGCCTGAAATGCCAAATATTATGTCTCAAAAGCCAATTTTAGTGCCTGAAAACCGATTATAGTGCCTGAAATGCCAAATATTATGTCTCAAATGCCAATTTTAGTGCCTGAAATGCCAAATATAATGTCACAAATGCCAATTTTAGTGCCTGAAATGCCAAATATAATGTCACAAATGCCAATTTTAGTGCCTGAAATGCCGATTATAGTGCCTGAAATGCCAAATATAATGTCAAAAATGCCAATTTTAGTGCCTGAAATGCAAATATAATGTCACAAATGCCAATTTTAGTGCCTGAAATACCAAATATTATTTCTCAAATGCCAATATTAGTGCCTGAAATGATAAATATAATGTCACAAATGCCAATTTTAGTGATTGAAATGCCAATTTTAGTGTCTGAAATGCCAAATATAATGTCACAAATGCCAATTTTAGTGCCTGAAATGCCGATTATAGTTCCTGAAATGCCAAATATAATGTCACAAATGCCAATTTTAGTGCCTGAAATGCCAAATATAATGTCAAAAATGCCAATTTTAGTGCCTGAAATGCCAAATATTATGTCACAAATGCCAATTTTAGTGCCTGAAATGCCAAATATTATGTCACAAATGCCAATTTTAGTGCCTGAATTGCCAATTATAGTGCCTGAAATGACAAATATTATGTCTCAAATCCCAATTTTAGTGCCTGAAATGCCAATTATAGTGTCTAAAATGCCAAATATTATGTCTCAAATGCCAATTTTAGTGCCTGAAATGCCAATTATAGTGCCTGAAATGCCAAATATTATGTCTCAAATGCCAATTTTAGTGCCTGAAATGCCAAATATAATGTCACAAATGCCAATTTTAGTGCCTGAAATGCCAAATATTATGTCTCAAATGCCAATTTTAGTGCCTGAAATGCCAATTATAGTGCCTGAAATGCCAAATATTATGTCTCAAATGCTAATTTTAGTGCCTGAAATGCCAAATATTATGTCACAAATTTCAATTTTAGTGCCTGAAATGCCAAATATAATGTCAAAAATGCCAATTTTATTGCCTGAAATGCCGATTATAGTGCCTGAAATGCCAGATATTATGTCTCAAATGCCAATTTTAGTGCCTGAAATGCCAAATATAATGTCACAAATTCCAATTTTAGTGCCTGAAATGCCAATTATAGTGCCTGAAATGCCAAATATTATGTCTCAAAAGCCAATTTTAGTGCCTGAAAACCGATTATAGTGCCTGAAATGCCAAATATTATGTCTCAAATGCCAATTTTAGTGCCTGAAATGCCAAATATAATGTCACAAATGCCAATTTTAGTGCCTGAAATGCCAATTTTAGTGCCTGAAATGCCAAATATAATGTCACAAATGCCAATTTTAGTGCCTGAAATGCCGATTATAGTGCCTGAAATGCCAAATATAATGTCAAAAATGCCAATTTTAGTGCCTGAAATGCAAATATAATGTCACAAATGCCAATTTTAGTGCCTGAAATACCAAATATTATGTCTCAAATGCCAATATTAGTGCCTGAAATGCCAAATATAATGTCACAAATGCCAATTTTAGTGATTGAAATGCCAATTTTAGTGTCTGAAATGCCAAATATAATGTCACAAATGCCAATTTTAGTGCCTGAAATGCCGATTATAGTGCCTGAAATGCCAAATATAATGTCACAAATGCCAATTTTAGTGCCTGAAATGCCAAATATAATGTCAAAAATGCCAATTTTAGTGCCTGAAATGCCAAATATTATGTCACAAATGCCAATTTTAGTGCCTGAAATGCCAAATATTATGTCACAAATGCCAATTTTAGTGCCTGAATTGCCAATTATAGTGCCTGAAATGACAAATATTATGTCTCAAATCCCAATTTTAGTGCCTGAAATGCCAATTATAGTGTCTAAAATGCCAAATATTATGTCACAAATGCCAATTGTAGTGCCTGAAATGCCAAATATAATGTCACAAATGCCAATTTTAGTGCCTGAAATGCCAAATATAATGTCACAAATGCCAATTATAGTGCCTGAAATGCCAAATATTATGTCTCAAATGCCAATTTTAGTGCCTGAAATGCCAATTATAGTGCCTGAAATGCCAAATATTATGTCTCAAATGCCAATTTTAGTGCCTGAAATGCCAAATATAATGTCACAAATGCCAATTATAGTGCCTGAAATGCCAAATATTATGTCTCAAATGCCAATTTTAGTGCCTGAAATGCCAATTATAGTGCCTGAAATGCCAAATATTATGTCTCAAATGCCAATTTTAGTGCCTGAAATGCCAAATATAATGTCACAAATGCCAATTTTAGTGCCTGAAATGCCAATTATAGTGCCTGAAATGCCAAATATTATGTCTCAAAAGCCAATTTTAGTGCCTGAAATGCCGATTATAGTGCCTGAAATGCCAAATATTATGTCTCAAATGCCAATTTTAGTGCCTGAAATGCCAAATATAATGTCACAAATGAAAATTTTAGTGCCTGAAATGCCAAATATTATGTCACAAATGCCAATTTTAGTGCCTGAAATGCCAAATATTATGTCTCAAATGCCAATTTTAGTGCCTGAAATGCCAAATATAATGTCACAAATGCCAATTTTAGTGCCTGAAATGCCAATTATAGTGCCTGAAATGCCAAATATTATATCTCAAATGCCAATTTTAGTGCCTGAAATGCCAATTATAGTGCCTGAAATGCCAAATATTATGTCTCAAATGCCAATTTTAGTGCCTGAAATGCCAAATATTACGTCACAAATGCCAATTTTAGTGCCTGAAATGCCAAATATAATGTCACAAATGCAAATTTTTGTGTCTGAAATGCCAATTATAGTGTCTAAAATGCCAAATATTATGTCACAAATGCCAAATATAATGTCACAAATGCCAATTTTAGTGCCTGAAATGCCAAATATTATGTCTCAAATGCCAATTTTAGTGCCTGAAATGCCAATTATAGTGCCTGAAATGCCAAATATTATGTCTCAAATGCCAATTTTAGTGCCTGAAATGCCAAATATAATGTCACAAATGCCAATTATAGTGCCTGAAATGCCAAATATTATGTCTCAAATGCCAATTTTAGTGCCTGAAATGCCAATTATAGTGCCTGAAATGCCAAATATTATGTCTCAAATGCCAATTTTAGTGTCTGAAATGCCAAATATAATGTCACAAATGCCAATTTTAGTGCCTGAAATGCCAATTATAGTGCCTGAAATGCCAAATATTATGTCTCAAATGCCAATTTTAGTGCCTGAAATGCCGATAATAGTGCCTGAAATGCCAAATATTATGTCTCAAATGCCAATTTTAGTGCCTGAAATGCCAAATATAATGTCACAAATGCCAATTTTAGTGCCTGAAATGCCAATTATAGTGCCTGAAATGCCAAATATTATGTCTCAAAAGCCAATTTTAGTGCCTGAAATGCCGAATATAGTGCCTGAAATGCCAAATATTATTGCTCAAATGCCAATTTTAGTGCCTGAAATGCCAAATATAATGTCACAAATGCCAATTTTAGTGCCTGAAATGCCGATTATAGTGCCTGAAATGCCAAATATAATGTCAAAAATGCCAATTTTAGTGCCTGAAATGCCAAATATAATGTCACAAATGCCAATTTTAGTGCCTGAAATGCCAATTATAGTGCCTGAAATGCCAAATATTATGTCTCAAATGCCAATTTTAGTGCCTGAAATGCCAAATATTATGTCACAAATTTCAATTTTAGTGCCTGAAATGCCAAATATAATGTCACAAATGCCAATTTTATTGCCTGAAATGCCGATTATAGTGCCTGAAATGCCAGATATTATGTCTCAAATGCCAATTTTAGTGCCTGAAATGCCAAATATAATGTCACAAATGCCAATTTTAGTGCCTGAAATGCCAATTTTAGTGCCTGAAATGCCAAATATAATGTCTCAAATGCCAATTTTAGTGCCTGAAATGCCGATTATAGTGCCTGAAATGCCAAATATAATGTCAAAAATGCCAATTTTAGTGCCTGAAATGCAAATATAATGTCACAAATGCCAATTTTAGTGCCTGAAATACCAAATATTATGTCTCAAATGCCAATATTAGTGCCTGAAATGCCAAATATAATGTCACAAATGCCAATTTTAGTGATTGAAATGCCAATTTTAGTGTCTGAAATGCCAAATATAATGTCACAAATGCCAATTTTAGTGCCTGAAATGCCGATTATAGTGCCTGAAATGCCAAATATAATGTCACAAATGCCAATTTTAGTGCCTGAAATGCCAAATATAATGTCAAAAATGCCAATTTTAGTGCCTGAAATGCCAAATATTATGTCACAAATGCCAATTTTAGTGCCTGAGATGCCAAATATTATGTCACAAATGCCAATTTTAGTGCCTGAATTGCCAATTATAGTGCCTGAAATGACAAATATTATGTCTCAAATCCCAATTTTAGTGCCTGAAATGCCAATTATAGTGTCTAAAATGCTAAATATTATGTCACAAATGCCAATTGTAGTGCCTGAAATGCCAAATATAATGTCACAAATGCCAATTTTAGTGCCTGAAATGCCAAATATAATGTCACAAATGCCAATTATAGTGCCTGAAATGCCAAATATTATGTCTCAAATGCCAATATTAGTGCCTGAAATGCCAATTATAGTGCCTGAAATGCCAAATATTATGTCTCAAATGCCAATTTTAGTGCCTGAAATGCCAAATATAATGTCACAAATGCCAATTATAGTGCCTGAAATGCCAAATATTATGTCTCAAATGCCAATTTTAGTGCCTGAAATGCCAATTATAGTGCCTGAAATGCCAAATATTATGTCTCAAATGCCAATTTTAGTGCCTGAAATGCCAAATATAATGTCACAAATGCCAATTTTAGTGCCTGAAATGCCAATTATAGTGCCTGAAATGCCAAATATTATGTCTCAAAAGCCAATTTTAGTGCCTGAAATGCCGATTATAGTGCCTGAAATGCCAAATATTATGTCTCAAATGCCAATTTTAGTGCCTGAAATGCCAAATATAATGTCACAAATGAAAATTTTAGTGCCTGAAATGCCAAATATTATGTCACAAATGCCAATTTTAGTGCCTGAAATGCCAAATATTATGTCTCAAATGCCAATTTTAGTGCCTGAAATGCCAAATATAATGTCACAAATGCCAATTTTAGTGCCTGAAATGCCAATTATAGTGCCTGAAATGCCAAATATTATATCTCAAATGCCAATTTTAGTGCCTGAAATGCCAATTATAGTGCCTGAAATGCCAAATATTATGTCTCAAATGCCAATTTTAGTGCCTGAAATGCCAAATATTACGTCACAAATGCCAATTTTAGTGCCTGAAATGCCAAATATAATGTCACAAATGCAAATTTTTGTGTCTGAAATGCCAATTATAGTGTCTAAAATGCCAAATATTATGTCACAAATGCCAAATATAATGTCACAAATGCCAATTTTAGTGCCTGAAATGCCAAATATTATGTCTCAAATGCCAATTTTAGTGCCTGAAATGCCAATTATAGTGCCTGAAATGCCAAATATTATGTCTCAAATGCCAATTTTAGTGCCTGAAATGCCAAATATAATGTCACAAATGCCAATTATAGTGCCTGAAATGCCAAATATTATGTCTCAAATGCCAATTTTAGTGCCTGAAATGCCAATTATAGTGCCTGAAATGCCAAATATTATGTCTCAAATGCCAATTTTAGTGTCTGAAATGCCAAATATAATGTCACAAATGCCAATTTTAGTGCCTGAAATGCCAATTATAGTGCCTGAAATGCCAAATATTATGTCTCAAATGCCAATTTTAGTGCCTGAAATGCCGATAATAGTGCCTGAAATGCCAAATATTATGTCTCAAATGCCAATTTTAGTGCCTGAAATGCCAAATATAATGTCACAAATGCCAATTTTAGTGCCTGAAATGCCGAATATAGTGCCTGAAATGCCAAATATTATTGCTCAAATGCCAATTTTAGTGCCTGAAATGCCAAATATAATGTCACAAATGCCAATTTTAGTGCCTGAAATGCCGATTATAGTGCCTGAAATGCCAAATATAATGTCAAAAATGCCAATTTTAGTGCCTGAAATGCCAAATATAATGTCACAAATGCCAATTTTAGTGCCTGAAATGCCAAATATTATGTCTCAAATGCCAATTTTAGTGCCTGAAATGCCAAATATAATGTCACAAATGCCAATTTTAGTGATTGAAATGCCAATTTTAGTGCCTGAAATGCCAAATATAATGTCACAAATGCCAATTTTAGTGCCTGAAATGCCGATTATAGTGCCTGAAATGCCAAATATAATGTCAAAAATGCCAATTTTAGTGCCTGAAATGCCAAATATAATGTCAAAAATGCCAATTTTAGTGCCTGAAATGCCAAATATTATGTCACAAATGCCAATTTTAGTGCCTGAAATGCTAAATATTATGTCACAAATGCCAATTTTAGTGCCTGAAATGCCAATTATAGTGCCTGAAATGACAAATATTATGTCTCAAATCCCAATTTTAGTGCCTGAAATGCCAATTATAGTGCCTGAAATGCCAAATATAATGTCACAAATGCCAATTTTAGTGCCTGAAATGCCGATTATAGTGCCTGAAATGCCAAATATAATGTCAAAAATGCCAATTTTAGTGCCTGAAATGCCAAATATAATGTCACAAATGCCAATTTTAGTGCCTGAAATACCAAATATTATGTCTCAAATGCCAATTTTAGTGCCTGAAATGCCAAATATAATGTCACAAATGCCAATTTTAGTGATTGAAATGCCAATTTTAGTGCATGAAATGCCAAATATAATGTCACAAATGCCAATTTTAGTGCCTGAAATGCCAAATATTATGTCTCAAATGCCAATTTTAGTGCCTGAAATGCCAATTATAGTGCCTGAAATGCCAAATATTATGTCTCAAATGCCAATTTTAGTGCCTGAAATGCCAAATATAATGTCACAAATGCCAATTTTAGTGCCTGAAATGCCAATTATAGTGCCTGAAATGCCAAATATTATGTCTCAAATGCCAATTTTAGTGCCTGAAATGCCGATTATAGTGCCTGAAATGCCAAATATTATGTCTCAAATGCCAATTTTAGTGCCTGAAATGCCAAATATAATGTCCCAAATGCCAATTTTAGTGATTGAAATGCCAATTTTAGTGCCTGAAATGCCAAATATAATGTCACAAATGCCAATTTTAGTGCCTGAAATGCCGATTATAGTGCCTGAAATGCCAATTTTAGTGCCTGAAATGCCAAATATTATGTCACAAATGCCAATTTTAGTACCTGAAATGCCAAATATTATATCTCAAATGCCGATTATAGTGCCTGAAATGCCAATTATAGTGCCTGAAATGCCAAATATTATGTCTCAAATGCCAATTTTAGTGCCTGAAATGCCAAATATTACGTCACAAATGCCAATTTTAGTGCCTGAAATGCCAAATATAATGTCACAAATGCAAATTTTTGTGTCTGAAATGCCAATTATAGTGTCTAAAATGCCAAATATTATGTCACAAATGCCAAATATAATGTCACAAATGCCAATTTTAGTGCCTGAAATGCCAAATATTATGTCTCAAATGCCAATTTTAGTGCCTGAAATGCCAATTATAGTGCCTGAAATGCCAAATATTATGTCTCAAATGCCAATTTTAGTGCCTGAAATGCCAAATATAATGTCACAAATGCAAATTATAGTGCCTGAAATGTCAAATATTATGTCTCAAATGCCAATTTTAGTGCCTGAAATGCCAATTATAGTGCCTGAAATGCCAAATATTATGTCTCAAATGCCAATTTTAGTGTCTGAAATGCCAAATATAATGTCACAAATGCCAATTTTAGTGCCTGAAATGCCAATTATAGTGCCTGAAATGCCAAATATTATGTCTCAAATGCCAATTTTAGTGCCTGAAATGCCGATAATAGTGCCTGAAATGCCAAATATTATGTCTCAAATGCCAATTTTAGTGCCTGAAATGCCAAATATAATGTCACAAATGCCAATTTTAGTGCCTGAAATGCCAATTATAGTGCCTGAAATGCCAAATATTATGTCTCAAAAGCCAATTTTAGTGCCTGAAATGCCGAATATAGTGCCTGAAATGCCAAATATTATTGCTCAAATGCCAATTTTAGTGCCTGAAATGCCAAATATAATGTCACAAATGCCAATTTTAGTGCCTGAAATGCCGATTATAGTGCCTGAAATGCCAAATATAATGTCAAAAATGCCAATTTTAGTGCCTGAAATGCCAAATATAATGTCACAAATGCCAATTTTAGTGATTGAAATGCCAATTTTAGTGCCTGAAATGCCAAATATAATGTCACAAATGCCAATTTTAGTGATTGAAATGCCAATTTTAGTGCCTGAAATGCCAAATATAATGTCACAAATGCCAATTTTAGTGCCTGAAATGCCGATTATAGTGCCTGAAATGCCAAATATAATGTCAAAAATGCCAATTTGAGTGCCTGAAATGCCAAATATAATGTCACAAATGCCAATTTTAGTGCCTGAAATGCCGATTATAGTGCCTGAAATGCCAAATATAATGTCAAAAATGCCAATTTTAGTGCCTGAAATGCCAAATATAATGTCAAAAATGCCAATTTTAGTGCCTGAAATGCCAAATATTATGTCACAAATGCCAATTTTAGTGCCTGAAATGCTAAATATTATGTCACAAATGCCAATTTTAGTGCCTGAAATGCCAATTATAGTGCCTGAAATGACAAATATTATGTCTCAAATCCCAATTTTAGTGCCTGAAATGCCAATTATAGTGCCTGAAATGCCAAATATAATGTCACAAATGCCAATTTTAGTGCCTGAAATGCCGATTATAGTGCATGAAATGCCAAATATAATGTCAAAAATGCCAATTTTAGTGCCTGAAATGCCAAATATAATGTCACAAATGCCAATTTTAGTGCCTGAAATACCAAATATAATGTCACAAATGCCAATTTTAGTGCCTGAAATACCAAATATTATGTCTCAAATGCCAATTTTAGTGCCTGAAATGCCAAATATAATGTCACAAATGCCAATTTTAGTGATTGAAATGCCAATTTTAGTGCATGAAATGCCAAATATAATGTCACAAATGCCAATTTTAGTGCCTGAAATGCCAAATATTATGTCTCAAATGCCAATTTTAGTGCCTGAAATGCCAATTATAGTGCCTGAAATGCCAAATATTATGTCTCAAATGCCAATTTTAGTGCCTGAAATGCCAAATATAATGTCACAAATGCCAATTTTAGTGCCTGAAATGCCAATTATAGTGCCTGAAATGCCAAATATTATGTCTCAAATGCCAATTTTAGTGCCTGAAATGCCGATTATAGTGCCTGAAATGCCAAATATTAAGTCTCAAATGCCAATTTTAGTGCCTGAAATGCCAAATATAATGTCACAAATGCCAATTTTAGTGATTGAAATGCCAATTTTAGTGCCTGAAATGCCAAATATTATGTCACAAATGCCAATTTTAGTGCCTGAAATGCCGATTATAGTGCCTGAAATGCCAATTTTAGTGCCTGAAATGCCAAATATTATGTCACAAATGCCAATTTTAGTACCTGAAATGCCAAATATAATGTCACAAATGCCAATTTTAGTGCCTGAAATGCCGATTATAGTGCCTGAAATGCCAAATATTATGTCTCAAATGCCAATTTTAGTGCCTGAAATGCCAAATATAATGTCACAAATGCCAATTTTAGTGCCTGAAATTCCAATTATAGTGCCTGAAATGCCAAATATTATGTCTCAACAGCCAATTTTAGTGCCTGAAATGCCGATTATAGTGCCTGAAATGCCAAATATTATGTCTCAGATGCCAATTTTAGTGCCTGAAATGCCAAATATAATGTCACAAATGCCAATTTTAGTGCCTGAAATGCCAATTTTAGTGCCTGAAATGCCAAATATAATGTCACAAATGCCAATTTTAGTGCCTGAAATGCCGATTATAGTGCCTGAAATGCCAAATATTATGTCAAAAATGCCAATTTTAGTGCCTGAAATGCCAAATATAATGTCACAAATGCCAATTTTAGTGCCTGAAATACCAAATATTATGTCACAAATGCCAATTTTAGTGCCTGAAATGCCGATTATAGTGCCTGAAATGCCAAATATAATGTCAAAAATGCCAATTTTAGTGCCTGAAATGCCAAATATAATGTCACAAATGCCAATTTTAGTGCCTGAAATGCCAAATATTATGTCTCAAATGCCAATTTTAGTGCCTGAAATGCCAAATATAATGTCACAAATGCCAATTTTAGTGATTGAAATGCCAATTTTAGTGCCTGAAATGCCAAATATAATGTCACAAATGCCAATTTTAGTGCCTGAAATGCCGATTATAGTGCCTGAAATGCCAAATATAATGTCAAAAATGCCAATTTTAGTGCCTGAAATGCCAAATATAATGTCAAAAATGCCAATTTTAGTGCCTGAAATGCCAAATATTATGTCACAAATGCCAATTTTAGTGCCTGAAATGCTAAATATTATGTCACAAATGCCAATTTTAGTGCCTGAAATGCCAATTATAGTGCCTGAAATGACAAATATTATGTCTCAAATCCCAATTTTAGTGCCTGAAATGCCAATTATAGTGCCTGAAATGCCAAACATAATGTCACAAATGCCAATTTTAGTGCCTGAAATGCCGATTATAGTGCCTGAAATGCCAAATATAATGTCAAAAATGCCAATTTTAGTGCCTGAAATGTCAAATATAATGTCACAAATGCCAATTTTAGTGCCTGAAATACCAAATATTATGTCTCAAATGCCAATTTTAGTGCCTGAAATGCCAAATATAATGTCACAAATGCCAATTTTAGTGATTGAAATGCCAATTTTAGTGCATGAAATGCCAAATATAATGTCACAAATGCCAATTTTAGTGCCTGAAATGCCAAATATTATGTCTCAAATGCCAATTTTAGTGCCTGAAATGCCAATTATAGTGCCTGAAATGCCAAATATTATGTCTCAAATGCCAATTTTAGTGCCTGAAATGCCAAATATAATGTCACAAATGCCAATTTTAGTGCCTGAAATGCCAATTATAGTGCCTGAAATGCCAAATATTATGTCTCAAATGCCAATTTTAGTGCCTGAAATGCCGATTATAGTGCCTGAAATGCCAAATATTATGTCTCAAATGCCAATTTTAGTGCCTGAAATGCCAAATATAATGTCCCAAATGCCAATTTTAGTGATTGAAATGCCAATTTTAGTGCCTGAAATGCCAAATATAATGTCACAAATGCCAATTTTAGTGCCTGAAATGCCGATTATAGTGCCTGAAATGCCAATTTTAGTGCCTGAAATGCCAAATATTATGTCACAAATGCCAATTTTAGTACCTGAAATGCCAAATATTATATCTCAAATGCCAATTTTAGTGCCTGAAATGCCAATTATAGTGCCTGAAATGCCAAATATTATGTCTCAAATGCCAATTTTAGTGCCTGAAATGCCAAATATTACGTCACAAATGCCAATTTTAGTGCCTGAAATGCCAAATATAATGTCACAAATGCAAATTTTTGTGTCTGAAATGCCAATTATAGTGTCTAAAATGCCAAATATTATGTCACAAATGCCAAATATAATGTCACAAATGCCAATTTTAGTGCCTGAAATGCCAAATATTATGTCTCAAATGCCAATTTTAGTGCCTGAAATGCCAATTATAGTGCCTGAAATGCCAAATATTATGTCTCAAATGCCAATTTTAGTGCCTGAAATGCCAAATATAATGTCACAAATGCCAATTATTGTGCCTGAAATGTCAAATATTATGTCTCAAATGCCAATTTTAGTGCCTGATATGCCAATTATAGTGCCTGAAATGCCAAATATTATGTCTCAAATGCCAATTTTAGTGTCTGAAATGCCAAATATAATGTCACAAATGCCAATTTTAGTGCCTGAAATGCCAATTATAGTGCCTGAAATGCCAAATATTATGTCTCAAATGCCAATTTTAGTGCCTGAAATGCCGATAATAGTGCCTGAAATGCCAAATATTATGTCTCAAATGCCAATTTTAGTGCCTGAAATGCCAAATATAATGTCACAAATGCCAATTTTAGTGCCTGAAATGCCAATTATAGTGCCTGAAATGCCAAATATTATGTCTCAAAAGCCAATTTTAGTGCCTGAAATGCCGAATATAGTGCCTGAAATGCCAAATATTATTGCTCAAATGCCAATTTTAGTGCCTGAAATGCCAAATATAATGTCACAAATGCCAATTTTAGTGCCTGAAATGCCGATTATAGTGCCTGAAATGCCAAATATAATGTCAAAAATGCCAATTTTAGTGCCTGAAATGCCAAATATAATGTCACAAATGCCAATTTTAGTGCCTGAAATGCCAAATATTATGTCTCAAATGCCAATTTTAGTGCCTGAAATGCCAAATATAATGTCACAAATGCCAATTTTAGTGATTGAAATGCCAATTTTAGTGCCTGAAATGCCAAATATAATGTCACAAATGCCAATTTTAGTGCCTGAAATGCCGATTATAGTGCCTGAAATGCCAAATATAATGTCAAAAATGCCAATTTGAGTGCCTGAAATGCCAAATATAATGTCACAAATGCCAATTTTAGTGCCTGAAATGCCGATTATAGTGCCTGAAATGCCAAATATAATGTCAAAAATGCCAATTTTAGTGCCTGAAATGCCAAATATAATGTCAAAAATGCCAATTTTAGTGCCTGAAATGCCAAATATTATGTCACAAATGCCAATTTTAGTGCCTGAAATGCTAAATATTATGTCACAAATGCCAATTTTAGTGCCTGAAATGCCAATTATAGTGCCTGAAATGACAAATATTATGTCTCAAATCCCAATTTTAGTGCCTGAAATGCCAATTATAGTGCCTGAAATGCCAAATATAATGTCACAAATGCCAATTTTAGTGCCTGAAATGCCGATTATAGTGCATGAAATGCCAAATATAATGTCAAAAATGCCAATTTTAGTGCCTGAAATGCCAAATATAATGTCACAAATGCCAATTTTAGTGCCTGAAATACCAAATATTATGTCTCAAATGCCAATTTTAGTGCCTGAAATGCCAAATATAATGTCACAAATGCCAATTTTAGTGATTGAAATGCCAATTTTAGTGCATGAAATGCCAAATATAATGTCACAAATGCCAATTTTAGTGCCTGAAATGCCAAATATTATGTCTCAAATGCCAATTTTAGTGCCTGAAATGCCAATTATAGTGCCTGAAATGCCAAATATTATGTCTCAAATGCCAATTTTAGTGCCTGAAATGCCAAATATAATGTCACAAATGCCAATTTTAGTGCCTGAAATGCCAATTATAGTGCCTGAAATGCCAAATATTATGTCTCAAATGCCAATTTTAGTGCCTGAAATGCCGATTATAGTGCCTGAAATGCCAAATATTATGTCTCAAATGCCAATTTTAGTGCCTGAAATGCCAAATATAATGTCACAAATGCCAATTTTAGTGATTGAAATGCCAATTTTAGTGCCTGAAATGCCAAATATAATGTCACAAATGCCAATTTTAGTGCCTGAAATGCCGATTATAGTGCCTGAAATGCCAATTTTAGTGCCTGAAATGCCAAATATTATGTCACAAATGCCAATTTTAGTACCTGAAATGCCAAATATAATGTCACAAATGCCAATTTTAGTGCCTGAAATGCCGATTATAGTGCCTGAAATGCCAAATATTATGTCTCAAATGCCAATTTTAGTGCCTGAAATGCCAAATATAATGTCACAAATGCCAATTTTAGTGCCTGAAATTCCAATTATAGTGCCTGAAATGCCAAATATTATGTCTCAACAGCCAATTTTAGTGCCTGAAATGCCGACTATAGTGCCTGAAATGCCAAATATTATGTCTCAGATGCCAATTTTAGTGCCTGAAATGCCAAATATAATGTCACAAATGCCAATTTTAGTGCCTGAAATGCCAATTTTAGTGCCTGAAATGCCAAATATAATGTCACAAATGCCAATTTTAGTGCCTGAAATGCCGATTATAGTGCCTGATATGCCAAATATTATGTCAAAAATGCCAATTTTAGTGCCTGAAATGCCAAATATAATGTCACAAATGCCAATTTTAGTGCCTGAAATACCAAATATTATGTCTCAAATGCCAATTTTAGTGCCTGAAATGCCAAATATAATGTCACAAATGCCAATTTTAGTGATTGAAATGCCAATTTTAGTGCCTGAAATGCCAAATATAATGTCACAAATGCCAATTTTAGTTCCTGAAATGCCGATTATAGTGCCTGAAATGCCAAATATAATGTCACAAATGCCAATTTTAGTGCCTGAAATGCCAAATATAATGTCAAAAATGCCAATTTTAGTGCCTGAAATGCCAAATATTATGTCACAAATGCCAATTTTAGTGCCTGAAATGCCAAATATTATGTCACAAATGCCAATTTTAGTGCCTGAAATGACAAATATTATGTCTCAAATCCCAATTTTAGTGCCTGAAATGCCAATTATAGTGTCTAAAATGCCAAATATTATGTCACAAATGCCAATTATAGTGCCTGAAATGCCAAATATTATGTCTCAAATGCCAATTGTAGTGCCTGAAATGCCAAATATAATGTCACAAATGCCAATTTTAGTGCCTGAAATGCCAAATATAATGTCACAAATGCCAATTATAGTGCCTGAAATGCCAAATATTATGTCTCAAATGCCAATTTTAGTGCCTGAAATGCCAATTATAGTGCCTGAAATGCCAAATGTTATGTCTCAAATGCCAATTTTAGTGCCTGAAATGCCAAATATAATGTCACAAATGCCAATTATAGTGCCTGAAATGCCAAATATTATGTCTCAAATGCCAATTTTAGTGCCTGAAATGCCAATTATAGTGCCTGAAATGCCAAATATTATGTCTCAAATGCCAATTTTAGTGCCTGAAATGCCAAATATAATGTCACAAATGCCAATTTTAGTGCCTGAAATGCCAATTATAGTGCCTGAAATGCCGAATATTATGTCTCAAAAGCCAATTTTAGTGCCTGAAATGCCGATTATAGTGCCTGAAATGCCAAATATTATGTCTCAAATGCCAATTTTAGTGCCTGAAATGCCAAATATAATGTCACAAATGCCAATTTTAGTGCCTGAAATGCCAAATATTATGTCACAAATGCCAATTTTAGTGCCTGAAATGCCAAATATTATGTCTCAAATGCCAATTTTAGTGCCTGAAATGCCAAATATAATGTCACAAATGCCAATTTTAGTGCCTGAAATGCCAATTATAGTGCCTGAAATGCCAATTATTATTTCTCAAATGCCAATTTTAGTGCCTGAAATGCCAATTATAGTGCTTGAAATGCCAAATATTATGTCTCAAATGCCAATTTTAGTGCCTGAAATGCCAAATATTACGTCACAAATGCCAATTTTGTGCCTGAAATGCCAAATATAATGTCACAAATGCAAATTTTTGTGTCTGAAATGCCAAATATTATGTCTCAAATGCCAATTTTAGTGCCTGAAATGCCAATTATAGTGCCTGAAATGCCAAATATTATGTCTCAAATGCCAATTTTAGTGCTTGAAATGCCAAGTATAATGTCACAAATGCCAATTTTAGTGCCTGAAATACCTAACATTATGTCTCAAATGCCAATTTTAGTGCCTGAAATGCCAAATATAATGTCACAAATGCCAATTTTAGTGATTGAAATGCCAATTTTAGTGCCTGAAATGCCAAATATAATGTCAAAAATGCCAATTTTAGTGCCTGAAATGCCGATTATAGTGCCTGAAATGCCAAATATAATGTCACAAATGCCAATTTTAGTGCCTGAAATGCCAAATATAATGTCAAAAATGCCAATTTTAGTGCCTGAAATGCCAAATATTATGTCACAAATGCCAATTTTAGTGCCTGAAATGCCAAATATTATGTCACAAATGCCAATTTTAGTGCCTGAAATGACAAATATTATGTCTCAAATCCCAATTTTAGTGCCTGAAATGCCAATTATAGTGTCTAAAATGCCAAATATTATGTCACAAATGCCAATTATAGTGCCTGAAATGCCAAATATTATGTCTCAAATGCCAATTGTAGTGCCTGAAATGCCAAATATAATGTCACAAATGCCAATTTTAGTGCCTGAAATGCCAAATATAGTGCCTGAAATGCCAAATATTATGTCTCAAATGCCAATTTTAGTGCCTGAAATGCCAAATATAATGTCACAAATGCCAATTATAGTGCCTGAAATGCCAAATATTATGTCTCAAATGCCAATTTTAGTGCCTGAAATGCCAATTATAGTGCCTGAAATGCCAAATATTATGTCTCAAATGCCAATTTTAGTGCCTGAAATGCCAAATATAATGTCACAAATGCCAATTTTAGTGCCTGAAATGCCAATTATAGTGCCTGAAATGCCAAATATTATGTCTCAAAAGCCAATTTTAGTGCCTGAAATGCCGATTATAGTGCCTAAAATGCCAAATATTATGTCACAAATGCCAATTTTAGTGCCTGAAATGCCAAATATTATGTCTCAAATGCCAATTTTAGTGCCTGAAATGCCAAATATAATGTCACAAATGCCAATTTTAGTGCCTGAAATGCCAATTATAGTGCCTGAAATGCCAAATATTATGTCTCAAATGCCAATTTTAGTGCCTGAAATGCCAAATATTACGTCACAAATGCCAATTTTAGTGCCTGAAATGCCAAATATAATGTCACAAATGCAAATTTTTGTGTCTGAAATGCCAATTATAGTGTCTAAAATGCCAAATATTATGTCACAAATGCCAAATATAATGTCACAAATGCCAATTTTAGTGCCTGAAATGCCAAATATTATGTCTCAAATGCCAATTTTAGTGCCTGAAATGCCAATTATAGTGCCTGAAATGCCAAATATTATGTCTCAAATGCCAATTTTAGTGCCTGAAATGCCAAATATAATGTCACAAATGCCAATTTTAGTGCCTGAAATGCCAATTATAGTGCCTGAAATGCCAAATATTATGTCTCAAAAGCCAATTTTAGTGCCTGAAATGCCGATTATAGTGCCTGAAATGCCAAATATTATGTCTCAAATGCCAATTTTAGTGCCTGAAATGCCAAATATAATGTCACAAATGCCAATTTTAGTGCCTGAAATGCCAAATATTATGTCACAAATGCCAATTTTAGTGCCTGAAATGCCAAATATTATGTCTCAAATGCCAATTTTAGTGCCTGAAATGCCAAATATAATGTCACAAATGCCAATTTTAGTGCCTGAAATGCCAATTATAGTGCCTGAAATGCCAATTATTATTTCTCAAATGCCAATTTTAGTGCCTGAAATGCCAATTATAGTGCTTGAAATGCCAAATATTATGTCTCAAATGCCAATTTTAGTGCCTGAAATGCCAAATATTACGTCACAAATGCCAATTTTGTGCCTGAAATGCCAAATATAATGTCACAAATGCAAATTTTTGTGTCTGAAATGCCAATTATAGTGTCTAAAATGCCAAATATTATGTCACAAATGCCAAATATAATGTCACAAATGCCAATTTTAGTGCCTGAAATGCCAAATATTATGTCACAAATGCCAATTATAGTGCCTGAAATGCCAAATATTATGTCTCAAATGCCAATTTTAGTGCCTGAAATGCCAATTATAGTGCCTGAAATGCCAAATATTATGTCTCAAATGCCAATTTTAGTGCTTGAAATGCCAAGTATAATGTCACAAATGCCAATTTTAGTGCCTGAAATACCTAATATTATGTCTCAAATGCCAATTTTAGTGCCTGAAATGCCAAATATAATGTCACAAATGCCAATTTTAGTGATTGAAATGCCAATTTTAGTGCCTGAAATGCCAAATATAATGTCACAAATGCCAATTTTAGTGCCTGAAATGCCGATTATAGTGCCTGAAATGCCAAATATAATGTCACAAATGCCAATTTTAGTGCCTGAAATGCCAAATATAATGTCAAAAATGCCAATTTTAGTGCCTGAAATGCCAAATATTATGTCACAAATGCCAATTTTAGTGCCTGAAATGCCAAATATTATGTCACAAATGCCAATTTTAGTGCCTGAAATGACAAATATTATGTCTCAAATCCCAATTTTAGTGCCTGAAATGCCAATTATAGTGTCTAAAATGCCAAATATTATGTCACAAATGCCAATTATAGTGCCTGAAATGCCAAATATTATGTCTCAAATGCCAATTGTAGTGCCTGAAATGCCAAATATAATGTCACAAATGCCAATTTTAGTGCCTGAAATGCCAAATATAGTGCCTGAAATGCCAAATATTATGTCTCAAATGCCAATTTTAGTGCCTGAAATGCCAAATATAATGTCACAAATGCCAATTATAGTGCCTGAAATGCCAAATATTATGTCTCAAATGCCAATTTTAGTGCCTGAAATGCCAATTATAGTGCCTGAAATGCCAAATATTATGTCTCAAATGCCAATTTTAGTGCCTGAAATGCCAAATATAATGTCACAAATGCCAATTTTAGTGCCTGAAATGCCAATTATAGTGCCTGAAATGCCAAATATTATGTCTCAAAAGCCAATTTTAGTGCCTGAAATGCCGATTATAGTGCCTAAAATGCCAAATATTATGTCTCAAATGCCAATTTTAGTGCCTGAAATGCCAAATATAATGTCACAAATGCCAATTTTAGTGCCTGAAATGCCAAATATTATGTCACAAATGCCAATTTTAGTGCCTGAAATGCCAAATATTATGTCTCAAATGCCAATTTTAGTGCCTGAAATGCCAAATATAATGTCACAAATGCCAATTTTAGTGCCTGAAATGCCAATTATAGTGCCTGAAATGCCAAATATTATGTCTCAAATGCCAATTTTAGTGCCTGAAATGCCAAATATTACGTCACAAATGCCAATTTTAGTGCCTGAAATGCCAAATATAATGTCACAAATGCAAATTTTTGTGTCTGAAATGCCAATTATAGTGTCTAAAATGCCAAATATTATGTCACAAATGCCAAATATAATGTCACAAATGCCAATTTTAGTGCCTGAAATGCCAAATATAATGTCACAAATGCCAATTATAGTGCCTGAAATGCCAAATATTATGTCTCAAATGCCAATTTTAGTGCCTGAAATGCCAATTATGATGCCTGAAATGCCAAATATTATGTCTCAAATGCCAATTTTAGTGCCTGAAATGCCAAGTATAATGTCACAAATGCCAATTATAGTGCCTGAAATGCCAAATATTATGTCTCAAATGCCAATTTTAGTGCCTGAAATGCCAATTATAGTGCCTGAAATGCCAAATATTATGTCTCAAATGCCAATTTTAGTGTCTGAAATGCCAAATATAATGTCACAAATGCCAATTTTAGTGCCTGAAATGCCAATTATAGTGCCTGAAATGCCAAATATTATGTCTCAAATGCCAATTTTAGTGCCTGAAATGCCGATAATAGTGCCTGAAATGCCAAATATTATGTCTCAAATGCCAATTTTAGTGCCTGAAATGCTAAATTTAATGTCAAAAATGCCAATTTTAGTGCCTGAAATGCCAAATATTATGTCACAAATGCCAATTTTAGTGCCTGAAATGCCAAATATTATGTCTCAAATGCCAATTTTAGTGCCTGAAATGCCAATTATAGTGCCTGAAATGCAAAATATTATGTCTCAAATGCCAATTGTAGTGCCTGAAATGCCAAATATAATGTCACAAATGCCAATTTTAGTGCCTGAAATGCCAATTATAGTGCCTGAAATGCCAAATATTATGTCTCAAATGCCAATTTTAGTGCCTGAAATGCCAATTATAGTGCCTGAAATGCCAAATATTATGTCTCAAATGCCAATTTTAGTGCCTGAAATGCCAAATATTATGTCACAAATTTCAATTTTAGTGCCTGAAATGCCAAATATTATGTCTCAAATGCCAATTTTAGTGCCTGAAATGCCAAATATAATGTCACAAATGCCAATTTTAGTGCCTGAAATGCCAATTATAGTGCCTGAAATGCCAATTATTATTTCTCAAATGCCAATTTTAGTGCCTGAAATGCCAATTATAGTGCTTGAAATGCCAAATATTATGTCTCAAATGCCGATTATAGTGCCTGAAATGCCAAATATAATGTCACAAATGCCAATTTTAGTTCCTGAAATGCCAAATATAATGTCAAAAATGCCAATTTTAGTGCCTGAAATGCCAAATATTATGTCACAAATGCCAATTTTAGTGCCTGAAATGCCAAATATTATGTCACAAATGCCAATTTTAGTGCCTGAAATGACAAATATTATGTCTCAAATCCCAATTTTAGTGCCTGAAATGCCAATTATAGTGTCTAAAATGCCAAATATTATGTCACAAATGCCAATTATAGTGCCTGAAATGCCAAATATTATGTCTCAAATGCCAATTGTAGTGCCTGAAATGCCAAATATAATGTCACAAATGCCAATTTTAGTGCCTGAAATGCCAAATATAATGTCACAAATGCCAATTATAGTGCCTGAAATGCCAAATATTATGTCTCAAATGCCAATTTTAGTGCCTGAAATGCCAATTATAGTGCCTGAAATGCCAAATGTTATGTCTCAAATGCCAATTTTAGTGCCTGAAATGCCAAATATAATGTCACAAATGCCAATTATAGTGCCTGAAATGCCAAATATTATGTCTCAAATGCCAATTTTAGTGCCTGAAATGCCAATTATAGTGCCTGAAATGCCAAATATTATGTCTCAAATGCCAATTTTAGTGCCTGAAATGCCAAATATAATGTCACAAATGCCAATTTTAGTGCCTGAAATGCCAATTATAGTGCCTGAAATGCCAAATATTATGTCTCAAAAGCCAATTTTAGTGCCTGAAATGCCGATTATAGTGCCTGAAATGCCAAATATTATGTCTCAAATGCCAATTTTAGTGCCTGAAATGCCAAATATAATGTCACAAATGCCAATTTTAGTGCCTGAAATGCCAAATATTATGTCACAAATGCCAATGTTAGTGCCTGAAATGCCAAATATTATGTCTCAAATGCCAATTTTAGTGCCTGAAATGCCAAATATAATGTCACAAATGCCAATTTTAGTGCCTAAAATGCCAATTATTGTGCCTGAAATGCCAATTATTATTTCTCAAATGCCAATTTTAGTGCCTGAAATGCCAATTATAGTGCTTGAAATGCCAAATATTATGTCTCAAATGCCAATTTTAGTGCCTGAAATGCCAAATATTACGTCACAAATGCCAATTTTGTGCCTGAAATGCCAAATATAATGTCACAAATGCAAATTTTTGTGTCTGAAATGCCAATTATAGTGTCTAAAATGCCAAATATTATGTCACAAATGCCAAATATAATGTCACAAATGCCAATTTTAGTGCCTGAAATGCCAAATATTATGTCACAAATGCCAATTATAGTGCCTGAAATGCCAAATATTATGTCTCAAATGCCAATTTTAGTGCCTGAAATGCCAATTATAGTGCCTGAAATGCCAAATATTATGTCTCAAATGCCAATTTTAGTGCTTGAAATGCCAAGTATAATGTCACAAATGCCAATTTTAGTGCCTGAAATACCTAATATTATGTCTCAAATGCCAATTTTAGTGCCTGAAATGCCAAATATAATGTCACAAATGCCAATTTTAGTGATTGAAATGCCAATTTTAGTGCCTGAAATGCCAAATATAATGTCACAAATGCCAATTTTAGTGCCTGAAATGCCGATTATAGTGCCTGAAATGCCAAATATAATGTCACAAATGCCAATTTTAGTGCCTGAAATGCCAAATATAATGTCAAAAATGCCAATTTTAGTGCCTGAAATGCCAAATATTATGTCACAAATGCCAATTTTAGTGCCTAAAATGCCAAATATTATGTCACAAATGCCAATTTCAGTGCCTGAAATGACAAATATTATGTCTCAAATCCCAATTTTAGTGCCTGAAATGCCAATTATAGTGTCTAAAATGCCAAATATTATGTCACAAATGCCAATTATAGTGCCTGAAATGCCAAATATTATGTCTCAAATGCCAATTGTAGTGCCTGAAATGCCAAATATAATGTCACAAATGCCAATTTTAGTGCCTGAAATGCCAAATATAGTGCCTGAAATGCCAAATATTATGTCTCAAATGCCAATTTTAGTGCCTGAAATGCCAAATATAATGTCACAAATGCCAATTATAGTGCCTGAAATGCCAAATATTATGTCTCAAATGCCAATTTTAGTGCCTGAAATGCCAATTATAGTGCCTGAAATGCCAAATATTATGTCTCAAATGCCAATTTTAGTGCCTGAAATGCCAAATATAATGTCACAAATGCCAATTTTAGTGCCTGAAATGCCAATTATAGTGCCTGAAATGCCAAATATTATGTCTCAAAAGCCAATTTTAGTGCCTGAAATGCCGATTATAGTGCCTAAAATGCCAAATATTATGTCTCAAATGCCAATTTTAGTGCCTGAAATGCCAAATATAATGTCACAAATGCCAATTTTAGTGCCTGAAATGCCAAATATTATGTCACAAATGCCAATTTTAGTGCCTGAAATGCCAAATATTATGTCTCAAATGCCAATTTTAGTGCCTGAAATGCCAATTATAGTGCCTGAAATGCCAAATATTATGTCTCAAATGCCAATTTTAGTGCCTGAAATGCCAAATATTACGTCACAAATGCCAATTTTAGTGCCTGAAATGCCAAATATAATGTCACAAATTCAAATTTTTGTGTCTGAAATGCCAATTATAGTGTCTAAAATGCCAAATATTATGTCACAAATGCCAAATATAATGTCACAAATGCCAATTTTAGTGCCTGAAATGCCAAATATAATGTCACAAATGCCAATTATAGTGCCTGAAATGCCAAATATTATGTCTCAAATGCCAATTTTAGTGCCTGAAATGCCAATTATAGTGCCTGAAATGCCAAATATTATGTCTCAAATGCCAATTTTAGTGCCTGAAATGCCAAGTATAATGTCACAAATGCCAATTATAGTGCCTGAAATGCCAAATATTATGTCTCAAATGCCAATTTTAGTGCCTGAAATGCCAATTATAGTGCCTGAAATGCCAAATATTATGTCTCAAATGCCAATTTTAGTGTCTGAAATGCCAAATATAATGTCACAAATGCCAATTTTAGTGCCTGAAATGCCAATTATAGTGCCTGAAATGCCAAATATTATGTCTCAAATGCCAATTTTAGTGCCTGAAATGCCGATAATAGTGCCTGAAATGCCAAATATTATGTCTCAAATGCCAATTTTAGTGCCTGAAATGCCAAATTTAATGTCAAAAATGCCAATTTTAGTGCCTGAAATGCCAAATATTATGTCACAAATGCCAATTTTAGTGCCTGAAATGCCAAATATTATGTCTCAAATGCCAATTTTAGTGCCTGAAATGCCAATTATAGTGCCTGAAATGCCAATTATAGTGCCTGAAATGCCAAATGTTATGTCTCAAATGCCAATTTTAGTGCCTGAAATGCCAAATATAATGTCACAAATGCCAATTATAGTGCCTGAAATGCCAAATATTATGTCTCAAATGCCAATTTTAGTGCCTGAAATGCCAATTATAGTGCCTGAAATGCCAAATATTATGTCTCAAATGCCAATTTTAGTCCCTGAAATGCCAAATATAATGTCACAAATGCCAATTTTAGTGCCTGAAATGCCAATTATAGTGCCTGAAATGCCAAATATTATGTCTCAAAAGCCAATTTTAGTGCCTGAAATGCCGATTATAGTGCCTGAAATGCCAAATATTATGTCTCAAATGCCAATTTTAGTGCCTGAAATGCCAAATATAATGTCACAAATGCCAATTTTAGTGCCTGAAATGCCAAATATTATGTCACAAATGCCAATGTTAGTGCCTGAAATGCCAAATATTATGTCTCAAATGCCAATTTTAGTGCCTGAAATGCCAAATATAATGTCACAAATGCCAATTTTAGTGCCTGAAATGCCAATTATAGTGCCTGAAATGCCAATTATTATTTCTCAAATGCCAATTTTAGTGCCTGAAATGCCAATTATAGTGCTTGAAATGCCAAATATTATGTCTCAAATGCCAATTTTAGTGCCTGAAATGCCAAATATTACGTCACAAATGCCAATTTTGTGCCTGAAATGCCAAATATAATGTCACAAATGCAAATTTTTGTGTCTGAAATGCCAATTATAGTGTCTAAAATGCCAAATATTATGTCACAAATGCCAAATATAATGTCACAAATGCCAATTTTAGTGCCTGAAATGCCAAATATTATGTCACAAATGCCAATTATAGTGCCTGAAATGCCAAATATTATGTCTCAAATGCCAATTTTAGTGCCTGAAATGCCAATTATAGTGCCTGAAATGCCAAATATTATGTCTCAAATGACAATTTTAGTGCTTGAAATGCCAAGTATAATGTCACAAATGCCAATTTTAGTGCCTGAAATACCTAATATTATGTCTCAAATGCCAATTTTAGTGCCTGAAATGCCAAATATAATGTCACAAATGCCAATTTTAGTGATTGAAATGCCAATTTTAGTGCCTGAAATGCCAAATATAATGTCACTAATGCCAATTTTAGTGCCTGAAATGCCGATTATAGTGCCTGAAATGCCAAATATAATGTCACAAATGCCAATTTTAGTGCCTGAAATGCCAAATATAATGTCAAAAATGCCAATTTTAGTGCCTGAAATGCCAAATATTATGTCACAAATGCCAATTTTAGTGCCTAAAATGCCAAATATTATGTCACAAATGCCAATTTCAGTGCCTGAAATGACAAATATTATGTCTCAAATCCCAATTTTAGTGCCTGAAATGCCAATTATAGTGTCTAAAATGCCAAATATTATGTCACAAATGCCAATTATAGTGCCTGAAATGCCAAATATTATGTCTCAAATGCCAATTGTAGTGCCTGAAATGCCAAATATAATGTCACAAATGCCAATTTTAGTGCCTGAAATGCCAAATATAGTGCCTGAAATGCCAAATATTATGTCTCAAATGCCAATTTTAGTGCCTGAAATGCCAAATATAATGTCACAAATGCCAATTATAGTGCCTGAAATGCCAAATATTATGTCTCAAATGCCAATTTTAGTGCCTGAAATGCCAATTATAGTGCCTGAAATGCCAAATATTATGTCTCAAATGCCAATTTTAGTGCCTGAAATGCCAAATATAATGTCACAAATGCCAATTTTAGTGCCTGAAATGCCAATTATAGTGCCTGAAATGCCAAATATTATGTCTCAAAAGCCAATTTTAGTGCCTGAAATGCCGATTATAGTGCCTAAAATGCCAAATATTATGTCTCAAATGCCAATTTTAGTGCCTGAAATGCCAAATATAATGTCACAAATGCCAATTTTAGTGCCTGAAATGCCAAATATTATGTCACAAATGCCAATTTTAGTGCCTGAAATGCCAAATATTATGTCTCAAATGCCAATTTTAGTGCCTGAAATGCCAAATATAATGTCACAAATGCCAATTTTAGTGCCTGAAATGCCAATTATAGTGCCTGAAATGCCAAATATTATGTCTCAAATGCCAATTTTAGTGCCTGAAATGCCAAATATTACGTCACAAATGCCAATTTTAGTGCCTGAAATGCCAAATATAATGTCACAAATGCAAATTTTTGTGTCTGAAATGCCAATTATAGTGTCTAAAATGCCAAATATTATGTCACAAATGCCAAATATAATGTCACAAATGCCAATTTTAGTGCCTGAAATGCCAAATATAATGTCACAAATGCCAATTATAGTGCCTGAAATGCCAAATATTATGTCTCAAATGCCAATTTTAGTGCCTGAAATGCCAATTATAGTGCCTGAAATGCCAAATATTATGTCTCAAATGCCAATTTTAGTGCCTGAAATGCCAAGTATAATGTCACAAATGCCAATTATAGTGCCTGAAATGCCAAATATTATGTCTCAAATGCCAATTTTAGTGCCTGAAATGCCAATTATAGTGCCTGAAATGCCAAATATTATGTCTCAAATGACAATTTTAGTGCTTGAAATGCCAAGTATAATGTCACAAATGCCAATTTTAGTGCCTGAAATACCTAATATTATGTCTCAAATGCCAATTTTAGTGCCTGAAATGCCAAATATAATGTCACAAATGCCAATTTTAGTGATTGAAATGCCAATTTTAGTGCCTGAAATGCCAAATATAATGTCACAAATGCCAATTTTAGTGCCTGAAATGCCGATTATAGTGCCTGAAATGCCAAATATAATGTCACAAATGCCAATTTTAGTGCCTGAAATGCCAAATATAATGTCAAAAATGCCAATTTTAGTGCCTGAAATGCCAAATATTATGTCACAAATGCCAATTTTAGTGCCTAAAATGCCAAATATTATGTCACAAATGCCAATTTCAGTGCCTGAAATGACAAATATTATGTCTCAAATCCCAATTTTAGTGCCTGAAATGCCAATTATAGTGTCTAAAATGCCAAATATTATGTCACAAATGCCAATTATAGTGCCTGAAATGCCAAATATTATGTCTCAAATGCCAATTGTAGTGCCTGAAATGCCAAATATAATGTCACAAATGCCAATTTTAGTGCCTGAAATGCCAAATATAGTGCCTGAAATGCCAAATATTATGTCTCAAATGCCAATTTTAGTGCCTGAAATGCCAAATATAATGTCACAAATGCCAATTATAGTGCCTGAAATGCCAAATATTATGTCTCAAATGCCAATTTTAGTGCCTGAAATGCCAATTATAGTGCCTGAAATGCCAAATATTATGTCTCAAATGCCAATTTTAGTGCCTGAAATGCCAAATATAATGTCACAAATGCCAATTTTAGTGCCTGAAATGCCAATTATAGTGCCTGAAATGCCAAATATTATGTCTCAAAAGCCAATTTTAGTGCCTGAAATGCCGATTATAGTGCCTAAAATGCCAAATATTATGTCTCAAATGCCAATTTTAGTGCCTGAAATGCCAAATATAATGTCACAAATGCCAATTTTAGTGCCTGAAATGCCAAATATTATGTCACAAATGCCAATTTTAGTGCCTGAAATGCCAATTATAGTGCCTGAAATGCCAAATATTATGTCTCAAATGCCAATTTTAGTGCCTGAAATGCCAATTTTAGTGCCTGAAATGCCAATTATAGTGCCTGAAATGCCAAATATTATGTCTCAAATGCCAATTTTAGTGCCTGAAATGCCAAATATTACGTCACAAATGCCAATTTTAGTGCCTGAAATGCCAAATATAATGTCACAAATGCAAATTTTTGTGTCTGAAATGCCAATTATAGTGTCTAAAATGCCAAATATTATGTCACAAATGCCAATTATAGTGCCTGAAATGCCAAATATTATGTCTCAAATGCCAATTTTAGTGCCTGAAATGCCAATTATAGTGCCTGAAATGCCAAATATTATGTCTCAAATGCCAATTTTAGTGCCTGAAATGCCAAGTATAATGTCACAAATGCCAATTATAGTGCCTGAAATGCCAAATATTATGTCTCAAATGCCAATTTTAGTGCCTGAAATGCCAAATATAATGTCACAAATGCCAATTTTAGTGCCTGAAATGCCAATTATAGTGCCTGAAATGCCAAATATAATGTCACAAATGCCAATTATAGTGCCTGAAATGCCAAATATTATGTCTCAAATGCCAATTTTAGTGCCTGAAATGCCAAATTTAATGTCAAAAATGCCAATTTTAGTGCCTGAAATGCCAAATATTATGTCACAAATGCCAATTTTAGTGCCTGAAATGCCAAATATAGTGCCTGAAATGCCAAATATTATGTCTCAAATGCCAATTTTAGTGCCTGAAATGCCAATTATAGTGCCTGAAATGCCAAATATTATGTCTCAAATGCCAATTTTAGTGCCTGAAATGCCGATAATAGTGCCTGAAATGCCAAATATTATGTCTCAAATGCCAATTTTAGTGCCTGAAATGCCAAATTTAATGTCAAAAATGCCAATTTTAGTGCCTGAAATGCCAAATATTATGTCACAAATGCCAATTTTAGTGCCTGAAATGCCAATTATAGTGCCTGAAATGCCAAATATTATGTCTCAAATGCCAATTTTAGTGCCTGAAATGCCAATTATAGTGCCTGAAATGCCAAATATTATGTCTCAAATGCCAATTTTAGTGCCTGAAATGCCAAATATTATGTCACAAATTTCAATTTTAGTGCCTGAAATGCCAAATATAATGTCACAAATGCCAATTTTATTGCCTGAAATGCCGATTATAGTGCCTGAAATGCCAGATATTATGTCTCAAATGCCAATTTTAGTGCCTGAAATGCCAAGTATAATGTCACAAATGCCAATTATAGTGCCTGAAATGCCAAATATTATGTCTCAAATGCCAATTTTAGTGCCTGAAATGCCAATTATAGTGCCTGAAATGCCAAATATTATGTCTCAAATGCCAATTTTAGTGTCTGAAATGCCAAATATAATGTCACAAATGCCAATTTTAGTGCCTGAAATGCCAATTATAGTGCCTGAAATGCCAAATATTATGTCTCAAATGCCAATTTTAGTGCCTGAAATGCCGATAATAGTGCCTGAAATGCCAAATATTATGTCTCAAATGCCAATTTTAGTGCCTGAAATGCCAAATTTAATGTCAAAAATGCCAATTTTAGTGCCTGAAATGCCAAATATTATGTCACAAATGCCAATTTTAGTGCCTGAAATGCCAAATATTATGTCTCAAATGCCAATTTTAGTGCCTGAAATGCCAATTATAGTGCCTGAAATGCAAAATATTATGTCTCAAATGCCAATTGTAGTGCCTGAAATGCCAAATATAATGTCACAAATGCCAATTTTAGTGCCTGAAATGCCAATTATAGTGCCTGAAATGCCAAATATTATGTCTCAAATGCCAATTTTAGTGCCTGAAATGCCAATTATAGTGCCTGAAATGCCAAATATTATGTCTCAAATGCCAATTTTAGTGCCTGAAATGCCAAATATTATGTCACAAATTTCAATTTTAGTGCCTGAAATGCCAAATATAATGTCACAAATGCCAATTTTATTGCCTGAAATGCCGATTATAGTGCCTGAAATGCCAGATATTATGTCTCAAATGCCAATTTTAGTGCCTGAAATGCCAAATATAATGTCACAAATGCCAATTTTAGTGCCTGAAATGCCAATTATAGTGCCTGAAATGCCAAATATTATGTCTCAAAAGCCAATTTTAGTGCCTGAAAACCGATTATAGTGCCTGAAATGCCAAATATTATGTCTCAAATGCCAATTTTAGTGCCTGAAATGCCAAATAAAATGTCACAAATGCCAATTTTAGTGCCTGAAATGCCAATTTTAGTGCCTGAAATGCCAAATATAATGTCACAAATGCCAATTTTAGTGCCTGAAATGCCGATTATAGTGCCTGAAATGCCAAATATAATGTCAAAAATGCCAATTTTAGTGCCTGAAATGCCAAATATAATGTCACAAATGCCAATTTTAGTGCCTGAAATACCAAATATTATGTCTCAAATGCCAATATTAGTGCCTGAAATGCCAAATATAATGTCACAAATGCCAATTTTAGTGATTGAAATGCAAATTTTAGTGTCTGAAATGCCAAATATAATGTCACAAATGCCAATTTTAGTGCCTGAAATGCCGATTATAGTGCCTGAAATGCCAAATATAATGTCACAAATGCCAATTTTAGTGCCTGAAATGCCAAATATAATGTCAAAAATGCCAATTTTAGTGCCTGAAATGCCAAATATTATGTCACAAATGCCAATTTTAGTGCCTGAAATGCCAAATATTATGTCACAAATGCCAATTTTAGTGCCTGAATTGCCAATTATAGTGCCTGAAATGACAAATATTATGTCTCAAATCCCAATTTTAGTGCCTGAAATGCCAATTATAGTGTCTAAAATGCCAAATATTATGTCACAAATGCCAATTGTAGTGCCTGAAATGCCAAATATAATGTCACAAATGCCAATTTTAGTGCCTGAAATGCCAAATATAATGTCACAAATGCCAATTATAGTGCCTGAAATGCCAAATATTATGTCTCAAATGCCAATTTTAGTGCCTGAAATGCCAAATATAATGTCACAAATGCCAATTATAGTGCCTGAAATGCCAATTTTAGTGCCTGAAATGCCAATTATAGTGCCTGAAATGCCAAATATTATGTCTCAAATGCCAATTTTAGTGCCTGAAATGCCAAATATAATGTCACAAATGCCAATTTTAGTGCCTGAAATGCCAATTATAGTGCCTGAAATGCCAAATATTATGTCTCAAAAGCCAATTTTAGTGCCTGAAATGCCGATTATAGTGCCTGAAATGCCAAATATTATGTCACAAATGCCAATTTTAGTGCCTGAAATGCCAAATATTATGTCACAAATGCCAATTTTAGTGCCTGAAATGCCAAATATTATGTCTCAAATGCCAATTTTAGTGCCTGAAATGCCAAATATAATGTCACAAATGCCAATTTTAGTGCCTGAAATGCCAATTATAGTGCCTGAAATGCCAAATATTATTTCTCAAATGCCAATTTTAGTGCCTGAAATGCCAATTATAGTGCCTGAAATGCCAAATATTATGTCTCAAATGCCAATTTTAGTGCCTGAAATGCCAAATATTACGTCACAAATGCCAATTTTAGTGCCTGAAATGCCAAATATAATGTCACAAATGCAAATTTTTGTGTCTGAAATGCCAATTATAGTGTCTAAAATGCCAAATATTATGTCACAAATGCCAAATATAATGTCACAAATGCCAATTTTAGTGCCTGAAATGCCAATTATAGTGTCTGAAATGCCAAATATTATGTCTCAAATGCCAATTTTAGTGCCTGAAATGCCAAATATAATGTTACAAATGCCAATTATAGTGCCTGAAATGCCAAATATTATGTCTCAAATGCCAATTTTAGTGCCTGAAATGCCAATTATAGTGCCTGAAATGCCAAATATTATGTCTCAAATGCCAATTTTAGTGTCTGAAATGCCAAATATAATGTAACAAATGCCAATTTTAGTGCCTGAAATGCCAATTATAGTGCCTGAAATGCCAAATATTATGTCTCAAATGCCAATTTTAGTGCCTGAAATACCGATAATAGTGCCTGAAATGCCAAATATTATGTCTCATATGCCAATTTTAGTGCCTGAAATGCCAAATATAATGTCACAAATGCCAATTTTAGTGCCTGAAATGCCAATTATAGTGCCTGAAATGCCAAATATTATGTCTCAAAAGCCAATTTTAGTGCCTGAAATGCCGAATATAGTGCCTGAAATGCCAAATATTATTGCTCAAATGCCAATTTTAGTGCCTGAAATGCCAAATATAATGTCACAAATGCCAATTATAGTGCCTGAAATGCCAATTTTAGTGCCTGAAATGGCAAATATAATGTCACAAATGCCAATTTTAGTGCCTGAAATGCCGATTATAGTGCCTGAAATGCCAAATATAATGTCACAAATGCCAATTTTAGTGCCTGAAATGCCAAATATTATGTCTCAAATGCCAATTTTAGTGCCTGAAATGCCAAATATAATGTCACAAATGCCAATTTTAGTGATTGAAATGCCAATTTTAGTGCCTGAAATGCCAAATATAATGTCACAAATGCCAATTTTAGTGCCTGAAATGCCGATTATAGTGCCTGAAATGTCAAATATAATGTCAAATATGCCAATTTTAGTGCCTGAAATGCCAAATATAATGTCACAAATGCCAATTTTAGTGCCTGAAATGCCGATTATAGTGCCTGAAATGCCAAATATAATGTCAAAAATGCCAATTTTAGTGCCTGAAATGCCAAATATTATGTCACAAATGCCAATTTTAGTGCCTGAAATGCTAAATATTATGTCACAAATGCCAATTTTAGTGCCTGAAATGCCAATTATAGTGCCTGAAATGACAAATATTATGTCTCAAATCCCAATTTTAGTGCCTGAAATGCTAAATATTATGTCACAAATGCCAATTTTAGTGCCTGAAATGCCAATTAGAGTGCCTGAAATGCCAAATATAATGTCCCAAATGCCAATTTTAGTGCCTGAAATGACAAATATAATGTCACAAATGCCAATTTTAGTGCCTGAAATGCCAATTATAGTGCCTGAAATGCCAAATATTATGTCACAAATGCCAAATATAATGTCACAAATGCCAATTTTAGTGCCTGAAATGCCAATTATAGTGCCTGAAATGCCAAATATTATGCCTGAAATGCCAAAATTAATGTCACAGATGCCAATTTTAGTGCCTGAAATGCCAAATATTATGTCACAAATGCCAATTTTAGTGCCTGAAATGCCAATTATAGTGCCTGAAATGCCAAATATTATGTCTCAAATGCCAATTATAGTGCCTGAAATGCCAATTATAGTGCCTGAAATGCCAAATGTAATGTTACAAATGCCAATTTTAGTGCCTGAAATGCCAAATATAATGTCAAAAATGCCAATTTTAGTGCCTGAAATGCCGATTTTAGTGCCTGAAATGCCAAATATAATGTCAAAAATGCCAATTTTAGTGCCTGAAATCCCAAATATAATGTCACAAATGCCAATTTTAGTGCCTGAAATGCCTATTTTAGTGCCTGAAATGCAAATTACAGTGCCTGAAATGCCAAATATTATGTCTCAAATGCCAAATATTATGTCTCAAATGCCAATTTTAGTGCCTGAAATGCCAATTATAGTGCCTGAAATGCCAAATATTATGTCTCAAATGCCAATTTTAGTGCCTGAAATGCCAAATATAATGTCACAAATGCCAATTTTAGTGCCTGAAATGCCAATTATAGTGCCTGAAATGCCAAATATTATGTCTCAAATGCCAATTATAGTGAATGAAATGCCAATTAGAGTGCCTGAAATGCCACATATAATGTCCCAAATGCCAATTTTAGTGACTGAAATGCCAAATATAATGTCACAAATGCCAATTTTAGTGCCTGAAATGCCAATTATAGTGCCTGAAATGCCAATTATAGTGCATGAAATGCCAATTATAGTGCCTGAAATGCCAAATATGATGCCTGAAATGCCAAATATTATGTCTCAAATGCCAATTATAGTGCCTGAAATGCCAAATATTATGCCTGAAATGCCAATTAGAGAGCATGAAATGCCAATTATAGTGCCTGAAATGCCAAAATTAATGTCACAAATGCCAATTTTAGTGCCTGAAATGCCAAATATTATGTCACAAATGCCAATTTTAGTGACTGAAATGCCAAATATAATGTCACAAATGCCAATTTTAGTGCCTGAAATGCCAATTATAGTGCCTGAAATGCCAAATATTATGTCTCAAATGCCAAATATTATGTCTCAAATGCCAATTATAGTGCCTGAAATGCCAAATGTAATGTTACAAATGCCAATTTTAGTGCCTGAAATGCCAAATATAATGTCACAAATGCCAATTTTAGTGCCTGAAATGCCAATTATAGTGCCTGAAATGAAAATATTATGTCTCAAATGCCAATTATAGTGAATGAAATGCCAATTAGAGTGCCTGAAATGCCACATATAATGTCCCAAATGCCAATTTTAGTGACTGAAATGCCAAATATAATGTCACAAATGCCAATTTTAGTGCCTGAAATGCCAATTATAGTGCCTGAAATGCCAAATATTATGTCTCAAATGCCAATTATAGTGCCTGAAATGCCAATTATAGTGCATGAAATGCCAAATATAATGTCACAAATGCCAATTATAATGTCACAAATGCCAATTTTAGTGCCTGAAATGCCAATTAGAGTGCATGAAATGCCAATTATAGTGCCTGAAATGCCAAATATGATGCCTGAAATGCCAAAATTAATGTCACAGATGCCAATTTTAGTGCCTGAAATGCCAAATATTTTGTCACAAATGCCAATTTTAGTGCCTGAAATGCCAATTATAGTGCCTGAAATGCCAAATATTATGTCTCAAATGCCAATTATAATGTCACAAATGCCAATTTTAGTGCCTGAAATGCCAATTATAGTGCCTGAAATGCCAAATATTATGTCTCAAATGCCAAATATAATGTCCCAAATGCCAATTTTAGTGACTGAAATGCCAAATATAATGTCACAAATGCCAATTTTAGTGCCTGAAATGCCAATTATAGTGCCTGAAATGCCAATTATAGTGCATGAAATGCCAATTATAGTGCCTGAAATGCCAAATATGATGCCTGAAATGCCAAATATTATGTCTCAAATGCCAATTATAGTGCCTGAAATGCCAAATATTATGCCTGAAATGCCAATTAGAGAGCATGAAATGCCAATTATAGTGCCTGAAATGCCAAAATTAATGTCACAAATGCCAATTTTAGTGCCTGAAATGCCAAATATTATGTCACAAATGCCAATTTTAGTGACTGAAATGCCAAATATAATGTCACAAATGCCAATTTTAGTGCCTGAAATGCCAATTATAGTGCCTGAAATGCCAAATATTATGTCTCAAATGCCAAATATTATGTCTCAAATGCCAATTATAGTGCCTGAAATGCCAATTATAGTGCCTGAAATGCCAAATATTATGTCTCAAATGCCAATTATAGTGCCTGAAATGCCAAAATTAATGTCACAAATGCCAATTTTAGTGCCTGAAATGCCAAATAATATGTTACAAATGCCAAAAAAAGTGCCTGAAATGCCAATTATAGTGCCTGAAATGCCAAATATTATGTCTCAAATGCCAATTATAGTGCCTGAAATGCCAAATATTATGCCTGAAATGCCAATTAGAGTGCATGAAATGCCAATTATAGTGCCTGAAATGCCAAATATGATGCCTGAAATGCCAAAATTAATGTCACAAATGCCAATTTTAGTGCCTGAAATGCCAAATATTATGTCACAAATGCCAATTTTAGTGCCTGAAATGCCAATTATAGTGCCTGAAATGCCAAATATTATGTCTCAAATGCCAATTATAGTGCCTGAAATGCCAATTATAGTGCCTGAAATGCCAAATGTAATGTTACAAATGCCAATTTTAGTGCATGAAATGCCAAATATAGTGCCTGAAATGCCAATTTTAGTGCCTGAAATGCCAAATATAATGTCAAAAATGCCAATTTTAGTGCCTGAAATGCCGATTTTAGTGCCTGAAATGCCAAATATAATGTCAAAAATGCCAATTTTAGTGCCTGAAATGCCAAAATTAATGTCACAAATGCCAATTTTAGTGCCTGAAATGCCAAATATTATGTCACAAATGCCAATTTTAGTGCCTGAAATGCAAATTATAGTGCCTGAAATGCCAAATATTATGTCTCAAATGCCAATTATAGTGCCTGAAATGCCAATTATAGTGCCTGAAATGCCAAATATTATGTCTCAAATGCCAATTATAGTGCCTGAAATGCCAATTAGAGTGCATGAAATGCCAATTATAGTGCCTTAAATGCCAAATATGATGCCTGAAATGCCAAAATTAATGTCACAGATGCCAATTTTAGTGCCTGAAATGCCAAATATTATGTCACAAATGCCAATTTTAGTGCCTGAAATGCCAATTATAGTGCCTGAAATGCCAAATATTATGTCTCAAATGCCAATTATAGTGCCTGAAATGCCAATTATAGTGCCTGAAATGCCAAATGTAATGTTACAAATGCCAATTTTAGTGCCTGAAATGCCAAATATAATGTCCCAAATGCCAATTTTAGTGCCTGAAATGCCAATTATAGTGCCTGAAATGCCAAATATTATGTCTTAAATGCCAATTATAGTTCCTGAAATGCCAATTAGAGTGCCTGAAATGCCAAATATAATGTCACAAATGCCAATTTTAGTGCCTGAAATGCCAATTATAGTGCCTGAAATGCCAAATATTATGTCTCAAATGCCAATTATAGTGAATGAAATGCCAATTAGAGTGCCGGAAATGCCACATATAATGTCCCAAATGCCAATTTTAGTGACTGAAATGCCAAATATAATGTCACAATTGCCAATTTTAGTGCCTGAAATGCCAAAAAATATGTTACAAATGCCAAAAAAAGTGCCTGAAATGCCAATTATAGTGCCTGAAATGCCAAATATTATGTCTCAAATGCCAATTATAGTGCCTGAAATGCCAAATATTATGCCTGAAATGCCAATTAGAGTGCATGAAATGCCAATTATAGTGCCTGAAATGCCAAATATGATGCCTGAAATGCCAAAATTAATGTCACAAATGCCAATTTTAGTGCCTGAAATGCCAAATATTTTGTCACAAATGCCAATTTTAGTGCCTGAAATGCCAATTATAGTGCCTGAAATGCCAAATATTATGTCTCAAATGCCAATTATAGTGCCTGAAATGCCAATTATAGTGCCTGAAATGCCAAATGTAATGTTACAAATGCCAATTTTAGTGCATGAAATGCCAAATATAGTGCCTGAAATGCCAAATATGATGCCTGAAATGCCAAAATTAATGTCACAAATGCCAATTTTAGTTCCTGAAATGCCAAATATTATGTCACAAATGCCAATTTTAGTGCCTGAAATGCCAATTATAGTGCCTGAAATGCCAAATATTATGTCTCAAATGCCAATTATAGTGCCTGAAATGCCAATTAGAGTGCCTGAAATGCCAAATATAATGTCCCAAATGCCAATTTTAGTGCCTGAAATGACAAATATAATGTCACAAATGCCAATTTTAGTGCCTGAAATGCCAATTATAGTGCCTGAAATGCCAAATATTATGTCTCAAATGCCAATTATAGTGCCTGAAATGCCAATTAGAGTGCATGAAATGCCAATTATAGTGCCTGAAATGCCAAATATGATGCCTGAAATGCCAAAATTAATGTCACAGATGCCAATTTTAGTGCCTGAAATGCCAAATATTATGTCACAAATGCCAATTTTAGTGCCTGAAATGCCAATTATAGTGCCTGAAATGCCAAATATTATGTCTCAAATGCCAATTATAGTGCCTGAAATGCCAATTATAGTGCCTGAAATGCCAAATGTAATGTTACAAATGCCAATTTTAGTGCCTGAAATGCCAAATATAATGTCAAAAATGCCAATTTTAGTGCCTGAAATGCCGATTTTAGTGCCTGAAATGCCAAATATAATGTCAAAAATGCCAATTTTAGTGCCTGAAATGCCAAATATAATGTCACAAATGCCAATTTTAGTGCCTGAAATGCCTATTTTAGTGCCTGAAATGCAAATTACAGTGCCTGAAATGCCAAATATTATGTCTCAAATGCCAATTTTAGTGCCTGAAATGCCAAATATAATGTCACAAATGCCAATTTTAGTGCCTGAAATGCCAAATATAATGTCACAAATGCCAATTTTAGTGCCTGAAATGCCAAATATAATGTCACAAATGCCAATTTTAGTGCCTGAAATGCCAATTATAGTGCCTGAAATGCCAAATATTATGTCTCAAATGCCAATTATAGTGAATGAAATGCCAATTAGAGTGCCTGAAATGCCACATATAATGTCCCAAATGCCAATTTTAGTGACTGAAATGCCAAATATAATGTCACAAATGCCAATTTTAGTGCCTGAAATGCCAATTATAGTGCCTGAAATGCCAATTATAGTGCATGAAATGCCAATTATAGTGCCTGAAATGCCAAATATGATGCCTGAAATGCCAAATATTATGTCTCAAATGCCAATTATAGTGCCTGAAATGCCAAATATTATGCCTGAAATGCCAATTAGAGAGCATGAAATGCCAATTATAGTGCCTGAAATGCCAAAATTAATGTCACAAATGCCAATTTTAGTGCCTGAAATGCCAAATATTATGTCACAAATGCCAATTTTAGTGACTGAAATGCCAAATATAATGTCACAAATGCCAATTTTAGTGCCTGAAATGCCAATTATAGTGCCTGAAATGCCAAATATTATGTCTCAAATGCCAAATATTATGTCTCAAATGCCAATTATAGTGCCTGAAATGCCAATTATAGTGCCTGAAATGCCAAATATTATGTCTCAAATGCCAATTATAGTGCCTGAAATGCCAAAATTAATGTCACAAATGCCAATTTTAGTGCCTGAAATGCCAAATAATATGTTACAAATGCCAAAAAAAGTGCCTGAAATGCCAATTATAGTGCCTGAAATGCCAAATATTATGTCTCAAATGCCAATTATAGTGCCTGAAATGCCAAATATTATGCCTGAAATGCCAATTAGAGTGCATGAAATGCCAATTATAGTGCCTGAAATGCCAAATATGATGCCTGAAATGCCAAAATTAATGTCACAAATGCCAATTTTAGTGCCTGAAATGCCAAATATTATGTCACAAATGCCAATTTTAGTGCCTGAAATGCCAATTATAGTGCCTGAAATGCCAAATATTATGTCTCAAATGCCAATTATAGTGCCTGAAATGCCAATTATAGTGCCTGAAATGCCAAATGTAATGTTACAAATGCCAATTTTAGTGCATGAAATGCCAAATATAGTGCCTGAAATGCCAAATATGATGCCTGAAATGCCAAAATTAATGTCACAAATGCCAATTTCAGTTCCTGAAATGCCAAATATTATGTCACAAATGCCAATTTTAGTGCCTGAAATGCCAATTATAGTGCCTGAAATGCCAAATATTATGTCTCAAATGCCAATTATAGTGCCTGAAATGCCAATTAGAGTGCCTGAAATGCCAAATATAATGTCCCAAATGCCAATTTTAGTGCCTGAAATGACAAATATAATGTCACAAATGCCAATTTTAGTGCCTGAAATGCCAATTATAGTGCCTGAAATGCCAAATATTATGTCTCAAATGCCAATTATAGTGCCTGAAATGCCAATTAGAGTGCATGAAATGCCAATTATAGTGCCTGAAATGCCAAATATGATGCCTGAAATGCCAAAATTAATGTCACAGATGCCAATTTTAGTGCCTGAAATGCCAAATATTATGTCACAAATGCCAATTTTAGTGCCTGAAATGCCAATTGTAGTGCCTGAAATGCCAAATATTATGTCTCAAATGCCAATTATAGTGCCTGAAATGCCAATTATAGTGCCTGAAATGCCAATTATAGTGCCTGAAATGCCAAATGTAATGTTACAAATGCCAATTTTAGTGCCTGAAATGCCAAATATAATGTCACAAATGCCAATTTTAGTGCCTGAAATGCCAATTATAGTGCCTGAAATGCCAAATATTATGTCTCAAATGCCAATTATAGTGAATGAAATGCCAATTAGAGTGCCTGAAATGCCACATATAATGTCCCAAATGCCAATTTTAGTGCCTGAAATGCCAAATATAATGTCCCAAATGCCAATTTTAGTGCCTGAAATGACAAATATAATGTCACAAATGCCAATTTTAGTGCCTGAAATGCCAATTATAGTGCCTGAAATGCCAAATATTATGTCTCAAATGCCAATTATAGTGCCTGAAATGCCAATTAGAGTGCATGAAATGCCAATTATAGTGCCTGAAATGCCAAATATGATGCCTGAAATGCCAAAATTAATGTCACAGATGCCAATTTTAGTGCCTGAAATGCCAAATATTATGTCACAAATGCCAATTTTAGTGCCTGAAATGCCAATTGTAGTGCCTGAAATGCCAAATATTATGTCTCAAATGCCAATTATAGTGCCTGAAATGCCAATTATAGTGCCTGAAATGCCAATTATAGTGCCTGAAATACCAAATGTAATGTTACAAATGCCAATTTTAGTGCCTGAAATGCCAAATATAATGTCACAAATGCCAATTTTAGTGCCTGAAATGCCAATTATAGTGCCTGAAATGCCAAATATTATGTCTCAAATGCCAATTATAGTGAATGAAATGCCAATTAGAGTGCCTGAAATGCCACATATAATGTCCCAAATGCCAATTTTAGTGACTGAAATGCCAAATATAATGTCACAAATGCCAATTTTAGTGCCTGAAATGCCAATTATAGTGCCTGAAATGCCAATTATAGTGCATGAAATGCCAATTATAGTGCCTGAAATGCCAAATATGATGCCTGAAATGCCAAATATTATGTCTCAAATGCCAATTATAGTGCCTGAAATGCCAAATATTATGCCTGAAATGCCAATTAGAGAGCATGAAATGCCAAATATAATGTCACAAATGCCAATTTTAGTGCCTGAAATGCCAATTATAGTGCCTGAAATGCCAAATATTATGTCTCAAATGCCAATTATAGTGAATGAAATGCCAATTAGAGTGCCTGAAATGCCACATATAATGTCCCAAATGCCAATTTTAGTGACTGAAATGCCAAATATAATGTCACAAATGCCAATTTTAGTGCCTGAAATGCCAATTATAGTGCCTGAAATGCCAATTATAGTGCATGAAATGCCAATTATAGTGCCTGAAATGCCAAATATGATGCCTGAAATGCCAAATATTATGTCTCAAATGCCAATTATAGTGCCTGAAATGCCAAATATTATGCCTGAAATGCCAATTAGAGAGCATGAAATGCCAATTATAGTGCCTGAAATGCCAAAATTAATGTCACAAATGCCAATTTTAGTGCCTGAAATGCCAAATATTATGTCACAAATGCCAATTTTAGTGCCTGAAATGCAAATTATAGTGCCTGAAATGCCAAATATTATGTCTCAAATGCCAATTATAGTGCCTGAAATGCCAATTATAGTGCCTGAAATGCCAAATATTATGTCTCAAATGCCAATTATAGTGCCTGAAATGCCAATTAGAGTGCATGAAATGCCAATTATAGTGCCTGAAATGCCAAATATGATGCCTGAAATGCCAAAATTAATGTCACAGATGCCAATTTTAGTGCCTGAAATGCCAAATATTTTGTCACAAATGCCAATTTTAGTGCCTGAAATGCCAATTATAGTGCCTGAAATGCCAAATATTATGTCTCAAATGCCAATTATAGTGCCTGAAATGCCAATTATAGTGCCTGAAATGCCAAATATAATGTCCCAAATGCCAATTTTAGTGCCTGAAATGCCAATTATAGTGCCTGAAATGCCAAATATTATGTCTTAAATGCCAATTATAGTTCCTGAAATGCCAATTAGAGTGCCTGAAATGCCAAATATAATGTCCCAAATGCCAATTTTAGTGACTGAAATGCCAAATATAATGTCACAAATGCCAATTATAGTGCCTGAAATGCCAAATATTATGTCTCAAATGCCAATTATAGTGCCTGAAATGCCAATTATAGTGCATGAAATGCCAATTATAGTGCCTGAAATGCCAAATATGATGCCTGAAATGCCAAAATTAATGTCACAAATGCCAATTATAGTGCCTGAAATGCCAAATATAATGTCACAAATGCCAATTATAGTGACTGAAATGCCAAATATAATGTCACAAATGCCAATTTTAGTGCCTGAAATGCCAATTATAGTGCCTGAAATGCCAAATATTATGTCTCAAATGCCAATTATAGTGCCTGAAATGCCAATTAGAGTGCATGAAATGCCAATTATAGTGCCTGAAATGCCAAATATGATGCCTGAAATGCCAAAATTAATGTCACAGATGCCAATTTTAGTGCCTGAAATGCCAAATATTATGTCACAAATGCCAATTTTAGTGCCTGAAATGCCAATTATAGTGCCTGAAATGCTAAATATTATGTCTCAAATGCCAATTATAGTGCCTGAAATGCCAAATATTATGTCTCAAATGCCAATTATAGTGCCTGAAATGCCAATAAGAGTGCATGAAATGCCAATTATAGTGCCTGAAATGCCAAATATGATGCCTGAAATGCCAAAATTAATGTCACAGATGCCAATTTTAGTGCCTGAAATGCCAAATATTATGTCACAAATGCCAATTTTAGTGCCTGAAATGCCAATTATAGTGCCTGAAATGCCAAATATTATGTCTCAAATGCCAATTATAGTGCCTGAAATGCCAATTATAGTGCCTGAAATGCCAAATGTAATGTTACAAATGCCAATTTTAGTGCCTGAAATGCCAATTTTAGTGCCTGAAATGCCAAATATAATGTCAAAAATGCCAATTTTAGTGCCTGAAATGCCAAATATTATGTCACAAATGCCAATTTTAGTGCCTGAAATGCCAAATATTATGTCACAAATGCCAATTTTAGTGCCTGAAATGCCAAATATTATGTCTCAAATGCCAATTATAGTGCCTGAAATGCCAATTATAGTGCCTGAAATGCCAAATATTATGTCTCAAATGCCAATTATAGTGCCTGAAATGCCAATTAGAGTGCATGAAATGCCAATTATAGTGCCTTAAATGCCAAATATGATGCCTGAAATGCCAAAATTAATGTCACAGATGCCAATTTTAGTGCCTGAAATGCCAAATATTATGTCACAAATGCCAATTTTAGTGCCTGAAATGCCAATTATAGTGCCTGAAATGCCAAATATTATGTCTCAAATGCCAATTATAGTGCCTGAAATGCCAATTATAGTGCCTGAAATGCCAAATGTAATGTTACAAATGCCAATTTTAGTGCCTGAAATGCCAAATATAATGTCCCAAATGCCAATTTTAGTGCCTGAAATGCCAATTATAGTGCCTGAAATGCCAAATATTATGTCTTAAATGCCAATTATAGTTCCTGAAATGCCAATTAGAGTGCCTGAAATGCCAAATATAATGTCACAAATGCCAATTTTAGTGCCTGAAATGCCAATTATAGTGCCTGAAATGCCAAATATTATGTCTCAAATGCCAATTATAGTGAATGAAATGCCAATTAGAGTGCCTGAAATGCCACATATAATGTCCCAAATGCCAATTTTAGTGACTGAAATGCCAAATATAATGTCACAATTGCCAATTTTAGTGCCTGAAATGCCAAATAATATGTTACAAATGCCAAAAAAAGTGCCTGAAATGCCAATTATAGTGCCTGAAATGCCAAATATTATGTCTCAAATGCCAATTATAGTGCCTGAAATGCCAAATATTATGCCTGAAATGCCAATTAGAGTGCATGAAATGCCAATTATAGTGCCTGAAATGCCAAATATGATGCCTGAAATGCCAAAATTAATGTCACAAATGCCAATTTTAGTGCCTGAAATGCCAAATATTATGTCACAAATGCCAATTTTAGTGCCTGAAATGCCAATTATAGTGCCTGAAATGCCAAATTTTATGTCTCAAATGCCAATTATAGTGCCTGAAATGCCAATTATAGTGCCTGAAATGCCAAATGTAATGTTACAAATGCCAATTTTAGTGCATGAAATGCCAAATATAGTGCCTGAAATGCCAAATATGATGCCTGAAATGCCAAAATTAATGTCACAAATGCCAATTTTAGTTCCTGAAATGCCAAATATTATGTCACAAATGCCAATTTTAGTGCCTGAAATGCCAATTATAGTGCCTGAAATGCCAAATATTATGTCTCAAATGCCAATTATAGTGCCTGAAATGCCAATTAGAGTGCCTGAAATGCCAAATATAATGTCCCAAATGCCAATTTTAGTGCCTGAAATGACAAATATAATGTCACAAATGCCAATTTTAGTGCCTGAAATGCCAATTATAGTGCCTGAAATGCCAAATATTATGTCTCAAATGCCAATTATAGTGCCTGAAATGCCAATTAGAGTGCATGAAATGCCAATTATAGTGCCTGAAATGCCAAATATGATGCCTGAAATGCCAAAATTAATGTCACAGATGCCAATTTTAGTGCCTGAAATGCCAAATATTATGTCACAAATGCCAATTTTAGTGCCTGAAATGCCAATTATAGTGCCTGAAATGCCAAATATTATGTCTCAAATGCCAATTATAGTGCCTGAAATGCCAATTATAGTGCCTGAAATGCCAAATGTAATGTTACAAATGCCAATTTTAGTGCCTGAAATGCCAAATATAATGTCAAAAATGCCAATTTTAGTGCCTGAAATGCCAAATATTTTGTCACAAATGCCAATTTTAGTGCCTGAAATGCCAATTATAGTGCCTGAAATGCCAAATATTATGTCTCAAATGCCAATTATAATGTCACAAATGCCAATTTTAGTGCCTGAAATGCCAATTATAGTGCCTGAAATGCCAAATATTATGTCTCAAATGCCAAATATAATGTCCCAAATGCCAATTTTAGTGACTGAAATGCCAAATATAATGTCACAAATGCCAATTTTAGTGCCTGAAATGCCAATTATAGTGCCTGAAATGCCAATTATAGTGCATGAAATGCCAATTATAGTGCCTGAAATGCCAAATATGATGCCTGAAATGCCAAATATTATGTCTCAAATGCCAATTATAGTGCCTGAAATGCCAAATATTATGCCTGAAATGCCAATTAGAGAGCATGAAATGCCAATTATAGTGCCTGAAATGCCAAAATTAATGTCACAAATGCCAATTTTAGTGCCTGAAATGCCAAATATTATGTCACAAATGCCAATTTTAGTGACTGAAATGCCAAATATAATGTCACAAATGCCAATTTTAGTGCCTGAAATGCCAATTATAGTGCCTGAAATGCCAAATATTATGTCTCAAATGCCAAATATTATGTCTCAAATGCCAATTATAGTGCCTGAAATGCCAATTATAGTGCCTGAAATGCCAAATATTATGTCTCAAATGCCAATTATAGTGCCTGAAATGCCAAAATTAATGTCACAAATGCCAATTTTAGTGCCTGAAATGCCAAATAATATGTTACAAATGCCAAAAAAAGTGCCTGAAATGCCAATTATAGTGCCTGAAATGCCAAATATTATGTCTCAAATGCCAATTATAGTGCCTGAAATGCCAAATATTATGCCTGAAATGCCAATTAGAGTGCATGAAATGCCAATTATAGTGCCTGAAATGCCAAATATGATGCCTGAAATGCCAAAATTAATGTCACAAATGCCAATTTTAGTGCCTGAAATGCCAAATATTATGTCACAAATGCCAATTTTAGTGCCTGAAATGCCAATTATAGTGCCTGAAATGCCAAATATTATGTCTCAAATGCCAATTATAGTGCCTGAAATGCCAATTATAGTGCCTGAAATGCCAAATGTAATGTTACAAATGCCAATTTTAGTGCATGAAATGCCAAATATAGTGCCTGAAATGCCAATTTTAGTGCCTGAAATGCCAAATATAATGTCAAAAATGCCAATTTTAGTGCCTGAAATGCCGATTTTAGTGCCTGAAATGCCAAATATAATGTCAAAAATGCCAATTTTAGTGCCTGAAATGCCAAAATTAATGTCACAAATGCCAATTTTAGTGCCTGAAATGCCAAATATTATGTCACAAATGCCAATTTTAGTGCCTGAAATGCAAATTATAGTGCCTGAAATGCCAAATATTATGTCTCAAATGCCAATTATAGTGCCTGAAATGCCAATTATAGTGCCTGAAATGCCAAATATTATGTCTCAAATGCCAATTATAGTGCCTGAAATGCCAATTAGAGTGCATGAAATGCCAATTATAGTGCCTTAAATGCCAAATATGATGCCTGAAATGCCAAAATTAATGTCACAGATGCCAATTTTAGTGCCTGAAATGCCAAATATTATGTCACAAATGCCAATTTTAGTGCCTGAAATGCCAATTATAGTGCCTGAAATGCCAAATATTATGTCTCAAATGCCAATTATAGTGCCTGAAATGCCAATTATAGTGCCTGAAATGCCAAATGTAATGTTACAAATGCCAATTTTAGTGCCTGAAATGCCAAATATAATGTCCCAAATGCCAATTTTAGTGCCTGAAATGCCAATTATAGTGCCTGAAATGCCAAATATTATGTCTTAAATGCCAATTATAGTTCCTGAAATGCCAATTAGAGTGCCTGAAATGCCAAATATAATGTCACAAATGCCAATTTTAGTGCCTGAAATGCCAATTATAGTGCCTGAAATGCCAAATATTATGTCTCAAATGCCAATTATAGTGAATGAAATGCCAATTAGAGTGCCGGAAATGCCACATATAATGTCCCAAATGCCAATTTTAGTGACTGAAATGCCAAATATAATGTCACAATTGCCAATTTTAGTGCCTGAAATGCCAAAAAATATGTTACAAATGCCAAAAAAAGTGCCTGAAATGCCAATTATAGTGCCTGAAATGCCAAATATTATGTCTCAAATGCCAATTATAGTGCCTGAAATGCCAAATATTATGCCTGAAATGCCAATTAGAGTGCATGAAATGCCAATTATAGTGCCTGAAATGCCAAATATGATGCCTGAAATGCCAAAATTAATGTCACAAATGCCAATTTTAGTGCCTGAAATGCCAAATATTATGTCACAAATGCCAATTTTAGTGCCTGAAATGCCAATTATAGTGCCTGAAATGCCAAATATTATGTCTCAAATGCCAATTATAGTGCCTGAAATGCCAATTATAGTGCCTGAAATGCCAAATGTAATGTTACAAATGCCAATTTTAGTGCATGAAATGCCAAATATAGTGCCTGAAATGCCAAATATGATGCCTGAAATGCCAAAATTAATGTCACAAATGCCAATTTTAGTTCCTGAAATGCCAAATATTATGTCACAAATGCCAATTTTAGTGCCTGAAATGCCAATTATAGTGCCTGAAATGCCAAATATTATGTCTCAAATGCCAATTATAGTGCCTGAAATGCCAATTAGAGTGCCTGAAATGCCAAATATAATGTCCCAAATGCCAATTTTAGTGCCTGAAATGACAAATATAATGTCACAAATGCCAATTTTAGTGCCTGAAATGCCAATTATAGTGCCTGAAATGCCAAATATTATGTCTCAAATGCCAATTATAGTGCCTGAAATGCCAATTAGAGTGCATGAAATGCCAATTATAGTGCCTGAAATGCCAAATATGATGCCTGAAATGCCAAAATTAATGTCACAGATGCCAATTTTAGTGCCTGAAATGCCAAATATTATGTCACAAATGCCAATTTTAGTGCCTGAAATGCCAATTATAGTGCCTGAAATGCCAAATATTATGTCTCAAATGCCAATTATAGTGCCTGAAATGCCAATTATAGTGCCTGAAATGCCAAATGTAATGTTACAAATGCCAATTTTAGTGCCTGAAATGCCAAATATAATGTCAAAAATGCCAATTTTAGTGCCTGAAATGCCGATTTTAGTGCCTGAAATGCCAAATATAATGTCAAAAATGCCAATTTTAGTGCCTGAAATGCCAAATATAATGTCACAAATGCCAATTTTAGTGCCTGAAATGCCTATTTTAGTGCCTGAAATGCAAATTACAGTGCCTGAAATGCCAAATATTATGTCTCAAATGCCAATTTTAGTGCCTGAAATGCCAAATATAATGTCACAAATGCCAATTTTAGTGCCTGAAATGCCAAATATAATGTCACAAATGCCAATTTTAGTGCCTGAAATGCCAAATATAATGTCACAAATGCCAATTTTAGTGCCTGAAATGCCAATTATAGTGCCTGAAATGCCAAATATTATGTCTCAAATGCCAATTATAGTGAATGAAATGCCAATTAGAGTGCCTGAAATGCCACATATAATGTCCCAAATGCCAATTTTAGTGACTGAAATGCCAAATATAATGTCACAAATGCCAATTTTAGTGCCTGAAATGCCAATTATAGTGCCTGAAATGCCAATTATAGTGCATGAAATGCCAATTATAGTGCCTGAAATGCCAAATATGATGCCTGAAATGCCAAATATTATGTCTCAAATGCCAATTATAGTGCCTGAAATGCCAAATATTATGCCTGAAATGCCAATTAGAGAGCATGAAATGCCAATTATAGTGCCTGAAATGCCAAAATTAATGTCACAAATGCCAATTTTAGTGCCTGAAATGCCAAATATTATGTCACAAATGCCAATTTTAGTGACTGAAATGCCAAATATAATGTCACAAATGCCAATTTTAGTGCCTGAAATGCCAATTATAGTGCCTGAAATGCCAAATATTATGTCTCAAATGCCAAATATTATGTCTCAAATGCCAATTATAGTGCCTGAAATGCCAATTATAGTGCCTGAAATGCCAAATATTATGTCTCAAATGCCAATTATAGTGCCTGAAATGCCAAAATTAATGTCACAAATGCCAATTTTAGTGCCTGAAATGCCAAATAATATGTTACAAATGCCAAAAAAAGTGCCTGAAATGCCAATTATAGTGCCTGAAATGCCAAATATTATGTCTCAAATGCCAATTATAGTGCCTGAAATGCCAAATATTATGCCTGAAATGCCAATTAGAGTGCATGAAATGCCAATTATAGTGCCTGAAATGCCAAATATGATGCCTGAAATGCCAAAATTAATGTCACAAATGCCAATTTTAGTGCCTGAAATGCCAAATATTATGTCACAAATGCCAATTTTAGTGCCTGAAATGCCAATTATAGTGCCTGAAATGCCAAATATTATGTCTCAAATGCCAATTATAGTGCCTGAAATGCCAATTATAGTGCCTGAAATGCCAAATGTAATGTTACAAATGCCAATTTTAGTGCATGAAATGCCAAATATAGTGCCTGAAATGCCAAATATGATGCCTGAAATGCCAAAATTAATGTCACAAATGCCAATTTCAGTTCCTGAAATGCCAAATATTATGTCACAAATGCCAATTTTAGTGCCTGAAATGCCAATTATAGTGCCTGAAATGCCAAATATTATGTCTCAAATGCCAATTATAGTGCCTGAAATGCCAATTAGAGTGCCTGAAATGCCAAATATAATGTCCCAAATGCCAATTTTAGTGCCTGAAATGACAAATATAATGTCACAAATGCCAATTTTAGTGCCTGAAATGCCAATTATAGTGCCTGAAATGCCAAATATTATGTCTCAAATGCCAATTATAGTGCCTGAAATGCCAATTAGAGTGCATGAAATGCCAATTATAGTGCCTGAAATGCCAAATATGATGCCTGAAATGCCAAAATTAATGTCACAGATGCCAATTTTAGTGCCTGAAATGCCAAATATTATGTCACAAATGCCAATTTTAGTGCCTGAAATGCCAATTGTAGTGCCTGAAATGCCAAATATTATGTCTCAAATGCCAATTATAGTGCCTGAAATGCCAATTATAGTGCCTGAAATGCCAATTATAGTGCCTGAAATGCCAAATGTAATGTTACAAATGCCAATTTTAGTGCCTGAAATGCCAAATATAATGTCACAAATGCCAATTTTAGTGCCTGAAATGCCAATTATAGTGCCTGAAATGCCAAATATTATGTCTCAAATGCCAATTATAGTGAATGAAATGCCAATTAGAGTGCCTGAAATGCCACATATAATGTCCCAAATGCCAATTTTAGTGCCTGAAATGCCAAATATAATGTCCCAAATGCCAATTTTAGTGCCTGAAATGACAAATATAATGTCACAAATGCCAATTTTAGTGCCTGAAATGCCAATTATAGTGCCTGAAATGCCAAATATTATGTCTCAAATGCCAATTATAGTGCCTGAAATGCCAATTAGAGTGCATGAAATGCCAATTATAGTGCCTGAAATGCCAAATATGATGCCTGAAATGCCAAAATTAATGTCACAGATGCCAATTTTAGTGCCTGAAATGCCAAATATTATGTCACAAATGCCAATTTTAGTGCCTGAAATGCCAATTGTAGTGCCTGAAATGCCAAATATTATGTCTCAAATGCCAATTATAGTGCCTGAAATGCCAATTATAGTGCCTGAAATGCCAATTATAGTGCCTGAAATACCAAATGTAATGTTACAAATGCCAATTTTAGTGCCTGAAATGCCAAATATAATGTCACAAATGCCAATTTTAGTGCCTGAAATGCCAATTATAGTGCCTGAAATGCCAAATATTATGTCTCAAATGCCAATTATAGTGAATGAAATGCCAATTAGAGTGCCTGAAATGCCACATATAATGTCCCAAATGCCAATTTTAGTGACTGAAATGCCAAATATAATGTCACAAATGCCAATTTTAGTGCCTGAAATGCCAATTATAGTGCCTGAAATGCCAATTATAGTGCATGAAATGCCAATTATAGTGCCTGAAATGCCAAATATGATGCCTGAAATGCCAAATATTATGTCTCAAATGCCAATTATAGTGCCTGAAATGCCAAATATTATGCCTGAAATGCCAATTAGAGAGCATGAAATGCCAAATATAATGTCACAAATGCCAATTTTAGTGCCTGAAATGCCAATTATAGTGCCTGAAATGCCAAATATTATGTCTCAAATGCCAATTATAGTGAATGAAATGCCAATTAGAGTGCCTGAAATGCCACATATAATGTCCCAAATGCCAATTTTAGTGACTGAAATGCCAAATATAATGTCACAAATGCCAATTTTAGTGCCTGAAATGCCAATTATAGTGCCTGAAATGCCAATTATAGTGCATGAAATGCCAATTATAGTGCCTGAAATGCCAAATATGATGCCTGAAATGCCAAATATTATGTCTCAAATGCCAATTATAGTGCCTGAAATGCCAAATATTATGCCTGAAATGCCAATTAGAGAGCATGAAATGCCAATTATAGTGCCTGAAATGCCAAAATTAATGTCACAAATGCCAATTTTAGTGCCTGAAATGCCAAATATTATGTCACAAATGCCAATTTTAGTGCCTGAAATGCAAATTATAGTGCCTGAAATGCCAAATATTATGTCTCAAATGCCAATTATAGTGCCTGAAATGCCAATTATAGTGCCTGAAATGCCAAATATTATGTCTCAAATGCCAATTATAGTGCCTGAAATGCCAATTAGAGTGCATGAAATGCCAATTATAGTGCCTGAAATGCCAAATATGATGCCTGAAATGCCAAAATTAATGTCACAGATGCCAATTTTAGTGCCTGAAATGCCAAATATTTTGTCACAAATGCCAATTTTAGTGCCTGAAATGCCAATTATAGTGCCTGAAATGCCAAATATTATGTCTCAAATGCCAATTATAGTGCCTGAAATGCCAATTATAGTGCCTGAAATGCCAAATATAATGTCCCAAATGCCAATTTTAGTGCCTGAAATGCCAATTATAGTGCCTGAAATGCCAAATATTATGTCTTAAATGCCAATTATAGTTCCTGAAATGCCAATTAGAGTGCCTGAAATGCCAAATATAATGTCCCAAATGCCAATTTTAGTGACTGAAATGCCAAATATAATGTCACAAATGCCAATTATAGTGCCTGAAATGCCAAATATTATGTCTCAAATGCCAATTATAGTGCCTGAAATGCCAATTATAGTGCATGAAATGCCAATTATAGTGCCTGAAATGCCAAATATGATGCCTGAAATGCCAAAATTAATGTCACAAATGCCAATTATAGTGCCTGAAATGCCAAATATAATGTCACAAATGCCAATTATAGTGACTGAAATGCCAAATATAATGTCACAAATGCCAATTTTAGTGCCTGAAATGCCAATTATAGTGCCTGAAATGCCAAATATTATGTCTCAAATGCCAATTATAGTGCCTGAAATGCCAATTAGAGTGCATGAAATGCCAATTATAGTGCCTGAAATGCCAAATATGATGCCTGAAATGCCAAAATTAATGTCACAGATGCCAATTTTAGTGCCTGAAATGCCAAATATTATGTCACAAATGCCAATTTTAGTGCCTGAAATGCCAATTATAGTGCCTGAAATGCTAAATATTATGTCTCAAATGCCAATTATAGTGCCTGAAATGCCAAATATTATGTCTCAAATGCCAATTATAGTGCCTGAAATGCCAATAAGAGTGCATGAAATGCCAATTATAGTGCCTGAAATGCCAAATATGATGCCTGAAATGCCAAAATTAATGTCACAGATGCCAATTTTAGTGCCTGAAATGCCAAATATTATGTCACAAATGCCAATTTTAGTGCCTGAAATGCCAATTATAGTGCCTGAAATGCCAAATATTATGTCTCAAATGCCAATTATAGTGCCTGAAATGCCAATTATAGTGCCTGAAATGCCAAATGTAATGTTACAAATGCCAATTTTAGTGCCTGAAATGCCAATTTTAGTGCCTGAAATGCCAAATATAATGTCAAAAATGCCAATTTTAGTGCCTGAAATGCCAAATATTATGTCACAAATGCCAATTTTAGTGCCTGAAATGCCAAATATTATGTCACAAATGCCAATTTTAGTGCCTGAAATGCCAAATATTATGTCTCAAATGCCAATTATAGTGCCTGAAATGCCAATTATAGTGCCTGAAATGCCAAATATTATGTCTCAAATGCCAATTATAGTGCCTGAAATACCAATTAGAGTGCATGAAATGCCAATTATAGTGCCTTAAATGCCAAATATGATGCCTGAAATGCCAAAATTAATGTCACAGATGCCAATTTTAGTGCCTGAAATGCCAAATATTATGTCACAAATGCCAATTTTAGTGCCTGAAATGCCAATTATAGTGCCTGAAATGCCAAATATTATGTCTCAAATGCCAATTATAGTGCCTGAAATGCCAATTATAGTGCCTGAAATGCCAAATGTAATGTTACAAATGCCAATTTTAGTGCCTGAAATGCCAAATATAATGTCCCAAATGCCAATTTTAGTGCCTGAAATGCCAATTATAGTGCCTGAAATGCCAAATATTATGTCTTAAATGCCAATTATAGTTCCTGAAATGCCAATTAGAGTGCCTGAAATGCCAAATATAATGTCACAAATGCCAATTTTAGTGCCTGAAATGCCAATTATAGTGCCTGAAATGCCAAATATTATGTCTCAAATGCCAATTATAGTGAATGAAATGCCAATTAGAGTGCCTGAAATGCCACATATAATGTCCCAAATGCCAATTTTAGTGACTGAAATGCCAAATATAATGTCACAATTGCCAATTTTAGTGCCTGAAATGCCAAATAATATGTTACAAATGCCAAAAAAAGTGCCTGAAATGCCAATTATAGTGCCTGAAATGCCAAATATTATGTCTCAAATGCCAATTATAGTGCCTGAAATGCCAAATATTATGCCTGAAATGCCAATTAGAGTGCATGAAATGCCAATTATAGTGCCTGAAATGCCAAATATGATGCCTGAAATGCCAAAATTAATGTCACAAATGCCAATTTTAGTGCCTGAAATGCCAAATATTATGTCACAAATGCCAATTTTAGTGCCTGAAATGCCAATTATAGTGCCTGAAATGCCAAATTTTATGTCTCAAATGCCAATTATAGTGCCTGAAATGCCAATTATAGTGCCTGAAATGCCAAATGTAATGTTACAAATGCCAATTTTAGTGCATGAAATGCCAAATATAGTGCCTGAAATGCCAAATATGATGCCTGAAATGCCAAAATTAATGTCACAAATGCCAATTTTAGTTCCTGAAATGCCAAATATTATGTCACAAATGCCAATTTTAGTGCCTGAAATGCCAATTATAGTGCCTGAAATGCCAAATATTATGTCTCAAATGCCAATTATAGTGCCTGAAATGCCAATTAGAGTGCCTGAAATGCCAAATATAATGTCCCAAATGCCAATTTTAGTGCCTGAAATGACAAATATAATGTCACAAATGCCAATTTTAGTGCCTGAAATGCCAATTATAGTGCCTGAAATGCCAAATATTATGTCTCAAATGCCAATTATAGTGCCTGAAATGCCAATTAGAGTGCATGAAATGCCAATTATAGTGCCTGAAATGCCAAATATGATGCCTGAAATGCCAAAATTAATGTCACAGATGCCAATTTTAGTGCCTGAAATGCCAAATATTATGTCACAAATGCCAATTTTAGTGCCTGAAATGCCAATTATAGTGCCTGAAATGCCAAATATTATGTCTCAAATGCCAATTATAGTGCCTGAAATGCCAATTATAGTGCCTGAAATGCCAAATGTAATGTTACAAATGCCAATTTTAGTGCCTGAAATGCCAAATATAATGTCAAAAATGCCAATTTTAGTGCCTGAAATGCCGATTTTAGTGCCTGAAATGCCAAATATAATGTCAAAAATGCCAATTTTAGTGCCTGAAATGCCAAATATAATGTCACAAATGCCAATTTTAGTGCCTGAAATGCCTATTTTAGTGCCTGAAATGCAAATTACAGTGCCTGAAATGCCAAATATTATGTCTCAAATGCCAATTTTAGTGCCTGAAATGCCAAATATAATGTCACAAATGCCAATTTTAGTGCCTGAAATGCCAAATATAATGTCACAAATGCCAATTTTAGTGCCTGAAATGCCAAATATAATGTCACAAATGCCAATTTTAGTGCCTGAAATGCCAATTATAGTGCCTGAAATGCCAAATATTATGTCTCAAATGCCAATTATAGTGAATGAAATGCAAATTAGAGTGCCTGCTATGCCACATATAATGTCCCAAATGCCAATTTTAGTGACTGAAATGCCAAATATAATGTCACAAATGCCAATTTTAGTGCCTGAAATGCCAATTATAGTGCCTGAAATGCCAATTATAGTGCATGAAATGCCAATTATAGTGCCTGAAATGCCAAATATGATGCCTGAAATGCCAAATATTATGTCTCAAATGCCAATTATAGTGCCTGAAATGCCAAATATTATGCCTGAAATGCCAATTAGAGAGCATGAAATGCCAATTATAGTGCCTGAAATGCCAAAATTAATGTCACAAATGCCAATTTTAGTGCCTGAAATGCCAAATATTATGTCACAAATGCCAATTTTAGTGACTGAAATGCCAAATATAATGTCACAAATGCCAATTTTAGTGCCTGAAATGCCAATTATAGTGCTGAAATGCCAAATATTATGTCTCAAATGCCAAATATTATGTCTCAAATGCCAATTATAGTGCCTGAAATGCCAATTATAGTGCCTGAAATGCCAAATATTATGTCTCAAATGCCAATTATAGTGCCTGAAATGCCAAAATTAATGTCACAAATGCCAATTTTAGTGCCTGAAATGCCAAATAATATGTTACAAATGCCAAAAAAAGTGCCTGAAATGCCAATTATAGTGCCTGAAATGCCAAATATTATGTCTCAAATGCCAATTATAGTGCCTGAAATGCCAAATATTATGCCTGAAATGCCAAATATTATGTCTCAAATGCCAATTTTAGTGCCTGAAATGCCAAATATTACGTCACAAATGCCAATTTTAGTGCCTGAAATGCCAAATATAATGTCACAAATGCAAATTTTTGTGTCTGAAATGCCAATTATAGTGTGTTAAATGCCAAATATTATGTCACAAATGCCAAATATAATGTCACATATGCCAATTTTAGTGCCTGAAATGCCAAATATTATGTCTCAAATGCCAATTTTAGTGCCTGAAATGCCAATTATAGTGCCTGAAAAGCCAAATATTATGTCTCAAATGCCAATTTTAGTGCCTGAAATGCCAAATATAATGTCACAAATGCCAATTATAGTGCCTGAAATGCCAATTTTAGTGCCTGAAATGCCGATTATAGTGCCTGAAATGCCAAATATTATGTCTCAAATGCCAATTTTAGTGCCTGAAATGCCAAATATAATGTCACAAATGAAAATTTTAGTGCCTGAAATGCCAAATATAATGTCACAAATGCCAATTTTAGTGCCTGAAATGCCAAATATTATGTCTCAAATGCCAATTTTAGTGCCTGAAATGCCAAATATAATGTCACAAATGCCAATTTTAGTGCCTGAAATGCCAATTATAGTGCCTGAAATGCCAAATATTATGTCTCAAATGCCAATTTTAGTGCCTGAAATGCCAAATATTACGTCACAAATGCCAATTTTAGTGCCTGAAATGCCAAATATAATGTCACAAATGCAAATTTTTGTGTCTGAAATGCCAATTATAGTGTCTAAAATGCCAAATATTATGTCACAAATGCCAAATATAATGTCACAAATGCCAATTTTAGTGCCTGAAATGCCAAATATAATGTCACAAACGCAAATTTTTGTGTCTGAAATGCCAATTATAGTGTCTAAAATGCCAAATATTATGTCACAAATGCCAATTTTAGTGCCTGAAATGCCAAATATTATGTCTCAAATGCCAATTTTAGTGCCTGAAATGCCAAATATAATGTCACAAATGCCAATTTTAGTGCCTGAAATGCCAAATATTATGTCACAAATGCCAATTTTAGTGCCTGAAATGCCAAATATTATGTCTCAAATGCCAATTTTAGTGCCTGAAATGCCAATTATAGTGCCTGAAATGCCAAATATTATGTCTCAAATGCCAATTTTAGTGCCTGAAATGCCAAATATAATGTCACAAATGCCAATTATAGTGCCTGAAATGCCAAATATTATGTCTCAAATGCCAATTTTAGTGCCTGAAATGCCAATTATAGTGCCTGAAATGCCAAATATTATGTCTCAACAGCCAATTTTAGTGCCTGAAATGCCAAATATAATGTCACAAATGCCAATTTTAGTGCCTGAAATGCCAATTATAGTGCCTGAAATGCCAAATATTATGTCTCAAATGCCAATTTTAGTGCCTGAAATGCCGATTATAGTGCCTGAAATGCCAAATATTATGTCTCAAATGCCAATTTTAGTGATTGAAATGCCAATTTTAGTGCCTGAAATGCCGATTATAGTGCCTGAAATGCCAGATATTATGTCTCAAATGCCAATTTTAGTGCCTGAAATGCCAAATATAATGTCACAAATGCCAATTTTAGTGCCTGAAATGCCAATTATAGTGCCTGAAATGCCAAATATTATGTCTCAAAAGCCAATTTTAGTGCCTGAAAACCGATTATAGTGCCTGAAATGCCAAATATTATGTCTCAAATGCCAATTTTAGTGCCTGAAATGCCAAATATAATGTCACAAATGCCAATTTTAGTGCCTGAAATGCCAATTTTAGTGCCTGAAATGCCAAATATAATGTCACAAATGCCAATTTTAGTGCCTGAAATGCCGATTATAGTGCCTGAAATGCCAAATATAATGTCAAAAATGCCAATTTTAGTGCCTGAAATGCAAATATAATGTCACAAATGCCAATTTTAGTGCCTGAAATACCAAATATTATGTCTCAAATGCCAATATTAGTGCCTGAAATGCCAAATATAATGTCACAAATGCCAATTTTAGTGATTGAAATGCCAATTTTAGTGTCTGAAATGCCAAATATAATGTCACAAATGCCAATTTTAGTGCCTGAAATGCCGATTATAGTGCCTGAAATGCCAAATATAATGTCACAAATGCCAATTTTAGTGCCTGAAATGCCAAATATAATGTCAAAAATGCCAATTTTAGTGCCTGAAATGCCAAATATTATGTCACAAATGCCAATTTTAGTGCCTGAATTCCCAATTATAGTGCCTGAAATGACAAATATTATGTCTCAAATCCCAATTTTAGTGCCTGAAATGCCAATTATAGTGTCTAAAATGCCAAATATTATGTCACAAATGCCAATTGTAGTGCCTGAAATGCCAAATATAATGTCACAAATGCCAATTTTAGTGCCTGAAATGCCAAATATAATGTCACAAATGCTAATTATAGTGCCTGAAATGCCAAATATTATGTCTCAAATGCCAATTTTAGTGCCTGAAATGCCAATTATAGTGCCTGAAATGCCAAATATTATGTCTCAAATGCCAATTTTAGTGCCTGAAATGCCAAATATAATGTCACAAATGCCAAATATAGTGCCTGAAATGCCAAATATTATGTCTCAAATGCCAATTTTAGTGCCTGAAATGCCAATTATAGTGCCTGAAATGCCAAATATTATGTCTCAAATGCCAATTTTAGTGCCTGAAATGCCGATTATAGTGCCTGAAATACCAAATATTATGTCTCAAATGCCAATTTTAGTGCCTGAAATGCCAAATATAATGTCACAAATGAAAATTTTAGTGCCTGAAATGCCAAATATTATGTCACAAATGCCAATTTTAGTGCCTGAAATGCCAAATATTATGTCTCAAATGCCAATTTTAGTGCCTGAAATGCCAAATATAATGTCACAAATGCCAATTTTAGTGCCTGAAATGCCAATTATAGTGCCTGAAATGCCAAATATTATGTCTCAAATGCCAATTTTAGTGCCTGAAATGCCAAATATTACGTCACAAATGCCAATTTTAGTGCCTGAAATGCCAAATATAATGTCACAAATGCAAATTTTTGTGTCTGAAATGCCAATTATAGTGTCTAAAATGCCAAATATTATGTCACAAATGCCAAATATAATGTCACAAATGCCAATTTTAGTGCCTGAAATGCCAAATATTATGTCTCAAATGCCAATTTTAGTGCCTGAAATGCCAATTATAGTGCCTGAAAAGCCAAATATTATGTCTCAAATGCCAATTTTAGTGCCTGAAATGCCAAATATAATGTCACAAATGCCAATTATAGTGCCTGAAATGCCAAATATTATGTCTCAAATGCCAATTTTAGTGCCTGAAATGCCAATTATAGTGCCTGAAATGCCAAATATTATGTCTCAAATGCCAATTTTAGTGTCTGAAATGCCAAATATAATGTCACAAATGCCAATTTTAGTGCCTGAAATGCCAATTATAGTGCCTGAAATGCCAAATATTATGTCTCAAATGCCAATTTTAGTGCCTGAAATGCCAAATATAATGTCACAAATGCCAATTTTAGTGATTGAAATGCCAATTATAGTGCCTGAAATGCCAAATATAATGTCACAAATGCCAATTTTAGTGCCTGAAATGCCGATTATAGTGCCTGAAATGCCAATTTTAGTGCCTGAAATGCCAAATATTATGTCACAAATGCCAATTTTAGTACCTGAAATGCCAAATATAATGTCACAAATGCCAATTTTAGTGCCTGAAATGCCGATTATAGTGCCTGAAATGCCAAATATTATGTCTCAAATGCCAATTTTAGTGCCTGAAATGCCAAATATAATGTCACAAATGCCAATTTTAGTGCCTGAAATGCCAATTATAGTGCCTGAAATGCCAAATATTATGTCTCAACAGCCAATTTTAGTGCCTGAAATGCCGACTATAGTGCCTGAAATGCCAAATATTATGTCTCAAATGCCAATTTTAGTGCCTGAAATGCCATATAAAATGTCACAAATGCCAATTTTAGTGCCTGAAATGCCAATTATAGTGCCTGAAATGCCAACTGTAATGTTACAAATGCCAATTTTAGTGCCTGAAATGCCAAATATAATGTCCCAAATGCCAATTTTAGTGCCTGAAATGCCAATTATAGTGCCTGAAATGCCAAATATTATGTCTTAAATGCCAATTATAGTTCCTGAAATGCCAATTAGAGTGCCTGAAATGCCAAATATAATGTCCCAAATGCCAATTTTAGTGACTGAAATGCCAAATATAATGTCACAAATGCCAATTATAGTGCCTGAAATGCCAAATATTATGTCTCAAATGCCAATTATAGTGCCTGAAATGCCAATTATAGTGCCTGAAATGCCAATTATAGTGCATGAAATGCCAATTATAGTGCCTGAAATGCCAAATATGATGCCTGAAATGCCAAAATTAATGTCACAAATGCCAATTATAGTGCCTGAAATGCCAAATATAATGTCACAAATGCCAATTATAGTGACTGAAATGCCAAATATAATGTCACAAATGCCAATTTTAGTGCCTGAAATGCCAATTATAGTGCCTGAAATGCCAAATATTATGTCTCAAATGCCAATTATAGTGCCTGAAATGCCAATTAGAGTGCATGAAATGCCAATTATAGTGCCTGAAATGCCAAATATGATGCCTGAAATGCCAAAATTAATGTCACAGATGCCAATTTTAGTGCCTGAAATGCCAAATATTACGTCACAAATGCCAATTTTAGTGCCTGAAATGCCAATTATAGTGCCTGAAATGCTAAATATTATGTCTCAAATGCCAATTATAGTGCCTGAAATGCCAAATATTATGTCTCAAATGCCAATTATAGTGCCTGAAATGCCAATTAGAGTGCATGAAATGCCAATTATAGTGCCTGAAATGCCAAATATGATGCCTGAAATGCCAAAATTAATGTCACAGATGCCAATTTTAGTGCCTGAAATGCCAAATATTATGTCACAAATGCCAATTTTAGTGCCTGAAATGCCAATTATAGTGCCTGAAATGCCAAATATTATGTCTCAAATGCCAATTATAGTGCCTGAAATGCCAATTATAGTGCCTGAAATGCCAAATGTAATGTTACAAATGCCAATTTTAGTGCCTGAAATGCCAATTTTAGTGCCTGAAATGCCAAATATAATGTCAAAAATGCCAATTTTAGTGCCTGAAATGCCGATTTTAGTGCCTGAAATGCCAAATATAATGTCAAAAATGCCAATTTTAGTGCCTGAAATGCCAAAATTAATGTCACAAATGCCAATTTTAGTGCCTGAAATGCCAAATATTATGTCACAAATGCCAATTTTAGTGCCTGAAATGCAAATTATAGTGCCTGAAATGCCAAATATTATGTCTCAAATGCCAATTATAGTGCCTGAAATGCCAATTATAGTGCCTGAAATGCCAAATATTATGTCTCAAATGCCAATTATAGTGCCTGAAATGCCAATTAGAGTGCATGAAATGCCAATTATAGTGCCTTAAATGCCAAATATGATGCCTGAAATGCCAAAATTAATGTCACAGATGCCAATTTTAGTGCCTGAAATGCCAAATATTATGTCACAAATGCCAATTTTAGTGCCTGAAATGCCAATTATAGTGCCTGAAATGCCAAATATTATGTCTTAAATGCCAATTATAGTTCCTGAAATGCCAATTAGAGTGCCTGAAATGCCAAATATAATGTCACAAATGCCAATTTTAGTGCCTGAAATGCCAATATTAGTGCCTGAAATGCCAAATATAATGTCACAAATGCCAATTTTAGTGATTGAAATGCCAATTTTAGTGTCTGAAATGCCAATTATAGTTCCTGAAATGCCAATTAGAGTGCCTGAAATGCCAAATATAATGTCACAAATGCCAATTTTAGTGCCTGAAATGCCAATTATAGTGCCTGAAATGCCAAATATTATGTCTCAAATGCCAATTATAGTGAATGAAATGCCAATTAGAGTGCCGGAAATGCCACATATAATGTCCCAAATGCCAATTTTAGTGACTGAAATGCCAAATATAATGTCACAATTGCCAATTTTAGTGCCTGAAATGCCAAAAAATATGTTACAAATGCCAAAAAAAGTGCCTGAAATGCCAATTATAGTGCCTGAAATGCCAAATATTATGTCTCAAATGCCAATTATAGTGCCTGAAATGCCAATTATAGTGCCTGAAATGCCAAATGTAATGTTACAAATGCCAATTTTAGTGCATGAAATGCCAAATATAGTGCCTGAAATGCCAAATATGATGCCTGAAATGCCAAAATTAATGTCACAAATGCCAATTTTAGTTCCTGAAATGCCAAATATTATGTCACAAATGCCAATTTTAGTGCCTGAAATGCCAATTATAGTGCCTGAAATGCCAAATATTATGTCTCAAATGCCAATTATAGTGCCTGAAATGCCAATTAGAGTGCCTGAAATGCCAAATATAATGTCCCAAATGCCAATTTTAGTGCCTGAAATGACAAATATAATGTCACAAATGCCAATTTTAGTGCCTGAAATGCCAATTATAGTGCCTGAAATGCCAAATATTATGTCTCAAATGCCAATTATAGTGCCTGAAATGCCAATTAGAGTGCATGAAATGCCAATTATAGTGCCTGAAATGCCAAATATGATGCCTGAAATGCCAAAATTAATGTCACAGATGCCAATTTTAGTGCCTGAAATGCCAAATATTATGTCACAAATGCCAATTTTAGTGCCTGAAATGCCAATTATAGTGCCTGAAATGCCAAATATTATGTCTCAAATGCCAATTATAGTGCCTGAAATGCCAATTATAGTGCCTGAAATGCCAAATGTAATGTTACAAATGCCAATTTTAGTGCCTGAAATGCCAAATATAATGTCAAAAATGCCAATTTTAGTGCCTGAAATGCCGATTTTAGTGCCTGAAATGCCAAATATAATGTCAAAAATGCCAATTTTAGTGCCTGAAATGCCAAATATAATGTCACAAATGCCAATTTTAGTGCCTGAAATGCCTATTTTAGTGCCTGAAATGCAAATTACAGTGCCTGAAATGCCAAATATTATGTCTCAAATGCCAATTTTAGTGCCTGAAATGCCAAATATAATGTCACAAATGCCAATTTTAGTGCCTGAAATGCCAAATATAATGTCACAAATGCCAATTTTAGTGCCTGAAATGCCAAATATAATGTCACAAATGCCAATTTTAGTGCCTGAAATGCCAATTATAGTGCCTGAAATGCCAAATATTATGTCTCAAATGCCAATTATAGTGAATGAAATGCCAATTAGAGTGCCTGAAATGCCACATATAATGTCCCAAATGCCAATTTTAGTGATTGAAATGCCAAATATAATGTCACAAATGCCAATTTTAGTGCCTGAAATGCCAATTATAGTGCCTGAAATGCCAATTATAGTGCATGAAATGCCAATTATAGTGCCTGAAATGCCAAATATGATGCCTGAAATGCCAAATATTATGTCTCAAATGCCAATTATAGTGCCTGAAATGCCAAATATTATGCCTGAAATGCCAATTAGAGAGCATGAAATGCCAATTATAGTGCCTGAAATGCCAAAATTAATGTCACAAATGCCAATTTTAGTGCCTGAAATGCCAAATATTATGTCACAAATGCCAATTTTAGTGACTGAAATGCCAAATATAATGTCACAAATGCCAATTTTAGTGCCTGAAATGCCAATTATAGTGCCTGAAATGCCAAATATTATGTCTCAAATGCCAAATATTATGTCTCAAATGCCAATTATAGTGCCTGAAATGCCAATTATAGTGCCTGAAATGCCAAATATTATGTCTCAAATGCCAATTATAGTGCCTGAAATGCCAAAATTAATGTCACAAATGCCAATTTTAGTGCCTGAAATGCCAAATAATATGTTACAAATGCCAAAAAAAGTGCCTGAAATGCCAATTATAGTGCCTGAAATGCCAAATATTATGTCTCAAATGCCAATTATAGTGCCTGAAATGCCAAATATTATGCCTGAAATGCCAATTAGAGTGCATGAAATGCCAATTATAGTGCCTGAAATGCCAAATATGATGCCTGAAATGCCAAAATTAATGTCACAAATGCCAATTTTAGTGCCTGAAATGCCAAATATTATGTCACAAATGCCAATTTTAGTGCCTGAAATGCCAATTATAGTGCCTGAAATGCCAAATATTATGTCTCAAATGCCAATTATAGTGCCTGAAATGCCAATTATAGTGCCTGAAATGCCAAATGTAATGTTACAAATGCCAATTTTAGTGCATGAAATGCCAAATATAGTGCCTGAAATGCCAAATATGATGCCTGAAATGCCAAAATTAATGTCACAAATGCCAATTTCAGTTCCTGAAATGCCAAATATTATGTCACAAATGCCAATTTTAGTGCCTGAAATGCCAATTATAGTGCCTGAAATGCCAAATATTATGTCTCAAATGCCAATTATAGTGCCTGAAATGCCAATTAGAGTGCCTGAAATGCCAAATATAATGTCCCAAATGCCAATTTTAGTGCCTGAAATGACAAATATAATGTCACAAATGCCAATTTTAGTGCCTGAAATGCCAATTATAGTGCCTGAAATGCCAAATATTATGTCTCAAATGCCAATTATAGTGCCTGAAATGCCAATTAGAGTGCATGAAATGCCAATTATAGTGCCTGAAATGCCAAATATGATGCCTGAAATGCCAAAATTAATGTCACAGATGCCAATTTTAGTGCCTGAAATGCCAAATATTATGTCACAAATGCCAATTTTAGTGCCTGAAATGCCAATTGTAGTGCCTGAAATGCCAAATATTATGTCTCAAATGCCAATTATAGTGCCTGAAATGCCAATTATAGTGCCTGAAATGCCAATTATAGTGCCTGAAATGCCAAATGTAATGTTACAAATGCCAATTTTAGTGCCTGAAATGCCAAATATAATGTCACAAATGCCAATTTTAGTGCCTGAAATGCCAATTATAGTGCCTGAAATGCCAAATATTATGTCTCAAATGCCAATTATAGTGAATGAAATGCCAATTAGAGTGCCTGAAATGCCACATATAATGTCCCAAATGCCAATTTTAGTGCCTGAAATGCCAAATATAATGTCCCAAATGCCAATTTTAGTGCCTGAAATGACAAATATAATGTCACAAATGCCAATTTTAGTGCCTGAAATGCCAATTATAGTGCCTGAAATGCCAAATATTATGTCTCAAATGCCAATTATAGTGCCTGAAATGCCAATTAGAGTGCATGAAATGCCAATTATAGTGCCTGAAATGCCAAATATGATGCCTGAAATGCCAAAATTAATGTCACAGATGCCAATTTTAGTGCCTGAAATGCCAAATATTATGTCACAAATGCCAATTTTAGTGCCTGAAATGCCAATTGTAGTGCCTGAAATGCCAAATATTATGTCTCAAATGCCAATTATAGTGCCTGAAATGCCAATTATAGTGCCTGAAATGCCAATTATAGTGCCTGAAATACCAAATGTAATGTTACAAATGCCAATTTTAGTGCCTGAAATGCCAAATATAATGTCACAAATGCCAATTTTAGTGCCTGAAATGCCAATTATAGTGCCTGAAATGCCAAATATTATGTCTCAAATGCCAATTATAGTGAATGAAATGCCAATTAGAGTGCCTGAAATGCCACATATAATGTCCCAAATGCCAATTTTAGTGACTGAAATGCCAAATATAATGTCACAAATGCCAATTTTAGTGCCTGAAATGAGTAGTTATAAACGACGGGTTGTAGCATTGGAGACTGTGGACTTGACCTTGACAAGGCGAGGGGAAGGGTGCGGGGGGGAAGCCTTGGAGGTCTGAATGCCACATTTGGCAACGTCGCAAGGAATGTGCAAGATTTGGCAACATCGCTTTGTTTACATTAGTGTTATAGTAGAGGTGCACATGACCTTGTGACGTCACGGGGGCATTGACCCTCTGACGTCATCGAGAGGCCGGGGGTTCCTTTATCAGAATTTTTTTTTTTTTTTTAATATTTTATCTATATAGTGTGTAAAACTGTGACGGGGGGGCATTGACCCTCTGACGTCATCGAGGGGCCCCGGGGTTCCTTTATCAGAATTTTTTTTTTAAATATTTTATCTGTATAGTGTGTAAAACTGACCTTGCGACGTCAGTTCCATCAGAGCATGAGTCATTGATGGCCTAGCGCTGCCCGGGTATGCTTGATCGGCAGTTTATATTTTATCTCACGGACGAATACGGGGTTCCTTTATCAAATTTTTTTTTTAATATTTTATCTGTATAGTGTGTAAAACTGACCTTGTGACGTCAGTTCCATCAGAGCATGAGTCATTGAGGGGGGCTAGCGCTGCTCCCGGGTATGCTTGATCGGCAGTTTATATTTTATCTCACGGACGAAAAGGTTGACATTGTGTGTGTGTGTGTGTAAAACTGACCTTGTGACGTCAGTTCCGTACGAGCAGGTCTTATCACTCCTATATACCTCAGCAGTTCATACTCCTTTATAAGCTTTTCCTCTCCAGCCCCTGGCACACAGTTATTCCGTGTTCTACCTGTATATAAACTCTGTGTTGTTTTACATTTTTGAATACGTTCCTCGCCTGTGTGTCTGAGTAACTGCAGGTCATTGTTAACCAGTCCACTACAATGGTACGGCAGTCAAGTAGGAACCTGAGGTATGAGAAAGACCGCCTGTCGACATTTGTCGGGTGGACATCGCCAGTGAGTGTTGTGAAGTTGGCCGCAGCAGGATTGTATTACTTGAAAGTCTCTGACCATACAAGGTGTCCATTTTGCGGAATAATATTGAATCAATGGGAATTATATGACGATCCTTTTTTAGAACACAAGAAATGGTCTGAAAATTGTCCATTTATCAAATATTTGGATCAACTGGAGAGTTTACCGATAAAAATAGGTGTTGTGGATGAGATTGATAGTGGAGTTTGCCAATAAAAATAGATGTTGAGAATGAAGTTGATTGCGAAGAGGGGGAAAAAAAATAAATGTGAAAACAAAAGGTATGTATGTTGCTGTGATATGTGCAGAAGACTTGGAATCTTTATTAATCAACTCCAGGTTTTGAAAACTCATATATCCTTGTATGAAATAAAAAGAAATGAAATAAATCAACTAATAAAGAATCTAGAAAAACTTCATCTTTCCCCCTCCACTCTGCGGAAATCTTACAGTGTCCACGTTGAATCCTTGTGAGATGGTCGCTCCGAGACGATTGGAACTAGTTACTGATCACCCCATCACAAGTAGCAAACTAGTTCGAGTTGGTCTTTGCGATTATGAGCCGACTATCGCCATCATCGCCAAGAAGACGAGCATCTATATGGACACGGAGGAGTGGAGATTCCTCACAGACCAGATTCCTAGGTTGCTGTCTCTTTTGCAGTGCAAACGCGGCAAGAGCGTGGTGGGCGTTGAAGACCGGGTGAGGTGTAAAAATGTGCTCTGTTTATTTTCTATGAGGGGTAGAAAGAGGGTAATGAAGATAGAACAAGTGTACCATTGTTTTGCAATGTTCAATCAAAGTCCGCTAACCCTTGAGATGAAATCTCCATCGACATGTTTCAGCAGGAATGAAACGGTGAAGCTTTGTTCCAGTATTGAAAAAATAAACGACTCTCTGGACTTGCTAACCAAGATGGTCGACATTTACAAGAAAGAAACAGAAAATGAACTCACACAACCTGTGGAATGTGTACCGTTAGAGTTCAATATTAATACTAATACTCTCTTTAACAATTTAAATGAACTCAACAATATGTAATAATAGCCACGCAACTTGTAATTTGAACTATATTCAATAAATACTTTTTATATTTTATGTCTGTGAATTTTATTTAATGAACCTTTCCCTAAATAAAAAGAAGGAGGAAAAAAAAAAAAACAAGATGTAAAATATGTATAGTTTATTTAAAAAAACAAAGATTGACAAACATAATAATATAATTAATAGTTAATATATTCATTTAGTAGCAAAGTCTTCGTTTCTGGATACATGTTCCTCGTCTTCTTGCAACCCATTTCTTCTTCAGGTGTAATTGTTCCAGATGTAGTCTAATGCGTAGTCAAAAAGGTATAGACCAAAGACCGAGGTAAAATACTCAATTCTTCAGTGCTCAGTGGTTTCAATGCCTTCCTCTCCTAAACGTTGTATAACTGACTCCATGCTGATACCGCATGTTTCCGAGTAGATTCAAAAGTACTCTTCTTCCTTAAACCATAAACATTGAGGACTATTCGCTTTATGGTACTTGATTGGATTGATGAGCGATTGTTTGTCATATAACAGTCCACAATATATGCATTTGACCGTATCTTTTACTCCTCTTACAAATCCGGCGAATGAGAGCAGATTATGAGGAGGAGAGATAATATTTACAAATGTATGCTTACGAACGTCTTCTTTTTTAAAGTTTACTGCTTCATCATTTTTTCTGACCCATGATGCTAAACGGTGTGCCTGATTTAGTGAACAGACAAAAGACGAGTTTAAATGAAAATGACATACCATCTTGCAATTTTCTAATTGTTTTAAGTTAGGACAACCGAATTCATGTAGATCATAGACCGGTTTACCAATAAGATCTTCAATAAACTTGCACTTTTCCATTCCTTTCCCCCATAATATGTCAAAGTTCTCAGTGGCGTGTTGTAATAAATATCTCATATCCTCATATAATACATCACCATAGTCCCATCCCATTCCATGAATATGTTTCTTAACCCAAAGGTTTGTCTTTGAATGAACAACATCTTCAGCATCTCGAGGTGGATTGAAACACCAATGCCACGATGAGCCGTGACTAATAGAGACTACAGATAATTCTTTAACAATCAATGAGTTAGAAGCCGTGCGATACCCCTGAAAATCAATTGCCGCTGAACGCATCGTATGTTTTAGTCGGTGAACAACGGAGAAGTGATATTATTATAGCCGCTACAGCAGCTTTATATATGCATCATCAGTACATTTTACGAACCAAACCGGTTCCTACTTCGTATTCTACTACTTTATCGTGAAGGATAAGACAGTATGCCCTAGTATTAGGCGGGAAGTTCTCACTCGCCTCTAGCTGTACGCGAATATCGATAGTCGTACTTTTTATTGCCTCGGATTGTTTAGAACAATCTATGACGACTATAGGTGCGAAGGTCTCAAAATCGGATCGTGACAACAGGGGTTGTGAATGTCTATTACCATAATAACTCGTTTGAAACTCGTTATACATTTCATATAGGAGAGCTACTTTTCCTAGTGCAAAATCTAGATTCAAATCGTCATAAGGATATTGTTCGCTATTCAGATAGAGTTTCAAATTTTTTATTTTACAACTATCGAATTGACTTATATCTTTGGTAGCATTTCTCATTCTATCAGTTTGAAATGCTATAATAACATAGCGAGGCTTTTCTAAATTTGTGGATGTTTTTACAGTCCAATTTTCTTGCTGTGATGCTGGTAAATTAGGGTATTCGTAAAGATCCCACGATCTGAATGGAATAGAAATGACCTTGTTTTTATCCACCATTTTTAACAACTTTAGACGTTCTTGATCAGAAACACGAATATGAGGCATCCTCCAAACCACTTTATCTAATTTTATTTGTACATCATCACTACCCTTTACACAGTTCAAGTCAGTACTCGATCTGATCAAAACGAGTTCTTGCTTAAGATTAATTAAAATTTTTCGATAGTCTTCACATATCCCTAAGAGAATATCCAATGGCAGACATACGCTAAAAAAACCGTTTTTATCTATTGAAACTGTTTTATCAACACCTGGGATTATCCACCCGGCATTTTCTAGTCCTTTGACTTGATTGGGTGAAAACGATGTATGACCTTTAAGCGTTGTAGTTATTCCGGGGTTTCTCACTCTATCGACTTCAATACCATTCAATTCATATCTTATCTCATCAAACAAAAACGCAAACGCGTTATTAGTGAATTTTGAAGTTGTTCCGTCAGTCCCATCCTTTTTAGAAATTCGTCCTTCCAGATAAACAAAACTTAAAGAAGGAAACGTATAAGCATCTTGTTGATGGATTGGTATTCTGATTTCGTCAGAATTGTTAAGAGTGTTCCCCGCATACGGCTGATGTGAATGATATTGGAATTGTGTAAGAGAATCATCAAATTTTACATCTGATGTAACGTTTAGTATGTTATGCATTTTGTTCTTTTTTTTTTTTTAATCGAAACCCACACTGTTTTAAAAAGTTGACGTTTGCAGTTGTTAGCCGTCTCGTCGACTTAGGTTTACTAATTCTTACCATGGCATGACATCCCCTTTTATAAAAAAAAGCGTGATGAGTACCACGATTCTCACCGGTACAAAAATCAATCCCCATTGTTCTTCAAATGTATTCTCAATGTAACAGTTTCCCCCCTAAAGTCAATAAGCGCACCGTCTTGATCCACTAAACGAACGGTAATATTGTCAACAGTCCTCGCGTTAGTTGGAAAGTAAATGACAGGATTCGGGGTTTCTATTATTTTATATCCTGGTTCTACAGCCGGAAAGAAGTGATGTATGCTATGATCCGGATCCCCATTCAGATAAGACCCTGATGCGATGTTACAATGAATCGAAATAGTGTTTACAGAAAGAATTTTCACAATGCCATCGGATTCGCTGTACCGATGCAATGGGTCAATGACTTGATTAGGACGATGAAAACCCAACAGTGGGCCAATAGAATGGGGCTTGTCGGGGAAGTTGAAGTAGACCGGTTTCGTTGTTCTAAGTTCGGCCTTTAAAGTACTCTCATTTCCTCGAAGCATAAACCCACCACTAGGTTCCTGGTGAGCAATTTCTTCGCGAAGAAAAGAATTTAGTGCATCGATATCATACGATCCTTCAGGTATCTGAATCGTCAGATTTCCAAAGTAAAACTTATCGTTAACATCTTTCCTGATATTAGGTATAGTATTATATGAGTCAAAAGATAATAACCCAACGGTATAACTTGAGCCTAATTCCAGCGGAGGTAAAAAGTTCGCATGGAGAACACTAGAATTCCCCGTCAACGTTACTGTGTAGCTCATGATTATGAATGATCAAAATTTGCTAGAAACATCTGCTAAATACGCTAAGCAGAGATGTCCACAAATCGGTGTATCCCACTTTTGATAACGACGTCTGTTGTAAATTATTTCTGAACCCTTAAAGTACTCAAGTAACTGTGGAGGTGGTTTTAAATTTCCAAAGGAATCAAAGTATTTCACTAGACTATCTTTTTTTACATAGCACACCCAATGAGAACCGGGTTCTGAACTCGTATGCAAATTTACAATAGCGGCCTCATGTTTTTTTGGGTATATAGGAAGACTATCAATCATAAATACTCCACGAAAATTTTTAATATTTAAAAGTTTAGACATATAATTTAATTCAATATCGGTCAATGGTTTATTTGGTAGTCATATTTTTCCAAGTCTTTTTTCTCGGTTTATAAACAGAGCGTAACCGTTCCTATGTGGTTTCAAATAAAGTCCTTCGCCAACTTTTCGACCTTCCATTGCCAAATTATGCCTCTTTTGCTCTTCTAATTTTAGTTTGGCCTGTTTCACCTCGTTAATCGCTTTCGCCACACTCGAAGCTCCTCCTGCTAAAGATCCCACAGCGGAAAGTCCTGCCATCAACGGTACAAGAAATTGGAGGAAGCCTCCCTCCTTTGGCAGCGGGAGAACTCTAGGCAGTGAAGGTTTCGTCTTACCGCGCAAATGCATTTTAGCCTTCTTGTATGCCGCTTTTGATGCGCTCAGAATCGATGATACATCATCTACCTTTGACGATTTAACCAAGTTAATAAAACTAATCTTCTTTTTCTTTTTTTTCTTATTATTGATACCCGAACCAAGTTTTCCTTTCGCTTTCATGACATTTGTAACTAACCAAGCAGCGGCTTTTTCTCCCCATGTTGAATCTGAAGCTTTAACTCGTTTCCAAGCATTATCAGCTAGGATCTTGTCCGCTTGTTTACGACTATCCATATCCGTATTTTGGCTATAAGCTATATCGTGTTCCTTACAAGCTCTGTCAAGCTGGTTTATTCCTCTATCGCCCGCAATTAATCGTTTTTCTAATTTCGTCCCCGGTCCGCAATACTGATATCCTGGTATGTGTAATTCAATTGGTAACTTGTTTATAAGCCTGTTCACCAAACCTCTTCCTTTTCGAACCCTGCGAGTCATACTGCACTTGGAAAATGAAGAACTGAGATATATATATACGGAGGAATAATGATGTTGTTCGCATTCAGGATGAAATTAGTTAAACAAGTACAACGTTTCTCTACCACAGACTTTTCACCTGTCAAGTGCGATTCAGAGGGGAGGCACAGTTCATTATTACCGAGCACTATAAGATCATCAATTTGTGGACCGAGCGGATGTGGAAAGACTAATATTATGATTGGTCTTTTATTAAATCCGAATGGTTTAAAATTTAAAAATGTGTATCTTTTCGGAAAAACATTGCATCAACGGAAATACCAGTATTTAAAAAGTATCGTAAATCTTGTCCCTGAAATAGGGTTATATGAATTTGAAGATGCGAAAGAATTGCCACAAGAAGTTGAATCCAATTCGGTCTGTATATTTGATGACGTCACTATGGAAGACCAGGACATAATTAAACGATACTTTAGTTATGGTCGTCATATGAATCTTGATTGTTTCTATTTAACACAGAGTTATGTTTGTATCCCGAGACATCTTATCAGATGTAACTTTAACTTTTTAATAGTATTTCCTCAAGATGAATTAAATTTGAAACATATTTACGAGGAACATGTAAGCACTCCAGATTTAAGTTTTCCACTTTTTAAAGACATGTGTTCTTTATGTTGGGAAGAACCATTTAGTTACCTCGTCATTGACAAAAGTAGAGACCTGAATAATGGACGTTTTAGAAAAGGAATTGATACGTTCATTGTAGATATATAAAGAACAGTCATGACAATAATTGAGCATTAGCGATCATGGACCCAAAAGTCACTCGCGAGATTATAAAAACTAGTGAAATTTTGAAAAACAAATTTCAATCGTTGAAACGCGGTCTCCAGGATATCGAGGAAGGTCGAAAAGCGTTTTTTACACCCGTGCTAAAACCTCTCGAGGACATTAAACAATCTGTACAATTAAGTAATAAAGAGACCAAATCGGAACCCGCATTGACGTCTAGAAAAGTAAAAAGAATTGTCACTACTAATGTTTGGGGCGAATCGCCTGATAAAAGCGAGTTAGAGTCTGCTAGTATTTACAGAAAATCAACATTAATGCCGAAAACATCACTTCATCGCAAAAAAGTTACACAAATTTCATCTGACGTTCCAAGTACTGCGCTAACACCATTATCTCACTTATCAAATCCCCATCATGAGTTCATGTCACCAGAAGTAGAAATGGATGAGTATGTGACAGGCGATCCACTATCAGAACAAGTCAAAGAATACGCTAAAACTCCACAAGGAGAAGCCGAATTTAAGGAACATCTCGCCTCATTTGGAAACCTGCAAAGAGAATACTTGGATAAGTTGTTAAAAGGTGATAAGGCACATGACTCTCGTTACGGCATTCGAGTAATGCCTTCTGGAGGATTGGCTATTGGTGACTCGACCGATGTTCAGCTTTTTGAAAACAGTGATGATATTTCTATAAACAACATAGTGTATGAAGGAACTCCTGGATTGTTGCAGCTACTCTACTTGAAAAATCCTAAATATTATACCGAGTCAGACTTGGATAATTATAAGAATATTTTACTTTCGACCAATGCTCACAAAAAAGGCTATAGTGAGGAACAAGGAGTGTCCGGAAATAGATCTGAGAAGTATAGAAATATAATATCGAAGTTATTCCCAACACAATCTTTAAAACCCCGCCCTCCTTCCTCAGCATCAGCAGCTTCGAGCAGGCTAACTTCACTCCGTTCCCACTCTTACAAACGGGGCACTGGACTTATGAGCGTCGATAAACCTCTGTACGAGCGTTGGAATGACCCAAACGAACTAGTCGATCGCCTTAGGCTGCTAATGTCTTCAACTTATGCCGGGCATGAAGGACATCAAAATGAAATAGAATCTATAATTGAAGAACTACGAGAAGAAAATATAATATATTAATGCCCACATTTTTATATTTAGATTCAGTACAAACATGACAATAAACAAGTTCGGATCTCACATAGCAAAAAAGCATACAAAATACAAAAAACGTTATTTTCCATTCAGCTTATTAAAGTCTGAAAAGGACATTGATGCACATCATTTAAGGATCGTCAATATTGCAAATCCAGTCGCTGCTCATGACGCTGCAAATAAAGTATATTGTGATACACTAGCACTGACCTACACTGATTTAAAGAATTGGCCGGGTAGCTATATAGATGGAAAAAGAAAAAGACTTGTCAATTTCGCTCCACCTATAAATAACTATGATGTTGTTACAAAAGAATTCTTCGACAGAGTTGCTTTGACTCTAGTTGACAATATATATGATTGTCTCGGGAAAAGAATAACAAACATCGGTGAGCCCGTAGAGGAATCTGACGCAGTCACACTCGGCTATCTTAACAAAGTACTTAAAAAAGAAAATTATAGATGGATTCATCAATAATAAAAACAACAATCGTAAATGAATTACATAAGCCAGCTCGCAAGATATACCCTAGAAGAAAGACTGTTTTGAAAGGGATAAATGACTTGTGGCAAATAGATCTAGTAGAAATGATACCTTATGCTCGAGAAAATAAAGGATACAAATATTTATTAACAGTTATAGACTGCTTTACTAAATATGCATGGGCCGTACCAATAAAGAAGAAATCTGCTGATGATGTAACTAAGGCAATGGAGAGCGTGTTTCGTTCGAGCAAACAAACACCGAGAAATATTCAAAGCGATCAAGGAAAAGAATTTTATAATTCCAAGTTTAAATCTCTAATAAAACAGTACTATATTAATCATTATTCGACCTTTTCTAATATGAAAGCTTCCATTGTAGAAAGGTTTAATAGAACTTTAAAAGCGAAAATGTGGAAAGCATTTAGCTTGGGTGGAAATTACAAGTTTTTAGATATATTACCTCAGATTCTACATGATTATAACTCATCATTCCATACAACAATAGGTATGAGACCAATTGATGCCCATAATAAAAAATCAGAAAACTACTTGCTAAACAAAGTGTATTCTTCTTCTTCTGTTCGTTCCAAATCAAAAGTGCGAAAGCAGAAGTTTGAAGAGGACGATTTTGTGAGGATATCTAAGCAAAAAACAGCATTTTCAAAAGGCTACAAGCCAAATTGGTCAAGCGAAATATTTAAAGTAATCAAGATTCAGAAGACGGATCCATATACATATTTACTTGAAGATCTCAAAAGTCAACCTATCAGTGGCTCATTTTATGCTGAAGAGCTTCAAAAAGTAAAACATCCAGATGTTTATCTCATCGAAAAGATTTTGAAAAGGAAAGGAAATAAGTTGTATGTGAAATGGTGGGGGCTAAAAGAAAGCAGCTGGATTGACAGGAAGGATATCGCATAGTGGTGTGAAAAGAATAATGCACTTTTGTAATGAATGTATTTATTTGTAGCTTTATAACACATGTATTTATACATATCATTGATGAAATTAGACACTAAGTTTTTATTACTTATTATCATATTTCAAATAAAACATTTTTGATTGCTACTATTCTGTTTATTTTTTCTTTTCTAATCTCAGATATAATTAGTTCATAAAATAAACAATTTAATTACATTACAAAACATTTGCTTTACTTATGTAGCGACAATGCATAATGGCCATAAGGAAGTGTATCTCTTGCGTTATCTAAGGTATGCCGTTTATCATCATATGGACAAAGAGACTTTTTATTGATTAAAACTGTTTGCACTTGATGTCTTTTTGATTGAATGATCTGAAATTGGCTGTACATCGACTCATAATTTCTTAAAGTATCTAAGTAATTTTGGAACGTGAATTCTTTAACCGCACATTTTTTAACCCCTTTGGATCGTTTTATCAATAAACCACTTTTGGTTATAAATGAATACATTTTTGGCCTTAGGCCAACATATTCAACGATTGGATCGCCAGCAGTTTCATCTTTGAGCATTCCTACTATTTTTTTGTTTTCTTCAGAATAACAGCGATGTTTTGTTGGAAAATTACTGGTATCAAAATAGTCTTTTAAATCATAATTTATATCATCGTATATATCTTTTGTATTTACTAGGTATAAAAATGAATCAGTATCCATATAACAGAGGTTTATATTTTTCGGACCATATTTTTTTAAAAATATGTTATAATGTAATTCGTACATTAAAACTTTTGATAGTTCCAATATACTAAAACCAACATAAAGAGGTTTATCAAATACAATTTTATTCTTCTCTAACTGAACGGAAACTACATTTTCAGTGAAAATTATTCTTTCTTTGAAATTTGGCTTTTTAACTAGTTTGTTCAATGATTTTTTATTTGTAACAAGTTTTAAATCTATTCGTTTTCTAACGTTTTCCATAAATTTACCAAAACAGGAGTTGTTCATGAGTTTAAAAAAATCCGATTCAAAAGGATTGGTTGACTTAGCTCTATGTTGGGTATTTAAATTTATGTATGGTGACAACCAATTTTTTTGCTTAAATTTTAAAATCCTATGAATTTTGGTTAATTTAACGCCAAGATTTAGTGCTTGTTTCAAATTGACATAATGAACAATATAACGGGTTTTTGGTGTGAGTGTAGTAAGTAACTTTTCTGTTGTTTTATCACTGTCAGGCGATTTTAATTTATCAGGTAATAAAGGTAGTTGACAGTGCATATCGTGTATGGCTTCAGGGTAATCAATGTCTACATCGAGTATATAACCAACTTCAGAGTTGTCAGGAACTTTTAACACATCTAAATCTTCATTATGCCATTCAAAGTCACAATATGGAAGGAAACAGTTCATTGCATAGCCGTATAAATTATTTACATCTGCGTAAATTAAGTAGTTAATGGGCTGATTTGGATCGTAATCATCTACATAATAATTATTTGCTTTGGCATAACGTTTGACAACTTGTGTAATACCTCCTCGAATGCCTTTTTCGATAAATAATACCATATCCATGTCTTTAATAACGTCCAATTCAATATTTGTCGTTTTTAACATTGCTTCGTAACTGAGGCCTGGAAGAGACATAAAATGGGCAGGATCTAGTGAATATATATCCATAGAGAGATTACGAAATTTTTCAAATATTTCACATAATAAAATTACGTCTGTTTGTATATACATTTCGGTATATTCTTTTAAGTTATTTATATTAAAAGTATTCCAAATGTTTTGCGCATGCTTGTAATCAGACTCGGAAATATTTTCTGCAGTTAAGTTGTTGTAAAATTTACTTATTACAGGCAACTGAGTTTCTTCTAACCGCAGTAATGAATCTATGTAAGAGTAAGGGTAAATTCCCTTTCTCGTTAACAATTCAACTTTCGTTTCGTCAGGAATTAACTGATGCAAATGAGGGAATGTAATTGAAAGACTTGAAGAACCTTTTTTCATGTTTTGCACTAGGGTATCAAGCCCCGCAGCTAAAAATTTATAACTATCTACAAATCTTATTTTAGTTTTGCAATCTTTAAATGTTTTGGTAAAACTTATGTATTTTTCTGTATTACTTGGAACTACGGAAACATCTCCTTCATGGTTTGCTAAAAACGGAACAATAAAGTGCGAGTCATAACCCTGAAAGTTATGCATAAATACTGGAATGAAATTGGGTGTTTTTGCTTGTAAATTGCAATTAGAATGAGCCGCTCCAATGAACTTAGATGACACATGATCATGATGATGCACCTTCTCATCCTCATTTAAAGTTTTCAGACAGATAACACATACATGGGTACACTGATAAATTATCTTTTCTTCCTCCGTCATTTCAGACATAGGCTCAACTTTACCATATATTTCATCAGCTTTTTTAGCCAAATCATGTAGTCCTTCCATGAACATTAGCATACATTTTTCACCGGTAAAAATTAATGGCTGTTGTAATTTAAATTGAGGTATATCCGTTTTGACCATAAGTGAAGCACAAAAAATTTTATGGTTTTGAACTGATTTGGTCCAAGAAATTGATGGATTTTGGGAAGGACCTGCAATTGGTTCCAGATATGATTCAAAGTCTGCGTAAGCAACAATTTTAATTTTTTGGGTGGATTCGAATTTTTTAAATTTGATTTTATCATCTGCAGGAAAATCTGTCCTAACTGGTTTATGCGCACCGCAAAATAATAAATGTTCCTTTAATCGTTCTTCCGCGTTTTTTCCACTTTTTGTTTTGTATCTCCAGGAAATAGATGTTAAACACCTGTGGCAAATTTCTTTAGCGGATTTGTCACCTGATATTTGACTACCAACAAGCCTGCTTAAATTTGTGAAATGTCGACAGGCGGTCTTTCTCATACCTCAGGTTCCTACTTGTCTGCCGTACCATTGTAGTGGACTGGTTAACAATGACCTGCAGTTACTCAGACACACAGGCGAGGAACGTATTCAAAAATGTAAAACAACACAGAGTTTATATACAGGTAGAACACGGAATAACTGTGTGCCAGGGGCTGGAGAGGAAAAGCTTATAAAGGAGTATGAACTGCTGAGGTATATAGGAGTGATAAGACCTGCTCGTACGGAACTGACGTCACAAGGTCAGTTTTACACACACACACACACAATGTCAACCTTTTCGTCCGTGAGATAAAATATAAACTGCCGATCAAGCATACCCGGGAGCAGCGCTAGCCCCCCTCAATGACTCATGCTCTGATGGAACTGACGTCACAAGGTCAGTTTTACCCACTATACAGATAAAATATTAAAAAAAAAATTTGATAAAGGAACCCCGTATTCGTCCGTGAGATAAAATATAAACTGCCGATCAAGCATACCCGGGCAGCGCTAGGCCATCAATGACTCATGCTCTGATGGAACTGACGTCGCAAGGTCAGTTTTACACACTATACAGATAAAATATTTTAAAAAAAAAATCTGATAAAGGAACCCCGGGGCCCCTCGATGACGTCAGAGGGTCAATGCCCCCCCGTCACAGTTTTACACACTATATAGATAAAATATTAAAAAAAAAAAAAAATTCTGATAAAGGAACCCCCGGCCCCTCGATGACGTCAGAGGGTCAATGCCCCCGTGACGTCACAAGGTCATTTGCACCTCTACTATAACACTAATGTAAACAAAGCGATGTTGCCAAATCTTGCACATTCCTTGCGACGTTGCCAAATGTGGCATTCAGACCTCCAAGGCTTCCCCCCCGCACCCTTCCCCTCGCCTTGTCAAGGTCAAGTCCACAGTCTCCAATGCTACAACCCGTCGTTTATAACTACTGAAATGCCAATTATAGTGCCTGAAATGCCAATTATAGTGCATGAAATGCCAATTATAGTGCCTGAAATGCCAAATATGATGCCTGAAATGCCAAATATTATGTCTCAAATGCCAATTATAGTGCCTGAAATGCCAAATATTATGCCTGAAATGCCAATTAGAGAGCATGAAATGCCAATTATAGTGCCTGAAATGCCAAAATTAATGTCACAAATGCCAATTTTAGTGCCTGAAATGCCAAATATTATGTCACAAATGCCAATTTTAGTGCCTGAAATGCAAATTATAGTGCCTGAAATGCCAAATATTATGTCTCAAATGCCAATTATAGTGCCTGAAATGCCAATTATAGTGCCTGAAATGCCAAATATTATGTCTCAAATGCCAATTATAGTGCCTGAAATGCCAATTAGAGTGCATGAAATGCCAATTATAGTGCCTGAAATGCCAAATATGATGCCTGAAATGCCAAAATTAATGTCACAGATGCCAATTTTAGTGCCTGAAATGCCAAATATTTTGTCACAAATGCCAATTTTAGTGCCTGAAATGCCAATTATAGTGCCTGAAATGCCAAATATTATGTCTCAAATGCCAATTATAGTGCCTGAAATGCCAATTATAGTGCCTGAAATGCCAAATATAATGTCCCAAATGCCAATTTTAGTGCCTGAAATGCCAATTATAGTGCCTGAAATGCCAAATATTATGTCTTAAATGCCAATTATAGTTCCTGAAATGCCAATTAGAGTGCCTGAAATGCCAAATATAATGTCCCAAATGCCAATTTTAGTGACTGAAATGCCAAATATAATGTCACAAATGCCAATTATAGTGCCTGAAATGCCAAATATTATGTCTCAAATGCCAATTATAGTGCCTGAAATGCCAATTATAGTGCATGAAATGCCAATTATAGTGCCTGAAATGCCAAATATGATGCCTGAAATGCCAAAATTAATGTCACAAATGCCAATTATAGTGCCTGAAATGCCAAATATAATGTCACAAATGCCAATTATAGTGACTGAAATGCCAAATATAATGTCACAAATGCCAATTTTAGTGCCTGAAATGCCAATTATAGTGCCTGAAATGCCAAATATTATGTCTCAAATGCCAATTATAGTGCCTGAAATGCCAATTAGAGTGCATGAAATGCCAATTATAGTGCCTGAAATGCCAAATATGATGCCTGAAATGCCAAAATTAATGTCACAGATGCCAATTTTAGTGCCTGAAATGCCAAATATTATGTCACAAATGCCAATTTTAGTGCCTGAAATGCCAATTATAGTGCCTGAAATGCTAAATATTATGTCTCAAATGCCAATTATAGTGCCTGAAATGCCAAATATATGTCTCAAATGCCAATTATAGTGCCTGAAATGCCAATAAGAGTGCATGAAATGCCAATTATAGTGCCTGAAATGCCAAATATGATGCCTGAAATGCCAAAATTAATGTCACAGATGCCAATTTTAGTGCCTGAAATGCCAAATATTATGTCACAAATGCCAATTTTAGTGCCTGAAATGCCAATTATAGTGCCTGAAATGCCAAATATTATGTCTCAAATGCCAATTATAGTGCCTGAAATGCCAATTATAGTGCCTGAAATGCCAATTATAGTGCCTGAAATGCCAAATGTAATGTTACAAATGCCAATTTTAGTGCCTGAAATGCCAATTTTAGTGCCTGAAATGCCAAATATAATGTCAAAAATGCCAATTTTAGTGCCTGAAATGCCAAATATTATGTCACAAATGCCAATTTTAGTGCCTGAAATGCCAAATATTATGTCACAAATGCCAATTTTAGTGCCTGAAATGCCAAATATTATGTCTCAAATGCCAATTATAGTGCCTGAAATGCCAATTATAGTGCCTGAAATGCCAAATATTATGTCTCAAATGCCAATTATAGTGCCTGAAATGCCAATTAGAGTGCATGAAATGCCAATTATAGTGCCTTAAATGCCAAATATGATGCCTGAAATGCCAAAATTAATGTCACAGATGCCAATTTTAGTGCCTGAAATGCCAAATATTATGTCACAAATGCCAATTTTAGTGCCTGAAATGCCAATTATAGTGCCTGAAATGCCAAATATTATGTCTCAAATGCCAATTATAGTGCCTGAAATGCCAATTATAGTGCCTGAAATGCCAAATGTAATGTTACAAATGCCAATTTTAGTGCCTGAAATGCCAAATATAATGTCCCAAATGCCAATTTTAGTGCCTGAAATGCCAATTATAGTGCCTGAAATGCCAAATATTATGTCTTAAATGCCAATTATAGTTCCTGAAATGCCAATTAGAGTGCCTGAAATGCCAAATATAATGTCACAAATGCCAATTTTAGTGCCTGAAATGCCAATTATAGTGCCTGAAATGCCAAATATTATGTCTCAAATGCCAATTATAGTGAATGAAATGCCAATTAGAGTGCCTGAAATGCCACATATAATGTCCCAAATGCCAATTTTAGTGACTGAAATGCCAAATATAATGTCACAATTGCCAATTTTAGTGCCTGAAATGCCAAATAATATGTTACAAATGCCAAAAAAAGTGCCTGAAATGCCAATTATAGTGCCTGAAATGCCAAATATTATGTCTCAAATGCCAATTATAGTGCCTGAAATGCCAAATATTATGCCTGAAATGCCAATTAGAGTGCATGAAATGCCAATTATAGTGCCTGAAATGCCAAATATGATGCCTGAAATGCCAAAATTAATGTCACAAATGCCAATTTTAGTGCCTGAAATGCCAAATATTATGTCACAAATGCCAATTTTAGTGCCTGAAATGCCAATTATAGTGCCTGAAATGCCAAATTTTATGTCTCAAATGCCAATTATAGTGCCTGAAATGCCAATTATAGTGCCTGAAATGCCAAATGTAATGTTACAAATGCCAATTTTAGTGCATGAAATGCCAAATATAGTGCCTGAAATGCCAAATATGATGCCTGAAATGCCAAAATTAATGTCACAAATGCCAATTTTAGTTCCTGAAATGCCAAATATTATGTCACAAATGCCAATTTTAGTGCCTGAAATGCCAATTATAGTGCCTGAAATGCCAAATATTATGTCTCAAATGCCAATTATAGTGCCTGAAATGCCAATTAGAGTGCCTGAAATGCCAAATATAATGTCCCAAATGCCAATTTTAGTGCCTGAAATGACAAATATAATGTCACAAATGCCAATTTTAGTGCCTGAAATGCCAATTATAGTGCCTGAAATGCCAAATATTATGTCTCAAATGCCAATTATAGTGCCCGAAATGCCAATTAGAGTGCATGAAATGCCAATTATAGTGCCTGAAATGCCAAATATGATGCCTGAAATGCCAAAATTAATGTCACAGATGCCAATTTTAGTGCCTGAAATGCCAAATATTATGTCACAAATGCCAATTTTAGTGCCTGAAATGCCAATTATAGTGCCTGAAATGCCAAATATTATGTCTCAAATGCCAATTATAGTGCCTGAAATGCCAATTATAGTGCCTGAAATGCCAAATGTAATGTTACAAATGCCAATTTTAGTGCCTGAAATGCCAAATATAATGTCAAAAATGCCAATTTTAGTGCCTGAAATGCCGATTTTAGTGCCTGAAATGCCAAATATAATGTCAAAAATGCCAATTTTAGTGCCTGAAATGCCAAATATAATGTCACAAATGCCAATTTTAGTGCCTGAAATGCCTATTTTAGTGCCTGAAATGCAAATTACAGTGCCTGAAATGCCAAATATTATGTCTCAAATGCCAATTTTAGTGCCTGAAATGCCAAATATAATGTCACAAATGCCAATTTTAGTGCCTGAAATGCCAAATATAATGTCACAAATGCCAATTTTAGTGCCTGAAATGCCAAATATAATGTCACAAATGCCAATTTTAGTGCCTGAAATGCCAATTATAGTGCCTGAAATGCCAAATATTATGTCTCAAATGCCAATTATAGTGAATGAAATGCCAATTAGAGTGCCTGCTATGCCACATATAATGTCCCAAATGCCAATTTTAGTGACTGAAATGCCAAATATAATGTCACAAATGCCAATTTTAGTGCCTGAAATGCCAATTATAGTGCCTGAAATGCCAATTATAGTGCATGAAATGCCAATTATAGTGCCTGAAATGCCAAATATGATGCCTGAAATGCCAAATATTATGTCTCAAATGCCAATTATAGTGCCTGAAATGCCAAATATTATGCCTGAAATGCCAATTAGAGAGCATGAAATGCCAATTATAGTGCCTGAAATGCCAAAATTAATGTCACAAATGCCAATTTTAGTGCCTGAAATGCCAAATATTATGTCACAAATGCCAATTTTAGTGACTGAAATGCCAAATATAATGTCACAAATGCCAATTTTAGTGCCTGAAATGCCAATTATAGTGCTGAAATGCCAAATATTATGTCTCAAATGCCAAATATTATGTCTCAAATGCCAATTATAGTGCCTGAAATGCCAATTATAGTGCCTGAAATGCCAAATATTATGTCTCAAATGCCAATTATAGTGCCTGAAATGCCAAAATTAATGTCACAAATGCCAATTTTAGTGCCTGAAATGCCAAATAATATGTTACAAATGCCAAAAAAAGTGCCTGAAATGCCAATTATAGTGCCTGAAATGCCAAATATTATGTCTCAAATGCCAATTATAGTGCCTGAAATGCCAAATATTATGCCTGAAATGCCAAATATTATGTCTCAAATGCCAATTTTAGTGCCTGAAATGCCAAATATTACGTCACAAATGCCAATTTTAGTGCCTGAAATGCCAAATATAATGTCACAAATGCAAATTTTTGTGTCTGAAATGCCAATTATAGTGTCTAAAATGCCAAATATTATGTCACAAATGCCAAATATAATGTCACATATGCCAATTTTAGTGCCTGAAATGCCAAATATTATGTCTCAAATGCCAATTTTAGTGCCTGAAATGCCAATTATAGTGCCTGAAAAGCCAAATATTATGTCTCAAATGCCAATTTTAGTGCCTGAAATGCCAAATATAATGTCACAAATGCCAATTATAGTGCCTGAAATGCCAATTTTAGTGCCTGAAATGCCGATTATAGTGCCTGAAATGCCAAATATTATGTCTCAAATGCCAATTTTAGTGCCTGAAATGCCAAATATAATGTCACAAATGAAAATTTTAGTGCCTGAAATGCCAAATATAATGTCACAAATGCCAATTTTAGTGCCTGAAATGCCAAATATTATGTCTCAAATGCCAATTTTAGTGCCTGAAATGCCAAATATAATGTCACAAATGCCAATTTTAGTGCCTGAAATGCCAATTATAGTGCCTGAAATGCCAAATATTATGTCTCAAATGCCAATTTTAGTGCCTGAAATGCCAAATATTACGTCACAAATGCCAATTTTAGTGCCTGAAATGCCAAATATAATGTCACAAATGCAAATTTTTGTGTCTGAAATGCCAATTATAGTGTCTAAAATGCCAAATATTATGTCACAAATGCCAAATATAATGTCACAAATGCCAATTTTAGTGCCTGAAATGCCAAATATAATGTCACAAACGCAAATTTTTGTGTCTGAAATGCCAATTATAGTGTCTAAAATGCCAAATATTATGTCACAAATGCCAATTTTAGTGCCTGAAATGCCAAATATTATGTCTCAAATGCCAATTTTAGTGCCTGAAATGCCAAATATAATGTCACAAATGCCAATTTTAGTGCCTGAAATGCCAAATATTATGTCACAAATGCCAATTTTAGTGCCTGAAATGCCAAATATTATGTCTCAAATGCCAATTTTAGTGCCTGAAATGCCAATTATAGTGCCTGAAATGCCAAATATTATGTCTCAAATGCCAATTTTAGTGCCTGAAATGCCAAATATAATGTCACAAATGCCAATTATAGTGCCTGAAATGCCAAATATTATGTCTCAAATGCCAATTTTAGTGCCTGAAATGCCAATTATAGTGCCTGAAATGCCAAATATTATGTCTCAACAGCCAATTTTAGTGCCTGAAATGCCAAATATAATGTCACAAATGCCAATTTTAGTGCCTGAAATGCCAATTATAGTGCCTGAAATGCCAAATATTATGTCTCAAATGCCAATTTTAGTGCCTGAAATGCCGATTATAGTGCCTGAAATGCCAAATATTATGTCTCAAATGCCAATTTTAGTGATTGAAATGCCAATTTTAGTGCCTGAAATGCCGATTATAGTGCCTGAAATGCCAGATATTATGTCTCAAATGCCAATTTTAGTGCCTGAAATGCCAAATATAATGTCACAAATGCCAATTTTAGTGCCTGAAATGCCAATTATAGTGCCTGAAATGCCAAATATTATGTCTCAAAAGCCAATTTTAGTGCCTGAAAACCGATTATAGTGCCTGAAATGCCAAATATTATGTCTCAAATGCCAATTTTAGTGCCTGAAATGCCAAATATAATGTCACAAATGCCAATTTTAGTGCCTGAAATGCCAATTTTAGTGCCTGAAATGCCAAATATAATGTCACAAATGCCAATTTTAGTGCCTGAAATGCCGATTATAGTGCCTGAAATGCCAAATATAATGTCAAAAATGCCAATTTTAGTGCCTGAAATGCAAATATAATGTCACAAATGCCAATTTTAGTGCCTGAAATACCAAATATTATGTCTCAAATGCCAATATTAGTGCCTGAAATGCCAAATATAATGTCACAAATGCCAATTTTAGTGATTGAAATGCCAATTTTAGTGTCTGAAATGCCAAATATAATGTCACAAATGCCAATTTTAGTGCCTGAAATGCCGATTATAGTGCCTGAAATGCCAAATATAATGTCACAAATGCCAATTTTAGTGCCTGAAATGCCAAATATAATGTCAAAAATGCCAATTTTAGTGCCTGAAATGCCAAATATTATGTCACAAATGCCAATTTTAGTGCCTGAAATGCCAAATATTATGTCACAAATGCCAATTTTAGTGCCTGAATTCCCAATTATAGTGCCTGAAATGACAAATATTATGTCTCAAATCCCAATTTTAGTGCCTGAAATGCCAATTATAGTGTCTAAAATGCCAAATATTATGTCACAAATGCCAATTGTAGTGCCTGAAATGCCAAATATAATGTCACAAATGCCAATTTTAGTGCCTGAAATGCCAAATATAATGTCACAAATGCTAATTATAGTGCCTGAAATGCCAAATATTATGTCTCAAATGCCAATTTTAGTGCCTGAAATGCCAATTATAGTGCCTGAAATGCCAAATATTATGTCTCAAATGCCAATTTTAGTGCCTGAAATGCCAAATATAATGTCACAAATGCCAAATATAGTGCCTGAAATGCCAAATATTATGTCTCAAATGCCAATTTTAGTGCCTGAAATGCCAATTATAGTGCCTGAAATGCCAAATATTATGTCTCAAATGCCAATTTTAGTGCCTGAAATGCCGATTATAGTGCCTGAAATACCAAATATTATGTCTCAAATGCCAATTTTAGTGCCTGAAATGCCAAATATAATGTCACAAATGAAAATTTTAGTGCCTGAAATGCCAAATATTATGTCACAAATGCCAATTTTAGTGCCTGAAATGCCAAATATTATGTCTCAAATGCCAATTTTAGTGCCTGAAATGCCAAATATAATGTCACAAATGCCAATTTTAGTGCCTGAAATGCCAATTATAGTGCCTGAAATGCCAAATATTATGTCTCAAATGCCAATTTTAGTGCCTGAAATGCCAAATATTACGTCACAAATGCCAATTTTAGTGCCTGAAATGCCAAATATAATGTCACAAATGCAAATTTTTGTGTCTGAAATGCCAATTATAGTGTCTAAAATGCCAAATATTATGTCACAAATGCCAAATATAATGTCACAAATGCCAATTTTAGTGCCTGAAATGCCAAATATTATGTCTCAAATGTCAATTTTAGTGCCTGAAATGCCAATTATAGTGCCTGAAAAGCCAAATATTATGTCTCAAATGCCAATTTTAGTGCCTGAAATGCCAAATATAATGTCACAAATGCCAATTATAGTGCCTGAAATGCCAAATATTATGTCTCAAATGCCAATTTTAGTGCCTGAAATGCCAATTATAGTGCCTGAAATGCCAAATATTATGTCTCAAATGCCAATTTTAGTGTCTGAAATGCCAAATATAATGTCACAAATGCCAATTTTAGTGCCTGAAATGCCAATTATAGTGCCTGAAATGCCAAATATTATGTCTCAAATGCCAATTTTAGTGCCTGAAATGCCAAATATAATGTCACAAATGCCAATTTTAGTGATTGAAATGCCAATTATAGTGCCTGAAATGCCAAATATAATGTCACAAATGCCAATTTTAGTGCCTGAAATGCCGATTATAGTGCCGGAAATGCCAATTTTAGTGCCTGAAATGCCAAATATTATGTCACAAATGCCAATTTTAGTACCTGAAATGCCAAATATAATGTCACAAATGCCAATTTTAGTGCCTGAAATGCCGATTATAGTGCCTGAAATGCCAAATATTATGTCTCAAATGCCAATTTTAGTGCCTGAAATGCCAAATATAATGTCACAAATGCCAATTTTAGTGCCTGAAATGCCAATTATAGTGCCTGAAATGCCAAATATTATGTCTCAACAGCCAATTTTAGTGCCTGAAATGCCGACTATAGTGCCTGAAATGCCAAATATTATGTCTCAAATGCCAATTTTAGTGCCTGAAATGCCAAATAAAATGTCACAAATGCCAATTTTAGTGCCTGAAATGCCAATTTTAGTGCCTGAAATGCCAAATATAATGTCACAAATGCCAATTTTAGTGCCTGAAATGCCGATTATAGTGCCGGAAATGCCAATTTTAGTGCCTGAAATGCCAAATATTATGTCACAAATGCCAATTTTAGTACCTGAAATGCCAAATATAATGTCACAAATGCCAATTTTAGTGCCTGAAATGCCGATTATAGTGCCTGAAATGCCAAATATTATGTCTCAAATGCCAATTTTAGTGCCTGAAATGCCAAATATAATGTCACAAATGCCAATTTTAGTGCCTGAAATGCCAATTATAGTGCCTGAAATGCCAAATATTATGTCTCAACAGCCAATTTTAGTGCCTGAAATGCCGACTATAGTGCCTGAAATGCCAAATATTATGTCTCAAATGCCAATTTTAGTGCCTGAAATGCCAAATAAAATGTCACAAATGCCAATTTTAGTGCCTGAAATGCCAATTTTAGTGCCTGAAATGCCAAATATAATGTCACAAATGCCAATTTTAGTGCCTGAAATGCCGATTATAGTGCCTGAAATGCCAAATATTATGTCTCAAATGCCAATTTTAGTGCCTGAAATGCCAAATATAATGTCACAAATGCCAATTTTAGTGCCTGAAATGCCAAATATTATGTCACAAATGCCAATTTTAGTGCCTGAAATGCCAAATATTATGTCTCAAATGCCAATTTTAGTGCCTGAAATGCCAAATATAATGTCACAAATGCCAATTTTAGTGCCTGAAATGCCAATTATAGTGCCTGAAATGCCAAATATTATATCTCAAATGCCAATTTTAGTGCCTGAAATGCCAATTATAGTGCCTGAAATGCCAAATATTATGTCTCAAATGCCAATTTTAGTGCCTGAAATGCCAATTATAGTGCCTGAAATGCCAAATATTATGTCTCAAATGCCAATTTTAGTGCCTGAAATGCCAAATATTACGTCACAAATGCCAATTTTAGTGCCTGAAATGCCAAATATAATGTCACAAATGCATATTTTTGTGTCTGAAATGCCAATTATAGTGTCTAAAATGCCAAATATTATGTCACAAATGCCAAATATAATGTCACAAATGCCAATTTTAGTGCCTGAAATGCCAAATATTATGTCTCAAATGCCAATTTTAGTGCCTGAAATGCCAATTATAGTGCCTGAAAAGCCAAATATTATGTCTCAAATGCCAATTTTAGTGCCTGAAATGCCAAATATAATGTCACAAATGCCAATTATAGTGCCTGAAATGCCAATTTTAGTGCCTGAAATGCCGATTATAGTGCCTGAAATGCCAAATATTATGTCTCAAATGCCAATTTTAGTGCCTGAAATGCCAAATATAATGTCACAAATGAAAATTTTAGTGCCTGAAATGCCAAATATTATGTCACAAATGCCAATTTTAGTGCCTGAAATGCCAAATATTATGTCTCAAATGCCAATTTTAGTGCCTGAAATGCCAAATATAATGTCACAAATGCCAATTTTAGTGCCTGAAATGCCAAATATTATGTCTCAAATGCCAATTTTAGTGCCTGAAATGCCAAATATAATGTCACAAATGCCAATTTTAGTGCCTGAAATGCCAATTATAGTGCCTGAAATGCCAAATATTATGTCTCAACAGCCAATTTTAGTGCCTGAAATGCCGACTATAGTGCCTGAAATGCCAAATATTATGTCTCAAATGCCAATTTTAGTGCCTGAAATGCCAAATAAAATGTCACAAATGCCAATTTTAGTGCCTGAAATGCCAATTTTAGTGCCTGAAATGCCAAATATAATGTCACAAATGCCAATTTTAGTGCCTGAAATGCCGATTATAGTGCCTGAAATGCCAAATATTATGTCTCAAATGCCAATTTTAGTGCCTGAAATGCCAAATATAATGTCACAAATGCCAAATATAATGTCACAAATGCCAATTTTAGTGCCTGAAATGCCGATTATAGTGCCTGAAATGCCAAATATTATGTCTCAAATGCCAATTTTAGTGCCTGAAATGCCAAATATAATGTCACAAATGCCAATTTTAGTGCCTGAAATGCCAATTATAGTGCCTGAAATGCCAAATATTATGTCTCAACAGCCAATTTTAGTGCCTGAAATGCCGACTATAGTGCCTGAAATGCCAAATATTATGTCTCAAATGCCAATTTTAGTGCCTGAAATGCCAAATAAAATGTCACAAATGCCAATTTTAGTGCCTGAAATGCCAATTTTAGTGCCTGAAATGCCAAATATAATGTCACAAATGCCAATTTTAGTGCCTGAAATGCCGATTATAGTGCCTGAAATGCCAAATATTATGTCTCAAATGCCAATTTTAGTGCCTGAAATGCCAAATATAATGTCACAAATGCCAATTTTAGTGCCTGAAATGCCAAATATTATGTCACAAATGCCAATTTTAGTGCCTGAAATGCCAAATATTATGTCTCAAATGCCAATTTTAGTGCCTGAAATGCCAAATATAATGTCACAAATGCCAATTTTAGTGCCTGAAATGCCAATTATAGTGCCTGAAATGCCAAATATTATATCTCAAATGCCAATTTTAGTGCCTGAAATGCCAATTATAGTGCCTGAAATGCCAAATATTATGTCTCAAATGCCAATTTTAGTGCCTGAAATGCCAATTATAGTGCCTGAAATGCCAAATATTATGTCTCAAATGCCAATTTTAGTGCCTGAAATGCCAAATATTACGTCACAAATGCCAATTTTAGTGCCTGAAATGCCAAATATAATGTCACAAATGCAAATTTTTGTGTCTGAAATGCCAATTATAGTGTCTAAAATGCCAAATATTATGTCACAAATGCCAAATATAATGTCACAAATGCCAATTTTAGTGCCTGAAATGCCGACTATAGTGCCTGAAATGCCAAATATTATGTCTCAAATGCCAATTTTAGTGCCTGAAATGCCAAATATAATGTCACAAATGCCAATTTTAGTGCCTGAAATGCCAATTTTAGTGCCTGAAATGCCAAATATAATGTCACAAATGCCAATTTTAGTGCCTGAAATGCCGATTATAGTGCCTGAAATGCCAAATATTATGTCAAAAATGCCAATTTTAGTGCCTGAAATGCCAAATATAATGTCACAAATGCCAATTTTAGTGCCTGAAATACCAAATATTATGTCTCAAATGCCAATTTTAGTGCCTGAAATGCCAAATATAATGTCACAAATGCCAATTTTAGTGATTGAAATGCCAATTTTAGTGCCTGAAATGCCAAATATAATGCCACAAATGCCAATTTTAGTGCCTGAAATGCCGATTATAGTGCCTGAAATGCCAAATATAATGTCACAAATGCCAATTTTAGTGCCTGAAATGCCAAATATAATGTCACAAATGCCAATTTTAGTGCCTGAAATGCCGATTATAGTGCATGAAATGCCAAATATAATGTCAAAAATGCCAATTTTAGTGCCTGAAATGCCAAATATTATGTCTCAAATGCCAATTTTAGTGCCTGAAATGCCAAATATAATGTCACAAATGCCAATTTTAGTGCCTGAAATGCCAAATATTATGTCTCAAATGCCAATTTTAGTGCCTGAAATGCCAAATATAATGTCACAAATGCCAATTTTAGTGCCTGAAATGCCAATTATAGTGCCTGAAATGCCAAATATTATGTCTCAACAGCCAATTTTAATGCCTGAAATGCCGACTATAGTGCCTGAAATGCCAAATATTATGTCTCAAATGCCAATTTTAGTGCCTGAAATGCCAAATAAAATGTCACAAATGCCAATTTTAGTGCCTGAAATGCCAATTTTAGTGCCTGAAATGCCAAATATAATGTCACAAATGCCAATTTTAGTGCCTGAAATGCCGATTATAGTGCCTGAAATGCCAAATATTATGTCTCAAATGCCAATTTTAGTGCCTGAAATGCCAAATATAATGTCACAAATGCCAAATATAATGTCACAAATGCCAATTTTAGTGCCTGAAATGCCGATTATAGTGCCTGAAATGCCAAATATTATGTCTCAAATGCCAATTTTAGTGCCTGAAATGCCAAATATAATGTCACAAATGCCAATTTTAGTGCCTGAAATGCCAATTATAGTGCCTGAAATGCCAAATATTATGTCTCAACAGCCAATTTTAGTGCCTGAAATGCCGACTATAGTGCCTGAAATGCCAAATATTATGTCTCAAATGCCAATTTTAGTGCCTGAAATGCCAAATAAAATGTCACAAATGCCAATTTTAGTGCCTGAAATGCCAATTTTAGTGCCTGAAATGCCAAATATAATGTCACAAATGCCAATTTTAGTGCCTGAAATGCCGATTATAGTGCCTGAAATGCCAAATATTATGTCTCAAATGCCAATTTTAGTGCCTGAAATGCCAAATATAATGTCACAAATGCCAATTTTAGTGCCTGAAATGCCAAATATTATGTCACAAATGCCAATTTTAGTGCCTGAAATGCCAAATATTATGTCTCAAATGCCAATTTTAGTGCCTGAAATGCCAAATATAATGTCACAAATGCCAATTTTAGTGCCTGAAATGCCAATTATAGTGCCTGAAATGCCAAATATTATATCTCAAATGCCAATTTTAGTGCCTGAAATGCCAATTATAGTGCCTGAAATGCCAAATATTATGTCTCAAATGCCAATTTTAGTGCCTGAAATGCCAATTATAGTGCCTGAAATGCCAAATATTATGTCTCAAATGCCAATTTTAGTGCCTGAAATGCCAAATATTACGTCACAAATGCCAATTTTAGTGCCTGAAATGCCAAATATAATGTCACAAATGCAAATTTTTGTGTCTGAAATGCCAATTATAGTGTCTAAAATGCCAAATATTATGTCACAAATGCCAAATATAATGTCACAAATGCCAATTTTAGTGCCTGAAATGCCAAATATTATGTCTCAAATGCCAATTTTAGTGCCTGAAATGCCAATTATAGTGCCTGAAAAGCCAAATATTATGTCTCAAATGCCAATTTTAGTGCCTGAAATGCCAAATATAATGTCACAAATGCCAATTATAGTGCCTGAAATGCCAATTTTAGTGCCTGAAATGCCGATTATAGTGCCTGAAATGCCAAATATTATGTCTCAAATGCCAATTTTAGTGCCTGAAATGCCAAATATAATGTCACAAATGAAAATTTTAGTGCCTGAAATGCCAAATATTATGTCACAAATGCCAATTTTAGTGCCTGAAATGCCAAATATTATGTCTCAAATGCCAATTTTAGTGCCTGAAATGCCAAATATAATGTCACAAATGCCAATTTTAGTGCCTGAAATGCCAATTATAGTGCCTGAAATGCCAAATATTATGTCTCAAATGCCAATTTTAGTGCCTGAAATGCCAAATATTACGTCACAAATGCCAATTTTAGTGCCTGAAATGCCAAATATAATGTCACAAATGCAAATTTTTGTGTCTGAAATGCCAATTATAGTGTCTAAAATGCCAAATATTATGTCACAAATGCCAAATATAATGTCACAAATGCCAATTTTAGTGCCTGAAATGCCAAATATAATGTCACAAACGCAAATTTTAGTGCCTGAAATGCCAAATATTATGTCTCAAATGCCAATTTTAGTGCCTGAAATGCCAAATATTACGTCACAAATGCCAATTTTAGTGCCTGAAATGCCAAATATAATGTCACAAATGCAAATTTTTGTGTCTGAAATGCCAATTATAGTGTCTAAAATGCCAAATATTATGTCACAAATGCCAAATATAATGTCACAAATGCCAATTTTAGTGCCTGAAATGCCAAATATTATGTCTCAAATGCCAATTTTAGTGCCTGAAATGCCAATTATAGTGCCTGAAATGCCAAATATTATGTCTCAAATGCCAATTTTAGTGCCTGAAATGCCAAATATTACGTCACAAATGCCAATTTTAGTGCCTGAAATGCCAAATATAATGTCACAAATGCAAATTTTTGTGTCTGAAATGCCAATTATAGTGTCTAAAATGCCAAATATTATGTCACAAATGCCAAATATAATGTCACAAATGCCAATTTCAGTGCCTGAAATGCCAAATATTATGTCTCAAATGCCAATTTTAGTGCCTGAAATGCCAATTATAGTGCCTGAAAAGCCAAATATTATGTCTCAAATGCCAATTTTAGTGCCTGAAATGCCAAATATAATGTCACAAATGCCAATTATAGTGCCTGAAATGCCAATTTTAGTGCCTGAAATGCCGATTATAGTGCCTGAAATGCCAAATATTATGTCTCAAATGCCAATTTTAGTGCCTGAAATGCCAAATATAATGTCACAAATGAAAATTTTAGTGCCTGAAATGCCAAATATTATGTCACAAATGCCAATTTTAGTGCCTGAAATGCCAAATATTATGTCTCAAATGCCAATTTTAGTGCCTGAAATGCCAAATATAATGTCACAAATGCCAATTTTAGTGCCTGAAATGCCAATTATAGTGCCTGAAATGCCAAATATTATGTCTCAAATGCCAATTTTAGTGCCTGAAATGCCAAATATTACGTCACAAATGCCAATTTTAGTGCCTGAAATGCCAAATATAATGTCACAAATGCAAATTTTTGTGTCTGAAATGCCAATTATAGTGTCTAAAATGCCAAATATTATGTCACAAATGCCAAATATAATGTCACAAATGCCAATTTTAGTGCCTGAAATGCCAAATATAATGTCACAAACGCAAATTTTTGTGTCTGAAATGCCAATTATAGTGTCTAAAATGCCAAATATTATGTCACAAATGCCAATTTTAGTGCCTGAAATGCCAAATATTATGTCTCAAATGCCAATTTTAGTGCCTGAAATGCCAAATATAATGTCACAAATGCCAATTTTAGTGCCTGAAATGCCAAATATTATGTCACAAATGCCAATTTTAGTGCCTGAAATGCCAAATATTATGTCTCAAATGCCAATTTTAGTGCCTGAAATGCCAATTATAGTGCCTGAAATGCCAAATATTATGTCTCAAATGCCAATTTTAGTGCCTGAAATGCCAAATATAATGTCACAAATGCCAATTATAGTGCCTGAAATGCCAAATATTATGTCTCAAATGCCAATTTTAGTGCCTGAAATGCCAATTATAGTGCCTGAAATGCCAAATATTATGTCTCAACAGCCAATTTTAGTGCCTGAAATGCCAAATATTATGCCTGAAATGCCAAATATTATGTCTCAAATGCCAATTTTAGTGCCTGAAATGCCAAATATTATGTCTCAAATGCCAATTTTAGTGCCTGAAATGCCGATTATAGTGCCTGAAATGCCAAATATTATGTCTCAAATGCCAATTTTAGTGATTGAAATGCCAATTTTAGTGCCTGAAATGCCGATTATAGTGCCTGAAATGCCAGATATTATGTCTCAAATGCCAATTTTAGTGCCTGAAATGCCAAATATAATGTCACAAATGCCAATTATAGTGCCTGAAATGCCAAATATTATGTCTCAAATGCCAATTTTAGTGCCTGAAATGCCAATTTTAGTGCCTGAAATGCCAAATATAATGTCACAAATGCCAATTATAGTGCCTGAAATGCCAAATATTATGTCTCAAATGCCAATTTTAGTGCCTGAAATGCCAAATATTATGTCTCAAATGCCAATTTTAGTGATTGAAATGCCAATTTTAGTGCCTGAAATGCCGATTATAGTGCCTGAAATGCCAAATATAATGTCACAAATGCCAATTTCAGTGCCTGAAATGCCAAATATTATGTCTCAAATGCCAATTTTAGTGCCTGAAATGCCAATTATAGTGCCTGAAAAGCCAAATATTATGTCTCAAATGCCAATTTTAGTGCCTGAAATGCCAAATATAATGTCACAAATGCCAATTATAGTGCCTGAAATGCCAATTTTAGTGCCTGAAATGCCGATTATAGTGCCTGAAATGCCAATTTTAGTGCCTGAAATGCCAAATATTATGTCACAAATGCCAATTATAGTGCCTGAAATGCCAAATATTATTTCTCAAATGCCAATTTTAGTGCCTGAAATGCCGATTATAGTGCCTGAAATGCCAAATATTATGTCTCAAATGCCAATTTTAGTGCCTGAAATGCCAAATATAATGTCTCAAATGCCAATTTTAGTGATTGAAATGCCAATTTTAGTGCCTGAAAGGCCAAATATAATGTCTCAAATGCCAATTTTAGTGCCTGAAATGCCAAATATAATGTCACAAATGCCAATTATAGTGCCTGAAATGCCAAATATTATGTCTCAAATGCCAATTTTAGTGCCTGAAATGCCAATTATAGTGCCTGAAATGCCAAATATTATGTCTCAACAGCCAATTTTAGTGCCTGAAATGCCAAATATTATGTCTCAAATGCCAAATATAATGTCACAAATGCCAATTATAGTGCCTGAAATGCCAAATATTATGTCACAAATGCCAATTTTAGTGCCTGAAATGCCAAATATAATGTCACAAATGCCAATTTTAGTGCCTGAAATGCCGATTATAGTGCATGAAATGCCAAATATAATGTCAAAAATGCCAATTTTAGTGCCTGAAATGCCAAATATAATGTCAAAAATGCCAATTTTAGTGCCTGAAATGCCAAATATTATGTCACAAATGCCAATTTTAGTGCCTGAAATGCCAAATATTATGTCTCAAATGCCAATTTTAGTGCCTGAAATGCCAAATATAATGTCACAAATGCCAATTTTAGTGCCTGAAATGCCAATTATAGTGCCTGAAATGCCAAATATTATGTCTCAAATGCCAATTTTAGTGCCTGAAATGCCAAATATTACGTCACAAATGCCAATTTTAGTGCCTGAAATGCCAAATATAATGTCACAAATGCAAATTTTTGTGTCTGAAATGCCAATTATAGTGTCTAAAATGCCAAATATTATGTCACAAATGCCAAATATAATGTCACAAATGCCAATTTTAGTGCCTGAAATGCCAAATATAATGTCACAAACGCAAATTTTTGTGTCTGAAATGCCAATTATAGTGTCTAAAATGCCAAATATTATGTCACAAATGCCAATTTTAGTGCCTGAAATGCCAAATATTATGTCTCAAATGCCAATTTTAGTGCCTGAAATGCCAAATATAATGTCACAAATGCCAATTTTAGTGCCTGAAATGCCAAATATTATGTCACAAATGCCAATTTTAGTGCCTGAAATGCCAAATATTATGTCTCAAATGCCAATTTTAGTGCCTGAAATGCCAATTATAGTGCCTGAAATGCCAAATATTATGTCTCAAATGCCAATTTTAGTGCCTGAAATGCCAAATATAATGTCACAAATGCCAATTATAGTGCCTGAAATGCCAAATATTATGTCTCAAATGCCAATTTTAGTGCCTGAAATGCCAATTATAGTGCCTGAAATGCCAAATATTATGTCTCAACAGCCAATTTTAGTGCCTGAAATGCCAAATATAATGTCACAAATGCCAATTTTAGTGCCTGTAATGCCAATTATAGTGCCTGAAATGCCAAATATTATGTCTCAAATGCCAATTTTAGTGCCTGAAATGCCGATTATAGTGCCTGAAATGCCAAATATTATGTCTCAAATGCCAATTTTAGTGATTGAAATGCCAATTTTAGTGCCTGAAATGCCGATTATAGTGCCTGAAATGCCAGATATTATGTCTCAAATGCCAATTTTAGTGCCTGAAATGCCAAATATAATGTCACAAATGCCAATTATAGTGCCTGAAATGCCAAATATTATGTCTCAAATGCCAATTTTAGTGCCTGAAATGCCAATTATAGTGCCTGAAATGCCAAATATTATGTCTCAAATGCCAATTTTAGTGCCTGAAATGCCAAATATAATGTCACAAATGCCAATTATAGTGCCTGAAATGCCAAATATTATGTCTCAAATGCCAATTTTAGTGCCTGAAATGCCAATTATAGTGCCTGAAATGCCAAATATTATGTCTCAAATGCCAATTTTAGTGCCTGAAATGCCAAATATAATGTCACAAATGCCAATTTTAGTGCCTGAAATGCCGATTATAGTGCCTGAAATGCCAATTTTAGTGCCTGAAATGCCAAATATTATGTCACAAATGCCAATTATAGTGCCTGAAATGCCAAATATTATTTCTCAAATGCCAATTTTAGTGCCTGAAATGCCGATTATAGTGCCTGAAATGCCAAATATTATGTCTCAAATGCCA